>RJWH01000435.1:0-725594 GCA_004363575.1 Solenodon paradoxus
TTTGGCCCTCTCAGGTGGTGGCTGAAAGAAAAATCTCCACACATCCTGTTCCTCTAGGGTGACAATCACTTCTGAGGTCATTCACTTTTCTGCACCAGATTTTACTTTATGTCAGTCAAGGTCTCCATCTCTGTGGTCCACAAACTACAAGAAATGCCTGTCTATTGGAGCTAACAGGTTTTGGATGAAATCCCTATGCCATTATGGTGGCTAAGCCTTCTCCTTTCCTTAGAATTGCATCCAGATTCCAGGAAGGGGTGTCTCATCAACCTCCTGCAGTGAAGTGAAGATCGTCCCCTCTGGTGCTGCAAGTCTGTCATCTGTCCGCACTGACACCCAGTCACGCAATTTGTACCTATTTGTTGGGATCCCTTGTTCAGTGACTCCCTCCACACATCTGGGTCCTGTTTGAAGTGGTTCTCTGGAGCCGCCACTATCCACACACTAGGGAGTCATTTTCCCTCTCTGGGTTATGCCTGCCTCCCTGCAGTCCTTCTCAGTGAGGGAGACACCACTTCTCTCTTCTCTCAGATCCTGCAGACCCCCACACTGCAGCCACGTTGCACAGGTCATAGGTCTCCTTCTTACTTCTTCAGAGACCCCCCTCTTCTACTCAGCTGGGGAAGATGATGGATTCATTGCTCTAATTGGGCTTTTCTCCCAGGCTTTACACAAGCTAGTAATTCCTTTCCTGAAAGTGATGAAGGGCAGCTAATGCCGTGAGAAAATAAATTAAAGGAAAGACATGCACAGAAGGGAGGATGGGAAGACACGGTGCTAGGAAACCTCCAATCATAAGAATGTAAAGAAAATGATAACGATTCAGCAGAGTAGAGAAGAAAACCCACTGTTATGGGATGCATGTCGATGCACACCCCCTGTACGCAGAAAGGTAAGAAAAACAGCTATTATGGGATACTTGCCTGGAAGATTTCACCGCTAAGGAATATAAGACCCCACCCCAGCCTACAGCAGTTGCGGCTTCACTGCCCAGAGAGGTTCCCTCCTGGCTCTCTGTGCCTTTCCTTTAATAACCTCACCTGAGCCTCAGCTGAATATTTTCTCAGACTGCACTCAAGAACGTACAACCACAGGGCCCAGGCTCTGTGACCAGATGAGAGTGTTTCTTCCACCCCACCCTGCCCCACTTTTATTTTCCTAGTCGTCGTCATCATCATCGTGCCCCCCACCCCCCACCCCGCCAATACTTCCCAGGTAATGAGCCTGAAGCAGTGAAACTTTTCAAAATGGCACAGAGGAACAAAATGTCATAAGAAAATACATGGTGAAAGAAGGAGGGTGGGAAAAACAGCTAATATTTTTAAACCTCATGCCACAGACAGTAATTACAACAGAACTGCAGCAGGACAGTGAGAAGGAAGACAGAAAGGAAAAGCAATGAAAGCTGAGACCACCCATGTAGACCCTTCCTCATTTTGTAGAGGCTCTTCAGGGATTGAAAGGAGTTTGAAATAATCAGGTTGCTTTTCATTTAGGAGGCTAAGCAATAGATTTTGGGGGTCAAGTTATAGATACAGCTCAAGATAAGTTCCCAACTCTGTAGTGTCAGGACTGGCATTTCAGAGGTGTGTACTTTCCCTTTAAAAGGTGGGGCTGCTAAGGGGTGGAAGAAAAGTGACTTCGGTATCAATGAAAAGCTGCCCAGAGGCAAATCACAATAAAAGGCAGGCAGACTGGGATAGATCAGCTTCAAGAGAGCTGAATGAAGGAATAAATTAAACCAAAATGGCATAATCTGCCCAAAGGAATACAGAAAACAATTCAACGTTGTAAGACAGTGAAGGCTGAAAATGAAGCTTTGAGTAGAAAGAGAAGGGGAGACACCACAGGCAGAAGAGTGGGAGAGGATGGGGTGGGGAGGGGGAAGGGAGAGAGGTGTCAAGCCAGAAGGGATTGCCATAGAATAGGTGTCCTGTCTGGTACAACAACAAAACAAAAAACAAAAAACAAAAACAAAAGCCGAATATGTTTTATAAATATTGATCCTTCATTAATCACTTGGCAAATGGATATTTTGAAAATTGACTCAGATCCCCTGGTAAGAACCCAATTTCTTGCTTAGCCTCTGAACCCCAAGCCCAGCTCTAAACACCAAGTCCTACTTCCTCCTGAAACAAATGAAAGAGTTAAGTAAAGTAGCCAAATAGAAAATCAAACAGGGCCATCAAAGCAAGCTGAGAAAGACTCATTAGCCTCACAAAAACATCCCTGTAAACAAAACCAGAAGCTAGAATAGAAACTTCTGTAGAGGCTTCTGAATGGGGCTAACAGATCCAGAGATGTTTGTGGGAAAGGGAGAAGGGAGTTTTCCCAAATCGTTGTAAACAGGTATGTGTAAAGACAAATGTATGTGAGGACTGACATGAAGACCTCATAAAAAGACTTTACTGATAGGGACGTGTTTTGTTTTAAATATGGCAGGTGCACGCACACACAGTGGAATATTATTCAGCTTACAACAGGAATGAAATACCAATACATGCTACCCCGAGGATGTTAGAATAAACAAGATGAGGCAAACGGATCAGGACAAAAACTGTGTGATTCCACTTAAACGAGGCCTGGAATAGGCACACTCATAGAGGAGGTGAAATGGAGGTTGCCAGGTGCTGGCGTTGATGGGGATAGTGGGAAGAATAGAAAGTTATTGCTTAATGGGCACAGAGTTTCTGTTTGGGATGATGGAAAATATTCTGAAAGTGGACAGTGGTGGTGGTGGTACACGTGTCATTGTGAATGTACTTAACGCCACTGAAGTGCACACTTAAACATGGTTAATGGGGTCATCTTTAAAAATCCAATTTCTAGGTTTTCTTTGTTTTGTTTTGTAATAAAAATGTTGAGGTGACATTATATAAGTTTCAGATGTCAGCATTCTAGCTCTCTGTAAACAGCACTGCGTGATCACCACCAAAACCCTAGTTTCTAATCATCACTGGACCATCATCACTTGACCTCTGTGATCCCTTCCACTCCAAGCCCCAGCCCCACCCCCTCTGGTAACCACTAATTTTTTTTTTTTATCGAAGCCTTTTTGTTTTATTTGTTTGCTTCTATACTGTCCACATATGAGCGACACCAACGGCAAGCGAAACAAAAGCAAAAATAAACAAATAGGACTGCATCACGTTAAAATGCTCCTGTACAATCACCAAAGAGAAAAGGCTGCCCACTGACTGGGAGAAGATATTCTCCAGGCAACTGACATCAAAGAGTCCACATCCCAATGCTCCAAAGAATTTGTACACCCCGACAGAAAAGCAAATAACCTAATTTTAAAAAATAGGTAAGAGACATACAAAAGCAAGTCTCCAAAGACAGACAGGTGGGGAAGTGCAAGCTCAGACCGCAGTGAACCATCCGCTGGCGTAGTGACCTCGTCTCCCAAAGCCCCGAATCCACACGTGCTGGGCGTGGTGGAGAGAAGAGACCTTCCTCCACCGCGGATGGAGCTGTGCACAGACGCCCCCATGGCGGGGAACATTTCACAAGCCCAGGAACAGACGTACCAGAGGCTCCAGATTCTCCCGGAAAACATGTCCTCGCCCTCCGAGCCTACCTTGGGGCCCCGCGGCCCAGCCGGCTCGGGACGCGCGCAGGCGCAGCGCGGGCTTGGAGGGCGCACCTGTCTCCTCCGACGCCCGCCCCCCGCCCTGCGTCGGCTATTTATATCGCCCGGCCGGCGCAGGCCCTTTTTGGGCAGCTGGGCCCGTCAGGCCGCCAGCCCCGCGCCCTCGGGGCGCCGCCGCTAGGTCGCGCACCGTCGCGAGGCCGCAGGAGCGAGTGGGGCCGCGCCTCACGCGGGGGTCCGCGCCGTAAGTAACAGCGGCGCCGACGCGCCCCTGCGCTCCCCCGCCGGGCCTGCGGGCGGTGGCGGGTCGAGTGGGGGCCGCCGGGGCCAGGGCCCGGGCGGGTCACCTCTGGCCGCCCTCGGGTTTCCACGGGGCTGGCGTCGGCCGCGGGACCCAGCTCAGCCGTCGCCTGCCTGCCCCGCGAGGTCCCCGCTGCGCCGCCGGCCTGGGGTACCCTGGGCCTACATCCTGCAACCGTTCTCAGAGCCACCTCCCTGCTTTGTCATTTGCCTCCCTCTCTAGACTGTAAGCGCTTGAAAGGGAGGGCACGCGCGTCGCTCTGCTCCCGGTGTCGCCGGCCGTCTAGAGCGGTGCCTGACACTTTCCAGACTTCAGCAAACATCTGACGTCTGGGGCAACTCTCTTCACTTTACAGTGAGGAATCTAATGGCCTTGCCTTTCCCTCTGTGGGAGTCTTAAGAGGAACTAATGAGCTATAACGCATATTAAAGCATTTGAAAAGTAAAAAGCATGTTGAGCATGCAAAACGTTATGAGCTCAGCAAAGGAGAATAAAAGGGCAACGGCTTAGTTAGCTGCATCCCTATGCCTGGCCCTGAGCGAATGAATGAGTGGTGTATGGGATGGATTATTGCTGGTAAATGAATCGTGTTTTTCTGCACTAGTGGGGGGGTCCGTGATTTAGGGGGCAGGTGTGCTGAGCCACTCTCTACCCATGTCTGGGTAAGGTGGTGACCCTGAAACAAAGCAGGGCACTGGGACTTCCTGGTAAAAGCCGGGGGTCACAGACTGTAATGGCTGTAGGGGCAGGGGTGAGAAAAGCAACAGCTTAAGAATTATTAATGATGACTGGTACTCAGGTCTCAACAGAGGATAAAGGGGACCTGGGAATTGCAAAAATAGAGGTGCCATCTGAGAGCTGGCAGCCGGCTACTCAGGGTCTTCACACGGTTGGCACTATGGGAATTAAGGGCCCTTTGTTAGAATATCTTCCAGTTTTTTAATCGAGGCTGGACTATTTCAATTTTGCATATTGACAACTAATTTAACACACACACACAGTATGTGAGTAGCCAATTAATGATCTCTTGCTTCCGTTCTCTGAGAATGGTGGCCACGTTCCTGAGAGCACATGGTCACTGGGAATTAATTTTGAGGGTAGGGGTGAGCGCTGGGTGTTATGATGCACTCTCCTAGAGGCAAGTGGACTCAAGTGAATGATCCTGGGTGATTTCTTTGACTTGGAGCAAAGGAGAGTTTGAGTATTAAGCAGGACATTTGCATATAGAAAACATCTTCAAGATAATGGTTTATTAACATGCATAAAACCTAAAAGAAAAGAGATGTCATCATAAAATTCTAATTTAGGACTAAGCAAAGCATTCATTTAATTGCATAAATTGCATTGAACAACTCTTACAGGACAGTCATCGTCACAGATATGTTAGAAAACAGAAATGATGAAGACATGCGTCCCCTACCTTCAGTGTCATCATTGATAGGGGCAGGGGCATATGCACCAAGAAATTGCAGTAACAGTATGAAGTCCCAGCTGAATTTTAAAGAGCCAGTTACATTTTATCAGGTGGAAGCAGGAGAAGGATGCTCCAGGCAGAGAGGAGGCAGGCATGTATCAGAATTTTCAGTGGTTCAGTACTGTCGAAGGAAAGAAAAACAAAAGGAGAGTCAGGAGATGATGCAGGAGAGATTGGAAGGTGCCAGATTGTGAAGAGCCTTCTAATGCCTGAAAGAGGGATAGTATAGGTGGAAACAGGCTAATTTCTTTTTATTTTTTAAGGAACCGTGCAGGCAGGAATAAAGGTGAGTAGACAGGCAAGAAGAGACAGGAGGAAGAAGCATTTTATCTTTTTTTTTTTATTATTTAATTATTCACATTGCTTATCTCGAACCCAGGAATACATGGCCTGCGCATGTTCAAAGGGTATATTTAGTGTGCCGTAGTGATTTTACATGTCAGCCACCAGTTTACAAATGGGTTTTATTTTAACATTGGAGGTGGAACATCAATTTCAGATATCATAGTGTGGACCTTACCTGGATTGCCAGTTAGAGTTTTATAGATGGGAGGAACCTGTCAAGTCACTTCTCAGATTTTCAGTTTTTTCATCAATAGAATTTAAGGCTTTGATCAATTCTGTCATTCCATATTGAAACCTAGTCACCATACTGAATACTTCTGTGTGGGAAAAAATACACTAAAATATGAATGTACCAAAAATACACTAAAAAAATACTAATTCAGGACACCAATAATGTCTTTTCCCACCAGAGCAGGAGTGGGAAGAAATGGTTTCAGCCCTTCCCCTCCTACAGGTATCGGCCTGTAGAAATTGAGGAGGGAGGACTGGAGCCACAGGTTTTCAAAGCAGTTTTCATTTAAACTGGATAAGCAAGTCAGAAGCTTCTGTATTGTTGAAAAGAAATTCATAATGTGTCTACATATCCTCTGTATACACTATATAAAGCTCATATTTTCTATTTTAAACTTAATTTATGCAATATTGTGACATAAAAAGCATACAATTATAGTAAAGCATCAAAGTATGTATTGAGTACCCGACATTCACATGGTGAAGTTATTTTATTTATTCATTTTTGTACATATTTTTTAAAGGAAAGATGCAGGCAGGAATGAAGGCGAGTAGGCAGGCAGGGAGACAGGAGGAAGAAGCACTACTTACTTATTTTATTTAGTTGTTCATCTTGGTGTTTCTCCCTGGGCCCAGGATGTGAACCCAGGACCTTGGGATGTGTGTGGATTGTGCCCAACCACTCTTCCATCAGGGTGTTCCCAAATGCTGAATTTAAATATGAATTGTGCAGTTGTGATTCTTTATCACCCTTCCCCAATTGCATCCGCTTCCCTCCATAACTCCTGAAGGCAACCAGTAAATTTGGTGTTGATAAGTACCCTTCATTTCCTTACGTTTTCACTACCATTGTATGTATCCTTAGAGAATGCATAGCTTTTTTAACCTTTTTAAATATAATTTCAAACTTACAGAAAAGCTGTATAAAAAACTCACATATAGCTTTTGCCAGATTCACCAGTGTTTATATTTACTTTGTCAGAATATATTATCTACATTTACTCGATAGTAGTCTATTATATGTATTCATAAAATTGTTTTGCATATTAAAACATGCTATCAATGGTATGCATCAACTGTTCTATACAGTCTTTCACATTTTTGTTTGTGAAATTCATGTTGATACATGCAGCTCTAGTTCATTCATTTTTTATTCTGTACAATATTTTCTTGAAATAAATGTACATACTATGATCTGTTTGTTCTTTTGTTAGCAAATATTTAGATTTTTCCAAATTTTTGCTATTTCAAACAATGCTGCTGTGAATTTAAGCTAGTTTTGACTTCAAAAACAGGGAGTGTTTCATAGAAAAGAACACATAGCTATGTATCATCATTTTTAAAAAATAGCAACCTTACACATAATGTACAGATTATAAAATAAAACATCGTAAAAGCAAGTCATTGGTAGTTTAAGTAAATTAACATTTTCATGTCACATTAAAATCTATAGCGATTCATTTCTCAAAACTAAATATAATGGATATGAGTATACTGTATTTTGGATCTGCAAAGTAATTAGACTTGCTTTTGTGATTTATATTTATCTTTGCTATTCATTTTTCTCCATTATTATGGGTACTGTTAATATGAATGTACCAACTCCGTCTCCTATAAATTTGATCAGAGAATAACTTCCCAATGATATCATTGAGAACATTATACAGTTTTGTTTTACTGATGAAAGGAAAATGCCCTCTCTACTCTCATTACAAGAGCAAGTTGCTGTGGGCTCCTTTTTATTTATGAGCTGTGTCTACACCCGTAACACTTCACACACATACCCCAACACATTTTTTTTTTTTGAAGGTGTAGGCAGGCAGGAAGAGAGAAGAGGAAGAAATATTTATTTTATCTAGATGTTCATTTGGTTGTGCCCCAGAACCATCACCACCAGGTCTCAAATCTGGGTCCTCGGCATGTGTGTGGACGCATCCGGTTATCTTATGCAATAGGCCACCAAGGCACTCCAGTACTATCATTATTTGAAAATTACTTGTACAAGTAAGTATATCTTGCTCCATCATCTCTTTTTTTTTCCCAAGAGAAAGGAAGGCAGGCAGGAATGAAGGCAGACAGGCAGGAAGGAAGATGCATTTTAATATATCATTTTGGTTGGTCCTCCTGGCTCCAGGTTGCAAATCCAGGTCCTTGCCATTTTACAGGGTTTGTGTCCCAACCAGCTTCAGGCCTCAGCCATAAGGACATGCCTCCTCCCACTTCCACTTTACCAAGCAAATTATGTATACTACATGCGTGGCCTTACTTTTTTCTCCCAACTATTCTTGTGTAATTCCCAAAACCAACCCCAGGCTAGAAAACTGAAAGAGGCCAGAAGAACTTGTTTTTGTTACTAGTGAATGAAGCAAGGATTCAAACACAGGCCTTTGTCACCCAAGCCAAAACCCACTTTTCTAACCTCTGAGCTGTTCTGTGGGTGTGCTATACCACTGTAGACTGATAATAGTTTCCATTTATTGAGCATGTGAATGCCAAAGGCTGATCTAATTACTTTATTTGTGTACATTATCTCTGTTTTACCAATGAAGCAGCCAAGATTTAGAAAGGTTAAATAATTGTAACATTGTAGCAAGTCACTGGCTAAACAGAGGTTTGAACTCAGGGCTATTATCACTTTGTAGCCCCCATGTGCAATGCTCATATTTCTGTGCACCGTATCTGTACACGAAGCAACGCTGAGAATGTTTTTTGAAGTGTGGTGACTAATTTAACTGCCCAGAGATTTTTCAGGATCATTGCCAGTAACTTCATTTGGTCTGAGCTCATAGTATTTGGAGTAGCTTTCAGGAATTGTATAAAAAGCATTTGAGGTGTGCCCTGATGGAGTAGTGGTTTGGTCAGCTGACTCTGGCCAAAGCACAGTCCACATACATCGCGAGGACCCAGGTTCATGTTCCAGACTAGCGAGAACAACCAAGATGAACAACTAAATAAAAATGAATAAAATGCCTCTTCCTCCTCTCTCTTCCAGTCTGCCTGCCTGCCTGCCTGCCTGCTCGCCTTCCTTCCTACCTGCACCTTTCCTTAAAAAAAAATAAAAAGCACTTTGAAAGAAGGGATACTTAAAAGTATTTCTAGTCATTAAAAAAGTACATTCATGTTTCTTTAGAATTTTAAAAGTTATTTCTGTTTTAAAGGTATTTTTATTGTTATTAAAGTCAATTTGGGGGACAGAGAAGCTGCTTCCAAATAAAATATTTACTTAAAAATTGATTCACATTTGGGAACCCTGGTATCAACCAGATTTTTTAAAAACAGGAATCTGACCATTCACCTCTTCACAACTCTCCAGCTGGATTCAAGCAGAGAAGTGGAAATCCAGCACCCAGGCAGGAGATTGTCTTACTCATAATCTAGAAAATGGATTTATTTATAACACTGCTGCAGGAGTCAACAGCCTACTGCCTGTTTTGTATAGCCCATGAGCTAAGAATCGAGTTTATCATTTCAAATGATTCTTCAAAAGAAATAATAAATTTTGCCTTTTAATTAAAGAAACATTGCATCATAACTTTATACAGGCTTGAAGTATACACCATCATACATTAGTATCTGCAGAATACATTAAGTTTATCACCTACAACACAGTTCTGTCCTTCACCAGAAAAAAAATACTTTGTGACACATGAAAATATATAAAATTCAAGTCTCGATATCCTTAAAACACTTTACTGGAATATAGCCTCACTCATTTATTTCTTGTGTATAGCTACAATGGCAGAATCTAGTCACAACAGAGATTTTATGGCCTACAAAACCGAAGATACCTACTTTCTAGCCCTACTTGCAGTCCCTGGCCCTGAAGGGCTGGTAGAGGGAAGGGTTAAGAGGGCAACTTGGAAGTTAGACTTTGCGTTCAAGACTCAGTTCCTGCACCTGTAAAACGTTAATGAGAAGTAAACTCAGAAGTGACTTAGTGACTGTCGCCTTCTATCAAAGCAAAATACAGACAAGTAGAGGTGGCTGTGGCTCTTTGACCTGACAGTGTAATAACAGAAAAACATGGCGACAACAAAAGGGAAGGTTTATGTCATAATTACAGCTCCTTTAAGCAGCCTTTTCACATATTGCTGCACAGACCGCTTCTATTTGCAAGGACCGTTCAATGCAGAGGACAGCAATCCCAATTCAAACTAGCTTAAGCAATAAAGGGAATCCTTTGGCTCCCAAAACTTAAGAATATTGACAGAAGGCATGTCTCAGACTCCAGTGCTCTGGAATCTCTGCCTTCTCCCCTGTATTGGCTTCGTCTTCATGCTTACTTGTGGGGACATGGATGCAGCAGGTCTAGATCCCCACATCTGTGTAACACATGGGCATAACTATTAGACCAGAGACCTGTGCTTCATTCTGACTAGCCTACTCTTGGGTCTCATGCCCATCCCTGAACCAGCCACAGTGGTGAGGCGGAGAGTCAACCCCATCTCAACTGCACCAAGGAAAGGCAGGTTAGATACTGGGGTCAACCCTATATCGTGCTCTCTACTGCTACTTAGAAGATGGTGCCTGTCCTGTGTTTATAAAGCAAGCAAGCACAGAATGCTCCAGTTATCCCATTCTAACCCCTCTTTGAAACAAATGCCACTATGTCTTTATTAAATTAACCTTATGTTAAGAAGTTCAGCAAGGTCATTTGATTTCTGCTTTAAAGATACAAAATCCTAGGGTTGTGCTCATAACATTTTCATAGCATTTCATTTCTGTCCTAGTAACATCAAGGTCAACACATTAGAAAGTAGTGAATCTGAATTACCTGCATTATTCCCGTTTTCTTAGATATATATCAACACACCATGCCCTCCACTACATCAAGTGTTCTTCACCATTGTCCAGTGGGCTCTGCCACCATTTGCCTCCCCCTCCCATTCCCTGTTGGTGAGCTCAGTTCTGTTGCAAGTGTCCAAGGGTTGGTTTTGTTTTGTCTGATCCTCTGTTTTGTCTATTCAGTTTCCACCTATGAATGGGGTCATCTGGTATCTATCTTTCTTCTTTTGACTTATAGCACTTGGCATAATCTCCTCTAGATCCATCCACGTTGATTCAAATGACAGGATTTCATCTCTTCTGAGGGCTGTGTAGTATGAGATTTTTAAATATTTATTTCCTTATAAGAAAGTTTTTATACTTTTCATTTCAAAGTAGCAGCTGCCAGCTATAAAGTTGATTGATGTGTTTATGTATAAAGAAGCCTACATAATATCACTTGGACTAGTCATAACGTGCTGTAGGAGAATTCAGAAATAAGGACAACTTCTTAATGACCTATAATTGTATTCTTTTTGTAAAAAATCTAAAACAAATAAAAGCAAAAAACCAAGTTCATATTTAACCTCTGCAAGCCTTCACGAAGACAATCTTTAGCTTTTATTGAAATACAACTGATGCATTAATGCCAGAAAATCCATCAAGGAGTGTTTTATTCCTATTTCAAGAACACAGATTCTAAGATTGGCTGGTTTTATAAACTCCACACACTTTAGCACAGTAATTTTTAGGTCTTAGAGTTGCCATTTTTTGATTAAACATTCCTGTCATGCTTAACACTTGCTCCCTGAAATGAACTTTAATTCAACACTGAAAAAGTGCCAAGTTTCATTAAAACATGAGATTTTTTTTTTTACATTCTATTTGAACAATTTTTAATAAATAAGACTTCTAATCCTTGACAGGATTACAGTAATTTAGAAAATTTTTCATCTTTAGGGCTGACTAAGTTTACTTTCCCATTATTGATGAGTGTTTCCCTTCCTTTTTTATCTATCTTCATCATTTATTCTCATTGCTTGCCACTTACAGCCTAGTAAGAACTAGAAAGGGTAACTAAGACTCGAGATCTGCCCCTCATATTAAGGTTTCTGACTCATGGAATAGGACATTCCTTAAATCAGTTAATCAACTTCCTGTTTCCATTCCCTTGGGGATGCTGAAGAGGAGACACCCAGCTCAAGACTTTTAATTAGACTAGTACTTTTTAAGGTGAGAAGGGATTCGTTTCTGCCACTATGAAATAGAGAACTAAGAGAAGCTGAACAAGAAGGGAGGCCAGAGACATGGGATGGCTTTTGTGTATTTCCTAAGTTTAGGGTGATTTTGTTGTAAATTTCAAGAATTCGAATTTTTCAGCTGCAGGTATCTGGTTATACTTTCCAAAGTCCAGTAGAAATGATCTTCCTCGTTTCTACTGTCTTAGATTGGATATGCTCATTGCAAAGATTGAGTAGAATTTTAATGGACTTTGTTTTCAGTCATCCAATATACCCCGCCCCCACCCCAGCATCATAGTTTTGTAAATTCGATCATTATAACATTTGGGTGCATTTGCAGGGAGTTGCAGCTCAAAGAGTATATTAGCTTAGCCCTCTGCCTGCAGCTCAGGTGTTTTTGGTAACTGGAAATGGAATTACAAAATGTGTGCATCTTATCATTTCTATCTTCCTTCACTTTGGGAAGCAGGACTTCCCAGCTTTCCTAGAAAAGTATCTGCTACTGATTAGGAAAATATTGTGTTAGTAGGAGCAATTTACTGTTTATACAATCAACTACATTATTTTTAGATTCAAATATAGTTATGTCTAAGTTAAACTATTCTGAAAAAAGATAAACTAGCATGAATAATATAAATACGTCTTAAAACAAATGCTGCATATTTGAATTATAGAGACATTTTTTCTTAGAATAACACTGCTGCTTTTCTTTCCCTCAGGACTGTTCCATGACATCTCTGTTTCTTTGTGAATAATCAGGCATGCAAATAGCCCCTCAAGAATCAAGCTAAATTTCAAGAAGACTTACTTAGAAACTTTGAAGAGTGTATCATGGAGTACAAGATTGAGGGAAAAGAAAAATGCAAACATAGCTTAAATTTACTGAATAAAATTAAGAGCATGAAAGAATTAGCAGAAATGATTGATGTGGTACTCATTGCAGAAGGGGAGAGATTTCCTTGCCACAGACTGGTTCTGGCTGCATTTAGTCCTTATTTCAAAGCTATGTTCACCTGTGGACTGCTTGAATGCACTCAAAGGGAAGTCATACTGTATGACATCACAGCAGAGAGCGTGTCTGTGATTCTACACTACATGTACAGTGCAGTCCTGGAGATCCATAATGCCAATGTCCAGACTGTAGCTATGGCTGCCTATTTTATGCAGATGGAAGAAGTCTTTAGTGTGTGTCAAAAATATATGATGGACCATATGGATGCCTCCAATTGTGTAGGTATCTATTATTTCGCAAAGCAAATTGGAGCTGAAGATTTATCCGATCAGTCGAAGAAATATTTAGATCAGCACTTTGCTGAGGTGAGTTTACATGAAGAAATACTAGAAATTGAAGTGCACCAGTTTCTCGCTCTTATTAAATCAGATGACCTGAACATATCCAGAGAAGAGAGCATCCTGGACTTAGTTCTGAAATGGGTCAACCATCGCCAGGACGTGCGCTCAGAGCATCTGGTTGCACTTTTGAAGCAAGTCAGATTGGAACTTGTAAATCCTGCTTTTTTAAGACAAGCCCTGAAAAGAAACACGATGCTTCTGTGCAATGCAGATTGCATTGACATAATTCAAAATGCATTCAAAGCCAGCAAGATACCCCAACTGCACCCTCTAAATCTTCGTTATGGAATGGAGACCACTAGTCTTCTGCTTTGCATTGGCAACAATTCTTCAGGAATCAGGTCAAGACGTAGGAACTACGGGGATGCCAGCTTTTGTTATGATCCTGCATCTCAGAAGACCTATTTCATCTCCTCTCCCAAGTATGGCGAGGGTTTAGGAACTGTGTGTACCGGTGTGGTCATGGAAAACAACACTATCATCGTGGCTGGGGAAGCAAGCGCCACTAAACTCTCTAGACAAAAAAGCAAGAATGTTGAAATCTATAGGTTTGTATCTGGCATCTCATTTCTAAATTTGTCTTAATTATCGTGTTTTGCCATTGGCAACAATAGAAGAAAGTACTGTGGAAAGAGTGATCATATCTTAAATTATATGTAGTCAAAATTACCCTGTAGGTCTCCCATATAGAGCATAATTTTGTGTATACACATGTATAGAACCCTCAGTGCATAATAAATATAGCATACATGAAGAATTTGTAATGAAATTTTCCACCTTTCAAAAATATTTCTCTCACTTTAATTAAGGACATATATATGAATTTGAATAAGTTAAATGCATATATGAATCCATTGTATATTTTAATTCTTAGCTTTCATTATTCATGGACAGGGTGTAATACATTGCCTTGTTTTTGAAGAGCTTGATATACCTTTTAAGAGAAGAAAATCTTATTAACACAGACTCCTGTGAACTGATTTTTAGTTCCTAATTAAGATTATTAATTAATTTTTCTTGAGCAAATATGGCTAGTTATCTGTCAGATTTTGTCTTGTGTCCTTAATTCATGAACCTTTCCTAAACCTCCAATAGTGTAAAATGTTTGTAGTCTAAGAATGCATGAATCCTAGACTTTGTGTTAAAAGGAACAAGAGTCTCTGCTAAGAAGCAGCATCTCATCTGGGCCTTGTATGTTAGGACACATACATCTGCTTAGTTTGTTCAGCAATTATTCAGTGAGTCTTCAGCACTTACGTCTAACTGGGTAAAGAAGACATATGCACGTAGAATAAATACTGGTTTGAAAGCTCTCCTTCAGTATCCTTCCCCTCTCAGTTCCCTCTTAGCAAGGTTTGTTCAGACTTTTTCATCAGAAAGTAATTCTTGATAGTGAAGATGGGACAAGGAAAGATTTTAGAAGTCTACTGTTTTTTTCTCTCAGAGCATTCCATTACTGATTTCAAGCTTTAGACTAGTCTTTCACATTCATACTTTTTAAAGATGTGACTCATCCCCCCATAGCAATGGGGCGGCCCCTGGATGAATGACCCAGACCTCGGTCCATGGTGGAGCATGTCTCTGATCAGAAAGAACAGCCTTCTTTAGAATGATCAGGTATAGACTTCAGGGATAGGAGATCAGACCCTTAAAGGTGGCAGAAGCTTTGGCTTTCCTGGCATGGTTCTCATACATCCATGCCACTGGATTTCAACTTGCTTGTGGTTACGAGCCCTTCTCTCCATCCTGGAGCCTCTTAAAAAAAACTCGAGCTCTTTAGGTAACACTTGTTCCTCATCAAGAGAGTCCACAACTCTGCCATCAGAATTCATTTTTAATAAATGGCCAACCCTGTCAAAGTGACTTTCTGTTTTGATCTTCAAATGTCTTTTAACTTTGTTTGAAAGCCTGCTTCCCTTTCTTATGACCGAGGAATAACTATACACTGCATGTTTCCCTTCTTATTTATCTTCAGCTCAGGCAGGTTCCCATCACCAACCAACCCCTCCACATGGGTCAGAATTAGGGTAAAAGGATCAGTTACCATCCCCATTACCTCCAATAATGACATTTTCAGCAAGTGAAATTATCAGAAGCATTGCTTAGGACTAAAATAAGAATGCCGACAGATGTCCGGATAGTTAAAATCTTACAACATCACAAAAGGTCACGTTCATACCATTTTTTGAAATGTGTGAGAAATTATCTTATGGTATATTCTTACTATATTATTTCTGTTTCTTATCCCTTTTATCTTTGCCCAGATGCTCTTTGATTTGTCTCTACTCAGTAGCTCATAGATTTCCATGCAGATATATTTCTTTTTGACTTAAAAGGGGAAATAAACTAGTACTCTCATAGGTCATTTCTTTTCAAAAAGATATACCTTTCCATCTTTTACTTATTTCCCATACTTTGGTATACAAACAGCTGAGGATAAAAGTGCTGTCTTTAAATTATCAGTCTCTGTGAGACTTGAATGCTTTTGTTACTATTTTCATATCATATCTATTTTTCTTAATAACTTTTTTTATAATTTCATCTGGGCATTTTCTCTCCATACTTTCAGTTCAGTCTGTTAAAACGAAAACCAGATTAACAAATCCTCCAGCAAACAGAAGTCCTCCTTCATGGAAAATATGTGCTTCTTGGCCTATTTCTTTTCCTATTTTCTTGTCTCAGAAAACTAAAAGCCATGTTTTCATTCTATTTATATTCTCATTCATTTGTTCTATTTCAGAAGCCGCCACAACAGATTAATCCTTCTTTCTCTGCTAAAATTCAGTCCAATTAAAAATAATGGTGGAAGTATCACTGGTGGTTCTAGGGACTTTGGTTTCTTACCTAGAATTACATTAAAAGACACCTATCATAAAATTTGATAAATCTCTACATTCTACTTGTGACAAGCCAGGTAGCCCCTCTAGGAAAGGAACATTATCCTCCAACATCCCTGTCAAGCCTGAAGTAAAATGTTGTCTCTGGGGAAAGCTGTAAGGATTGACCTAGAAAAATGGGGGGAAACTCCCATGACACGATTAACAGCAAAATCTTTGATGCAAAAGTAGTCTACATTTAAAACTGTACTCTCTACAGAGCACACATATCTTCATTTCTTCCTTTGTTTCCAAGTGGAACAACTTTTTTTTCTTATTTTCCAGTTTTGTTTTGTTTGTTTTTGCTTTAATTCTGAATTCCAGGATTTCTGGATTTTCTGGACAAATCTAATCTCACACATTTCCCCCGTAAGTACTTTTGTCCTCTTTAAACTAGGTCCCAACTCATGATTTAAGAAAAGAGACTTGCCACTATCAAGAGTCGAGGCAAAGTGCAGCCAAACTTATTCTCAGTGACAATGTAATCACACGCATGCACGCACGCACGCACGCAGGTGCGCACAATTTTTCAGTCTCTAGGAGGTAATGAGAGATCATATGCCCTACCTCCTCATAATCTTCTCAGACTCATAATTACTGAAATGACCACATCTAATAGATTAAAATAGATGCTAAGTGCCTAGCAAACATCTACACGTGGGTTTTTACATACTGACAGGTAATTTTAAAGTGGTCTAAACCAAGGAGAACTATAAAAAACAATCCATAAAAGTCTGCATATCCCATAGAAATCTCTGAATTGAGAAATTGAGATATCTTCGGATTCTCTGATTTCTTTAGTGTAAAATTAAAGTGAATAACACATGTATGTTTTTTCTTTATTTTTACTTACTCGTCTCTCCCATAGAGAAACTACAAATGATTTTCTCAGTTTCTTACTTCTTCTTAACTTTCTTTCCCAGAATTAGGAAACGAAGACTAGTACTGGGTAATCATACCTTGTCTATTTATTCTTTTTCCTAAAATTCTGCGGGTAGATGTAATAGTTTCTCTGCACATGACATTTAGTTCACCAGTCCTTGGCAAAACGGAAACAAAAACTACAAACCTGTATCACTATTTTTTCTTCGGGTTTTTTCCCTCTCCAATAAGAAGAACCAAATCCTACTGCTTGTAGTTGGAAAAGAAACTTCAATATATTTCTTAGCTAAATTGTTTCATGCTGATGCTAATCCTTTTTATGTTGATTTGCAGGTATCATGATAGAGGAAACCAGTTCTGGGAAAGGCTTTGTACAACTGAATTTCGAGAACTCTATGCTCTGGGCAGTATCCGCAATGAACTCTATGTTATAGGAGGACAGATGAAAGTTAAAAACCAGTATCTCATTACAAACTGTGTTGACAAGTACTCTGTAGAACGGGACAGTTGGAAAAGGGTGTCTCCTCTTCCACTACAGTTGGCGTGTCATGCTGTAGTGACAGTGAAGAATAAACTCTATGTGATTGGAGGCTGGACCCCTCAGGTGAAGGAGGTTCCTGTCTACTTAATTGGCATGACTGAAAAATGCTGAAAATGCTATGCTGAAGAATGTTGTGGATGTTGAATACTAAAAAAAGGATGACTTACATTTTGGCAAAAATGCTTTCTTATTAAACTTTTAAAGTGTGAGAGCAGTTTAGGAGAATAAATTTTAAAGTGTGCTATTCGTAGACATGACTTCATTCAATATTCATGCTCTGTTCTTCATAACCCTTCCCATCCTTGCTAATTATGAAAGGTGCTTATGCCGAGGGGGAGTCTGAAGAGAGCATCTAAACAGGAGGCAGAGGGGCTGGATCCTTCTCCCAGTTCTGTCTGCTAATAGCTATGTGGCCTGAGGCAAGGAGCTCTTAGGTCTTTTCCATCTTTGGAATTCTTACTAAAAAAAAGGTATACTCAGCCTGTGAGGGCACAGTCATTTCCACAAATGTATATTGTGGTCTTAAACAGTTTGTGTCTTTGCTGGACTACATAGAGAAAGAGAAGAACTGGGAGTCTTCTCTGAGGGTGTCTCCCTCATCCTGCTCCTTTATTATCACTCCAGCTGCCTCTGCCCAGCCGTCCAGTCATTCTAATTAAAAGTGATCTGACAAAGTATGTTATTTTTGCCTATATGATTTCTTGTTTCTCCAGACTTTCTTTAGGATAAAACTGGTTTGTTTGTTGTTTAGTATTCAGTTCATAAGCTTGAATTTTGCCATTTATAGCATATCACATCTTTAATTAAAACCTAAACTTCACGTTTAATACATTTAACATTTGTGCTGTGTATCAGCTAGTGGCCAAAACCTGACAAATGATTTGTAATTCAGCTTTTTCAGAACTACCCACAAATAAGCTCCAACTTCAAAGATTTGCTTTTTTTTTTTTCCAGTTCAATAGAGATTAAGTACTGAAGTTAAAAGGAAAATTAAGTTACCAATAGGGAATGGGACAGTGGAGGGGGTGAGGGTGGCAAGTGGTGGCAGAGCCCACTGGACAGTGGTGAAGAACACATGGTGATGTGGTGGAGGGCAGGGTGTGTTGACATATATCTGAGGAGTGGGGAAACTGCACATACGGGGAGCCTACACATGTGAGTTTATTTTCATGTGTAAAGCAAAGTTACTGCAATAAAATACTAAAAAGTTTTTTGAAAGAAGGAAAAAACAATAAAGTCAGTATTTTAGCATATAATGTCTTTGAATGGATGACATGACCATTTCTTGCCTGGCAAAAGCTTTTGCTAGTATGTATACAATACATTAAATTGCAAGACAGCGTGAGTTTTGATTGCACCATTGTAGTGATAGTTCTCGCTTAATTTCAAGTTCGCTGCAGTGAATTGTGTACAGCTTTCATAAGTCTAGCAATCATTTCTGTAATGGACACCTGCATCCAATAGAAACAAAAAAGACATTTAAGCATCTCTGGCCTAATGTCATAAAACGTTTCTTCTGTCTCAGGCAAAACAGTTGTTCACCTGAAGTTTTAAGAGTAGGAAAAACCACATTGCATATGAATAAACAGTCATTCGATTTCTACTGTGACTAGTTATTCAACAGATATGAACAAGAGACATACACAAAATAACTGCAAATAATTTCTATTAGTCCATATGTCTTTAAAATTGAATTTAGGCACGTCCTATGTAGGTCATAATTAAGATATAAAAATACACTGGTTGCTAAATGTTAAAATATTTCTGTAATTTTATTTCATTTGGATTTGAAACTATTGTAAGATGCTTTATATATTATTAAAATTAGTTTCTCACAAGTATGATTAAAAATTCACCACTATATGGTTGGATAAGATGAAATTACCTTTTAAATATTGTTCTAAAAGCTTGGTTTCATTTTTATGGCTTTGTAGTTGTTTTATTTTAAAAATATACATTTATTGTTTCTCACTGCTAAGCTCACAGATAGTTTGTTCTATGGCCTAACACCTTAACCTTGTTATCATAGTATATAGAGTCCTCTGATATTGACTGTGCATGTAACCCTAAGTCATGGAACTTAGTTTGTTTATGAGTAAGTGACATTAACCTGTACTTACCTCCTTGACTGTTTGCTTTGATTCCTTGCATTTATGTACTCAAAAAGATCTGAATGGCGCATTATTATATTGACTGTCATATTTCATACAGATGGATCTTCCTGATGAAGAACCAAATCGATTAAGCAACAAACTGTTGCAATACGATCCCAGCCAAGATCAATGGACAGAGCGGGTGCCCATGAAGTTCTCCAAGTACCGATTCAGCGTGGCTGTCGTCAACAGTGAGATTTATGTTTTGGGTAAGAAGCAGATGATTGCTTAAAGAATCTGTCTACTGTTCCCCTCAGCCATTTGCCTTAGTAAAAATGAAATATTTTCCCTTTCCCTTGCACCCCAATTCAAATGTATACATAACTAGCCAAAATTATAGATTATAGCACTGTCAGGTAATATTATAGGAAACTCCACTGATTCACTGAAAGTAAGATTACTTTTATGGGATTTTCAAGTCTGTTAGAGTTCAAGAACAGTAGTGAAACATCCTTATATTTACCACCAAGTAAATTTATTTTGAATTAGGGATAAGCCTTTGGCCACCTTTAGTCGATGAAATGTGGGCTTCAGCACCCGACTGTGATTTTCTGGGCCAAAAGAAGAGAAAGCTACTCTGGGGAAGACAGTGCCACAGATTATGCCAGTTCTCTTTATTTACCTCACCCACCAAATTTCTATAGAGATGTTGGCAGTCATTTTTATTGAATGCATTTTTCTCATCTCTTGAATATGGATGGTCATATACTAGCCAGAAGGGATTAGAGAAAAACCGGTTCATTTCCACGAAAGTAAGTTAAAATAATTGTTGAACATCCCCTATATTTCTCCTATCCTTCATCACTCCTTGTTTTCCCCTCTTTTATTATGTCCTTTGCACTCTTCAGCACATCCCTCTCTGAACTGGCCACCCTCCCGTAAGCATGGGAAAGAATGAGGCTGAGACAAGGAGTCTGCCTGGACTAGTAGAACGATAACCACGCCACTTCTTTATTTCATCTCATCTGCATTGAGGGCTAACTGGGAAAAACACAGGGAAGGTGATGAGTGGCAGAGATGACAAAGGAAAAAAAAATGTAGTATAAAAGTAAACCAAGCATTTGAATAGATTTTTTTTCTTTTTTTCACTGAAGGGAAGTCATTATCTCTTGGCTGCCTCTACAGCATGAAGAAAATTATGAATGCACTCAAATATTAGTAGTTTCATGATTTTAAGAACAAGAACACTGTACAACATAATTTATGGCTACCTCGGTAATAAGACTCACTGGTAACTGTTACTAAGTTTTTCCTCTGGATACATACTTGTTACTGTGGAATAACCATATGCTGTACCTTAGACCCCAAAGAGACAATATTTAAACTAGAATAGAAGTATAAGTCAAAGGGGTGAAGGGCTAATCTGCTAATTATATTAAGGGTAGAGATTGTCAAAACCGGGATAAAAGTGATTTATCAACTGAACCCAAATGAGACATCCCCACAATGTGGACCTACAACTAGGCTATAACTGGAATAGCGATGATGATGTCTTTTCTGGAAGAGTGTATGGGGAAAGGTACCTTAGCAATTGCCTTTGGAATTCACAGTCCATGGCATAAACTAATGTCTACTGAATGGATGGAGGAGGGATAGGAGGGATATTTAAAGGACCTGTAAGATTTGGGCAGATGAAAGAGAGAAGAGTATGCTCCAAGAAAAGAAGCAGGGGAAGGGCAGGGAGGGGCAAGTAGGGAGAACGGCATAAGCAGAGGATTGGTGGTGAGAATGAAGTGGTGAGAGCAAAGGATGAAAGGAGAGAGTCCATGGACACACCAGGGACAAAGAGAAGTGAGAGCCAGAATTGTATAAATCAACAGAATCATTAGATAGACCTATGGATGGGAAATGAAAAGAATAATGAAAGCAGTGAGAAACACCTACAGAAGCGACTTTATTAAAGGATGTTTTAGGAAGACTTGTGAGGAGAGAATAAGAAGTATCTGGTAGTGAAGAGACCAATTCGGAAGGCTTTGTCAGTAGTTTCGCAGCTAGTTTCTGAATATTCATAAGTGAGTAGACTCATAATCATGTGAAAATTTACCGTGGTGTGAGATCTAATTCAACAGAGTCAGTTTCCCCAATATTTGCTACTTGCTTCCCAAATATAAGTCTTGAAATGGAATGAAGTGTAATTGGTCAGTTTTTTTGGTAGTCTTAGTTCAGATTTATGTATATGGTATATCTATTTGGAATTTGGGCAAATACCCTTTAGGACCCTAAAACTGTATCCCTAAATTGTAACCCTGAAATTTAATGACTCACATAGTACCTTTCAGTCATTTTTTAATTGTCTTAGCAAAACCCACCTCTGCATTAGGGCATCTGCATATGCCTCACTGTGAGTGAGGTCACAGCCCATGAGTAAAACCCTCTTCCAAGTCCAGGTAATGGAACTTTATTCCTTATTATCTTAAAATTAGTACATAGGCTATCCCCAAAGAGCAGCCCCTGGATCGCCTTCACCATAGAGGCAGTATGGTAAAGTGGGGAAGGCATCAGCTATGGAGCTGAGTAGATTTGGATTGAGATCCTGTCTCATCACTTACTATCTACATGTCGATAGTCTAGTAAAAATTTTTGGCTAATATTAAAATTGGAATGCCTACCTCTTAATGGTTAAGAGAAAATAGAACAATGTATATAAAATCTCTGTGATATGTGTCCAGATGTTATAACTTCTCTATTAATCCCCTTTATGTTATAAATTCTTAGCTGAATAAATAATTTCATTTTATGGTCGTAGAATTTTGATGAAGTATTAACTGTCTTCTGAATGGCTGACTAGATATCTGAACTGATCCTCCCACTGAAAATAAAAATAAAATTGTGGCTAAAACATTTTTAATTATCTGAAAAGCCTCTAAAGACCTTTATGGCTGTAAGAACTTAGCAGGTTATAAGCTAAGTACAAGCAGAAAACTTACAGGTATAGAGACGTGAAAAGACTGACATTCTTTCCCCAAAGGACAGCTATAAAACCAGACACTTGTCAAAAACAACCCTTTCAGATCTCTAGATCAACCAAAGATAAACTACAAATTGAGAAGAGCTTACCTTCTCAATACTGTTAAATTTGAAGTCAGTCTTGGGGTGGTTTATGTCATTCTTGCCAGATGCTGCCCCCATTCCCGCCCTAGTTCATCAGCCTGGCGGCTCTATACCAGAGTGGGGCTAGCTATAAAAACTAGCCGCTGGTGCATCCTGGTGGCCGAGTCAAACCGGGAACAGTTCACATATATCCCAAGGTGTTCCCAGTTCAAGTCCTGGGACCGGGGAAACAATCAATGATGAACAACTGAGTAAAATGGGGTGCTTCTACCTCCTCTCTCTTTCTGCCTGTCTGCCTACTTGTCTACATTCCTGCCTGTACCTTTTCCTTGGAAAAAAAAAAAAAAGCAACTAGCAGCTTTGTTTGCCAGAGGGGGATGGCATGTTTGGGAGCGGAGAATGGAAAATCCACACTCACAGTGGTAAGTGGTAAAAGCCTGCATATCTCCTAGCCTGAGCTTTTAGCCCTGATAGGGACAATAGCAGAGAAGAAAATGAGCCAGATATTTAACAGGGATCTTCCAGAGTAATACTGGAAGTGAGAGTCATTGACAAATTTTCCACACATCACAGGAGACTAGGGAAGCCACATAACCTTAGCCCTCAGGATGATCCAGGCTCTTGACACATTCCAAACTAACTGGAAGTTTGAGCGCACATACAGGGTAAATTTGAGAGGGTCAGATGGAAAGTGAAAGTCATGATAGACTTGAAAATTACCTGCACTTTGAATGTGCTCCCCAACCCACGCACAGACCCACCGAGAGAAAGTGGAAGCTCTACTGGTACTTGAGTACAAACAACCAGTCATTGATCAGCCTATATAAAGCTATGAAGACATAAAAGACTAACCCTTAGCTTAAAGAGAGAGAGAGAGAGAGAGAGAGAGAGAGAGAGAGAGAGAGAGAGAGAGAGAGAGACAGAGAGAAATTTTTCAATGGAGTAGAGACAATTGCAAGGCACAAGGGAGGTACATTAAATCCAGACAGATTACTTAAAACAGCAGCAACAACAGCAAAACAAAACAGAAATCCCTTAGAGGAAAAAATAAAACTAATTAGATTAAAAGTTGGTACAGTTTATTATTTTAGATGTACAAGTAGTTACCAACAAAAAATTACAACACATGCAACTGAAAAGAAATGGGAGATCTGTGCTCAGGGAAACAAACACATTCAATAAATGCTGGCCGAGTGGGCCCAGATGTTGGATTTTGCAGGAACAACATCAAAGTAGACATCAAATAACACTCAAAAAGCTAACAAAGACCATTTTAAAAAGTGTTAAAAGGCAAATATGATGACAGTGACTCCACAATGACGACAGTAAAGAAGCAGAACTTACCTAAAAGGACCAAAAGGAAATTCTAAAATTATAAAATGCAACCCAAATGAAAAATGTACTAATGAGCTCAAGAGCATATTTGATATGTCAAAAGGCGCACTGAACTTCAAGTAGATTAATAGAAAATAAGAAAAATTGAAGAAAATTTAGCAGAGCCCCAGATATATGGCAAATAGCAAGTCAATCAACACAGGTATAAGGAGAACCTCAAAGGAGAAGAGAGAAAGGCACAGACTTTTTTTTTGCAAAACAATCATCAAAAATGATCAAACGTGATGGAAAAGCATACCCTCTAAATCCAAGAAGCTCATCAAACTCCAAGTAAGAAAGATTCACAGAGAGCCTCTCCTAAACACATCACAGACAAGCTATTACTACAAGACAAAGTTTTTAAAGCTGCAAGAAGAAAATGACATGTGTAAAGGGAGTGTCATGTTCAACAGATGGCCGGGAGGGAGAGTGAAGCATGTATTCAAAGTGCTATATGAAAAAGAAAAACCAGTCAGCCAAGAATTTTATGTCCAACCAAGCTGCCCTTTCAGAAGTGAAGATGAAACAAAGATAAGTACTGAGACAAACTGCCCAGCAGATTTACAAGAAATACTAAAGCAATAGTAAAGAAATATTAAAATCCTTCACATGAAAAGAAAATGATCTTGAATAGTCATTTGAATCCACAGGAAGAAATAAGAGCAATGGAAATGGTAAATATGTAGATAAATATAAAAGACTATATAGAATACATTTTCTTCTTTCTTTTCTTAATTTCTTTAGCATATAAAGCAATAATTATGGTGTGACAGTACTGGGTTTATTTCATAGGTAATTATAGTATTTTAAACATTATCAGTAAATAGAGAGTGAGGAAATAGACATATACTAGAGCGAAATTGCTGAATTTTAAAGAAATTAAGCCAATGTTAACCTGAAGTTAGTTGTGATAAAGTTATATACACACTGGAATTCCCAGAACAACTACTAAGAAAAAAATTTTGCTTAAGTTTTAAATAGTAAAAATTGAAGTTCTTAAAATGTTCAAAATAAGACAGTTAAGGAGGAACAGAACAACAAAGACATGAGACAGAAAACAAATAGCAAGATGGCACATACAAATCCAACCATATCAAAAATTACATCAAACTGGAATGGACCAAACACTTCCATCAAAAGGCAAAGATTTTCAGATCAAATAAAAAATACATAGTACCAGCTATATATTGTCTATAGAGATACGCTGTATATCCAAACACATAAGCAGGCTGAGCATTTTACTATCATTTTATAGAAAAAGACATACTTTAAGAGACTTTAAGAGATTTAAAGTTTCTATGTCATTCTCCGATAAAACAGACTTTAAGACAAGAACTATTACTACAGACAGAAGAAATTTCACAATAATAAAATGACCCGCTCATCAGGACTATGTATCAATTATAAATGTATCACACCCAACAGCAGAGCTCTAACTATATATGAAGTAAAAGTAGAAATGAGAAATAGCTCACCATTGTAGATTTTTATCCCGTTATCAATAACTGGCAGAACAACCAGAGAGAAAGTCAGGAAAGTTATAGAGACTCGAACAGCACTTTCAACCGCCTTCACAAACCTGACATTTATAATACACACATGTAAACAGTGACTGTACGTTCTTGGAAGTTCACATGAAGCATTCTTAAGGATAATGCAAATGCCAGTTATAAAGCAAGTTCACGGCAGCACTATTAACAAAAAAATGTGGAAACAAACTTTCTCCACTGACAGATGAATGGAAAAAGAAAGCATGTCATATACGTACAATGGAATCCTATTCAGTTTTAAAAAGAAGGAAATTTTGCACTATGCAACACCTTGAATGAGCCTGGAGGGTATTGTGCCAAGTGAAATAAACTAGTCACGGAAAGACGATACTGCATGATTCTACTTTGGATATCTAGAGATACCTAACATACTCAAATTCATAGAATCAGTGAGATGGTTGTCAGGGCTGGAGGTAGATGGAAGTGGGAAGTTATGAAGTTTCAGGTAAGATGCATGAGTTCTAGAGAGCTGCTAGACAGCATCGTGCCTAGGTCAACTACAGTGATGCACACAAAATAGGAGAATACAGCTCATGTTACGTGTACTTTCCACAATAAAATAAAATTTAAAAATAGAATTACGAAACATGCCATTGAACTAAGAATGATGAAAGCGGGTGGTGGAAAACACTACAAAGAAAATACGGTATAGAAATTCAAAATGATTGTAATGAGGGAAGTAGGAAAGGAGGCAGCATGGGCCCTAGGCTAATGGGCAAGAAGAAACATGAAGAAACTTGTGAGTGAAACAATTATTAGGAACTAGATGAGTGAAAAAGAGCCAAGTGTGGCCTCTCAAAATTGAGGGAGAAAAATAATTCAGTGGAAAGTAAACCTTTTTAAATAACAAAATTCACTTAAGTAACATTAGTGTCAGACAACAAATGCTATCAGTCTAATTAGCAGGATGCTGTATTTTCTTATCATACTGTAATGTGATTCAACAAACACATGTTGACTATGTCAGATGCTGGCTGGGTGCAAAAGACCCAGAGATCAAAGGCAGTCTCTCTATCAAGAAGGAATCTATGGATTTGGACATGATATAGACAGATCAGCTGTGCAGAAGATGAAATGCAAACCTGAGAGGACACAGAGGAGTCAACTCACTCACTCTCCAAACAGGAATTAGTAATATAAAGATAAAGGAGGAAGATATACTTGGCAACAGGAACGATATAAATCAAAGCATGGCAGATAAAGATTGGGTTGAGTTACTTTAATGCTTGACTATCTCCACTTCATAAATATTAATGAATTAGTGAACATTAATGTGGCCTGTTTCTTAACTGTTAAAGGATGAGACGAGCACCCAGTGTCTAAAGTTGTAAAAGCTGGTATTGCTTAGGTACAGGAGTGATGTTCTCATTGGACAAAGCTGACTGCTAGCGAGCAGGAGTTTATTTTGGATCAGAGTTGTCACCAAGGTGAGGACAGATTGCTGCTGACCTTAGACATGTGGTTTGTGTCCAGAGGCAGCCTTAGCAGGGTCAGTGCTGTAAGTCAACCCTGAGTGGCTGCCTTTCAGAGTGAGGCCCCATCTGACTGGTTCCAGAGTGTGTTCACTGAACCGAATTGTTGATTGTTTGATCAGATTGAAAACTCGTTCTGACACTGACTTGTCACCATAGTTACTTGTCTTTTCCTAGGGGTATGGAATTTTCCATAAGTTCACCGTCACCATTTGCCCATATCAGCCACAGCAACAGGAGAGACCATCAGGGGTCATCCAGATGTTCTTTCTCCACTGCTGTTGATTCTTCTTGAAGAAGAGACTTTATTTATGGGTACTGATTTTTCAGGTTGCACATTGATCAGCACGAGTTCATCCTGCTTTTCGTCTTTAAATCACTTGTTGAAACAAATGTTAAGACAGTGGCTGCATAGATGTAGGACTCCAGATAAACAAATGAAGCTGCGCAATGTACAAATATTGCAGAGTATTATGAGGATTAGAGGGCACACTAATGGCATGATCTAGATGTTTCCTCATCTGACAAGTTAAGTCCCAGCAATGCTCCGAGTCTTCCTTAATAGTCAGTTCGCCTTTTCTTTTTGCACAGGAATTTTTCTACCTTCGATGTGGTTAATCCAAGTACAAAAGAAGTGTTAGCAATGGCACAGACTCTCTCTGATTTCACAACAGAAAAATCCAAGACTTTGCTAATTTCCACAACTACTTGGGCAAAGGAATCTGATTGGTTTATTTTCCTTTTTTAAAAAAATTTTTTATTGAAGTAATTTGGTGTATAATATCACTGTATACAAGTTTCAGGTGTGCAGCATGGAAATCAGTGTCTGAGTCTGGTTTCCATCTCTAGTCATGTGGCTTCCTGTTTTCTGAGAATCCCAAGTTGAACAGAACCTATGAATGGATCGTTAGCCAGGATTCTATTCTGCCAGGGTTTATTTACATTGCTCAGGAAGGGTTCTCTCCCTTTGGTCTCTTTCTAAGAAGACATAGTCCCCCCAAATTTCTGGGAGTCACGCATTTAAATCATCTATAGACAGATAGAATAATCGCTCCTGGTGCTGAACTGGTATCACAGTTTCTAATTCCCACATAGGAACAACCTATCTGGGAGCTGCTTGAGAGATGGATCAGCCTTCCTGGTCTTAAGGCCTCATGATGGCTGCGACAACTACAGCCCATGGAAATTTGAATCCCCTGTTTCAGTGCAAGTACATTCTTTTCATTTTTGTGTTCATCACTATCGGAAAACGTCACATCTTAAACTGATGGGTGTGTCCATTTCTGTTTACTTCCTAAAGGTCCCTGAAAATATCAGCCTATAATAGAGCTCTTCTAAATCGGCTGTTCGTTCTGATTTTTTTTTTTTTGAGACTACTATTATTTCAGATTTGAATCTATTTACAAAAAAGAAGACAGTTTACCTTAACCATTGAGTATACCCCAGAAAACTGAAAGTTTTCTAAAGTCTATTTTTATCATTTTTCTTTTATTTTAACAAAAACTGACCAAAACACAAAAAAGAAAAAGGAAAAAACAAGAAGAAACAAGGAAAAACCCTTCCTGAGCAATATAAGGAAACACTGGTCGAACAGAATGCTGGCTAACAATCCCATCCATAGGAATCTCCTGTTCAACTCAGGAGATTCTCAAAATAAAATGATAGATAAACCCCCTCTACTACATGAAACCAAGTGTCATCCCCTTCGCCTCTGACAGCCTCAGCCTTGTTGCCATAGTCCAAAAGTTTATTTTAATTTTATTTTGCATTATATCTCCATATCCAAACTATAGGTGACATCATCCAATATTAGTCTTTCCCCTTTGACTCATGTCAGCAAAATACCCTCAAAGTCCCTCCATTTGTCATGAATGGCAAAATCTCTGCCTCTTTTCTGAATGGATCTCTATATCGACAGACAGATGAACAGATAAAGAAGGTCCTCTACACCTGTATGTTATACCTGACTCTGGAGATAGATGGAGACGTCAGCTCGTCTCTCTCTGGATACTTACCAGTTGATAATAATACTTTCTCTTAAGCTTCACAAAGTCGTGAGATGATGATATATTATTTTCATCTGCATTTTATGGAAAACACAGACTTGGAGAAGTTAGACAAACTACTCAAAACTGTATGGTGTGAATAAGGTGGGAGAGATAGATGTGTCTGCAGAAAGACCAAGGTCTCTGTCTGGCACAAAAGTGCCTAATAAGAAACAGTTATCGTAATAATAATAATTACTATTATTACTTTTACTTGTAATAAGTGACAAGCGGCCCAATTAGCAGTCTTGACCCACCTCGTCCCTGATGTGTAAGAGCCTGGAGCAGCCCACTCCTCCCCTGGCGGGTCTCTGTGCTGGCAGCACTGCCTCGCTGAGGAGGCGTCGTCGCACTGGGCAGCACTCTGTTCTTGTGCATTGATGTCAGATGACTACTTCCTTCCCCTTTGTTCACTTGGTGCTATGGTGAACATGCACCAGGGATGTTCTTTCTGCATATCCACACAGCCTGCTCTTCTGTGTGGAGTAGGTACACACTCTCATGTGGGGGACCCTCTGAAAGTATTAACTGAAATGTATTCTCCCAGGAGCACCCTGCTAGAGCAGCAGCTTGGTCAGCTGCCTCCAGAGAAACACAGTCCACACACATCCCAAGGACCCAGGTTCATGTCCCAGGTCCAGGGGGAACAGCCAATGTGAACGACTAAATAAAAATAAAATAAAACACTTCTTCCTCCTCTCTTTCCTTGCTAAATGCTTGCTTGCCTTTATTCCTGCATGCACCTTTCCTTTAAAAATAAAAAAAGTATTCTCCCCATAATAACTGAAGATGACAGCATCAGAATACTGGATATAATGGTCAACACCTGAAGATTTGATGTGAGCTGTGAGGGTTTAGAATACCGACCTCAGTTAAAACCTGTGCTAATTTTTTTGGGTGGGGGACAGTGCGCAGAATGTCTCTTTGAAGAGTCTGTTGTCACAGATATCACAGACAATTTGATTTTAGAGGAAAACAGCTTATGGAATGATGGCAAATTAAGCAATCATCAGATATTGGAGAGTTTTAAGGAAAGGCAATAAATTGCCTTCTTAATAGAAGGCGACAGAAAAAAGACACAGCTAGAATGTTTGCCTAAGTGACACTATTATTCCTGTAATTACACGTGTGGTTTATGCACTTTCTCCTATAATTGGCTTTTCTGTTAAATACCTTCCTGGAAAGTTTAAAATAATTTAAGTCGTCTCTGTGTCTTACAAGTAAATAACACCCTTGTTGAAAACTGAGGTTTTGGAAATGGGCTGCTTTTTCACTTAGGTTTCTTTTTCAGAGGGCTTTCGCAGAAGCACGGCCACTCCTGCTAGGAAGCGCAAGGAATGGGGCTGTGTGCTTAAAGACAGACTGATCGAAATCCCCTGGGAGGAGACCAAATGGAAGGGTGCTCTTTTTAAGGCCATGCATTTTAAAGTCTTATTTTTTAAGAAAACTTTTTGCCATTTGTACTGTGAAAGCTCTTGATAAGAGATAGCTATTAAGGATTAAGCTACTTTAATCCAAAATAATCCAAAATATAATTCAAAAGAGACTTTTTTTCTATTTACAAGGTTTTTTTTTCCTTTTCAAATTTATTTTATCAGTTCTTTAGTTAACATTGTTATGTGATTTTTAGGGTATTGAATTCACATCTCAACCCTGCATGCACCTCACACCACCTCTACCACCAGAGTTCTCGAGCTGTGGAGAATGCCACTGAGTCTCTGTACCGCCATGCCTTCACCCAGTCTCCGACACTGTTGGGGGGATGCAAATTAGTCAGCCTCTTTGGAAAACAGTATGGACAGGCTTCAAAAAAAAAAACCCAAAATATTTAGCCTAATATATTCTTATTGCTCTGAAAAAAAAATGTTAACTCCTTGTTTTCAAGGTTTTGAATTTCACTTTTTTGTGAATAATGTAGGAAAGAACTCAATGCAGACTCCTTTTAGTAACACTTGAGAAAGAACCTGCTAGACTCTTCCTCATCAAAACCTAGCTGTGAGATCTCGGGGCTCTCGCTTTGAGAAAAGGTTTTGGTGAGTTGTACTGGCAAGCGCTGGAGAAGACAGAAGCATGCTATTAGTTATACTTCTGAATAAATTATGCTTGCTTCTGAAATGACAATGCAGAATTATAAATATACTTTGGATTTCCATCAAGTGTTTTTAAAAAGTCAGACTGTAGTCAGAGGTTGCTTCAGTTTGATGTGTCAGGCAAAATCAAATATAGAAAGTGAGCACCAGACTCTTTGTGGAAATGCTGAGACCTCCCAGCGCCTGCCTGTGACACCTCATCTCTGGCAGCCGCTTCTCTCCCAGCCCACAAAGCCTAACCTACAGTTACAAGGACAGAAGGCCTCCCTGCTTGCCTGCCTTCCTCCCTCCTGGCGTGCTGCCCCCTCCTTTGCTTAGCTGACTCCTCCTTCACATCCTGCAAGGTCCAGTGACAGCCGTCTCTGAGTGGTTTGCATGGTCCCTGGTCAGAATTCAGGGCTGCGGTTCTCTGTGGCCCACTGCCGTAGAGTCATTGCCCCAGCCAGGCTGTCTAGGGGAAGAGACCGCCTGTGCCCTTTGTGTCTCTCAGAAAAGCCAGCCCAGAACCTGGCCTGTGTGATAGATGCTTAAGTAAAAATCAGTTCATGGCATTCACTTTTCTCACCTTTGTAGTCCATCCAATTCAGCCATCATGTGAAAACCATAAAAGTAATCAGTTTCCGATATCACAGAGAGCTTTTCAAAGTAGGGGCTTTTCATCTCCCCATCTGGGGAGCCAGTTAACCCTTAACCTTCCTGGACAGATAGCGACCCCCACCGTTGATGTTTTCTCCAGAAAACCACCCTGCACCTCACTAGCTTTCCAACAGCACTGTGAGTCTGACTCATCTGGGCTGCCCTGGAGGGTGAGGAAGGGAAAGTTACATAGAAGGTTCCAGCAACTGTATATAGTAAGTCTTTTCAAAGGTCACTTGAGTGCTGAATTATTTTAGGAGATGAGAGGACACGTTACATTGCAGTAAGATGCTGCCTTTTTCTTTCTTTTAATGAAATTCTAAGTGCATGCACACACACTTCTCCAATTACCTAGGTTACTTATTAAAATGTCAGATTCCTGGCTTTCACACTTACCAAAATCTGAGTCAGTAAAGCTGAAGTGGAACCCAGGGATCTTAACAGTAGGAAGCATTCAGGCAAATCTGATGTGAGTAATCCTAGGGAATACAGACATGGTAAGGAAAGTGGAGAGGTGGTATTAATGTAGAGATCACATGCTCAAAATATTTACTAAGCATATGTTACATAAGCCAGGCTGACTTTTAGAAAAGCTGCAGAGATGAAAGAGACAATGTCTCTTCCCCAGGATGGCACTGTGCATTCTAGAAAGATGGGCAAGGTCAAGGAGTCCTGGCACACTTAAGTTCTCAGAGCAGGCTGTCCTAACCTAATTCCCAGAGTGCTCTGGACTTAGACATACGTTTCTTAATCTCATGCTGAACAAGAAAGAAATACTCTTTTACCACGACCCAGAGAGTCAGATGGGGTATTTCTAGTGCCTCCTTTATGAGAAAACAGATTTTACAACTGAACTGACTTTGCATGAGAGTAAGCGGGTCACCATGTTTTTGTTGTCAGGGTCCACAGAACATACTTCCAGTTAATCAGAAGAGGGGTTTTCAGCTTGATTATCTGAAATCCTCAGTGGGGAACCCAGAAAAACGCACCCAAAGAGACCATTGGCCTTTGGCTCCAGTTGCAGCCTCGCTGCAGTGATTCGTGCCACTGAATCCTGAAGCTCGCAGTATTGGCAGTTCCACATGTCATTGCAATAATTAGCAAGAAATTGTGCTTTATTTGATCAGCATTTGATCATAATGCTATATTAGAAAGACTTCGCATTTGCCTTTGATTTCTCAGTAGACTATATTATGGACAAAATCAAATCATCAACTCATTATCCTATGACACCTAGTATGAACACGAGATGGGTATTCAAGATATATGTATATATGTATGTATACAGATCGCTTAATAGTAACTTGAAGTGTAAGGTATTTTGATTCTGAAATCAGAGAATGTTTGGAAACTTCTGCACTGTGAAAGCCCCTTAGGAACAGTGAAAATATTATTGAGAACAGATGAGAAATACCTTAAGAGTGCTGTCTTCCTTCTGTTTAGCTGTGTATGTTTTCAGAAAAGGCATAATGTTCCACAGTCCAACAGCTGTGCAAGTTCACAGTCTGTGCTTCACTTTGATGAAAAAGAGGTAAATGGCTAAAAGCCACACCTATAGTAAAGATTTGTCCAAGAACACAAGTGTTAGGCCTGTCTTCCTATAGCCTGATGTAGAACCATCCATATCTTCCACAGCATGAGGAGAGATCGTACTGTTTTTCCTGAATCCTTAGGAACATGGTAAATTACTGGGCCTCTTCAGTTCACTAAAGCAGGGAATAACATAATATGTTTTAAAGCATGCAGCTAAAGCAGAAAATTTTTGATATTTTAAAGAGGAAAATATCAGTTATCAAAAAAATCCTGTGATTTTGAGCAAAATGTATTACTTCAATTAGTTTATCCTAAAACGTATATGTGAAATGTGTATTACTCTTCTCCTCTACCAGTACTTAGGTAAATAGCCCAAATGATCACCTTCTGTCACTCATTTTACTCACACACAAGTCATGCCTGTGACTTGTGGTGATGTTTCTTCTATAAATATCACTTTATTCCACTGATACTGTCAAGCATCCTGTAGAAGGAGGACATCAAACTTGGTACCTCAGCAAACATGATGATGCACTGCTTCCCTTCAAGGACTTATAGCTTGTGTGTCTGTTCTTAAACTGTGGAATCTATTGGATTAACAGTTCTTGAAGAGCCAGTTCAGAGACGTATTCCTAGAAACTTGGCCCGTGACCTGCCGGGGTAGGTGTTGACCAAGGGAAGACTGAGGAAAGGGTCAGCCCAACAGCAGATTCACACCAGCAAAGTCTTTCTCTATCTGGGCTGAGATTTCTGTATCTTTTGTTTTAAAAGAAAGGCTCAGGCAGGAATGAAGGCAAGCAGGCAGATAGGAAGAAAGAGAAGGAAGAAGCACTTTATTCTATTCAGCTGTTCATCACTGGTTGTTTCCCCAGCCCTGGGGCTTGAACAGGGGTTCTTGGGATGTATGTGGACTGTGCCTGGTTTAAACTGCTAGGCCACCAGGATGCACTGAGATCCCTATATCCTTAAACGACTTTTATCACCTGACAAGGAGTGAGTTTTCAGTTCTTTGGATTCAGGGCTTGCTATATCCTGGAAAGTCAATCATATTTTTGTTTTGAAAATATGTATATATATACATATATATATGGAAAAAAGATACCTGGGATAAGAGTGAAGACTATGTCCATTCATACATTCAGAGCAGTATGTTTTATAGGAGTCTTAATTTCTGGATAGTAGAAGCCCAAAGAAGGGAATTCTTAGTCTATGTCAAAAGACAGGACAGATTGCTTGAGAGGATGACTATTGAACTGAACGTTGGAAGGGGAGTAGGAGTTGATGAAATTGAGGATGCGAGGCCATTCTAGGCAGAGATCAGCAATGAACAACCTGCCTGCCTGGGGAACTGAAAGTGGAGCATCCTTGGAACAGCAGGTGCTGGGGAGTATGGGCAGGTATGGGAAGAATTTGGCAGTGACTGGATCATCAAAACTTTGTATTCTTTTAGAGGAAGGGACAGATATGCAAGAGAAGGTGCAATCAACCATACTGGGTGACCTATGAAATATGGAGGGTACGAGTCAACTTCATCTGAAGTTGATTCCTGTCACTGCTGACCTGCTGTGACTTCACAAGTTCATCTGCTAAGCTTGTTTCTACCCATTAGTGCCTGGCTTTCCCTTTGTTCTCTTGAGACCTGCAGGATAAACTGGTTTAAGAGCGATGGGGGGAAAACAAGGAGAGGACGGACCCTGGTCAAGGGAATTGACAGGGTAAGATGGCTTGACTTAAGCCTTGGACTCCACTGCGGCCCAGTGTAGTCTTGAGACACGAAGCCCAGGGCTTATTCAGAATCTGTAACTGCAGCTCATCTGGCGCTCAGGGCTCAGCTCCAGAATTTTCTGTTCAGCTTTTGCTTCTTGGAGGTTGTAAGATATTTCAAACACTGATATTTTTTCCCTCCAAAATCAGGTCACATTGAGCTCTAGTGAGAGGAACTTGATCTCTCCAGTCAGCTCTTTTCTTTGGTGTGCATGGTAATCTGTTTTGAGGCACAAACAAAATGCAGACAGGGGATTGTGCTTTCTTAGCTTGGCGAATAAAACTTGGCAAAGGACAGTGAAGGGTTCACAGATGAGAATGACCTTAATGCAGGCAAAGACCATCAGTCAAGTTCTGAGAGCCCAGGACACATGCTGGGTTAGCATTGCCTGCCATAACCCAAAATGTGTAAAAGGCAGGTGAGCCTGCTTTCAACCCTGTCCTAAAGGACTGTTTTCTGATGATACCTGAGACTCCTATGTTGGACTAGGAAAGGGACAAGAGGCTAGGTTCATGTTTACTGGGCTTTTAGGCTCCAAATGGAACTCTAAAATGACAGTAGAAAAAAACCAGAGAGTAGACAAACTGGATGAGAATGAAATTGTTAGCAGCATTAGATTAGCAGTAAATAGATGGCATATGACCGTCAAGTCCGAAAACAGCCCACCCACACACATGTGTGGGCAGCTTCACTCCTGGAAGTCTAAAGATTGCAAAATCCATTTCTAGCTCATAGGATGTCCTCCTGACAGCCCCCTACCTCTCTCAAATGCTTGTGACCAAATGAGTTACTCTGAATGGTGTCAGGAGCTTCCCCACCTCACCCTCACCCTGCCTGCGGGCTGAGACGTCTCATCTTATGCCCCAGCCCTTGGACCTTCTGATCCCTCTACCAACCTCAAAAGAAACCTTAAGAGAGAGTAGACTATACAGTCTGTATGCCATCACTTAGAGACACAACAAATAACTAAACTGAGAGCAATCAAGCATAAGATTTCAGCACCTTCTCTAACTACGGGCTTTACTTACATAACATCCTAGAATGTGAAGGAGAAAGGATTATCATTAAGTACCCATGACACGCTCGCAGTTTTGTTTACATGCAGTGCATGAGAATAAGTGAACTTTCGAAACAGCAAAGGTGAATTCTTCCTTATCCTCTCTTCCCTTCTCCTCCTTTAAATAGTCTTCTAATATTTTTTTTAAAGGAAGAAGAAACTATTCTTTTATTTTAGAGGAAGTAAGGAAGAGGAAGAAGAAGCATCTTTATTTTTTTGCTCATTTGGGCTTTTCACCCTAGTCCCAGGTCTCAAACCTGGGTCCCCAGGCTGTTTGTGGTCTGTACATCAATATCTCAGCTGCCTGAGCCATAAGAGAGTGCCCAGAAGAAGCATTTTTAAGAAAGAAAGGAAGAGGAAGAGGAGGAAGTGCTTTCATCTTTATTTTTTTTATTTTGGTTGTTCCCTCTGCCCTGGGTTGTGAACCCAGGTCCTTGGGCTTTCCGTGGTCCATGCCCCAGCTGCCATCTTAGCACCTGAGCCACCAGGAAGCAGTTATTAATAATTCTTTATTATTGAAATACTTAGATAATAACTACCTTTGCAACCAATGAAATTAGTACTATTATCTTTAACTTATAGGTAAGAGAACAGGCCAGACAAGTTATCTTGCCCAAGGCTGTCCAGCTAGTGAGTGGTGACACAGGCACAGGACCGGGGTCTGTCTGTTTCCAAAACCCCATGTGGTTTTTTCCAGGATGCATGGAAGCAACGACTGTAAATATTTTATTAAAGCTTGCTTCTAAAGGTTTGTTGAGCAATGCAAGCAACTTGAGGAGCTTAGAATCCCTCTCTTTGGGGCCCAGCCCGGAGCAAATGAAATAAGCCTGCCAGCTGACAGCAAGCCTGCCGGCAGAGGCACTATGGTCACAATTCCTTGGAGAAGGTTAGAGAAGAACCATGCCCCTCGGCCTCGGCCAGCTCCCTGCCGGGCTTTGTGTGGGGAAGAGTTTCTTCCCAGACCCCGCAGGAGGGAAGGAATCTGTAAGCCAAACACAAGAAGAGTGGGTCTTCATCTTCTTAGAAATGAAAAAGGGGAGAAGACAGAGGCACTGCCCTCTTCTCTAAGTGCCCCACCTCACACCCAAAGTGAAAACAACGCAGATGTTGTATTTGTGGTCCATTTAGTGTGAAGCACAAAGTCATTTATCTGTGTTTGAAGAATAAAGAAAAGTCGGGCTCAGAGGTTTTGATAGCATATAAATTAAAGATACGAAGGTATCTCATTGAAATTCTAAAGATGTGCTCAACCTACCCTAGGAATTCTCTCATCAAAAGAGTTCTCTCGAAGCACTGGTGCTGACTTATTAATAAGTGTCATGCTTTCATTTGATTATTTATCTAATCAGGACTCACCTTCAGTTTGAGCTCATTAAGTCTGCTGCTAATAGCATGGTGCTGCAAGTGTGCTTGAGGGTGGCATTGCACCCACGTGAGGCAGAGAGTGTGTTCAGGCATTTAATGGTCAGGAAAAAGGGCACCCTGTCACACTTGAGTGTGGCATGCAAACTGCAACCCAACAGAAAGGGCACACATTTCAAAGGCTCATTTTGTAGAGTAAGGGTTGAACATTATAATTAAGTACACTTGGTAACAGAGAAGCCAAAATGACAAGCACAATTATTCCAAAATCAAAGAGAACAATACCTATTCTTTATACATTACGTGGGGGACGCTTTTCCGATAGGCTTTAATGGGAAACGTTGAGTCAGCTCTGTGGTGTCAGCTACCCGCTCTGCCCCACCCAGCCTGACTCCCAGTGGCGTGAAGTGAACCTGTTTGCTTCCCTCTGCTTGTCTTCTCAGTGGGTGTAATGTAAAACAGTCTGATATCTGCTGGCCCTGGCAGGACAGCTCACTAAATCATCTCGTTCTTACCTCATGGTTGGTTATCAGGTTCAACTGCTATGGATAAATTCTCTCCTTTAAGGCCATCTTATGCCACAAACAGGAAATTCCACTTTTTGCTGGGCTGAGAAACCTCTAGCTGCCACAGTGCCAGAGAGGACCCAGGAACAGCAGAGCTGTGCAGTGAACTGAGGCCAGCATGTCCCTCCTGGGAAACAGTGCAGCTCCGAGTTGGCACTGGAATAGGCTAAATTATTTATTCAATCGGATAAGGGAGAAAGCAGCTAAGAGCTTCCTGAGTTTATAGCCTCAGCCCCTGGATTCATACTGAGACAGGAAACAGGCCAGGCTCCATCAGCAAAAGGAAAGAAAAAAAAAAAAAAAAAGACTTTGCCTCCTAGGTCCTCTCCCATCACTTCTTATTCCTGGCGTAAGTCCCGGCCACAGAGAAAAGAAGCAGTTCCCATCAGGCTTCTTGGGGCTGTTGATACTGTGCGTCAGGCACTGAGGTCTGTGCTCAAGGTGGTTGCCCTCAGTGAGCTTACATGCCTCCACTTGGACAGAGACACACAGGAACAGTTAAATTTCTCATTCATTCATTTCAGACACACAAAGTACCGGGCACTGTGCTAGGACTGGGATGTAGTGCTGAGGACGACAGACCAGAAAAATGTTAGAAAACAGGCGCTGATGGAGGTACCATCTGACTAGCACACTGATGGGTCAGAGGTATTAAAGAAGAGTGAATGAAGACATGTCATGAGACAGAAGGTGGTTGATTTCTCAGTAAGTGATTCTTTAGGTAAATGCCACTAAATCAGAGTGGTTTTGGGTTTGATCTTGCTGTAAAGAACACAGCCAAGCACCCTACTAGAGCAGTGACTCTCCAAGGACCCTCTCTGCCAGAAAGACAGCTGGTGTCGTCTGAAGCCAGCACTTTCATCTTTGCAATGAATCATGCAGTTCAGGGTCATCATGCTAGTCTGCATGGAATGAGATCACCAATGAGGAGGGGTGTCTGCAGTTTCAGAGCGTCTCTCCTGCGGGGAACTGACCTCAGGCTTAGGAGCCAGCCTTTAGGTGAAGGAACATGGCCCTGATTGCTAAGACTGCACTGTGGAACTTAGGAAGAGAACCAAAGACCTGACCTTCCAACTTGTATTTCTTGTTACAGTGGGGTGGGAAGTCTTATACAAGTACTTTTGTACTTAAAGTCTTAAGTGTGTATATAATATTTCCGTTACTTGTCACAATCTCTGGACTTATTAGTCTATAATTTGTATGTTTTAAGGTCCCTGTCATGATGTCCTCTACTTACTACATGACCCTTTCTATCCCATTAATGTCAAGCAACATGCCTAAGTTATTGTTCCAAATCCCTTAACACATTGCCTTGCATAAATACCTGTTGAACAAACTGTATCATCAGAAAGTGGAAGATGTACTGAGTGTTTGTATTTGGGGCCTTTTTTGAATCTGAAATTTACCAATGGCCCTTTCCCAGGTGGGAAAAATTCATGCAACTTATGAAGAGAGAGACAGATAGAGACAGACTTGTAATGATGAGGGATAGAAAGGACACGTCCCTAACTATCCAGATCAGCGAAATCACTGTTGATGATCCACAAGGACGCAGGTGTCAGAAGGGAGTTACCTCACATTCAAACCTGAAATTCCTCTTGTAAAGGGATGCTCACTGTGGGAACCCATGGTGGACACTGGAGACTCACACCTGCAGTGGACTCAGCCTCAAGGATAAGCACAGGCAACACTATGAAGAAAAATGACAGTAAGTGTCATCACGGGAACATGATAGACATCGCTATTGTTTAAAAACTACCTTAGAAGGACAGGTGAGAAAAAGAAATGTCAAAAGCTCATAAACCTGCGACACACCGCATAGCAGGCAGAGGTGCTACCACAGTGAAGTTCCGGTTTCTGGTCGTCTCATTTCCGCCTGTTGTTCTTTGCAGGTGGAATCGGCTGTGTAGGTCGAGACAAGGGCCAGGTTCGGAAGTGCCTCGATGTGGTGGAGATCTATAACCCTGATGGGGACTTTTGGAGAGAGGGCCCGCCTATGCCAAGCCCCCTGCTCTCACTTCGCACCAATTCCACCAGCGCAGGAGCCGTGGAGGGGAAGCTCTATGTCTGCGGGGGATTCCACGGAGCAGGTATTGATCCAGTTTCAGACCTCCTCAGGCGTGGATGCCTGCTCCCTTGGCTGCCCCAGTCACAAGTGAGTCATCCTAAGAGCAGCACGAGAACTAGCCACAGCGCGGCCTGTGGAGGTTAGTCACCTGGAGAAAGTAGCCTCACCTTTGAACTTGGGTTTTCACAACTGCAAACATGGCACCATTGCCTCCCCCAGCTATTGTAAGAATCAAATGAGACCTAGTTCATAATGCATCTGACACAGAGCAGACACTCCATAAATATTAGTTGAATATGATTGAAGTAGTCCTGACTGTAGGACTCAAGAAGAGATTTAAAAACACGAAAAGGTGAAGATAGAATAATGACCTGAAGTGTGGTGTTTAAGCTCTATTTTTATTGCTCAAGAGATTCTGTCCTCAGAAGACCCGTCTTCCTTCTCCACCCTACTACTTGAAATTAATTGCTTGAAAACATTTATAAAACTTATGCCTAATGCATATATTTTTATGGAAATTATTTTCCACATATCTAAGTGTACCACTCTTGCCTTCAACAGTATGTATTCATCATTTTTAATATAACACTGAGATTTTTAAATAGACAGAAATCTAATAAGTCACCTCCAAAATTTGATCATCAGAAAATAAGGCAGGATGCAGTTATATTAAAAATGACTATTTAATTCTAACCTCACTAATAGAAGCACTAGACCAGTACATACCCATGAAAACATTACTTAAGGGCACTTAAAAGGTTGGAAGCATATTCTATTAAAATAAAGCTAATCCTGCAGCTAAGTGGAGGCTTTTGTAAGTCTGCTATCACTTTCAAAGCACATAATTATTTGTAAGCTAATGGATAAAGTTTACATTATGAATTAAAAGAGATTTAGGTGGTATGTGAACTTTATTTGGCTCTTGATTGAAACAAATCTTCTTTAAAGAGGTGTTTTTCAGGTAATCTTGGAAACTTGAATACGGACTGGGGTGCTAGATAGTACTGAGGAATTGTTTATTTTGTTAGGTTTCGATCATTGTAGCCTTATATAAAAAAGAAATAAAAAAGGGAAACATTCTTAATAATTAGAGGTTGTTTAGAAACATTTATGGGTGAAAATAATATGCTGTTTGAAATTTGCTTTAATCTACTCCAAGTCAGTTTTTTTTGTTGTTTTTTCAAGTGAATGGGTTGGGCAAGAGTAGATTTTACAATATGGGTAAAATGTTGATCATTATTAAAGCCAGATAATGGGTACATGGGCTTTGTTTCACTGTTTCTGATAATGCTTGAAAGGTTCAAAAAAACAAGCTTAATTCTCTATGTGTTCTTCTGAAAGCTTTCTAAAGCAATTTTTCAAAAACTGTTTTAATGTCTTTTATATTAAACATCACATGCTGGTGTAAAGGTAGTAATCTGTCATCATAGCAAGAAACGTGGCACAGCAAGGAAAATTTCCTTTTGTTTAGGCCAGTGTGTAAGGAGTGCCACCAGGAGCTGAGAGCCCAGGAACCAGACCCTCTTCCACCTGGCCCCTCCCGCCATGATCCTCTCCTCCCCTGCCTTCTGGCTTTCTCTTGACCACATAATAGAAGAAGTAGCCTTGGGACCTTGAGAGTGATGGGTGATAATTAGTGTCTAGCGCTCTAAAGATACTCTGTGTGTCTTGTGTTTTTATGTTATCTTTCTCTGCTAATATTGAGTTAAAGGATTGATGTCCTGGGTTTTTCAAACTTGTCTAAACTCATACTGAGCCAACCTTTCTTGGGACTATAAGGGATTAATGGCTTCAGGCAGAGGGCAAGAGATTTATATATGTGCTCTCAAAGTCCATTTTAATTATTTGGTTTTAAGATGGTAGATTGTCTGGGATTAGCTGAATGAATCATTACTAGGGTTTTTATTTAAAATACAATTGTTTAAGAATATGCCCATTATGAACAGCATCAGACATGAACATAAGCCCTGAGCTTTCTCTCCTTGTATGACACAGGCCTACTCATCCCATTTATTTATTCAGAAAACCACAGCCAAGAAATTCATCTCTTTTAGCCTATTTAGTTAGGTCATAAAAAATGTTTTAGAACATACTATTCACAGGCATGTCGGATACAATCTTAAGATGTTCAGTATTTGATGGGAAAGACAGATACATAAATATAGCAAAATGAATATAGCAAAAATATAGTTTTGGTTAAAATAGTAGGTTGAATACCAGTCCTTTCTCTTCAAACCTCACTAGACTGACAGAAAGAGGAATGAACACAAGTCCGACAGGAGGAGGAGGGAAGGCATCAGCAACAAGATTTTAGAAGCAGGGAAGCAGAGGAATGAGCAGTCATGAACTAGACCTGAGGAGGTGTTAAACTGGCAACAGGGAAAACAAACAAAGCCCAGATTTGTGTCACAGAATGGAATTGATAACAACAGTTCATTCTAGGAAGAGGGATGGCGATGATACTGAAAACATACTAATTAGTTGAAAGACAGGAAGACCCCGGCCTCCTGCCTTCCTCCCAGTGGTGATAGAAAGCCCTTCTTCCACCCCAACAAAGGCTGAAATTGAGGGTGGAATTTGAGGATAGGAATTTGAGTCCCAAAAACAAGGAGCTTCATGGAAAACTGTATATTGAATATTGAAATCTCAGTCCTCCCTGACTCCCCAAATATGGGCAACCATGCCCTCCAGGCAGGAGACTGGAAGCTTCTCCTTTGGAAATCTGACCAGCCCCAAAGTAACGAAAGCCAATCACCTTCTAAGAACCTCACAGGAAAATCTTCTGTGGTCTCCCACTCTGAAACATTTGCAAACAGATGAGGTCGTCAGATATTTGAGAAAATTATGTAAAAGATGGAAATCAGACAAAGGAAGAGAAGTAACCTGGAGGAAATAGGGACAAGAGAGGAGAAGAGGGAGCCCCAGAGAGAGGAAACAACTGATGTGTCAGTGGAATAGGAAAAAGAAATTTAAAAGAGTTCTTGGGCATTAAAACGTGATAGCAGAAATTAAATAGGCAATAGAAAAAATGGCGGCGATAGTGGGAGAAACTTCTCAGAAAGCAGAGCAAAAAGCAATTAAATGGGAAAGGAGAGAAGAGAAATTAAGTCTCAGAGGGCCAATGTTTGAATAATCAAAGTTGCAGTAAGAAGAGAACAGGGAAAATGGAGGAGAGAAATAAATCATCTGTGAAGTAAAGGAAGACATTCTCCCAGAACTGAAGTCACCAGATTGAAAGGACACGCCAAGTGGCCAACACAGGGGATGAAAACACCCTAAATTAAAACACATCATGGTGACATTACAGAAAAGATCCCAAATGCTTCTAGAGAAGAAACAAAAAGTTTCATAAAAAGTGTCCTGAATGAGAGTGGCATCAGACCTGTGCCACTGGACGCTAGAAGACAATGAAGCAAAGGCTTTCAAACACTCTGTGGTTCAGGCAAGTGAGCAGCAAGGGTGCAGACCACGTGAAGTCTGAGGACCCGGGTTCATGACTCAGGGCAGGAGGTGGAAAAGTATGTGGGAAAATTGTTTCTACCTGCATTCTTATACCTATTGTTAATGAATGCGCAGTGTCTCAAATAAAATGTATTCCCAACCTGCCCTTTTATTGGGATAGGTTCCCCCACAAATGAGCACATAAATAGACGGATTCCAGGAAACAGGATCAGCAGAATAGAGAGAAAAGGAATCCCCAGGAGGATACTGATGGACACTCCAAGAGTGACAGCTTGCATGGCAGACTGAAGAGCAGCCAGACAGAATGCAGCTGGCCAAAAGGCTCTGGGGCCATGACTTCCAGAAGGGAGAATTGACCGAATCGTAATGTTTTGAAAGACTGAGACATTTGGAGACGAGCAATGAAACCTAACAACAATAAAGCCGTTGACTTCAGAGAAAACGAGGTTGCACAGGAAAGAAAAGCACGCCGCGTGGCTCATCTGTGAGTAGCGTTTGCAGTAATAAGGTCTAACGATGTGAAGACTGAACAGAGTCGACCAAATGCACATCTCAGCTGTGCGGGCAAGACAGAGAACAGAAAGTCGGCAGATGCAGCGGGGATGTGAAAGACAGCGATAAATCCACACTGGCCGTGATGGAACCAGGAATTAATGCCTTTATCTGAGAAGCCAAAAAGTGGCATTAGTGCATAAACGTTGTTTACAGATAAGCACACAAAATGCCAGCAGAACCAGCCAGAGTGAAAAGCAGAGTAGAAAATGGAGAGGAGGGTAGGCGGTAACTTTTTTAAAGGAAAAAGCTATTTGAATCTTTAAACCCTGTGCTGATAAAGCAAAAGCTGACTATAAATATATGCATATTGTCCATTTAATGGAGGACTAACAAGGGAAATATTTACAGTAAGTCAGTTAGGAGAGAATTCTCCAAGGGTCTTAGGCATTTCTGCATATCTTGTGAGCAGAGACCCTATGTTTGATCTGGACTATCTTTTTAAGCAGGTTTGAGAGCAGATGGCCTGAAAGACAGTGTCGCCTTGCGTAGCAAAGGGCAGCCGTGCTTACTGGCCATTAGAGAAGCTTCAGGTTCTCTAAGCTCTGGACGCCTCCCTTGTAACGCAACCCACTGACTGTACAGGTGTCACCTGGCAGGCTTCCCATTTTCCCCTGGGAATTGGGGCTCAAATAACTGGCTTTAAGAAACGCTGATATGCTGGCTGCTCCTGTTACACTGACCTTCATTTCTGCCCTAGGAGTATTTTGTCACCTGCCAGTGTCCATGAAATCCTAGCATGCCAGCTTATGAAGTCTCAGACTCTTCACAGTTCTTGACCAGGAAAAAGACAAAACCACTGTTCTCCACCTCCAACACAGTGAGGAAGCTATCAGCATGCTTCAGAAAGCTCACAACATCACTCATAACACCAATCCTTCACAAACGTACATTGTGTAGAAGAGGCGGGAACATTGCCCGACTCATGCTAGGAGTCCAGTGTTTCCTTGATACCAAAACCAGACTACAACTTTGCAAGAAAACTACCAATATCCATATGACACGGTTGCAGAAACCCTCTGCAGAAGACCAACAAACTGAACCCAGCAGCATATAAAAAGAAGTATGCACCACACCCAAGCAGGATATTTCCCAGGAATGCAAAGTTGGTTCACAATATGATTTCATCAGTGTAATACACAGTTAGTAGAATAAAGGACAGAAGCAGGTTGATCATCTCAATAGGTGTGGAAAAGGGATTTGACAAAACACCTTTCATGATCTAAGTACCCAACAAACTAGAAATAGAAGAGAAGATACTCAACTTGATAAAGGGCATCTATGAAAATTCCACAGGTAATATCATAGTTACTGGTCGAAGACTGAAAACTTTCCCTCTATAATCAGGATCAAGACAAAAATATATATACCCTTTGTAACCTTGCCATTTCTATTCAGCATTATACTAGAGGATCTAATTAGGGAAATTAAGAAAGAAAAGATCCAATCTGGAAAGAATTGCATAGGACATCGATCTTTTATTTAGAAAATCCTAAGAAATTCACGAAGAAAGAAGCTCCTAGAGCTAATAAATAAATTCAACAAGTTTTCAAGATCAATAAACAAAAAAAATTATATTGCTATACACTTGCAATGAACAATCCAAAAATGAAGTTAGGAAAAATTCCATTTATAATAATATCAAAAAATAATAAAATACTCATGAATAAGTGTATCTCTTAGGCATATCTAAAAAACTATTTCCTAATTCATAATCACAAAGATTTATGTCTAAGTTTTCTTCTAAGCATTTTTGAGTTCATTTTTGTGCATTTTGGATATAAAAGCGACGTACTCATACCCCGAGAACTGCAAAACATCATTAAAAGAAATTGAAAACCTAATAAGTGGTAAGACATTGCACACTAAAATTGACAAGCTGATCCTAAAATTCACATGAAAAAAAAAATCTAGAGATCCAGAATGTCCAAAACAATTTTGTAAAAGAACAAATTAAGAAAATTCACTTCCTAATTTCAAGTTAGTTCAAAATTATAATAATCAAAACTGTGTGATATTGGCATAATAAAAGACATATAGATCAATGGAATATACTTTAATGTCTAGAAATAATCCCTTATGTTTATAGTCAATTGATTTTCAACAAGGGTGCCAAGACAATTTGATGAGGGGAAGAGTCTCTCTCAACAAATGCCACAGGTATATTTGAATATCCACATACAAATGAATGATGTTGGACCCCTATCTCACACATGTACAAAAATGAACTCAAAATGTATCAAAAATCTACACATAAAAGCTATATCTATAAAATGCTTAGAAGAAAACAGTCATAAACCTTTGTGATCGTGAGTTAGGCAATAGTTTTTTAGATATACTTAAAACACAAAAAAGAAAAATAGATAAACTGTACATCAAAATTAACAATGTTTGTGCTTTAAAAGGTATCAAGAAAATGAAGACAATCCACAAGATGGGAGAAAATATTTGCAAATCTCATGTCCAATAAGAGACATTATCAAAACTATATTAAGAATTCTTGTAACTCAATAATAAAAGTAACCCATTTTTTAATTGACAAAGGACATGACTAAATATTTCCCAATGGATATAAACAAAAGGACAAGGAAGCATATTTATCCATCAGCAAAATGTAAATCAAATCATAATGAGATAACACTTTACACTCACTAGAATGACTATATTAAAAAAAAAAAAGATAGTAGTAAGTGTCGACAAGGATTGGGGAAATTCAAACCCTCATATACTGCTGGTGAGACTGTAAAAGGTGCAGCTGCTTTGGAAAACTGTATGTCACTTCCTCAAAAGATTGAAAGTTGAGTTGTCATATGACCCAGCAATTCTGTTCCTAGGTGTATACCCAAGAAAATTAAAAAAAAAATTTTTTAAATAAATGCCCACACAAAAACTTGTACAAGAGTGTTTGCAGCAGCACTATTTTTAACAGCCAAAAGTAGAAACAACCTGTGTTTATCAGTTGATGAATGGATAAAATAAGGTACATCCATACAATGAAACAATAGTTGACAATAAAAAGGAATGAAGTACTAATACGCACTAGAATAGACATGGACCTTAGAAACATTGTGCTAAGTGAAAGAAAGAAGGCAGTCACCAAAGATCTGCACGGTTCCATCTGTATGAAGTGTCCAGAAAAGGCAAATGCATAGAGACCAAGCAGAACCATGGTTGTCAGGAGCTAGGGGAAGGGCGAAGGGAAAGGTACTGTTAATGGGTACAAGGTCTCTTTTTTGGCATGAAGAAAGCGTTCTGAAATTAGATAGTGTTAATGGTTGCTGAACTCCAATTATACTAATCCGCTGAATTATACCCTTTTAAAGGTGAATTTTATGGTATGTGATTGTATCTCAATAAAACTGTTAATAAAGAAAAAAGCCAGTTCTTCCCCTTCTCTTCCTCTAAAGGAACCAGGTTTTGTGTTTGACACTAATGAGAATTCAGCTGAATTGCCCATGAGGAGAATGCTTGAAGGCTAGTGCTTTGAGTGGAAGAGGAAGAAATGGCTCATTCCAAGGACAGAAATGTCGGTTTTCCAGACACAAAGAGAGAAGACAGATGACACCTAGTGGCAGGAACGTATTCCCTACTCCTAAGAGCCCCGGAGATGTCAACATTGTGATCTTGGGAACTTAGGTGTGGCACACAGAAATCCTGCCTTTCTTCCTGTCCTTCCTTTGTTCCTTTCTTAGAAGGAAGCCAGTAGGAATGAAGGCAAGTGGGAAGGCCGAAGGAAGAGAGATTTTATAATAAAAGGAAGAGCATTCTATTTAGTTAGTGTTCATTTTGGCTGTCCCCTACTCCCCATCCCTGGCCCTGTGTGGACCACTCTGCAGCCGCAGACCCAAAGCCCAAACCAAAAAGGTGGGCCAGAAACCCTCTTTCACAGGGCTGGGCAGGTGATAGCCATGGAAGAACAGACCCACCCCTGTGTTTTCTAGGTCAGGTGCATCCCAGGGGCCCTGTATGCCCCACAAGCGGCAGGTGTTCCCAGAGGGTTCAGCCTGCTCCCACCTGACGGAGCCCCGGCTTTGGCTCAGCTGCACCCTCCCGGGTTTGGTGTCTTCCCAGGCTCTCCAGTGCTGGGCCCGCCCTCTTCTCCATCTGGCGGTCCAACGACTGGCACACTTATTTGCAGTCTGCACCTTCTCTTCTTTTCCTCCCAGGGAAACTCAGCAACCCGGTGAGCAGACTGAGGGAGCTGGAGACTGGTGTCCCTGTTTTCTAACTCTGTGCTAACTGCCTAAGTTGCCCAGGCTCTGGGCAGAGACCCGGCCCTGCTCCCCACTTACCCTGTTGTCAGACCGCAGTGTGTAATAACACAAGACACATGTCCACTGCTGCTTACAGTACCAGCCAGCCCTCCAGCAAGAGCAAGCTGTTAGTCCCTAAGTTTTGGGGGACTCAAAATTGATATTAAGATTTTCAAATGAATGGGGGCCGGCACCTCTAACCCCCAAGTTGTTCACAGGTCAACTGCACTATTCTTTCAACTTGTGTGTTTCAAATTTCTCAAAATAAACATCTGAGAAAGGAGCAAAGCTTTGGCAGTCGCTCATCACTACACGATCCTCTTCTCTTTTACCCCGGGACTCCTGGCTACAGCAAGAAATTAGACTGGATCCACATGCTTTCCTCTCAGTAGTTTGGTCCTGCCTGGAGAAGTTGTATTGACATTGTGATGTCCTGAAGGAGGGTTGCTACTTTCATTTTTAACTTTGCATGTTCTATGTCCCACACTGTGTATGTCATATATACCACTTCTCTTTCCAAAAGGAATAGAGACCATTTACTGAATAAGCTGAGATGTAACAAAAGTAAGAAGATGCTTAGTAGCATATGGTGGGTAGTCAACATTTTTTAAAGGAAAGGGGCAGGAATGAAGGTGAGTGGGCAGGCAGGAAGAGAGCAAAGGAAGAAGCTTTTATTTATTGTATTGAGTTGTTTATGTTGGTTGTTCCCTCCCAGCCCTGGAATGCAAACCCAGGTCCTTGGGATGTACGTGAACTGCACTCAGAGGCAGTGTATCTAACTGCTACTCCTCTCACGAGGGTGTGCAAGGGGAATAATTTTATCAGAAAACCTAAGAAAAACTTCCTGGATTTATTTCAGCTTCCCGGTCACCAAGACAAAGGAGGGAAAAGGATACATTCCGAAGTTGTGAGAGGCATGCAGCTGTGTGCTCCTACTGTTTCTCAGCCCAAATCTGCTGCATTCTTTTCTTTCTCTTCCACCCGTGTCCTGATCAGGGACCTTCCACAAAGCAAGGCAGCTCAGTGACCACCGGCTTCCCCCTGCTCTGCCACTCTGGTTTCACAGCACTGCTCTGTCTAGATATGAGATCAGTGACTGTGGGTGGCTTCATCAGGAGGCAATGTCCTCCAGCTGATAGGACCTCCCATCACTGGAGAGGGAGGCTAAGCGCCATCCTGAAATCTGTCTCCTGAGCAGTCCATGTCCTAACTGCCCTCTTCCACACCGTCGGACCTTTCCTTTCCCCTCCGTACCATTTGACATCATTGTCCTATTAAGTTCCCAATAAGCAGTCATCTGTGTGAGGCTGAGCTTCCCCAGAAGCACACACTGACACACGGATTCAAGTGCAAATAGTTCTGGGAGGCACTCCATTGGGAAAAAAGAGTGAGACAGGGAGGCGGGGAGTAGCAGTACTAGGTAGGGATTATTAAGGTGCAGGTTCCACTGTGGGCCTCTGGGGCTCATTCCCATTGGAGACCTTGCGAGTCAGTGCCCTCAGAGCTGTCCCTCCCAGAGGATGAGGAACCTGAGGTGTTTGTCCTAAGACTGATCTCTTGGTACTTCCATCTGCCCCATTTGAGCTGAGAGAATCCTCAGATAATGAGCAGCAGGTGGATGCAGTCCGAACGCTCTGCAGCGGAGGTCACAGTCACTGTAGGAGACGTGACTGACAGTCTCTGCTGCGCCAGCGGGACCACCCTCCTTTAACCAAAGAACATTTATTACTGTTAACTCCAGAGATACATCTGCACAGACTCAGGTTATCATGGTTTTAGCCAGCTGTGACTGTCTCTTCTTGTACCAACTTCTTCTTACCATGTAATCATTGGTTTTGCGCGTTTTTTCCAGAAGGCGTGTAAAAACGGGAACGCAGTCTCCATGCTCTGCGCCGAGTGGCTGTGCAGAGCTGTGTGTGCAGCCAAGCAGAGAATCGAAAGCCACAGCTTTTTAGCCAGAAGGTCAGGGGTCCCTAGGATCAAAAGATGCCAGTAAGATTACAGATAGGCGTGAGCTTAAGAAAATGATCCCAGACATACTCTAGTGGCATTGCGGTTAGGTCTGTCGCCTCTGAAGGAGTGAAGTCCATGGACCTGGGTTCGCTTCTCAGGTCTGGGAGGTACAACCAGTGTGAACAACTACATAAAAATAAAATGCTTCTTTCACCTCTCTTCCTGATTGCCTACCTACGCACCTCCATTCCTACCTGGCCCTTTCCTTTGAAAACAAATTGACCCTTTCACTGACAGATGACTCCTTGACTCCTAGAGAGGATAGGTGACACCCCTCACCGAAGAACAAGTCGATGTAACCTGGGTTCAGTTACTCTTTTTATAATCTATTATTTATTCACCTATTCATTCATTCAAAATGAAATGGAATTTAAAATGGCTTATAGAGACACATACACTATAACAAAATGGCAATGAGACAGATGTAAATATAGAAAAATAAAATCAAGAAAGTTTTTGATATGTAAAATGTGTACCAGAGCTCTTACACGCGAACTCTCTGGACCAATTTGTCTCTGGTCTCATTAGAGGAAAGCATGCCCTGTTAGATATTTGCAGTCGCCTCAAGGGGAGGACAAACCACTACTGAGAAGGTGTATATCTTTTAAACATGAGAGAAATTTCTCCCCGTGGCCTCATAAAGGGTATTAGAAAATAATATTCCTATAATAAATAAAATGACAAGAGCGCATTTCACCAAAGAGCAAGTCAGGGAGAAAAAAACAGTTCAACAAGAAACTGGAAAACCATCATTAATTTTCAGTTTCTGACAGTCTGAATTCAAGGATGTAACTAGTGCTGCTTCTCAGTCTCCACAGAAGTGTTCCCAACAGAGAACACCCCTTAAAGCCCAAGAGAGCCAGCCCAAGGCAGCCCACCACACATACTGAATTTCTCTGACACCGCATTATTTCCCTCAAAAAATCATGAGAATAAGACAACATTTTAAGTTGCTTACTGTTGGAGGCAGTAGGATGCATGGAGATTTTCCTGACTCCTTTCATAATGAAGATGCTGTTGCATTCAGTGAGTCTATTTGGGGGAAATTAACTGAATTGTAAAAAGATGACATTGAGTTCAAATCTAGTTTCTTTTTTCTTGTTAATTTCATAGTTTTTCAAGAAACCCAACTTACTTTACTGGATAGATACACATGTCAACCTTTGTTTCCCTGTCTTATGAGCTCTGTTTGGGGGACTCTTAGGAGAACACCCAGAGTAGCCAATGAGAATGTGCAGGGGTGGGGGGTGGGCACTTAATGTGCTCATTTCCATTCCATCTAAATGAAATTCAAGAATTCTAGGAAAGATAGTAATATGTGATTTTTTTTTTTTTTTTTAATATCAGCACCCCTGGGTGGCTCAGGTGCTACGTTGGTGGCTGGAATATGGACCATGTAAAGTCCAGGGACCTGAGTTCACAACCTGTGACCCGGGGCCAGGTGGAACAACTAAGTAAATAAATTCCTCCTCTTCCTTTCTTCCTTAAGAAGAAGTCTCTCTAATAAACACAAACTAAGCAAACAGAAGCAAAATTAATGAACTGTTTTCTCCAAAATTGTAAAAGGCCCCAGCTTGCATTAATTTGAATAAGGACAGAGGTTTCATCCAGCTAAAACAAAACAAAACAAAAACCCACGTGAGGCAATGGTAAAAAGACATATTCCAAAGCAGAGGCAGTAAATGAGAACAGAGAAGGCACGATACCTTTCTCATTAACAACACAACTTTAAAATATATAAAGCAGGTGCCCCATGATAGAGTAGAGGTTGGGTCTGCCTGCATCCCAAGGACTGGGTTCATGTCCCAGGGCCAAGGGAACAACCAAGATGTACAACTAAAGTGAAAATTAATGGACTGCTTCTTCCTTCTCTCTCTCTCCTTTCTTGTCTGCCTACTCGCCTTCATTCTGACTGTACTTTTCCTTTTAAATATATACATATATATGCTGACCATGTTTCCTTCGGATGAAAATGGGACACTGGGATGGCAAAAACAGGATGGGGTTATAAATACCCCATATTCATTGAAAAAAAGTAAGACAATAACAAAAGCTTTATTACATGAACATATTGAGCTAACAATTATTCTTCAGTGACAGAACTCATACAAAAATTTAGGTGGATGTAGAGGAGGACTTTATTTCACTACAGTCATACCATGAATTTTTCCCCCATGAAGTAATCTTATGCAGCAAATTTCAGTCTTTCAACATCTCATCATAAAATTTCTCACACTCCATGACATAATTTTGTTTTACAACTAACATAACCCTCATTGTCTCAACACTTACTAGATTTGTTCTTTGACCACATACTTTTCATAACAGAAAATATTCTCTCGACAGGTGCTGCACTTCCTAGGAGACAAAGAATAAACTCACAATATTACAAAAGTCTTCAAAGCCTAGGCATTTTTTGCTTATTTCATACAAACATCCAGGGCCAGTTCAAGGAACTTTGGCTCAACACTTACTAGATTTGTTCTTTGACCACATACTTTTCATAACAGAAAATATTCTCTCGACAGGTGCTGCACTTCCTAGGAGACAAAGAATAAACTCACAATATTACAAAAGTCTTCAAAGCCTAGGCATTTTTTGCTTATTTCATACAAACATCCAGGGCCAGTTCAAGGAACTTTGGCACCTTAGACCAAAAACAAATTTGGCATCCTTATAAACTCCACTAAATGTCCTGTCTAAAACATATGCTGCTTTAACCACCCCAGTGCCAGAAATGCCCAATAACCTCCAAAGGGCCAGAGAAAGCCCCCACAATGCCAGAGAAAACCCCCACAGTGCCAGAGATAACCTCCACAATGTCAGAGAAAACCCCCGTAATATTTACCTGCAGCTTGACCACACTGCAGTGTTTTCTCCTTTTGAAGAAATAGGCACGCATTGGGTGGAGGGAATCCTTGTCCTCCAGCTCCTGTTTTCCTCACAGGGACGGGAACAGCAGTAGCATCATGGCCCGTTGCAGTCAGCACCGGTAAAGGCCATGTTTAACATGGGGCAAAAGGGGAAGCTGCTTTTGGGCCCCCTCAGCAGACTGGGCCCAGGGCAACCCAACTGCCCCTATTGCCTTGCATTAAAGAACGGCCCTGGTTGATTAAAAATGAGACAAAATTGACATTTATATTAAAACAACAGGATGGTCGGGAAATATGAAAAAAAAAGATACTGTCCCATTTTGAAAAGTACATATGGTGTATGTGGTATATATATATATGTGTGTGTGTGTGTGTGTGTGTGTGCATGTGCGTGTGCATGTATATACTTTCATTTCTACCCACCTCTCTTTTAAATATATATATATACATATATTTATATGGAATTAAAATACATACCAACAATAGCTAATAAATTGCGAGGGAAGTAAATATAATCAAAGTTTTCTAAGGGCCTCCAAGAAAAGGATCAAGATACTGATTTTCTCTAAATCTTGAAAAGTGGGGTACACATGTTTTACTTTCTAGGAGTATTACCAAAGAAGCATAGACACAGAAAGTATAACATCTGAAACAAGCATGGAATGACTGAAAGCGCATGGCCAGCGTGACAGACAGATCAGAGGAGAAAAGAAAGCACCAGTTAGACAAGGTCAATGCCAACGGGGCCGCCAGCATGGGCACAAAATGCCCAAGTAATTGCATCATGTGGACGTGGACTAAATGCCTCTATTAAAAGTCAAAGGTTATCAAAATGATCCTTTTAATTCTACTTTTTACTATTTATATTATTAACCAAAGGAATGCTAATAGAATTTATTGCCCTCTCGTAATGATACATATGTAAATGATTAAATGCATATGTACTTGATAGCAGACCCAAAACATGTGCACTAACAGGAGAACAGACAAATCCGTAATCTTAGTGGCTCTTTTAACTCGCCTCTCTCAGAAATCAGCAGAACAAGCCACAAAACTCAGTAAATACGCAGAAGAGTTGGTTACTACGACAAAACGATGTATGTGGAGTTCTGCACTGATCACTGAAAAGTACACATCCTTGCAAGCACACATGGACTATTTTCAAACATGGGCTTTCATGTGCCAGAACTGGACATATATATGATGTCCTCTAATCATCATGAAATTGTGAACTCGGCATCTGGGCTGAAAATCTATTTGCCCCTCCTGAGCACCCTGTCCCCTTCTCCATCATGCTGTGTCCTGCAAGGCGGGCCTCTCTGCATTCACACGCTCCTTTCCCCTCTAGCTTCTCGTTGGGTTCAGAGGCAGAAATTGCTGGTTGAAAGCAGGGTAGAGTCAGGGCATTTATTCTCCCTGCCCGGCCCACCTTCCTCAGAGTATGCTCCGACCAGCAGCGCTCCCCAGGCAGCTGCCCTCCCAGGTTCCAGCACCCAGGCCCTTCCTTGCTGTCTTTCGGGTAAAGGCCTTTGCTCTTCCTAGTTCTGTAATACTGTGCCATCCTGTGGATCTTCCTAACCCCTGCATACTCCTTTCCCAAAGTCTCCTGATAAACTGGGGTTTTTTTCATATGTACTTATTAGAATGCACCATCTGTTTTCTCTACGGACTCTGGCTCTGTATTAGTGTCCCTGTCTGCATACATGGAAACATAAACTCAGGGAGGTCAGCAGCTTGCACAAAGTCACATGACTCTAGCTGCACCTCCTCTCGTGGGTGTAGAAATAATGACAGTTTCATCCCTTGCTCTCATCCTACATGAATCATTTGCATGGCATCAGAACAGCTTTTCAGCTTTAGACAGAATTCTGCCCCATCAGTAACCCTAGAATAATTTTGTAATGTGTGTTGTAATATGGTTTTTTTTACTTTTTTAAGGGTCAGAAATACTATATATTTAATGATCTTTATTCAGCTGTTCATTAATTTAGGGTGCATAATGCCATTTCGAGGATGTTGCTTAACATGACAATGACCTTTCATTTAACACCCCCATGATATTTTGTCTTCCTCCTCTGCTGTTCTTCAGATCGCCACGAGGTTATCTCCAAAGAAATACTAGAGCTGGACCCATGGGAAAACCAGTGGAATGTCGTAGCCGTCGATGTCCTCATGCATGACAGCTATGACGTCTGCCTGGTGGCCAGGATGAATCCCCGAGACCTCATCCCGCCACCTTCGGATTTGGTGGAAGGAGGCAACGAGAACTGAGGTCCCCATTGCTGCAGGGCCTCCTGCTGTGTCTGCAAGGAGCCTTTAGGAGTGGAGAGGGCTCTCAGGGGCCTGTTAGTCACCCCAACATGTGCGTTGCTTTTATAGTGGCCATGTGCAAAGCACTGTGTGCTGGGCGCTGCCAGGGGGAGTGCCAGTCACCCGCGGTTGGCTAGGGTGGATAAGACACTGCGAGGCCGAGCGTGTGGCAGCACAGAGGAGCACAGGGTGATGCCACCGGAGAGCGAGAAAGAAGGCCTCCCACTGCTGGGGACTCAAGGACAACATTGCCAAGGAGTGGGGCCCTTATCAGGCCTCCGAGTTCAGGATGACGCAGTCCCAGGGTGCACTTGACAGTGGGGTCATGGAAACAGCTGAGTGAAGGCCCAGAGCTGGGCCAGTTTCCTGGGTCACAGGCTCTCCTACTAAGGCTGGAAAAGTACATTGTAGCTCATGACCAACATCTGGGAGACTGAAGAGTTTAAACGCCAGCCTCTGAGCAGGGAATAGCTCTGCGATGTTAAAGGAAGACTTCTTTCTATGCTCCGTTCTGGCTTCAGTCTTACAAAGACTGTGTTCTCGGTCTAATGATGCAACATCACCTGAGACAGACCAGTAGTGACCACAAGTTCCCAACAGCCCAGGAACTCAGCAAACAAAGGGAGTGCCACCCTAGGCCGAGTCTGTGTCCACAGCAGATACGGGGTTCCACGGACCTACTCCACTCGGGCTAGTCCACAAGGCCCTGAATTGGACAGACCCAAGCTGCCCTTGGCCAGTTCTCAGACACACATGAGCTTCTGCAGGCTGGCCCTGACTGAAAACAACTGACTTAAGCCACCAACCCAGGGACAGAGCAGGTTCAGGAGTGCAGGGGAGAGGAAGTACATCCTACTGGCTGCCTGCTTGAATCCAGCCTTCACAACATCTTCCTCAGTTTTGGCAAGGAAGGATGGAGCCACCTGCTTCAGCCCACAGAGAAGCATAATCAGAAAACAGCCAATCTCACAATACACTGTAGGGACAATAGTTAGACAATTGGGAAATCTCATTTACTTTACTTCCTGGGTATACTGCTGGAAGTTCAGGTTCTTCAAAGAATGCATTTTGGTAGCTGTTGTTCAATGACTTCTTAAAGGGAGTTTCACTTTGCACAAGGCTCTTTAAACAGGAATGGTCAGTAAGTTCCCTAGAATTTTCCCAGAGGGAGACAATCCGAGATTAAGAAAGCTCTTCTTTGGTACAGAGCTGTGTGATTGTGTTTCAGCCCATGTCCCCAGGTTTCAACTGCCAACCCAGGCAGGAGCCCACGGGCCCACAGAACGAGAGCCGGTTGGAAGTCCGCACCTGTTATCACGAAGCGGGTCCGTTGGGCCCTGGGTAGGTTGTCCTCTAGAAGGGCAGGGGCCATGTCTCTTTATAGTTGTGCCCCAGGTGTCCATTTGGTACCTGGCACATGAGTGGACCTTTGGGTGGCCAGCATGGGCTAGCGTTTCTCAATCTAGGGCTTAGCCTCTGAGCATATCTAGGAATCTGAGTTAAAATGAGCTCATTCTTCTCCCTGGTGGACGGTAGAAATCTGTGGGTTCTTTTTCTGATGGCAAAGTCAGAGCAGGTAGGCTGTGCTGGCTGCTGGGACTGGGTTAACGATGGCGTCCACTGGTCTCTGCTTCCCCGGCTTCCTTCCTCTTCACAGAACCCTCACACCTGCTCCACCTGTTGACACAGGCCAGGGGCTGCCACACTTCCCTGGATCAGGGGGCCTTGCAGTGGGTCCCACTCTGCCTTCTAGCGGCATTGGGCCCGAGATGCATAGGCCCCAGCCCCAGCTTCGCTACTTCGCTACTTCGCTACTTCGCTAACCATGATCTTGGACAAGATGACCTTTCTAAAGCCTATTTTCCTCCCACGCAGAATGGGAGGAAAGTAATTTATAGAGGTGGTGTGAGGATTGAGCGAAAAAATGCTGAACAAAGTGTCTTTAGATACTAAAACAGCATTCTTTAGCTGTCATTATTATTGTCATCATTCTCATGTAATCAGCATTTCCACAATCCTGTACCTTTAGTAAAATCTCTTGGGGTTTCAGCAAGAACTATGCACATAGTCTGAGATCATTGTTAATTTAGAGTCAACCCTTTCAGTTGTGTGCTGATAACCAAGTAAGGGTTTGCTGGAGGCTTTATGTTAAGCTCTGGGTGCTTCTTGTCTGATTTTTATATTTGTAGTTAAAAACAAGATGTCCTGCTCTCCCATTGTTAGATCTCTTTAGAGATTCTATTTTGAAACGTCCTTTTTCTGTCACTCTGTTTCACTTTAACCAAAGGTTGTCCCAACATCACATGAAAGACTCTTGAAAATTTGCTAATTCTTATCTTGGTGACCAAGTGGGAAGTGATTTGGATGCTGAGGCAGAGGGAAAACTGCAGCTGTCAGCCCCTCCCCGTTGAGTTTGTGTTCATCCAGAAAGCTTCATTGTTCTCACTGATTGACTTTATAATGAGCAAATGCTTTACATGTGAACTTAGGAAATAAAATTTTACTAATAAAAGATCGCTTTCCTTTTGTTTTTCATATTATAATTCAATGTCCATTTCATTTACAGAAGGGGTTCCCGTGCCCAGAAAGTGCTGAGTAGAGGGAATGACTTGTCAGAAGATCATTGAGAGCAACGACCGGAGGTCAGGATGTGTATGGTGGGAGTGGGCATGAGGCGGTCCTGCTTCTAGGGTGGCTGAACCAGGAAGATGTCAGGTGACAGAGATGGAGCCAATAACAGCAGACCTCAAATGCACACCCAGGAGACAGCTGGTCTGTATGCCTCCGTCATAGTCCCATGCCACAGTGACATGCTCGTGTGTGTCACCTTCACCACCAGTGGGAGCGTTTTGCTGTTTCCAGACACCTCCAAACCTCTGTTACCCACTTTTGCAATGTTTGCTGATGGAATGGTTGTCAAATGATACCTCCTAGTTATTTTGACTTCCATTTCCCTACTTACTAGTGGGTTTGAGCTCAGCTTTCTTTAAAAGTATTTCTCCAACCTAAATGAGCATCCACAAGAGATTAGCAAAATAAAGTATGTTGTACTCCGTAATGGACTATGACAGAGCTGGTAAAAAGAATGAAGCAAGTGTGCAGGTGCCAGCTAAGGAAGATCATTTGCTCTTACTCTGCCTAAGTGCTTCCAATTGTTTTGTGGGCACCTTTTCAACAAGAAGAAAAGGGATTAAGCGCCTAGGAAGTATTGGCACAGGAAAGGCTAGGGCTGCAGGATCTTTATTCTCCTGAGAAGAAACATCCTCTGTGGTCCACTGTCAAGTAAAAAGCAAGACAGAACCTGAGTATATAACCTGGTTCCATTGGTGGGGTGTGGACAAAGCAATGAATGCATGCACACACTCAGACACACATCACACACAGCATGTGCACACAGGCACACATATCTGTATGTGTGTATGTCCATGCATGTATGCGTTTGTGTGTGGATGTGTGTAGGTGTAGGTGGATATTTATATGTGTGTATGGGTGTATATGTACATGTATGTGGTATGTGCATTATAAGTAAGTGTAAATACAAATCCACAATGAGAAAAAAACAGCATCTTTGGTGAGAACAAAGAAAGTAGATCTGGTCTCTCCCCATCTAACAATTCTTTTTGAGAAACAGATTGTAAATGCTACCTCTCTCTCCTTGAAATGTATGGGAATCATTGGTAAACGCTAAGTGAGACTTCTGCCAGTGTTGCCTCCCAGGACTGGCTTTCTGGAGAAAAAGTGCCCTCCGGAGAAAAGATGAAAGCCCCCCAGAGGGTGGGGCCTGTCTCCCCGATCCTCAGGGGCTTGCAGACCAAGCCCCAGTATGCAACGTCCTGCTGGTCAAAAATGGGAGCATTTCGCTTTTCCTTCAGATACAGACAACCAGCAAACGTGCTCTGGTTGGGCCCAGCACGCTGTATCAAAGAGGGGCTTGCTTTCTTCTTTGCAGCCTCTTTAGCAGATGGCTGTGTGGCACACTTCAGTCTAGTTCAGGGCTTATTCAATAACAGAACTGTTTTCTTTCTCGTCTACTTCTGTGGAGAAGTTTTTCTGGGTCAGCAGGAATTGTATGTTTACATATTTTCCTAGAAATGCATGTGTGCTTACATGTGTATGTGAGTGTATATATGTGCATGTCTGTGTGTGTGTGTGAAAATGTGAACATGAGTATATGTGAAGGTGTATGTGTGCTGAGGTGGTGTGTAAGGGCGGTGTGTGTGTGTGTGTGTGTGTGTGTGTAGGGGTGTGGGATGTGTTGTGACCAGATTCCTAGGGAGCTGGCACAGGGCACCCTCCAGGACTAGCGGACGGGAGAAACCGTAATTTGCTCTACATGCTGGTGTAGCAATCGATCTAAGCACCTGCACGGTCCTACAGAAAAGGACGTACCTTCCTGCCACCTTGTGCTGTCTGGTGGAGGGCTTTCTCCTGATGATGAACGGTGGTTAACAACACAACAGCCTCAGTGCCTGTGCCCAGCACCCTCCTTACTCCTGTCATTTAACTTCCACAGCCACCTCCCCAGTCCCGTGAGAAGGTCGACTTCTTCATGATCATTCCTATTTTAGAAACAGGAACCCCGCCACTTGTCCAAGGGCATAAGGCTAGGGGCGCCCTGGGGTCAGGATTCCACGCAGCCCAGCTCCCTCATGCCAACCACATGCCAACTGTCCAGAGCACCCAGGGGTCTGCGTGGCAGCTCACAGACGAGCACTCTAGACCCCACAGCCCTAGCTCTCTGCTTGAAACACCCCACCAGCCTCTCCCAGGCCGGGCTTTCAGCCTGCCCGCTGCCCGGCTCCCGGGTGCCAGGCTAGCAGCGGCTGCGGGTCATGCAGGAGCCCAGCGGGCAGCAGGATCCGCAACCAAGAGTACTCATTACCGCAGAGCCCGGGAGGGTGACCGAATTGCCGGGACTGCTCTCTGGCCCCTTTAAACTAGGAAGGATGGAGAATGATGCATATTGGAATGGAAAACCAAGAGCCACCGGCAAGATGGACTTGGGCCTGGCGCTCAGACAGGTAAGGGATCGCTGTCCCCATGGGACACGGGCTGCCCAATCACCGGGACCCAGGTAGGGAAAGGTCGCCGACGGATCACAGCCCCTCGCACGTCACCTTCCCGGAGCCTATTCTGCGCTTCCGGGCCACGCCCCCTCCGGGGCCCTGCTGCCCCGCCCTCCCTGCGCCCGGCGCTGCAGTGCGTCTGGAGCTGCCGCGGTCGGTGAAACAGCTCCTCCCCCTGGTGGGTGAACGCGACAGCGTCCTGCGTCAAGGCGGTGGTGTTCAGCGCTAACCCCAGGGCCACGCTCCCTCCCTGAGGGCCAGGAGTCAACCTTGCAAATGCAGAGCGAGCTGGAGACAAAACTTGCACAGCGGGTGTCAGGAAAGGCCGGGTAGAAAGCGACGCAGTCCCTCAGTCTTGCTTAGACACAAGGTGCATAAAGAAGTTCTACGAATCCAAGAGAGAGGCAAGGCCTGTGGCTTAGGGGACAGAGGAGGCGGGGGTGTGGACCACGTAAAACCTAAGGACCTGGGCTCACCACCTAGGGGTGGGAGTGGGAACCAAAATAAATAACTAACTAAATAAAAATGCTTCTTCCTCACCTGCCCCCCTCATTCCAAAATCTAGCAGGAGAAAAATGGACAAGGAGACAAGCACGTTCCAGAGAAAGGGAATCTCGGAAAACCAATCAATGAAACGGTGCTAACCCCTTTGGGGTTCAGGGAATAGATCCCTCTGTAGCTCAGTGGCTGAAGCACAAGCTATGAAAGCCATGGGGGAAAATCAAGAGAGCAAATTCCAACAACGAAGACATTACACTTCACACCCTCCATTGCCTGAGCAGACCAGGGCCTCCTGACCCCACCTGGCACCTACTCACTGCCAAGCACATTCCAAGGCTGTCTTTGGAGAACAGTTCAATGTTCCTTGGTAAAACTGAAGGTGGGAATGTCTGCCAGGCCTCGTGGGTGCAGACCTGGGATGAACCCTTGCCTCCACCGCCTGAGGCACCCCTCCAAGGCGCCTGCGTGAGATGCAGACAGGTCTAATAAAAGTATAACAACATGAAAGACTAGCGATCACAGGCTTTTTGTTTTAGCCTTAAAGGTTTTTTAGCTGGCTATGTGAAATACCTTCCTGGACTTCAGCCCTCTTCATTTGTTCTTGGTCACTGTCAGACTTCCAAGAACCTCATGAAGCTGCTCAAACTCCAGGTGACGCCATGTGTGGACACTTTACTATTTTCTAAAACATGGGTTTGAGCTGGGACCCACAGAACACTCCCTGAGTCTTACACCCCAGCCTCCCCACCCACCAGCTATGTCACCTTGGCCTCACCACTCACAGTCTGAATCTGAGCTTCCATCCGAGCTTCCAGCTTCCCTATCCACATCAGGAAAATTAGTCAGATCTACTGCTGTCAAGTAAAAGAAACGAAGGTGTCAGTCATTTGTCAAATTGCACCGCATGCCTGCGGGCACACACAATGCAAGGCCTGCCCTTCTCCAGGCCAGTCAACTCATTAGGTGGCACCCAACATGAAAGCTCACCGGCTCCCCTGGTGAAAAAGCCATTTCCTTTTCAGTTCCCTTACAGTCCTTCCATTTGTGTCAAGGAGAGGTCTCCGTGGGGCCTAATATGTCTTTACATGTCTTCAATATGAGCTAATCTTCCTCTGTACCAGAAAGACGGCAGGTCTCAGCCTTGGCGCAGGAGGCATCTAGCGAGACATAATTTTACTATTTGGTTTTCATGCCTAGTATTTGTAGTTACTTTCCATTATGACAGGTGAAACTCATTTTCCATTTATAGTAATACAATGATTTCTACAACTATAAAAAGTTGAAAAATATAAACTGAATATTCTCACACATACACCAGCAACTTGATGTTTTTATATCGACTTTGTTTTTCAGACTTATCCATGTCAATCATGCAGCTCCATGTAGATTAACTTAGCATTTTAACTACTGTCAAGTACTCCAGTCAGGCCAAATGGCTTCATCCATTTGGCTAATGGTGGTTATTCCATTTACTTCCAGCTTTCTGCCATTCCCCGCAAGGTCACCTGCTTGCCCTCCAGCTGGCCTCCTGGTACACAGGGACAAACGCTTCTCTAGGGCAAAAGCTCAGGAGGGGACTACTGGGTCGCAGAGCGTCTGCACCCCAATTTTCACTAAGTATTTCCAGATTGAGCTCAGAGTTACCATATTGAAGGTCACAGCTTTGAAACCAGGACATATACTGAGACCCTTTTAAGTGATAGGCACCTGCTCTCATAGATCCTCTCATGTGTGATTTTGTTAAAGCTCCTAGCTGCAAAATCAAGAGCCCAGATTCAATGATCCAAAACCATGACGAGGTCCAGACCCTAGCAGGCAGTGGCAGCTGTCGCCTCTGCAGCCTGTCTGGGAGCAGGTGCCCGCTCTCTTCCGCGATCTTCTAACAGCCCTCTGAATAGCACCCCCCACATTTCATAGCTGATGAAATAGCCAGCAAGAGCCTTTCACTCAGCCAGGCTACCCTCGATAGAGCCCAGCCAATTACTGGACATACCGCTGGAGTTATTAAATACCAGAGAAGGGAGAATTTGAACACATGGTGGCCAAGTTTGCCTGAAAATGACTAGATCAAGTAATAACTTCCTCTTGAACACAGTTGAGCACTTAATTCTGCTTCCTCCCAATAGTTCTACTCCTAGAAATACCTATTTTTTAAAAGGAGTGCATGTATTAATGTTCTTTCACTCTTCAGACTAGACAAAAATTGGAAACTACCAAAGTGTCTATTGATGGTAGAATGGATATTACGTGACAGGTTCAACATAATACACTATTGCAACAAAAAAGAATTAAAACTACAACTAGATGCAACAACATAGGTGAATGTTGAAAGAAAGAAATCAGACACAAATGAAGGTATCAAGTATGGTTCCATCTGTAAAAAGTCCAAGAGGCAAAACCACTCTCTAGAACGGGGATTGACAAACTGTAGCCCAAAGACTAACTCCTGCCCGTGACTCTCTTTGTAAATAAAGCTTTATTAAAACACAGCTGTGCTCATTCACTTACCATTCCTTGTCTGTGGCTCCTTTCATGCTACAGAGTTCAGTAGCTACAAAAGAGACCCTATAACTCCAAAATCTTAAAACATCTACATCCACTCCTTGTTAAAGGTTTTCTAGAAGGTCAGGTGGTGACTGGAACAGGTACCAGGGGACTTCTGGGGGACTGGACACCCTTCCTATTGAGCTGTGTGCTGGTTACATGGCTGTGTTTACCGTGAAGAACTTTACTGATATCTGAACTCAATGCTTGCATACTTTTCAGTAAATATTTTACCAAAAGTTTATAATAAAAATCTCTGCTCCTCCAAGAAGCCCCTCTGAAATGGGAATTCAAGTATAAAAAGGAAAGAGTAACAGGTCAAAGAGGTTAATGGAAACAGAATCTGGAAAGCAGATAAGCACCAAATGGTTTAATCATCCCTCCCTGCCCATCACTTGCAAAAGTGGGGCATGGGGAGGGGCAGGGGCAGGAGTCCCAGGTCCTTGGAGGCAGGACCTGTGGAGAGAACTGAGAATAAAAGGATTGGGTCTGGCAGAACTTGTAGGACAGAAATGTCTTTGCTCTGCTTTCCCCGTTGTGTGAAAGTTTGACTGCCACACAGAAATGTGTCTGGGAATCAAAGTCCGCATAGGCACTTCAATATAGCTGGTTCCCCCGGCCCTCTCAGCTAGGTGATAGGCAACCCTCAGGAATAAAAGAGCTTTCCCTCTGGGTAGGGTTGCCATATTTAGCAAATGAAAAAGATGCCAACTTAATTTGAATTTCAGAGAAACAAGAATTTTTTTAATTTTAACTATGTCCAAAATGTTGTAAAGGACACAATTATTCTAAAACATTATTTGCTGCTTATCTGATGCTCAAATCTCCCTGGGTACTCTGGATTTTACCTGTAGGGAGCCCTGCATGTGAGAAATGAACACGGGCCGGATGGGGCACTTGGGCACTCAGGACCCCTGAGGATGGTCAGTTGTGAGGGTCTGAGAGTGAAAGCTAACACACCAGCCCTTCCCCCTACTCCACTCCCAGGCCCCCACTGCTGGGCCTGCACCCCAGCCACTCTTGCTCTAAAAAATTCCAGAGAGGAAAATAAGATGAGCAGAAAGACTTGATCTGAGCAGCGGAGTAACCCCAGGAGCAGATCTGTTGCCACAGAGATGCTGCAGCAAGGCCCAGCTCCCTGAAAGAGCAGTAGCTGTCCCCTGTGGCTCATCGCCATGCCCTCTGACCTGGCCAAGAGATGGAAGCTGCCAGACACAGAGCGGGCCATGCTGGAGCAGGACGTGGAGTGGCTAGCCCACCAAGATGCAGAGGGTCTCTATGAGCAAGTGGAGGAGCTGGAGGTGGACAAGGTGGAGAAGAGGGTCTCGTGGATCGTGACTTGGCTTCACACCTGCCATGCAGCACAAGAGGCTGGAAGACTCCAGAGGGGGCTGGCAGAAGCGGGTCGCCCTGGCCAGAGCCCACTTCATCTGGCCCTTCATGCTGCTCCTGGACCAGTCCACCCACCACCTGGACCTGGACACTTGCATCTGGTTGGAAGAAGAATTTAAGACTTTCAAGCACCTCCTGGTCCTCATCAACCATTCTCAGCATGTTCTGAATGGTGTGTGCACCTCTGTCATTCACACGCATGACAAGAAACTGAAGTATGATACGGGTGACGTGATCAGCACGTGAAGACGCGCGGGAGCTGGAGGAGACCCAGATGAAGAGGTTTCACGGGCAACAAGGCCAGATTGCACACATGAAGAACTGCATTGCTAGGTTTGGTCATGGCAGTGCCAAGGTGACCTGGCAGGCCCAGAGCCAGGAGAAGGTGCTACAGAAAATAATGGCATCAGGACTGACAGTCAGTGATCCACATGACGCTCTCATTTTATTTCCTACCTTGTGGTAAGATCCCTCCACTCGTCATTAGGGTGCAAAATGTGAGCCTCAAGTACACACAGGATGGACCTTGCATCAACAACAATCGAAAATTTGTATCAACTTGACACATGAGTGGCTCTAGGGGTCCCAGTGGAGGCGGGAAGTCAACTGGGTCTCACTGGGAACCTGTCTGATGGTAGAGATGCATGCGCTTCTGGCTGGCTGGCCTGGCAGAACCCACCCATGCTTTTCCTGGATGAGCCTGCCAACCACCTGGACACTGAGACCACAGACACACTGGCAGATGCCATCAATGAGTTTGAGGGCAGGACGATGCTGGTCAGTCATGACTTCCAACTCAGTCTGGGTCTGTGAGAAGCAATCACCAAGTGGTCTGGAGATATCCTGGCCTACAATTAGCACCTCAAATCCAAGTTGGTGGGCAAGGAGCCCCAGCTCACCAGGAGGATCCACAACATGTGAAGCCCCCCAGACCGGGCCCAGGGCCACACACCTGCCTCACTACACTCCCGCTCACCAGCCCCTCTGCCCCATCTGCCGAACTGCACTCTGATCGTCTCTACAGCCAGACAGTACCTGCCCATTTCCTGTCCTCCCAGTCCCTCTTGTCCACGTCTAGATGCGGCTGGCCGTTCTGCCGGCTGCTTGCTGGCTACCTGACCCGATACTTGACAAGGCCAGAGGCACCTGAAAGTGCACCCGAGGGCCCACACCCTGGTTTGGCCCCCAGATGAGCTTAGGACCCTCCTTTTCTGGGTTGTGGTGATGTCAGAGAAACTCCCACAGCCCACTGCCTGTTTCTGGTTTGGCGCTCTGGACCAGGGCCTTCGTCCTGTCTGGCTTTTAGTTATTTAACAGCGTAACTTTTAAACCTGCCTGTCAACTATGAAGCACTCAATAAAGAAAGAAGCCAAAAACAACAATTCGCCCTGACAGTGCACCCTGGCAGTCTAGTGGATAAACCCGCCTCCTCTGACTGGCACAGTCCACACACACCACAAGGACACGGGGTCACGTTCCAGGGCCGTGGAGAACAGCCAAGATGAACAGCTAAATAGCAAAAGTACCTTTTCCTTCTCTCCCTGCCTGCCAGCTTGCCTTCATCCCTGCCCGCACCTTTCCTTTAAAAACTATGAAATAATTGGCCATTAGAATGGCTTCAGACTTCTCAACAGCAGTGGTGACAATTTTAAAGACTTCTCTGTCGCACCAAACTCTCACACAAGGTGAAGTTCAGTAAAGACGTCACCGTCAAGCAAGGACCCACGTGCTGTACAGCAGGGCGCTACCAGAGGAAGCGCCCCACCTAAACCAGGGGGCGGGCCAGGAAAGAGGAAGATCTGATGAACAAAAATGAGATTCCCTTGCACCCTGGTGGAGCAGCGGTTAGGTCAGCTGCCTTCTGCTGAACATAGTCCCTACACATCCCAGGCACCTGGGTTCACGTCCCGGGCCCAGGGGAAACAACCAAGATAAACAACTCAATAAAAGAAATAAATTACTTCTTCCTCCTCTCTCCTTTTGCCTGCCTGCCTGCCTAATCACCTTCATTCCCACCTTACCTTGCCTTTAAAAAAACAAAAGGAAAAAGCAAAAGAAATGAGATTGCACACAGAGGAGAAATGAAGGGACGTGTCTGACCAGGGGGTCCCTCATCAGGTGAGCATCAGTCCTGCAGGGTGCTCTTCCAGACAGGAACCAAAGAAGCAAGAGGGAATCTAAACAAAAAACTGATTCACTTAGAGATTCCCTGATTTTTTTTAATGGTTTTATAGAATTTGTCCAGGAGTATGAGGTGAACTTAAAGACAGGAACTTAAAAAGTCAAACAAATGAAAGAAATTAATTGTTAATTATAGGAGGGGGAAAAAGGTCTAAGGAAGGAAATGGACTCGTAACATATTTTTTTGCTTTGCTGTGAGTAATATGTACAAAACTGTAATAACATTAGCACTGAACAATGAATTAGTCAAAATTGTGATACAGCTCTGTTGGGATTGTGGGGGAGGTGGTGTGGAGCGTGGGAGGGTGTAAGTAAGCAAACCTAGTGTCAATGGTAGGAAGGCAGTAGAAAGTGTCTAAAGTTAAAACTCAACAAGTAACTAACATGTTCTATGGAAGTGAAAATTAAATGTGTTGCAAATGAAAAAAGCCTTTGAGGAGTGGGAAGTCAAAGAAGAGTTGGAACATGAGAGTCTCGCTGCTTTTCGTATATAGGTTATCTTTTCACACTGGTACATGAATCAATTGCCTACAAATAAACTAATTAAAAGATAAAGTCACTGACCTCACACATAATCAAAACTAACTCAAGATGGGTCATAGACTTAAATGAAAGAGCTAAAACTATACAAGTTCTAATAAAAACTTAGGAGAAAATGTCTGAAACTTCATAACAGCCAAAGATTTCTTATTACAGATGACACCAAAAGCATAATTCGTCAAGGAAAAGACCAATAAATTGTACTTCATCAAATTTAAGAACTTTGGTTCTTCAAAAGACACAGTTCAGAAAATGGAACAAGTTAAAGACTAGGAGAAAATAATTAGATACTATATATCTGATAAAGGATCTCTAACCAGAATATATAAAGAATTATCAAAACTCAATAACAGGAAAACAACCCAATTTTCTTAATGGACAAAAGATTTGAAAAGACCCCCCTCACAAAGAAATATATATACATATAGAGAGAGAGAGATTATATGCATAAAATAGTGACCACCATGAGCAAAAGTATGAAATGATCAGAAAAACAGAGGTGAACATTCGGGCAATGCTGGGAGCTGAGTGAGGTTGGGCAGGGTTCTCATGGGTCCACTACTCAGTAGCATTCAACTCTGTGGGCCAGTGAGAAAACGGCAGATGGATGCTTCCATCTACAGTAAGACTTAGCTAAACATGGACTTTGAAAAGCAGAGGTGCAAGGACATTTGTTCTTATGTATTGGAATGATGGCTGGGGTTGGGGTGGAAATTAGAGAAAACAGAATTGGGAGGGGAACATCAGGGCCTGGAGGTCCCTCCTGGAGATGCAGAACGGGCCACCTGGGGGCAGGTAGACAGCCTGCTCTGGGCTTGCAGAGCCTCTCAGGACTTTCCAATCCTGGGATGCTGATGGATAACTTTTACAAGGCAAATATGCCCCATGGATTTGCCAAGGTACAAGGCAGCAAAGAAGCAGATGGCGCAAATAATTGGTCCCAACTTTGGGGTTGGGGGCAGCTGCTTGTGGATGGGAACACCTGTGCCACACCTTACAGGATGCGTGGAACTAGCGTGCACAGAGGCAAGGCTGTAGGGGTGGGATGGGGGTGATGCATTTCAGGTGACAGGAGTGTAAGAAAGGCCCAAGGGCAGGAAAGGGTCTGGAACGAAGATGAGAGGTGAGAGCAGAGTGAGCGCTGAGACTGGAGAGACTGGAGCTGAGCCGTGTGCAGAGAGCTATGTGTTTGAATCCCCTGGTGGTTTGGCTTCCACGAACAGGCAGAATAGATGCCATGAGATTACCGGTTACTCCCAATATTTGTTTTCTGTTCTCTGATGATGGGATACTACGAATTTTAGCTGAATTCATGACCATCTGAAACACGATTACACATCCAGATTCAATAATTCCTCCTGGATAACTTACCCAGGTACTGCCTGAGAGATGAAAACACCTGCCCGCCAGAAGACACATTCACGTTCAGAGCAGCGTGACTGAAAATAGCCAAACGCTGGAAACAACCCAAATAGTCATCAATAAGAGAATGGAGAGATCAATTGTGGTGGCGGAATTCCATAAGGCATTTAAAAAAGCAATGTGTTCCTACATGCAACCAGGATGAGCCACACAGACATGAGGTTGAGTGTAAGGAAGATTCCATGTTGAACATTTCGATCTATTCAAAAGCAAAAGTGATGTATATTAACTGCAGTCAGGACAGTGGTTACCCCAAGGGAGGCCTCAAAGCTGGGCTGTGGTGACACAGGCATAGACATATGTACATACTCAACATGCTTTGCACTCAAGTCCACTCAGCATAAGCTATCCATGCCCAGTCTCCTTTGCAGGTGTGTGACAACCGACAACTGACAACTCTGGCCCATGAGACACAAGTGGAAGTTGTGTGTGCGATGTCTGGAAGGGCCTTGAGAGGAAGGAAGTGTGACTGTCCCCTGTTCCTTCCTGCGGTCCAGAATGTAGATGTCCAGCTGGCACTTAAGTGGCCATAATGGACCGTAGGGTGACCTGGGGAAGCACAGCAAACTGCACATGACAGCAGTGTGGTAGAAGGAACCCGGGTCTCTGAAACCAGGGATCATGGCAGCTGCTCTGGATGGCTACTTCTCGAAGGAAAAAAAGTGAGTGTTATTAGCTCTAAGTTGCTATTTCTTGGGGGACTAAGCAGCCAGACCTAACACAACTGAATACGGACATCGTTGGGGACAAATGGCACCAGACAGAAGAGCTACAGGAAACCTGCAGAGGGCAGACTAGACAGAGCCACCTGGGCAGTGACTGAGTGCTGCGTAAGACCTCATTTAAATAGAATGTCTGCATATACATTTTCACAAAAATTATAAAATTGTAAAAATCTACCAGTTTATAATGATAATCAAAACAAGAAAAAAAAAAATAATGTGACGCTATGGGAGGTAGCTTTGCACGTCAACTCCTTATTCTGAAAATTACCCAAAGGATCTATTTATATGTTTCCTGTCTTACCTGCACAAACTGTAATTCCAAATTACCAAATAACCCTAGTTGGTGTGAGAAAGTTCTCCTATCTACCTATAGGTGGAAAACGACAGAAGTTTCAAAGCACCGTTGAAATAACTGATTTGGGCAATAGCCATCAATGAATGTCAGAGGCCTGGAGACAGTCACAGGCTGTCAGAGTCACAGCCCACAGGGAAAATCCACCAGGAAAAAGTGAACCTCACAAGCGGGGCTCATAATGGCATTGCTGGGCTGTGCAGGCCAAGCTTATCACTCCGAGCATAGCCACCAGATTCTCTGTGCCTTCCGACCTGAGGCAGAGCCAAGCAACCAACATCACCCAGTATTCCTGCCAAAGCATCTGGACTATATCTAATACGTCCTTCAGATATAACTTTCAGTTTCTAGGAAACTGGAAATAGAGAAACAATCATGTAACAACATCAGGAAGTGAGCAGATCAATCCAGAAGGAGGGTCCCAGAAACATGACACAAAATCTTTAACAGGTCAAGACTCCTCTTGATCAAAGAAAAGGGATGCAAAAATATAAAGAACATCTTGTAAAGGTGGAATCTGCTTAGACACTGACAGAACAAAACTCCCACAAAAAGAAATTTTTGAGAGGACATATTTTAATATACACTGACTGTCAGGTAATATTAAGGCTTTTATTAAACCTGTTTGGTATAATAAGGGTACAAGGATGTGAATAAATGCCCTCATCTTTTAGAGAAGGATACAGAAATATCTGGATTAAATATATTATCTGTAATTTAAAATACTTCAGTTAAAAAGTTATCTCAGTAAAGAAAGCAAATAGAGCAAAACATTCCTGGTTGCTAAATGTAGGCGATGGGGGCACCAGATCCGTTTCTTGCCTGTGGCACTGAGCTCCCTGGAACTGAGGGCCAGCTCTGCTGCCCCTCTGGCTAATGCAGCCAATGGGAGACACTGGATGAGATCACAGGGCAAAAGGGAGAAACGAGGGTTGCTTCCAGAGTCAGCCAGTCCCACACCCAGCCCCCAAGGTACCCGGGCAGTGTCCCTGAAGGTATCTCCACGCTCTACATTCTCCAGCTACTGCTCAGGCCCTGGGCTCCAGTTTCTGGCTTTGACTATGGAGGAGGTGGGGCCTGTGAGTCGGGAGATGAGGGCAGCTCTGAAGTGTCTTGGAACAGATCTCCTGTTAGTCTGAGGTCCTGGCACAGAGTTCTTAAAACCTTTGTGATTCCTGAGTTAACCACTCCTCAATTATGTTAATAAGTGACTCTGGGTGGGCCCTTTGATGCTTATAAGGGTGGAACTAGTCAGGTGGAAAGTCCTGGCACTGTGATTAAAGGATTAGAATTTTCAGCCCCATCCCCAACCTCTGGGGGAAGGGGGAGGAAACTGGAGACTGAGGTCAATCGACTGGCCAAAGGCATAAATGACCCCAGTGAAACTCTGGAAACATCTAAGGAAAAGGTAAGTAAATGTGCTGCAAAATATTACATACAATAAAATATTATTCAGCCAGTAAAAGGAGTGAGTACTAACACATGCTCCAGCCTGGATAAGCCTTGAAAACGGTATGCTTAGTGAAGTAAACCCATCACAAAAGACCATCACATATTATATGAAGTATCCAGAAAAACAAATCCTTAGGAGAACGAGGATACAGCTAAAGGGTATGGACTTTCTTTGGGGGTGATAAAAATGTTCTGAAATTAGAGCATGGTGATATTTGAACAAACAATGGTATTTGAAGTACAACTCTGAAAACAAAGAATGCACCAATCATGTAAGTGTATCTTTCTAAGAGCAAATAGTTTTGAAATGATTCTTTCCAGAGTGAAAGGCCAGGGACAACTAGTGTTGTCATCTGGGTCTCCTTTGATGCCCTCTCAGCTGTGGCTGCCGTTTAGTTTAGTTACCGGAGTGAGTGAGCAGTCAGCGACTATTTTTTAAGATAATGGATAACATGGAACATCGTGCACAGCCTGCTGACAAAGTGACTACATTTTGAGTGAAGAGTGAAGACTGCAGACAGCCATTGCAAGTTCTGGCAAAATCTGTCATGAGAGCCTATCTGATGGTAAGTTATCTGTGACTTATAAAGTATTTCCTTCAAAAGTATCAGAAAGTCATTATTTTGACGCAAACAATGTTAGGAGCCTCCTCTCTGCAGAGAGGAATGACATTTCAAACTTTTTATAGTGTGGGAGTGAAAGGAAAATTAGTTAGAGAAAAGCCCTACTTTTATAGCATATATGAGAAATGTACATGGCAGTAAATTCTGAGGGAGCTGGAGCAGACCAAAGATGTATGCCCTGAGCTGAGACCTGGCAAGGGGACCTGGGGTGTTGAGGAAGAGAGGAAGGGGTCACCAGTGACTAAGAGCAGGTGTGCTAGACTGAGAGGACTATTTACAGATCAATTATCTTTTGGATTAAGACCTTCCAAACTACATTCTTCTAGGGAAGAGGGACAAAAGACCATTTCTGATATGGAAAAGGGGGAGCTCAACGTAGCAGAAGGCTTCTTTGATGAAGGAAAGGGATAGAGTTTCCATAGAACAGAAGCTTCTCCTTTGCCTCTGGGGCTGCCCTCCACTGTCCTTAGCTGTCCTTGTCAGTGACCAGTTCTGAGAGGCTTGGGGGTGTTCTATTTTAGCCCCTTCAGTAGTAAGAGGCAAGAGATAATTCTCTACAGGGTTAAGGTGATTGGAACAAAAGTGCTTGATGTCCCTTCCAGAATTATAGGCATTTATTTTCACATGAAAAATCCAAGAAACAGTCCCATCTAACCTTGACAGCACCCAAGAAGAAATTTCTGTTTCCATATTCAGACCACATCTACTGAGTAAATAAATAAACCATGTGGCTCCAGATCTTGTCAATCTAACACATTTCGCTATATTTGCTTCAAAGCATTTGGAAGGTAGAAGAGGCTGCAGACTGTTTCCGTCCCATTCCTAGAGGCTAAGGATAGTAAATGAGACAGCTGGTGGTATTCTCAGCTCTGGGGTCTGGTAGGCACTTTTTATTTGAGAGGTTTGGAACGGTTTTAAAAAATGAAATAATCTTTCTTCATCTGATGTCTCTCGTTAATAAACCAACTTTACTTACACCACCCCTACCACCTCCAACAAAATTAAAGGGCATGTCCTACCCCATTCCCCCCCGCCCCCGCCAAGACCTCCACTGGAGGACTGTAGTAATAAGTCTGTATCCTGAAAATGAATTTTACTTTTTAATCGAATTGAAGGACTATCACATTATAACATGATACAGACTTCTGGTGAGCATCATTATAAATATCTGTATATGCTACATGAAGTTCACCACAGTCCAGTTCTATCCTCCATCATTTCATTGACCCACTTACCTTATTTGCCATCCTCTTTCCCCCTGTCCTTCAGGTAACCACTGATTTGGTCTTATAGACGAATGGTCTATTTTATTTGGTTTATTCATTTGTTTGGTTTCTTCATACCGCACATGTGAAACCATAGTTTTTGTCTTTCTCCCTCTGATTTCTCTCACTGAGCATAATTCCCTTAAGGTTCATCTACGTCGCTGCAAACAGCAGGATTTCATTTTTTATAGCTGAGTGGTATTACATTATAGATACACCTATCATACCACATCTTTTTTATCACTCATGTGTTAACAGCCACTTAGGTTGTTTCCAGCTCTGGTTATTGTTAAAATAAAGCTGCAGTAAACATGGGGATATATATATATATAAACACCCAGAAGTAGGAAGAAGTAAATGTTGGAAACAAGTGTTAGTGAGGATCTGGAGAAGGGAACACTTACACACACTGTTGGTGGGAGTGTAAGCTGGTGCGACCATGATGGGGAACAGTATTGAGATTTCTCAAAAAATTAAAAATAGAAATTTCGTATGATTCCGTTCTCTCACTTCTGAGTATTTAATTGAAATTAGTTAATTTCATGACGCCACAATAAAGGGTATGTTTTCATTTATTTGTGCATTTGATTATTAAATAAATTCAGAAAGTTCCTTAACCTAAGTAGCAAAGTTCTTTCTAAAGTGGGGTTCGTAATAGTTCCTTCTTCAGTGTGAGGAAGGACTGAATTAGTCAATCCCGAGCGCCGCAATGGCACCAGTAGGTGGCGCCATTCGCAGCACAGTCTGTGTGACTGCGTCTTCCTGGAGCTGTGCGGCGCTCTTTGTGGCCAGACAATCCTACCGCAGGTAAACGGTGCACTGCATGCACTCAGGGGGTAGCTAGCGTAGTAATTACTGTTGTAGTAGCTTTTTCTTGCAAGGAAGGTAAACTTGCATCTGGATGATTCAAAGAGGCTTTGGGTGACAGCCAAAAGAAAATGAACAAGGCTTTCCAGATCAGGCGTTTCTTAGGTGTTTTCACATGCGTTATTTCACTTAATCTTCACAACTCCATAAGGTAATATTACTTCTCCTTAAGAGTAAAAAAGTGAGGGTAAGGTGTGACCTGGTGGCTTAGTGGTTAAGTCTGCAGCCTCCCACCAGGTGTAGTCCACATACATTCCAAGGATCTGGGTTTGAGACCTAGAGCCAGGGGTGGGAGGAACAACTAAGAAGAACAACTATATCAAATAAATAAAATGCTTTCCCCTCGCTCTTCCTGACTGCCCGCCTGCTCGCCTTCATTCCTGCCTGTACCTTTGCTTAAAAAAAGAAAGAAAACAAACTAAGATTCGAGATTTTAAATAGTTTTATTCTAGCCGCAATGAGAATGTTGGTCTATTGGACTCCATACTGTGCTTTCTCCGGAGACAGGATGCAGACTGGTAGGAAGTGGCATTCTGATTGCATTTACTCCTCCTCCTGGAAACAGGACCCTGATTTCCCCATATTAGAACCACCCCTGGGCAATCCCAATCCACAAGATTTGGATGAGACTGATCTCAGGCCTGACCAACCTGTCTTCTCAGATGGTCACAGTGAGTGTTTGACATTTCAAGGATAAGCAAGTCAATCCAGTGAAATTTGATCCCAAGATTTTTCTACGAATTGTGAGGAAAAGAGAATCTCACCTTTTGCTTGGCTTGAAACTATGAAGCCTTTTCAGACTTGCTCTCAGGAAGGAGCCTGTATACCAAGGACAGCAGAGAAGAGATGAAGAAGAGAAGTTGACTTTGATGACTTTTTTTTTTTTGAGCCTATAGATTCATTTTTGATACTATCTATGTAAACTAAAAAATTTCAGGCTTTTCCCCTTCAAATCCTATTCAAACTTTCTCCCTCTGCCCCTGCCCCTCTCACTTCCCCTCTCTTCCCTCTCTGTCTTGAGTGATCCAGGGGTAATGAAAATAAAGATGTCTTATTAATTTTCCATTTTTATTTTTTAAAAAACCTTATAAAATGAGAAGCAACAAAAACTGTACTAAAAATGAAATGAGTGGATGTGTCCTGGTGACTTAGCAGTCAGGTCTGCCAGACACGATCCACATACATCCCAAGGACCAGGATTTGCAACCTGCAGTGTGTGTGGGGCAACCAAGATGAACTAAATAAAATTAAAGTGGTTCTTCCTCCTCTCTCTTCCACCTGCCTGTCTATGCTCACCTTCATTTCTGTCTGTACCTTTTCTTAAAAATAAAAAAATAAAGTGGATCTCCTTCCAGCACAGAAAAGAGAAAAAGAGCAGATTTCACTTGATGCCTCTCATGACCAAAACCTAGAATCGTATCTGGTGATTATTCTCTTGCTAATATCTACACCCAGTCTTTTGAATTTGAGTTAGACAGTATTATAGTTTTGTGTGTCCATTTGCTGGGCTAGAGTACCCCATTACTCACTCATCTAGGTGTTGCTATGAGGTTTTTGTAGATGCAGTTAACATCTATAATCAGTTACTTTCAATAAAGGAGATGATTCTCTACTGTTAACCTTCCTCTTCATCTTTGTCCAAAGTCGAAATTTACCGTGTTCCCTTCTCCAGGTCCCGAGACAGATGGGAGCTGTCTCCCAGTCTCTAGCCTCCTCTCCTTCCGCTGTAATTTTGATTTTTAAGCAACACACAACTATCATGGATAAAGACTGCATTTCTTGCACCCCTCATACTTGCAAGTTGGGATCAGTTTCTCTATACCATCTGTTTCTATGGCTTGGCAATTCCACAGAGCAATAAATTTTATCCCTAAATGTGTCAAAAGTTGACGTAAGGAACAGCAAATTCTTCCAACAATTTCCCCATTAAATTGATAATCGTTAGATGAATTTTTTTAGACAGGGAATTTGTCTTATCATCAATGATACTGTTTAGTGTTGAGTCACAGAAATTACATTTAAATATTTTCTAGATTTTGTAACATTGTCTAAGACTTTCATACATTCAGTATTTCCATTACCAACTAAATCACAATTAAGTATTTTTTAATTAGTGGTTTAAGTTAAGTTTTTGTTCACCCCCATCCACAGAGCTTCACAAGTCAGTTGGCCAGAATCTAGGTGATGGCGTTCTGGTACAGCAGCCAGAAGAGACTAAGACAGTTCACATATGTCCAATCATTTTAGAGTCCAATGAAATGTCAGCTCTAATTAAAACATTTCTCGCATAAATGTAAAATACTGACATCTCTGTTAATGTATCAAATATGAAGGTTAAAACTTTTTTTAAACAGGAAAGGTGAAGGCAGACAGGCAGGCAGAGAGAAGTATTTTATTTTTATTTAGTTGTTCACACTGGTTGTTTCCTTCCCGGACCTCGGACTCGAACCCTTGTGCGATGTGTTGTGCAGTCCTTTGGAGGCAACTGAACTAACCTCTATTCCACCAGGGCATGCCAAGGTTAAAACTCTTAAAAGATTTTGTTTTCAAAGAGCTAACCATTCTATTTCTGTTTCTATTACAGTAAATTGATAAAGAACTTTCTGATTTCCAAAATGTTTTTGCAGGTCTCATACCTCAAATTGTCCATCAAAGTTCAATTTTTATGACTTAATTTATAGTTCTTTCTGGTATCTGATGTATGGTGGCAAATATAATTTATCAAGAAAAATAAGAATTACTTGACTTGGAGCACTGCTCAATCCAAAATCAATTAAATTTGATAATTTAGTGCCAAATTAAAACACCCAATTTTTTTCTCAACTTCTGGCTTGAAGTTAGACTCTCTCTAGTGTTACCCTGGCACTTTTTGTACAAACTTCAGTGATTCCTTAATTGTAAAATATTCCAATAACATGATTATAATATTTTTCAACATATCATTTTCCTTGTCCACCAAAAAGTTATATATTGCTTTACATGTGGTTCCCAGCACCATAACATCAACAAAAACATTCTTTTCAAAGTCTTAAAATGTATATTTTCAGCAAATTATTAAAACACTGGTGAAACAGTTTGATTTTAAATGAGCTGCCTTATGTTTTTAAAACAGCTGTTTTCTCATTTAGATACATCTGTTTCATTGAAAAGTGGGTCCACAGTATACTTGTCTATATCAGTATTATTCCTTTACAAGTTCTATTAAGTATTTTTGTGGAAATGTTTTATAGAGCTAAAAATTTTGAAAGTAGCTTCTAAATCCTTTTTTTTTTTAGGGGAGAAAAAGCATTTTTTAAGGAAAGTAGGCAGAGGAGGAGGCAGTACTTTGACTTTGGTTGTTCCCCGGACCCGGTCTTGAACCCAAGTCCCTGGGCTTCACACAGTCCATGCCCCAGTCACCAATGTAGAGCCTGAGCCACCAGGGTATGCCAGCTTCTACATCTTTTTCTTTTATCCACATTGATAATATTTTTGGGAGTTTTAAGTTTTCAAATGCTTAATATTACTTTAAAGTTTTTCCTCATTGTTGCTCACAAATTTTTGTCACTTGAACTCCAGGTTTTAACACATTCTAGTGAAATATACGTTCAGCACTTTGATTTTTTTAACATAACCTCTGAGCACTATATACATCCAAAATGTCTATCACTAGCAATAAGTCAAGTTCTTGGTTAAAAAAATCAAATTATGTTTCATTTCAGGATCACAAGGTCTACATAATAAAACGTATTTATATTTAAAGCTTTATCTTGTGCAGATTTTTACAAAATAGCAAATGACTTTCCAGGCTGGGATTCACTACTGGTATCTTCTTTATTCTTCTGCAGATAACTAGATTCATGTTTATTGTATTTTAAAGTTGTTTTATCCAGATTTTATTATCTCTTCATTCTAACTTTTTTCATAATTTATTTAAATGTATAAATATAAAAACACTGCAAAACTACTTTTGAAAGATTACAATGTGTTAACAATGAAATTGGTGATTTTCTTAAAGCAATTAGCGTTCTGTTAAGCAACTTAGCCATGGTCCCTTCAGTGACACGGGCCAAAGTGTAACAGGAATTCTCAGATGTGCTTACAAACAGGTCTATTTTCAATGAAACTAACACCCTAAAACTGCCAGAACAAACCAATGCCTTTATGTCTAAATGTTTGTCAACTATCGTTTTGTCCCATGTATAATATGCACTTTTTTGGCCCAAATTTGTGAGGGAAAAATAAGGATGCGCATTATACACACATAGGTAGTACTAATTCCATATCTATATACGTTTTTAATTTTGACCCTAATGTTAAAAAATGCTAAAACTCCTTTATAACGCCAAAAACAATATAAACAGATAACCTGCATTAAAAAATCAAAACGATTTTTTTTCCTGAAAGTCTGGGCAAAAAAAAAAATGTGTGCCCATTATACACAGCGAAATACGGTCATTGTAACTTACTGCAATTACCACACTATTTACCATGAACTGTTTTCAATAACGTGCAAGGTGCATACAGGCTAATTATGAACTCTGGTCTATCTGCTGAATTTAGCCTAGGGATTGCCAGTTTTAGCTTCTAGTTAAAACTGCAGAGAAGATTATTAACGGGTCCTGTATATATTTCAGAAGCAGCTCTAGAGCAGTCCTCTTTTTTTTTTTAAGGAAAGGTATAGTCAGTAATGAAGGCAGACAGGAAGGGAGAGGAGGAAGGAGTATTTTATTTTTATTGATTTTATTTAGTTGTTCATCTTAGTTGTGTCCCCTGCCAGGGTCTTGGAACCCTGAGCAGGATGAATGGGGACTACGCCTAATGAACTAAAACCGCTAGGCCACCAGGGCGCGCCGGGTAGTCCGTTTTTTTGTGTAGGAATCAAAACTTGGGTCACTTCACTGCCGCCCTTCTGTAAGTATTTGCATTTTCCACCCCGAATTTTTTGAGAAGAGGTTGGGAAAAGACTTTCTGTCCTACCAAAATTTCCGAGGCGAGGATTTACAAATTCTGGCTACCTGCTAGGAATGAGAGGGAAGAGAAAAAAAGAACAGAGAAAAGTAATCCCTAAGTTAACACTACAAAAAAGCATCTAGCCACATTGCACCGTCGACTTCTACCCGTCCTAGACAAGATTTAGCTCCAGGGAATTTTTCCCAACTCCTAGACAGTAGCGCGCTGCTCCTCTAAAGGCTCACAGCAGGAAGTCTAATTCTCTTACATTATTTACCACAAACTAAACTGGCAAATAAATTGCAACCCACCCCGCTCTGGCATCCCTGGCCCCACCCTTTGGCCTCCACGAATATTAAATCTTACTGTGCCCTTTCATACAGCCTTCGCTCCAACCAAACACGACTTGCTTCCCTAGAGACACAGTCATGGCCGGCTCACTGTGGCTTCCTCAACCTGGAACACCCTCTTCTCGTTTCTTCTCGCAGGAATCCGTCCAGGCTGGGAGCAAAAGCGACTCCTCCAGGAGTCTTCCTAAACTCCCTAGCGGGGCCGACCGTTTCCGGAGCGAACGACTGTCCAACTCAGGTCTTGACTCTGCGCGCGGGACCCAGCATGAGTAACTTCCGGAGACCCCGCCCAGTCCCGGTGTCCGGGTTTACTAAATGACTCAATAAACAAGTGTTCCGTAGGCCCCAGCAGCCAAGCTCTGTGGTCGGCGCTGGGACAAGACCTCCACCCAAAGGAGCTTAAACAATCTGTTCAATAATTCAGAGGGTTACTAGTGCTGTGAGGTCAGAGAAGAAACCTGGGCTTCCACCTCTCTCGAAGCGCAACAGGCGTAACCAATCTCTCCGTTTGCTGGTTTCTACACGACTAGCTACAAAGAAACCACTCACTCCGCGATCCCTCGCGTTGCCAAGTCTGCGCAGCGCATGCTCTCAGGACCGGTGCACTTCGAGGCCCCCGCTGCATGCCGGGAGTCTCCGCAGAGGGGCGCCGGCAACCGGCCCGCCGCGCGTGGCAGGAAGCGGAAGCGACCTGCGGTCCCACCCCCGCCCCGGTACGCGTCACTCCGCGTCGCTCGCCGCCGTGCTATCACTGACGTGTCTCTCCGCGGAGGTGCTGCGCCCCGGAGCAGGCTGGGCCGCGGGCAGCGTCCCCTCACGCGGAGCGGAGCGGAGCAGAGCTGAAGCGGGACTCAGAGCCTGAGTAGCCGCCGTCATGGCGAGTGAGTCCCTCAGGGCAGCCTAGGCGACGCCGCGACAGATAGAGCCCCCGTCCCTTCGCGCTCCGGGCGGGCCGGGCGCCCACCCTCCAGGCCCGCCGGGTCCCGGCCGCCTGAGGCCCACGCCCCCAGCCCTTCTCGGGGACTCGCGCTCCCCAGGCCGGGCCTCTCCCCTGTCCCCTGCTCCACCTGGGTCTGGGCGGGAGACTTCCCGGGTGGGACGGAAGGCTTCTCCGCGCCCTAACTCTTCTTTGTTTCTCCCGTCAAAGTTAAATTTCTGGAAGTCATCAAGCCCTTCTGTGTCATTCTGCCGGAAATTCAGAAGCCGGAGAGAAGGGTAAGTTCCCCAAATCGCGGTCAAAGAAGGCTCAGTGAAATTGGGCGCTTGAAGTTTACAGCACAATTAAAAATGGCTTCAACACGCCTGGTGGAAACTCTCCCTTCGCTTCCCGCTGGGTGTTGTGTGTTCTGCGGGTCTCCTGAGTTTTGTCGAAAGGTGACCCGGTTATGTGGGGACTTCCACCGAAATCGTCGTGCTTTATTTGAGCATCTTTCGTGGGTGTTACTCCACTGAACAAAACCTTGGGGTTACCCTGTCGGAAAAATGGTTCCTGGCTGAGAATGAATAAGGCCTCAAAAGCCAAAGCTTAGTAAGCTACTCAGATTGAGTTACTTTTCCTTCACCTACAACAGAGCAGATCATGGTTTGGTTTTTTTGTTTGTTTGTTTTCCTGGTAGATGCTCTTTGTGTCCAGTTGCTAAGAAGACCTAAGAGCACTCACTTGACTCTGTACAAATGAGCTTATATCTTTTATGTAGGCTGTCACATTACTGAGAATAAAAGCATTCTGTGAATCCTGCTTTTTAGAGCAGGCACGTTAAAACGTGGAGCAATAGAAAAATAGAGCTATGTTGAGTCTTTATCAGAATTTCCTCTGCTAAATAGTTACAGGCCAAGGTAATGCATCCGATGTAAGAAAAGCTGTTAAATCAATGAAAAGTTTCATTGGGTTCTTATATTAAAGAGAGTAAAACATAGGAAAATATTTTAGTCTTTGAATTCTTTTCAGAACATTGTTCGGCATTCATAGTTGTGTGTGTGTACTTGACATCAGTATGGACACTTGATTTTTTTTTAAAGGAAAGGTGTAGGCAGGAATAAAGATGAGTGGCAGAAATAGAAGGAAAAAGCATTTATCTTATTTAGTTGTTCATTTTGCTTTATCGTGGTTGTTCCCTCTAGCCCTGGATCAAGAACCCAAGTCCTTGGGATATATGTGATCTGCACTGGCCAGAGGCCACGCGTGAACTTAATTGCTAAGTCACCAGGGTATGCCAGTTCTTGGGTTCTTGGAGTCTGTTTTTTTGTTTCTGTTTTAAAGGAAAGGTGCCGGCAGGAATTAAGGCAAGTAGGCAGGCAGGCAGACAGACAAGAAGAGAAAGGAGAAGCGTTTTATGTTATTTTTATTGTTCACACAGGTTGCCTCTCCCTCACCCTTCCTGGACCTCAACCCCAGGGGTTGAGTTTGCCTGCATTCCTTCTAAGGCAGTTGACCCAACCACTGCTCCACCAGGGCATACCTGGAGTCTGCTTTTTTAACTCAAGATATTTTAAAATACTTTTTGTAGAAACGCCTGGCATATGTGCTGCCTTTGATAGGCTAATATGTAAAGCTTTCAAGCCTACCACCTAACATAGTAAAATGGGTGTAGACTCTAGAGTGAGGCAGGCCTGGCTTCCTCCCTTTACACAACCTCTTAATAGATGTGACTTTTACCTTATAACTTAAGTGTGGTAGATGGAGTCGAGGAAATACACGCAAGGTGTAGCAGTGCCTCAGGGATGGATTAATGCTAGAAGTGAGGTCTGATGGTGATTTTGAAGGAAGTCTTGAGAGGTGAAGAAATGCATATTCTTCAGGCAAAAGCAAAACAAAGAAGCAGGTGAGAGGGTGTTAGATGTAGTTCGGAATTGGTAGACCATAAAGGATAGGTGGGGAGCAATGGCTGGACAGATTGGAGAATTGCTTTGGAGGTAGGTTGGAGGATTAGAGTGCTTTAGAGACTTGCTGCTAAGAGTGAATGATGGGCATGAGCTAGGAGTCAGGGTAGATAGGACCTTAATGTAGAACTTTTGAAGTTTTGCTATTGAATTTGATTGTATCGGGAGAAAAGATGTGGTTATTAAAAATGCGTCTTGGGGAAATTGTCCACTCTTTTTTTCCTATAAAAATCACATCTATGCGGTTGTCATGTTAGTGGTTACCTGAAGTGGTCTTGCCTTCCTTTGAGCTCCTGATTTCTTGGTGTGATGTACGAGAAGGGGAGCATGGTCGAGAGGAAGAGGTTCGTGAATCCCCACCGTAGCCTGCCTAAAGTGGTAGGTGTGCAGGACTGTGGCTTCTCTGACCAGAGACCCGGGCCCTGTGTCTGCTAACTTAGACTTCTCTTCCCTTCAAATTGAAATCTTTTTTAAAACACATTTTTTTTTTTTTTTTTTTACTTCTGTCATTCAGAAGGTATTTCATGTCAGAATTCTCAGTCCTCAGATAACTACTGCTTGAGTCCTGAAAAGCCATCTGGCAGTATGGGCAACAGGTATGAGTGAAAGCACTCAGTGTTAGAGACGGAATGCTTGAAAGAGTTCCCACAGGGGTCTAAACTTTTCTAATGATATTTATAAGTCATTTGTAAAATGATTCTAAACAGTCACCTGTCCTACTTAACGTACTGGAGCAGATAAGGAAAGTCTTAAAGTTAAACAGATGCTGTTAGTAATTAGAGATTAGGTTAAACAAGCAGTTCTCCCTGCCCACCCCCCAATATTGTCCATTATTGTTTTCCCTTAATTCATAGAAAATACACTACTAAATAATCACAAATTCCAAAATAGTTGACCTAAGAATAACGAGATTTTGTCATTACAAAACCCTCTCGGATGAAAAGTGACTCTTCATATGTTTTCAGGGCTGGGCTATTTATATTTAGAAAGTTCTTTTCTATGACAACATTCTTTGATCTTGGGTCTGATCCTAAACTGTTAATGTTGATGGTTAAGAGTACAGCTTTGGACTGAAACTCACTTCAGCTGTGGAATTTGAACCAAATTAGCCTTTCTAAGATTTTATTTCTCATTATAAAATAAAAATAACAGTGCTGTGTGATACAGGATTAAATGAGATGCAAATGACAGTCTCACGTCTGTGCCTGGACATGGAAAGCATATGGTACACATATTTAGGCTTCGTATGTGTTTTGGGATGTTTGAAAACTTCTCTGATGAACAGAGAAAATTGTCCAATTTGAGTTCATTTCTATTAATTTGTTAATGAAAACAACTTTTTGCCTTAATTCATTCTCTTCTGTTATAGATTCAATTCAAGGAGAAAGTGCTATGGACTGCTATCACCCTCTTTATCTTTTTAGTATGTTGCCAGGTAAGCAGAGTTTCAAGTTCCAGCATTGGGGTGGCAGATGAGAGTGACCGAAAACAGTGGACTGACTGCTTTTCTCTCTGCTGTTTTTCCAGATCCCCCTGTTTGGTATCATGTCTTCTGATTCAGCTGACCCTTTCTATTGGATAAGAGTGATTCTAGCCTCTAACAGAGGTAGGAGTCTGGCTCTCTGCACTTTACTCTGTACAGTGTGTGCAGAGATGTCTGACCTCATTTAGTTAAATTACAGGATTTGGCTCTTTCTGGAATTCAGAGAGTGTTTGGGAGGAACCTTAGTGTGCTATGCGGAATAGCTGGACAAATACTGAATTTAGCACCAAGGCATATTGTCCTATTCAAAATTGCTTTTGAATGCAGTACAAAACCCATAATAAAAAGATAAATCTTACGCCGTGGAGAATTTTTAAAACATGGGAAGAACTAGAATGTTTTTAAAGCAACTGAAATGATGGCATTTCTACCTGTCTTTCTCCCATAACATTGATAACATTCTTTAGAATCGTAATTTGTTTCTCAGCTACATCTTTTTCATATCTATAGGTTTTTCTACACACACACACACACACACACACACACACACACACACACACACACACAAAATATATATAACAATGTTTTATAGACTCTAACCAGTTGGGGGAGCAGGATTTTGGACATTTATGCTGATGCTGGTTTTGATTAACTGATTTAAAAATATAGTTCAAATTAAGTTCCAAATCAGTTGGAAGTATAGCTCATTTTAGCATAATGGAAATAGAGGTTTATTCACAACTGAATACAATTGTCCAGGCCTCCTTTTCAGACTCTGGAAATTATTTGAATGTTATCCTTTTTTTATTAACTGATGAAGAGACGAATCTTATCTCTGTAAAACCAGAGTGAATCTATTTATGGTGAATTTAAATGCAGCAATGTGTTTAAACCCCATGTGACCTGCTAAACAGAATAAGATGTTGCCTGGCAGACAGAGCAGAATGAATTGAATTATACTCTAATCATTGATGTTTTGGGGTTATTCTCTAAATTCAATGTTGCTACCAAACGAAACACATTGGATTTGTATAAGGGGCACACAGTCAAATTTCGCTCATTCATTTTCTTAATAATGTTCTGGTTTTCCAAGCTAATGTTGCCTGGGTTTTACTTCCCCTCTTCGTCAAGGCACATTGATGGAGCTGGGTATCTCTCCCATTGTCACCTCTGGCCTCATCATGCAGCTTTTGGCCGGCGCCAAAATAATTGAAGTTGGCGACACCCCAAAAGACCGAGCCCTCTTCAATGGGGCCCAAAAATGTAAGTGAAATTTTAAATAATCTTCAGAAATCTGTAACTGGGAATTTAAATTTGCTACAAAGTTGGAGACATCAAAACAGTTGTTCTTTGGACAATATGACCTTGACCGGCCAGCCCTGCGGGAGAGCTATGCCAGGCTTCTCTGCGGTGGGCTGGGTAAAGCAGGGCGAGTGGTCAAAGTGTCCCTGAGCTTCCGTGAATGAGTGGGAGGAGCAGTTCTCAGAGGTTGTTCCCCTCCACCGGCCCCTCCACAGTTTGCTTTACCCCTTCAGAGATAGATGCTTCAAAATTTGTAAGAATTTAACTGAATAATGTATGTAAAGCATCTCAGTGCCTTGCACAGAGTAGTTATTTGGCAGGTGTTAGTTTTCTTTTCTTCTGGAAGTCTAAATGGATTAAATTCAGGGATTGGTGAGCCTCTCACTACAGTCCTACTATTTATGAACTCTGTGACTGGGCAGAGTTAGATCTGGTAGCTCTTACAGCTTAGTTTCTTCATCTATAAAAATGAGGATAATGTGTTAACCTCACAGAAAATAATAGATGTTACTAGCCATCAGAATCATCTATGTTCAGCCTCTGTGAGCTGAAATATATTAATTAGAATATGATATTTACAAAATTCCTTACCCAGACATATTTTCTTCACACTAGCATGTTTCCCATATCTTCTAAGTTAGGAAGTTAAATAATTGAGGGGGAAGACCCACCTGTTTCAAACATGTCAATTTCAGGCACAAATCAGGATTTAAAAATGTTTACATGCATTATTTTTCAAGTGCAGAAATCAGCTGTTTTCTCTTTGACCTGGACAAATACTTATTTTTCTGTTTAAGAATTCAGTGTTGGCATACTCGGATGGCCTAGTGGTTTAAGCCAGGTGCAGTCCACATACATGCCAAGGCCCTCAGTTCAAGACCCAGGGCTGGGGAAACAACCAGTGGTGATCAGATCAATAAGATAATGTTTCTTCCTCCTCTCTCTTCTTGTTGCCTGCCTTCATTCCTACCTGTACCTTTCCTTCAAAAAAAGAAAAAAGCCCAGAATCATCCTGAGACATCCCTCTAATATAGTGGAATCAGTGAAAGTGTCCTAATGTGAAGTATAATGAGATACAAGGACCAAAGACAGTCTACCAAAAGGAAAGCTTCTATTAGGACAACAGTTTCTTGGCAGAGGAAATAGGACTAGTAACTAAATGGATGGCATTGTGAAATTTTTTCTTAAAAACACATCATGTACAAACTCGGACGGGATCATTTTGTCCCATTGTTAATGTTCTATATTCTGGACTCAGACCTCGAGGGTGATCTTGTTGAAGTGACCCAGATATGCAGTTAGCTCAGGGACTACCCAGAGCCCAAGCCACTGAGTCCTGCCTCATTTTTTCTTAGCACAGCATAACCTTCCATTGAAGGACAAAGCCACATTTATCGACTGTTGCAGGTTGATGACATTACCAAATTGTGTGCCTCTGGGTGTTGTCTTCAGGAGATTTTACTCCCTGATTCACATTTTGTAACCAGATTTGTTATGTTCCAACTCCCTTCTCCCATCACTGAAAGGAAAGTGAATTTAGAATGTGAAGCCAAAGTGCTTATGTGCTTCTGGTAAAGGCACTTAAGTCAGTATATTCTCTGATGACATGATTTTTTTCTCTTTTTCTTTTTTTTAAATACAGTGCAGGCAGGAACAAAGGCAAGTAGGCAGACAGGAAGAGAGAGGAGGAAGAAACATTTGTTTCATTTAGTTGTTACCTTGGTGGTTCTCCCTGGTCCCAGGTCTTGAACTGAGGACCTTGGGATGTATATGGACTGTGCTGAGCCTCTTACCCACCAGGACATTCCTGACAACGTGATTTGAGTGCTTCTTGGACGGAGCTCCTTGGAGGCAGTATCAGTAGTCAGTAGTCTTCACGTCTCGTCCCCAATATCTGAGCAGAGCAGATGTTCACTGACTTTTTCCTCCATGGCCATCTGCTGTCTTCCTTTGAGAACACGATTTTCTTTTATTTTCTAGTATTTGGCATGATCATTACCATTGGCCAGTCTATTGTGTATGTGATGACAGGAATGTATGGGGACCCTTCGGAAATGGGTGCTGGAATCTGCCTGTTAATCACCATACAGGTAATTGTTCTACTAACACCCCCTTAGGCTTCCCGAATAACAAATCCAAATCACATATAGAAGAGAAACTTTTACTGAGTAGAAAGCAAAGCTTCTGTTTGCCCTTCTGAAGGAATGCCTTACTAACCAGGGTCCACTCAACTTTCAGTTTCAATCAGGAAAGCCAGTTACAAAGAAGTAAAGAAACAAGCTCATCGGAGCAGTTATGCAGTTTGTTTGGGTTTCTTTACTTTGGTCTTTCAATGTTTACAGCTCTTTGTTGCTGGCTTAATTGTCCTACTTTTGGATGAACTTCTGCAAAAAGGGTATGGCCTGGGTTCTGGCATCTCCCTCTTCATTGCCACAAACATTTGTGAGACCATTGTATGGAAGGCGTTCAGTCCCACCACTGTCAACACTGGCCGAGGTAAGGATCCCTGGCAGCTCCCATGGGGCTGGGTTTGGTAAGTGCAAATCAGAAGATAGAAGGTCCCCATTCCAAGGAAAAAGTCATCTCAGTTTTAGGTACATCTCTTCTGATTTTTCTGTCTGCCTCTGCAAAGGTTTTTAAAACACAGGCTTATGCTCATAATGAAAAAACTTGCCTTTTTCCTGCAAGGGTATGTCATGAACAGTCTCTATACCAGAATGGATAATCCTGCCTCATTTTTCTTAGCACTCCATGGCCTTCCATTGCAAGGAGCAAGCTACATTTACTCTCACCAGTCTTCTCAGGGACATTTAGGTCGTTTCCAGTTTTTATTGTTATTACACCAGTGAACCAGTGACCATCTTTACATATTTTGCAGTTACTCTCAGTAAGTTTCTGAAACTGAAATTATTGGCCAACATACTTGGTCATGCAACTTTGTGAAAGAGTCTGAATCACTGTCTAGAGTCAAATCCTGGCTGCTCTGTTAGTGCGTAATTGGCTTTGGGTAAATCCCACCACCTCTGAATCTTGGCTGCCAGGATTAATTGAGAAATAATGATGTGTGAGATACTTGGCTCCTGGTGTCGCTTCCTGTCAGATCTTAGTATTCTGTATTGTAGCCCAGAAAAGTGGCAGGGAAATCTTGTAACAGATGATGTTTTTAATGCAGTCTCTAAACATGCAGGGATGTCTGACCTAGTAGGAAAGAGAAGTCAACTTTTTTTATCACTAAATTGTTCCCTCAGAGAGTCTCATGAGAAATAAATATTCATGTGTTTTTCCAGCTATTTTCTTTGGATTGATTGCTGGAAATAGGGTTCCTGGCCTCCCGAGACCATATAATCTCATTAGTGAGATTGAAAAAAATATATCGTCAGACAAATGAAAGCCACATATGTCCAACAGATTACTGCTCCCCCCACCAACCAAAAAAAAGAAAAAAAAAGAGTGTGACTTGAGGCAGAAATGTCTGGGGAGCCTCAGAAGAGTGGGTAAGAGCAGATTAATTCTTCCCTGGACAGCTCCTGGAGTGTTAGGATATCCAGAGCAAATTGGCAGTTGGGGGTGGAAGGCAGAGATTTCAGGGAAGGGAGTAGAAGACAGAAGATGAAGAGATGGGCTTTCAGGTATATTGCAAGACCGTCACCATAACTGGCTGGTGAAGGGATGTCCTGATGTACAAGGAATTGGGGCCAGGTGGGCTGTCAGTAAAGACACAGCAGCCACTGGCCAAGGAGCCACATGGTGTCCAGGAGCAGGCCGGTGAGACACAGGCAGGGTGTGACCTTCTGCCACCTTCACTCAGCTGGCGGTGCTACTGCTGCCAAGGGCTTTCCAGGGAAGCGAGTTTGGTACCTCCGAGCCTCGTCTTCAGAGTAGGACCCTTCTAGCTGCAGATCAGCAGGCTCTGCTTTATGACACTGTTATTGTCATTCTGCACATCTCGTGGTCATTGTCTCATATATTCCAAATGAATTAGGTTCATGCAGAAAGGTAGAATAGACTTGTCTGCAAGTTGAATCTCTATGGAAGAAAGAGAAATAAGGGATGCGAACACTACACTATATCCTTGCGGTTATAGGAACTGGTATCATCAGTCCTAAAACTAATTCTATTTTCCTCTCTATTTTGACCATTAAGAAAGTTGGAGCCAAATTTAGTTGCTTTTTTGTTCCTTTACCACATATCACCACCTTCACCAACAGGAATGGAATTTGAAGGCGCTATCATCGCGCTGTTCCATCTGCTGGCCACACGCACTGACAAGGTCCGAGCCCTCCGAGAGGCCTTCTACCGCCAGAATCTCCCCAACCTCATGAACCTGATTGCCACCATCTTTGTGTTTGCAGTGGTCATCTATTTCCAGGTACGCCCAGACCCAGCCACAGCAGCACACATGCTCACCCAGTGGGGGTTGTCTATCATACGGTTTTGAATGATGAGGTGACATTTGAAGGGAACAGTTTCCATGTGAGCTGGACAAGTGTGTTCTGTTGGATCATGGGGACTTGATTGAACTAAGCAAAATTTAAGTCCTTATACTTAGTTCAAGATGAGTAAAAAACAAGCTATAAAACTTCATCCCCCATCTTACCCAAATTGTTTATTTATAACCATTATTTTCGGTTGAGAAAAGGCCCTCAAGAGCTCTTACCTGACGGTTTACTCAACTGTGTGGCTGGCTTGCTCCTGAGCGAGAGACCTGAACCTTTGGTTGCTTTTCTATAGTTGAGTTTACCTTGGCCTTTTTGATCAGCTACTTTGTATTCTGTATTTATTGAAAAGAAGGGAACACTTTAGTACTTGCAAAAGGTATTTTTAATCAGCCAGATACTTTTCCTGAGCACCAAACAGTTCTACTCCTTTGGCTAGACGTTAGTCAGAGGCCTTATTAATAACAAGTGAACTCATTAGGGGCTTGGCAATTATTTGCAATTGGATCATTAAGAATTTATTTTAGATTCTTTATAGTCTGAGCCCTGTTCTAGGCACTGGGAGTTTGTAAAAATAACATAAAAGAAATGCTTTCTATTCCCCAAAGGCTTTAGAGGAAGAGATCGTGTTTATAGGAAAGGAGAGCTTTTCCGGATTAAAAACATTCTAAAAAGCTGTTCTGTGAGGCCATTGCCCCGGTGATTACAGTGTGGGGGCCACTGAAAGCTCGCAGGAGAGATACCACCAGGCGGAACATGGCTAACCCCTGGGTGTGCGTCCTGCAGGCTTTTTTGCACGTTCCTGAACTTGCAGGTGTAGGTGGTAGATAGGGACAAAATGAGATTGTTCCACTGTGCTGTGCTTCGGTGTCTACTTAAGGCTGTTCCTGGGAGCTTTCTCCTCTTTGCCCCAAGTGCAGTGGTGGGTAAGGGAGGGACATGAGAGCTCTGGGCCGATGCTTGGGCCACTCCCTGGTGACAGACCTGGCGGTCCCACTTGTCTATGCAGCAGGCTGGAGTGAGCATGTTCTGCTCTGTTTGACTCCTCAGGGCTTCCGAGTGGACCTGCCCATCAAGTCAGCCCGTTACCGAGGCCAGTACAACACCTACCCCATCAAGCTCTTCTACACCTCCAACATCCCCATCATCCTACAGTCAGCCCTGGTGTCCAACCTCTACGTCATCTCCCAGATGCTGTCAGCCCGCTTCAGTGGCAACCTGCTGGTCAGCCTGCTGGGCACCTGGTCTGTAAGTGTGGCTGCCCTCGGGAAACCGTCTGGGGTGTTCTCCAGCAGGTCACAGTGGTGTGATCCTTGTGGCTTTGTCATGACCTGAGAGTTCACCCAGAGAGAGTTTCTAATCCTGCCTTTTACAAATTCAGCACATTTAATTTTTTTTTTTTTTCCAGTAAAAAATCTATGGTGGGCATTTGAGCAAATCTGTATCCTCCTTTTATCTGCTCAGGACTTTTTTGTCCCAATGCTAAGGTGTAATAAAATGGCACTAATGGGCTTCTGTGTGTTCTGAACAGGATACTTCTTCTGGGGGTCCAGCACGCGCTTATCCAGTCGGCGGCCTTTGCTATTACCTGTCCCCTCCAGAGTCTTTTGGCTCCGTCTTAGAAGACCCTGTCCATGCTGTCGTGTACATCGTGTTCATGCTGGGCTCATGCGCCTTCTTCTCCAAAACGTGGATTGAGGTCTCTGGCTCATCCGCCAAAGATGTGAGTACCAGTTGCAGTGTCTGGAGAGGCAATTAAATCGGGAAACAAGTTTATACCCATTGCTGGTCTAAGACTTGTCACCTCTCCCTAAGATAGTGGTCTGGACACACACACTCCATCCTCATTTCGTGGCAGTTCTCAAGTCCAGGAAATTGGAGCCACGCTGAAATTAGCCTTCTATGACTTCCTTACAGCGGTTTCATGTAGAAATATTGTTAGGGTGCTAAAGAAGAAAATCTGAGAATGATTGTTTCCTTTCGACTTCAGATTTAAACTTGAGCGTTGTCTTCTGGGTGGGCCCTGTACATAGGTTGCCAAGCAGCTGAAGGAGCAGCAGATGGTGATGAGGGGCCACCGAGAGACTTCCATGGTCCATGAACTCAATCGGTGAGCGCTTGTCCTTGGTCCCCAGAGCCGTCTTTGCGGGGTCCTTACCCACCGAGCACGCCTGTAGGACTTAGGGACTGTGTTTCATTAAACCTTTACCCTTGAGTTACAGCATAGAAAAAGGTCCCTGTCTTGAAATATCTGTGAACTTGCTAAGTGCTAGACACTGGAGACATAAAAAAAACACACGGTCCCTCTCCTTAGAGGTAGGCACCAGGGAGCGAGACAGAGCATGTGGCCAGAGGGCTAGCCGCCTGTGCGAGCAGAGCAGTGAGTTGGCATCAGCAAGGCTTCAGGGAAGGCGCGAAGCCCGTGGTCCCTGAGGGCGAGTAGAGGCAGAGACCCTTCCGGAGAGGGATGGCTGCTGCGGACGCTCAGGCAGGGGTAGTGGGGGCCCAAGCCGCAGCACGGTACATGGAGGAGAGGGGCTACACACTGGTGACCAGCTGGGGCAGTGGGGCGGGCGTCTAGGGTGAGCCTGGGGCGGGAGAGGCTTCCGCAGCACCCTGGTCTGTGCTGCCTCATGGGCAGCGGGCTGGCGTAGTTTGACAGCCCTGCAGCCTATTGCAACTACCCATTCATTTCTTCAGTGTCAGTCAGAAGCACCACAGACAATACACACACGGTAACTTGGCTGTGTTATGATAAAGCTCTTTATAAAAAGTCAGGTGGGGGTGCGCCCTGGTGGCCTAGCGGTCTAGTACACCGGGAGCAGTCCCACATACATCTGAAGGTCCTGGGTTCAAGACCCAGAGCTGGGGGAAACCTTACGAACAACTAAATAAAAATAAAGTGGTTTTTTTTTTTTTTAAAAGGCAGGAGGTTTTCCTGTGGACTATAGCTTTGTCTCATCTCACCTATAGGAAACAGCTACAGTAAAAGTCAGAATCAAAGTTTTCAGCTATTTCTGGTCCCTCCCAGGTGGGGTAGGAAGTTTTGCTCATTCTCTTCATAAAATTCTCTGAAGCCTTTGGACTTGTAGCATTGTGCAGTGACATGAAATTTTAGCTTATTTTGTAACCACATTAAAAAAGTAAAAAGATACACCTAGAACTAACAAAATGTGATATGGCAATTACACCTTTAAAAGCAAAAATAAACAGGTGAAATTTTTGTATTTTTTTCAATCCGGTATATTCAGAATATCATTTCAGTTTATAATTAACATAAGAAAACACATAATGGGGTATTTTATATTCAAACTCTCATGTCACTAACATACTACCTTGGTCTAGACACTAAAGTGTATGAGTAGATGATATTTCAAATAGTTTTTCTAAGGGAGTTGGGTTCCTAATTCAGAGTAAGTGTGTGGGACATCCAGTCCCCTCCCGTGGCCTGGCCAGGCTGAGGGGTGTGCATGGCGGCAGAGGCTGACTGTCTCCCCCCACCCCCCAGGTACATCCCCACTGCTGCGGCCTTTGGGGGGCTGTGCATCGGAGCCCTCTCTGTCCTGGCAGACTTCCTGGGTGCCATCGGCTCTGGAACCGGGATCCTGCTCGCCGTCACCATCATCTACCAGTACTTTGAGATCTTTGTAAAGGAGCAGAGTGAGGTCGGCAGCATGGGAGCCCTTCTGTTCTGAGCCACGTCTCCCGGGCCAGGGAGAGGAGCTGTGCTGCAGGATCGCCTAGGGTGGGGGAGCGAGGAAGCCGCACAGCAGGAGCCCTCCACACCAGGATGCTGCTGCTGGGGCCTGTGGACTCTCGTTTAGAATGTTGGGGATTTCATATTCTTTCATTCCACTTTGTAAAGCTCTAGATATTTTCCAATTTGAAATTACATTTTTTATTCTGGCGTTGGCCAAGAAGAACTGTAGAAGTGAGGTTTTGTTCCGCCAACCGCCAGAAGTGGGATGGATGGTCAGTGACTGTCCCCAGATGTCCATGTAACTTTTGTTTTAACTTTTGTACCTTCTCAGTGCCGTGGGCGGCTGCAGTGTCTCAGCTGTTTCCCCATGAAGGGGCTTGAAGCACAAATATTGTATGTCTGCAATGGTGTGGCTGTGGGGCTGGGAGCAGGTCGTGTTTCCTGGCTGATGTGGGAGCCTCACTCTCGCATCCCCTTTGTAATCAGGGGTGGACTATCTGGCTTAAAACTGTTTCTCTGGAAGACACAGTTGTTTTTCTTCTCAAAAGTAGTTTTTTAGGCCAGTTTTCTCCAAAAGAGAGAGATGCGTTTCCCAGAAGACACTCTTAGGCCATCTGTTAACTTCGGCTTGTTTCTGTTGACTTCCGTGAACTGTCCTGCTCAGGCTCTGAGGCTGGAATGAGCACAGTTGGCTTGGCTGCCATCTCTGTCTGTGGTCAGTTTGTGTCCTCCAAAGAGAACGAGGTCAGGAATTGTCAGCTCTGCAAAGTTGGGCCTGGCCAAGGTAGGTGGACGTCATGTGGAGGACCCTTGACGTGATGTCCATCTGTCCACTTCTGTCGGTAGCCACTGGACTTACCCGCCTGTGGTTCATTATGCCTCTCTCTTGCCCCTGGAGAGAGGGCCATAAGACAGGCACTCAGATGCAGATAGACCCACCTTGGGATCACAGGCCACTGCTGCCTTCTTAGCAGGAGACTTCCCAGTGGTATCTTTAGAACTTGGCTATTGTACTTGGGACCAAACACAAGTAAAGCAAATAGCAAGAGTCTACTGATGTCTCAACCTCTGCCGGAAGAGGAGGGCACAGGCCGAGACCCTCAGGGAGACCAGGGTCAGACAGTATGTCTTTGGTAAGTCGCCCCAATGTTTGATATAAAAGACTCAAGACACTTAAATTAGTTCTGTTGGCAGTTGTAGGCAACGAGATCTTAGGACTTCAGAGCTTCTCTGAGACTGTCATCCAGTCCTCCAGACAGCTGCCTGGCAGCGTCCGGCAATGGTGACAGCAGAGTTGGTGGTTGAGACCAGAGGGGTCCTGGAGGACGCCCTGGTTCTAAGAAGGGAGCACAGGCAAGTGCATCCTGTGGAGAGGCCCCCACCAGCAGTGGGCCCTCGGTGGCCTTTGAAGCACCAGAGCCATGGTCATAAGTAGAGGTGACAGATTTGGCATCTGAGTCAGGAGGGGCTCCTGGGAGACCACCGACCGTGCTTACCAGGAAACAGACCAACTAGGGACCTAAGCGACTTGCCTAGAGCCACCCAGCAAGTCAGCAGCTGAACCAGGTCTGTCACCCGCCGGCCAGGGCAAACCACCACATCACACGTGGCCTTGTTAGACCCAGTCCTGAGCAGACAGCTGAGCTCCCCACCACGCCGGCCCGTCCGTGGGTGGGGGCTGCCCCAGGCAGGGCTCTGCAGCCCTGGCCTGGTGGGGGCTGATCCCAGCTTCCAGGGGACTGTCACTGTGGACGCCAAAGTGGCATAACTGAGATAAGGTGAATAAGTGACAAATAAAGCCAACTTTTTACAAGCCATTTGGTCATGTTCTCTTGGCTCTCAGTTTTTTTATTCCCCAGCCAGTGCGAAGAGCGTGGGTGCCCTTTGGGCGGAACGAGGCTTGACGGGGCCTGGACCTACACGGATGCTCAGGGTGGAGTCCTCGGGCATCTTGCCTGGAGAACTCTTGGTGGTCGTGTCAACCCCTGTTCAGGATTTTGATAAAGTGAAGACGAGGCTGAGCAGAGCCCCAAGGCTGGATCCAGGATGTCGGCAGCTCCGGGCTCCCAGGAAGTCCCCTCAGCACTGCACCTGCAGGCCACGGGTGCACTGGGAGGCTGGGGAGGGGCCAGGCTGCAGGCACCATGAAGTGTGGGGGGCCTCAGGGTGTCCTGCTCACCCCTCCAGAGCGCTGGGGTTGCTTGCCACCGGTGCCACTGGCTAGCTGAGCTCACATTCATATGTGGCTTTGCCTTGACTCAGTGACAACCAGCTGGCCACTTGGTTCCCTGTACCTACCTCCCTGCTGTGCACTGGGAACTTCAGGCAGTGTCCCAGGCTCTTGATCCTTGGGGATCCTGCTTTACCAGGGGCAAGCACCATGCTAGCCACTTCGCGTGATCACATTCCTGCTCTTTCTGGGTGTTAGAAGCCAGGAATATCTTATTGCCATTTGACAAGTGAAGAAACAGGCACAAAGATTGTGACCAGAAGTCACAGCCAGCTGCCAGCACATTCGGGACACAAAACTCAGGGACCTCAGCCTACTCCAAGCTCCTACTTGACTGCTGGGCCTACCTGCAGGTACCTCTCCTAGGACTCAGCACAAGAGACAAGGGGCCCAGAGGATCGTGCCTCTCCCAGGAGCTTCCCCATGCTGTTCTTACTGGATCCCTGTAGGCGGCCGCTCTTGTCTGAGCAGCACCCCTGTGCCAATCGCACCTTGTCCCTCTGACTGCTGACACACACCTCTCCCCAGCGTGCTCTGTTTCATCCTGAGATGAGGCAGGAAACTTATGGGAAGACGGGAGCCTCCAATCTCCATCCCAAAGGGTCAGCCCAGCACCAAGAAGATCATGGTAAGAGGACCTGGAAGTGGGCATGTCAGAAGGGCTAATGCCCACTAGAACTTGATTCTGGAGCGTCCCAGGGGTACCCCTTAGTGGCAGTGCCTCCCTCCCATGCCCCCAAGCTCTCGGGCTCCTCCTCACCCTGCGCCAGAACCTAAACATCCCCACCCAGTCCATTCCTTTCCGATGGCACTGAGCCCACAGGGTCACTGGAGCAGGAGATGCTGCTACCCACATGCGTTCATCCTCAGCAGTAAGTCCTGCAGTATCCTGCAAGCCTCTGGGCCTTTCCCCAGATTCCCTCTGTCCACCTAGCAAACTCCTGTTCATTCTACAAAGCCAAGAAGAAATTTCTAAATGCCCATCAGAAGGGAGCCGAAAAAGTTACAGCACCTCCCTCCTGTGGAAAGGAACCAGGACATCCATTATGTACTGAGAAAAACCTCCTAAATGTGCTGATGAAGGAAAAAATGCAAGAAGCAGACAGTATACACCATTTGTGTTTTTAAGGGGAGGGGCTTAAAGAATAGACTGCATTGGGGAAAAGTTGGCAATTTTCCATGAAATGAAATATGTAAATGCCCTATAGATAGCTATTCCACTCCTGGGTGTTGACTGAAGAGAAACAGAAATAGATCCCGACACAGAGGTGTCCAAGAATGTCTTTCACAGCCTCTCTCTAAGCACCTGGCCACCAGGGGGTGCCAGATGAGGAGCCCTATGATGGCATCGCGCCCAGCAATCAAACAGCAACCGCAGCGCGCTTCTGTGGAAAGTGTCAGCGAGTCTCACTGCTGTAGGAGGACTTGAAGAAGCCAGCCCAGAAGAGGAGAGACACAGTATCCCCTTTTTATGAAGTCCCAGAGCGGGCAAGAAAAACGTATTCAGGTAAACCGGTGCGCAAAACCAGAATGGTGGTGCCCCTAGTGGGTTGGAGACTGATAGAAAAGCGGTTCCAGGGAAATTTCTGGGGTGACCCCTTGATAGGTGATTGGGTTCCATTTGTCAAAAGTCATGGAAGGGTCCAATTAGGTTTCGTGCATTTCACTGTATAAATAACACCTTAAGAAACATACAAATAAATATTAAACTCTACATAATTGTATGTAGGCTGAAGGAGTTAGGGATGAAGTGTACTGAAATCTGCAATTTACTTTGAAATTCACAAAAGGAGACTGAACTGGCAGGTCCTAGTGGAGTAGCAGTTGAGTCTGCCGTCTTCCGCCAGGTGCAGTTCACATCGATCCCAGGGATCGAAGTTGGCATGCCAGGGCTGGGGGAGCAGCCAAGATGAGCAACTAAATAAAATAAAGTGCTTCTCCCTGCTCTCTTCCTGCCTGCTCACCTGCTTGTCTCTGCTCGACTTCATTCCTGTCTGAACCTTTCCTTAAAAAATAAAAAATAAAGTGGAAAAATTGATAGGGAGAGGAAAGGACTGGTAATATCTAGGTGGTAGACATATGGGTGTCCACCGTTCAGTTCCTGCCGCTTATGTTTGAAATTGTCCGTAGACGTCAGGAAGTATTCGGTGGGTGCATGCTGGCCTGCAGGGGTACGCTAGAGCAGGCTGCACGCTGAGGCGGACACCTGGTGGCTGACGGCCCTTTATACTTTCTGCAGTAAATTCTCCCAGGCTGTTTTGTTCCACGTGGAAGTTTGAACACAAGCCCCTTCCTCTCTACACAGCCTGGCCTCAGTCTTCCTTGCAGGGAAGCCGGTTGGGCGGCGGTAGGTCCGCCGGGATCTCAGCGCCTCCGGCTGGCTTGGCCACGCCCCCGGGCAGGCCTGGCGCTGCGTGCATCTGACCGCGCGGGGGCGCTGTGGCCTTGCAATCTTCGGCGCCGGGCCGCGGCGGGGACGTGGTGGAGCTCCGCGGCCGTGGAAAGGGAGAAGGATTGGTGCTGTCTCTGCTGCTGCGCACCGCTGAGATCCTGCCGCCGCCCGGATGGGGCTCAGCCTACTCCTCTGCTTGCCACGGTCTCAGGCTCCTCGAGGCCCCATGTTCCAGCAGACCCCCCTAATGAGTTAGAAAAATCTCCAACGCGTGCTGTTGACGTGGTCAGCCTTCCCCTGGGATTCTGTCACCTCCTCTAGGAAACCGTCCTGCCCGCCTCTTAGCACCAGGCTTAAGGTTCCTTCGGGTTAGTTTGTCAGTGGTGGGGTTGGCTGCTGTCTCCCTGAGACGGACGGTCCAGGAGAAGCCTGGGGACAGATCACCTGGGTGGGCATTTGTGGGCTTCAGCTCCGGCAGCTCCAGCCAGCTCTTCTCTGAAGTCACCTGGTGTGTCGTCAGGTGGGCTGGGGTGTCCAGTGCCAGGGCCCCTTGGGGTGTGAGCTGAAGGTTGAGGGGTTCGCTTAGGGCAACTGTGCTGTGTGCCCTTCAGCAGTGAGAGGGCAGGGAGCTGGCAGGACTCCTGCTGGCCTCGTGCTTTGTCCTGCGGGTCATGGGACCTATGAGAGGCCACGGATCGGATCAGATCTAGGGTTTTCAAAGATGCTGGGACACTGGGAATCGGCACTGGGTGGCAGAGGCCTAGGCCAGGCAAGAGTCCAGATGTGCCTGTCACTCCCGGGGGCTGCCCTGTGCTGTCAGCTTGTCCTGCAGGCCGGTTAGTGTGGCAGGCCAGCGAAGCACGAATCTCTGCGCTCAGGCCCCAGGGTTGTGTCCCTGTCCCACACACCTCTGGCTTCTGATGACGCCTGTGAACAGGTGCTGCGAGCGTGTCTCCCAGACCTGCGCTGGTCACGCCCTCGGGGTCCCCTGTGCCCCGCGCGTGGGGCCACTGTGAGTGCGGAGTTCCCTGCACCGGCACGCACCCCAAGCGGCCTGCGGCAGGTGGCTCGGCGGGGTTTCAGGGCCCAGCACGCACCCCTCGGCCTCCGACCCTGTCGTGTCCCTCCAGTGCCTGGTCCGCGCGCCCGCGCCCCGGCGCCCTCCCCGCGGCTACCCGCGTCCCCATTAATCACGCGGCGCTGACGGCGCCGATCTGTGCGCGGGCAGCGTGACGGTGACGGTGACGGCGGGTGACGGAGCGGGCAATCGGCGGGCGCCCATCGGCCCATCTTATCGCGCGGGCCCAGCCGCCGCCCGCCGCGCGCGGCCCATTGATCGCGCCGGGCCGGGGCCGGGGGTCAGCGCGGGCCGGGCCGGCCTGACAGCCGCATCCATCGCCGCCCAGACGCGCGCTGATGGCGGCACGGGCGGCACGGCCTGGCCATTAATCACCGCGCCTGCCGCCGAGTGACGGGGAGGGGCGACAGGGCAGCCCGCGGCCGGCCCATCCCTTCCCCACTCCAGGCCCTGGAGCGCCGCTCTGCACCCAGCTCCCCAGTTGGCCAGGCCTGCCCTCATTCCCAGAGTAGGTGGGAGGAGGAAGGCAGTATCTGCAAGGGGCACCGTGAAGGAGGATGAGGGCAGATGGAAGGGTGGGCATTGTTCTGCCTCAGTGGACCTGTTTCCAGGGATCAAAGTGAGGGCTGGCTTGGCCTGACAATTGCCATTGTTTGACCAGGACAAGGACAGCTGTTTCTCCCCTCCTGAGGACCAGCACATCATCCTGGGAAGTTGTGGACTCTGAGGAAAAGGCCTTTGCCCCTCTCTGTTCTCCAGCGCCAGGCGCATGTGGCCACCCGCTGCTATCCCTAGAGCCCTGGGGAGGAGTGGTCTCCTGTGGCCCCTGCCTTCCTGGTGGGCAGGCTGGAGTCTACTGGCTTCTGGCTACAGCTGGATCAACAGTGACCTTCTCTTTCTTCCACCAGGAACGGGGATTAGGGATTCTTTATTGAACTTGATGCAGCCATGTCAGCTCACCAAGTCCTCACCGCCTGTGGGACACCACTGCCAAAAGGCCGAACACAAAGCCCACCCCCACCCCACTGCTCTCTCCTCCCAACTGTCACCTCTGCCCAGGACCCTGGAGAACGCAGGCTGGCCCGGGACGGGCAGGAGCTCTAGGCGAGTGGTGTCTGCTGCTTTCCTGGCAGAAGCTGTGGGCACCAGGGTCTGAGACACAGAAGTCGCAAGGAAGTGTGATGCCCACATGGTGCAGGGCGCTGTCAGAACAAGGGTTGAGGTGGCGCTGGTGGAACAGCGGTTTGGTCAGCTGTTTCTGAACCGGCACAGTCCATGTACATCCCAAGGACTGGGGTTCGCCTCCCAAAAGGGGCGTGTGGGAGGTAAAGCAGCCAATGTGAACAAATAAATAAAATGCTGCTTCCTCCTCTCTTCCTGTCTGTCTGCTTGCCTTCATTCCTGCCCGTCCATTTCCTTAAAAAAACGTCGAGGAGCTTTGGTAGCTAAGACATTACTTTCCGGTGTGAGGCATCATTGTTTCAGCCTTAAAAAAACAAAGCATCCTATAATAACTCTAAGGGGTGTGGCAGTGAAGAGGCACGGGGCTGAGCAAATGAGGGGACAGGTGGCTTCCCAGGAGGGTCCTGGACTTGCCTTGAGCACTTCCCTCAGTCACAGGCATTTCCAGGGCCATTAGCACAGAACAAGGAGCCCGGCTTCATTGGTAACACGCCCTCTCTTTGGCCACCAATCGGCTGGCTGGGAGGCAGGAGAGCCTGGCCCCAGAGCCCATCAGTCGCCACTTCTCTGACCAGCCCCCACCCTGCCTCACTTTAATATTACAATTTTTCAGTCTGAGCTGAAATAGTGCAAAAAATGGGGCTGCTGTAATTGTTGTTAGATTGTGTGTCAGCCTGATAAGATGTAACAAATATTTTCCTCCCCACCAGGGTCTGTTTCCCTCTTGGTAATGGATGGAGAAACTTCTCATAGTCAGCGAGGGATGGGTCGTAAAAACTTCGCCTGGAAGATTAATGTAATAATCACAGGCCTTGCTGGAAAAAGTAGGAGGAAAATTAAAATAACCCAACCTCCCTACCTATCCAGAACCATCTCCCTCACTGTGGAGCAGAGGCAAGGAGGTAGGCCATCTCTGATACCACCAAGGCCAGGGAACCTGAGGAGCAGGCGCAGGGCCTGTGACCCCCACCCTCTGTCTCCCCTGAACATCAGGGCTCCCCAGTAGCTGGGAGGTCTGCAGTCACTGCTGCTTCTCTCCCGCTCCTCGGACACCTAAGCATCATCGGCCTCACTGGCTGGCACAGGTCTGATCCTGAAGGCCCCCCTCTAAGCTAACGACCAGGAAGGCAGCGCTGACAGGGTCGTGAGCAGAGACTCCACCAGTCTGATTTGAAACTCTAGCTCCAGGACTTCCTAGCTGGGCAAGCGACATAACTGATACCAATTTACAGGGCTACTAGAGAACGGAATGCGATCTGTCGCCCAGGCTCTTACCGCATCCTAGCTATCCATTTTGTGGCTTTTCCAGTTTCAGTTGGGAGGCCAGGGACACAGGCACAAGCTCAGCGGTCACATTCTGGCCGCAGAAGCAGGTTCCTACCCATAGCACTCTCTCAGCCCTCCTGCCCGGAGGCTCCTGTGCACGCAGTGACTGGCTAACTCGGTCACAGTGGTCATCCCCTCTCAGACACACGGAGCACTGAGGGCTGGCCCATCAGGGCTGAGAAGCAACACCTTCACCAGGGCACTGCCTCCACGCTGTGCCCCTCCTGTACCAGCTTCACAACGCTTCTGCAAGTAAGAACCGTTCTAAGAGAGCACGTTGTTTTTTAAATGTAAAGAGAGACATGCTATTAAAACAAGCTAGAATTTATTAAAAACATGCCAGCTGAGGCAGGGTTCCTTCCAGGCAACCACGGGAGGAGTCACCATAATTTAAAGAGAAACACCTTCCACGCTGAACTGCTGCTGCTGCGATGGCCAGAGCGGGGCTGAGCCTGGAGTGGCAGGTGGGACTCGCCAGGCTGGCAGCCGTCTCACTTCATGTACTTGTCCTGCTGGTCGGCCAGGATCTTGGCCGAGGACTTGGCGTCATAGAAGAGTTCACTGATCTCCTCCACGTGCTCCTTCTCGATGCTGTCCTTTCCGTTGATCTTGGCGAGCAAGCTGGCTGGGGTCAGCAGCTGCACTGAGTACCTGAAGTGCACAGGGGTCCAGGCAGGGGTGAGATGGAGCCCAGGGGAGAGCCCCTCTCCAAATCAGTAGATGGCATGAACCCCCGGCCCCAGGGTCAGCGCCCAGCGCTGGGCTGTGCCCACTGCTGCCCACGTGGAGGAAAGGAGATGGATGGAGAGCTGTCGCCTCTCAGATGTGCAGTCACGACCCCATCAGATAGCAGTTTAAAAGCACTGTTCCCCACAAACAAAGCAGGAGAGGAACTGACTCAAAGGGAAACAGAAGGGCTGAGGACTGTGAAGTCAGGATGTCACAAGCGTCAGACACTGGCGAGGGACATCCTTCACAGGGGACTGGTTACAACGGTGCAGTTAGGACAGTCATCCAGGTGTCACCCCAACCCCTCACCTGGCCCGGGGCGCAGGCACCAGCAGTCTGACCAGTCAGCTGACTGGCCTGGACCCTGCTCTCCGGCTCTGCCAAGTGGTGGGCCCAGGTCAGAGCCAGCCCTCCAGCAGAGGGGAGCAGCTGCCACTGGACAAGGAGCTGGAGCCCACAACCTCACTTTCTGAACACCGGCATCCAGACATCCTGCTCTGTAAATGGCACAAGACTCATCACACCAGTAGGAGCAGCCCTGGTCCTGTGCCCAAGGCCTGCCTTGGGCTGGGCTGGTGGGTACCGGAGAGCTCCGGGGGTCTCACCTTAGCGTGGTCTTGGTACCGATCTCCCCCAGGTGGTTCAGGGCCTCCTCACTGATGTTGATGCCCTCTGTCTGGGCTCGGATCTTAATAATCTTTCAGAGAAAAAACATGATCAACACTGACCAACCTCAAGTGGCCCAAGGACATGGAAATAACCTTGTCAGTGTTTCTCATCCCGCTCCTTAGAGCAGCAGAGGCCCAAACCCCGGCTGGTGGGCGCGGAGCTGGCTCCCGCCCAGGCATGGGCCCCGTATGCCTCTGGGGTGGCGCGGTGCCCTGGACCATGGACCGGGGTGGTTGCGCTCCGGCCTCCAGCCCTTCCCGCTGCAGGTGCAGGTGCAGGTGCAGCTCCGTGGCCGCTCCGAAACCTGCCTGGGCTCCCCAGGGCCCTCTACGTCCTCTCCACTCTGGACACACCTCCTTGAAGCACGCGGGCAAAAAGAGACTTTTTTATGTGCTTGATAAATAAGATGGTTAAATAAATCAAAAGTTACTTTTAAAGATTTACCAGCCCTCATAACATCACCGGGAAGTATCTAATCTATCAGGAGGCTGACGCGCGTCGCAGTTTGAAGATCCTGGTAAAGTTGGAGGGAGCAGGCTGGCGGCGGGGACGCTGTAAGGAAGACAGTGGCTCCTGCAGGCAAACCAGCGCTGAGTGATAAGGGGCAGCCAGGATAATGATGTTGTGTGTTGTGGAGCCGAGATAACTCGAGGACTTCGAGCCTCATATAATACAGGAATTTTTCACTTTGGCAGCTTCGTAAACAAGATATCAAGAAGCCCTTGTTTAAATTAAAGCCATAAAAACACACCCACAGTATAGGCACAGGAAGGGAAAGACAGGGCCCCCACAGACACCTCCCAAGGGAAGAGGGGACCGGAGGCCTAGGGGATGGCCCTTCAAATGGGCCTTTCGGCTCCGTGAGGGCCGGAGCTGCAGCGTTCAGTGGCCAGGGACCTGCCTGTCAGCTGCGGGGAATGGAACAGTCCAGCACCAGGAAAGCCAGGCCCTGCAGCAGTGAGCCGGTGGGGGCTGAGGACAGGCCACCTCTGCAGGCACAGACAGGAAGGCTTCCATTTTGTCCAGAGACTTGGCACTCGTGCTTTTGTCGGAAATGCCCTGACTCCTAACCCCAGCAACTGCTGCAAGGTTTCACAGGCCTGCACGGGCCGCATACACTATCGCAGCCAGCAGGCTACAGGGCGTGAGCTCTGCCCAAACAATCTCAGGGCAGGGCGCCTGGGAAGGGTCACAGCTGTCTGCAGCTGAGCAGACAGGCTATTGGATGGGCAGCAGGAGGGGCTTCCCTGCTGCCAGCTCTGCAAAGAACTCCCCTGGGACCCCCGAAGTCGAGACTGATGGGTCCGCACTCTAGTGTGAAAGCCAGGACCGGAAGCTCAGAGGCCTGCCCAGAACAGTGTCCCAGAGGCCGCGGGCACTGCGGGGCTATGCGGACCATCAGCAGGGAGCCTGGCCAAAGGCAGTGCCTCAGCCTGAGCACTTGGCCTTCAGCGAGCAGCCTGAGGAACGTAAGGGACGCTTCCCTCACTCTCCCAGGGCAGGTCAGAGCAATCCCGAAAGCACCCGTTTCAGACGGCTCGGAAATGGACAGTTCATAAATTAGATCTTTAATCATTTAATAACCTGCAGGATAGTTTATGAGGGTGTCTGCGCTGATGGCAGAGCACACAAGTTACATTTACTTGGCTCTGTTAAAAAACCTGCCCCCGGCTCCAGTAAAAGTGTGGAGGCTATCCCTTGACCCAGAAGAACAAAGCAATGCGTGCCCTGGCTGTCAGTCTGTCCTCTGCAAACCTGAGAGCCGCAGAAGAGGTCCTTCCGGCCAAGAGTCAGCCCAGGAGCCAGCCTGCACGCCCTGCTCTGGAGGCCCAGCGCAGAATCTTCCAGAGGAGCTGGGACGGTGTGCTCCCGCTGCACGGGGGCAGCCGAGGTGAACTGACTGAGGCTGCCTGCTCTGCAGCCTGCTGTGACCACAAGACCCTCATTGAGACCCTCATTGGGCCAAGTCTCAAACACTGGCTACTGAAAGCCGGGGGGAGTGGGGGTGCCTGTGAGCACCGAAGCTGTCAGTCACAGCAGCAGTAGATGCAGTGGGAGGATGGCTGCCCCAGGTTACTGTCTCATCGCACCTCACTCCTCACAACAGCTTTGAAAGGGGGGAGCAGCTCTCCCACTGAATAGAGAAGGTTGGGGTGCAGAGATGTGCATCACATCGCTCAAGCCACAAAACCACCAAGTACAGCGTGCAGGCCGCCTCCCTGGGCAGGACACGTAGGGCTCTGGTCACAGCGGCAAGGATGGGAAAGGATCAACTTCTTCTTTGCTTTGCTTCTATTTGATGGATGTTTCAGCTTCAACCCAGCATTCATCCAAGAGCAGGAGACCATTATCTGCTGACAAGGCCCCCACCACTGACACTATCTCCTAAATAATGCGCATAGTCGCTCCTCTGAACTATAACTGCTTTGGTATTCTGTCAATGCTGGCTATGAAGGGACGGCGCTGGCTCAACGCATCCTCAAGGCCTTCCTGAGTGCTATGATAAGAAGCCTCACAGGGCCAGGCCACACAGGCCACAGGTAAGCAGCGGGGCTGCTGGGGAGCACCCAGAAGACAGTCCCCGGTGACAAACTTCACAGGCAAGCCACCCCAATCGAGACTGCCCACATTGGGAGGCTGGGGACAGTGATTAAGAACATGGGCTTCGGGGTCAGAAAACCTGGATTTCAGGTAGTCAGTCTGTCACTGACTGACCACTGACAAGCTTATGAACTTGGGCAAATTAGTCAGTCCAGTCTGGGTGTCCTCATCTTTAAGAGGACAGTGGAGAAGGGTCTCCCTGACTCACAGTTACAGGGGTCAGATGGAATGCTGGCTAAGCATCTCCATAGGCTTAGCATGACCTCTTGCTCTGGTGACAGGAGAGAGTTCGGCTGGAGGCCATCAGGACATCTCTGCAGGCCTGGTCCACTCCAGACTCTTCAGTGAGGCACCTACACCATCCATGAGACTATCCAGGGCGAGGGTGGGCAAGGCAACGAGCTGCCGTAGTGCCACCAACCTGCGACAGTGCACCCACCAGGCAGAAAGCCCAGGATCTACAGACAGGCTTTGCCTCCTGGCCTTGTTGCTCAGTGAGGCGGCCATCAAGAGGAGATGGTGGTCAAAGCTACTGGTAAGGGTACCAGAAATTCTAAGTGCAAATGCATTCTAGGCAATTCCTGCATGGGGGAGCGGGACAGAGCCCTGAGGCCCATTCCCAGACCACTCTGCCATCCTCCACCCCATGCCTAACCCTAAGCAGTTCATGAGACTTCTGAGCACGCACCCCATGCCAAGCACTGGGCTAGATACTGCCATACACACATCCTTCCAGCCTCTTGTCATAAGCCTAGTTTTATGGCCTCTGTGCCTGGGTGACACTGCTCCCCAGTATTTCTAGGTCTCAGCAGTGGTCCCAGACACAGCCCCTAAGGAGCAGCATACAGGCTATGCGGGGACTCCAGTGCTCACCTGCGCTCTGCTGGAGCAGGCCCCCTGGGGCTCTGCAGGACACGGGTGCCTGGCTTTGCCCACTGAACAGAAGCGGCCTCAGACAGGACCTGGCCAGAGGCATACTGCCTCTTTGCTAGAGTTGGTGGCCTCCCCGATGGCTGTCATCAAGACAATTTTTTTCACTATCCCTTCCCCAAAGTTTAAAAGAAAGGAAACAGCAGGAGAGAAAACAGCCAGGAGTCACAGGGAGCTGAGGGTTCTGACGCATGTGTCTAGCTGGTCTTCCACGTGGGGACCTGGGGCCCTGAAGAGCTGTGATTCGCCTAAGGCCCGCAGGGAAGGGGTGGGATGGCAAGCAGAAGACTGCTCTGCACGGCATCAGGAACGTGGGGGCGAGGCGGGGAGGGGAGGAGGCGCACCTGTTTCATTTCCTGCGGCGTGTACAGCATGGTCCGGACGATCATCACTCGGTCCAGAAGGTCGAGAGGGATTCCGTGAGGGGAGGTGATGTCTTCGGTGCCCCTGCAAAGGCCGTATGATCATACCGGCAGGTCTCTGAGACCAGAAACCGGGCTCTGGCAACACTGCAGCACTCACAGTGGTAACGTCACCAGCTGACGACCCGAGTCAGAGCCACGACGTTAAACAGACTTTCAGGGGACATCAAAACCAACTTCATTATTTTAGCCAATAGCAAAACCATTAGGAGGTGGGGCTACCTAAAACCACATTCACAAATACTCATCGAGATATCCATCAGACTTCCGGAGACACGTTGTATAAGCCACACTAGGTATACACATAACTTCACTCTGCTCCATCTTTACAAAACTCGCTTTCGCTTAACCCAAATTGTTGGGCATTTAGGTAGTTTGCTCTTTATTATTACTGTTTTGATCAACACTTTTATGCACAGCCACGCACGTCTCCTGAGCAGCTCCAGTGGTGTCTACCCAGGCGAGGACCGACGTGAAAGAACGAGTGTCCTAAACTACACGGCTGCGCGGGGGGCCTGATCCCGCGACATGCGAGCCAGCACCGGGCGCTCTAATCTTAAATACATGTCCCTTCAGTGGTTTGGAGAAGGGAAAGGCAACAACTTTCTTTGAAGTGGCATTTCCCTGACTGTTAACGAAGCATCTGAAGGCTCGCCCTGGTATCCACCATTTTCTTTCTTTTGGGGTAGCTGTCTGATCACGTCAGTTGCCTATTTTTCTCCTGAATCCTTAGCCTAGAAGAGGAGCCCGGCCGGCCCTCGGATCCGGCGGCTGACGGGACATGTGTGAGGCAGATGGGGGCGGCGGGGGGACGGGGACACGATGACGATGACAACGAAGACCCAGGACAGCTTCAGCCACAGAGTTTGGAAGCGCAGTGTGCAAGGGGCTGCTGGCTGCCTGCGGCCGGCCTGCGTCTGCACTGCCCCCGGCCGTCCCAAAGTGGTGTCAGATTGCCATCTGACAAAGCACAAGTCATGCAACAAAGAACAAGGCAGGTCATTTGGATTTCATTGTTGGTATCTCAATATTCAGTTTCAAACATAAAGCATTCTCGAAGTATAACGCGGTAAAAAAAAAAAAATCTATCTGCTGAAATTCTAACCAGGTGGTTGGAGTGTAAGTGTATATTTATTACTGCAAGAATAAATTGTTCTGATGTTACAATACGCTGAATCTTGAAAGCGCTATGCTAAGTGAAAGAAGCCAGTCACAAAGGGCAGACGCTGTGTGATTCCACTTCTAGAAAATAACCAGAACAGGCAAATTCAGAGTAGACGAGAGGTTACCAGCGGCTGCAGAAGAAAATGGGACTTATCACTTAATGGGTGCAGAGTTTCTGTTTGGAGTGATACAAAAGTTTCAGAAATAGATCGTGGTGATGGTTGTCCAGCGCTGTGAATGTAATCCAAGCCACTGAATCTGTCACGTAAAAATTACTGAAATGGCAAACTTGATGCTTTTTCATTTTATCATAGTCAAAACAATTCAAAAAAATAATAAAATGCTACATGAATAATTATTAAGGCTAACAGAAAAAAAAAAAAAACCCTTGTATTTTGGAAGGGAAAGACTAACGACAACTGTAATTAAGATAACTTTTAGAGAAAACAAATCTTTTTCAGCAACAAATACTTCTAAAAATAATAAGACTTATACAGATAAAATTCTATCAAGAGTCAAATCTTGGCATTTGGTATACCTGCAATCTTCACATTCAATAAGATAACCTTGAAAAACTATAGCAATATATTTATAAAAATAACACTAAAACTGCATATATCGTTTAAATTTTTAATTTATTTAAGTTTATTTAAATTTTTAATTATTGCTTTTTAGTTATTTTATTCGTTTTTTAAAGTTCAATTTGGGAATTCTTGGGACATCTTTAAAAGATGTCAACTTTGTCATGTTAAAACATCCCAAATTCTATAACATTCATCATAAATCATCTTTGCTTCAGGCATAATTACAGAAACAAAAGGTTGAAAGAAGAAAAGTTGAGAGAAAAATGAAGGATAGCCTAAACAAATTTCAAAAGAACAGGATTTATAAGACCATATTAAGAAAATTTCTTCTAGTTTTGAGTCCATAAAACTAACACTTTAAACAAAGATAGTTGTTTAAAAACTGATACACATTTTTCAGGAATTAAAGACAAAATATTTTCGAAATCTGTCCAACTTCTGAGTCTCAGGGTAAAGAGTAGTTTCTTTTAGAAAACATATTACTGAAAACTCTTTCTGGAATTCTCTGCTGCCAGACAGAAAAGGATGGGCACGTTGGTAAGGGGGTCCGGGAGCAGGAGCCCCTGGGCGCCAGCGCTCCTGCTTGGTGGTGACCACGGTGCTCGGGCACAGTAGCCACAGTTTGACACGGTGGCCACATTCGATTATGAAAGTGCCAGTAAATACACGTCACCATACTACACTCTGGCTAAAACGGCAGGTGCGTTCTCGTCTTCGAAGTTCATTTCTGGCTTTGGTCGCCATCTAATACTGACTCCACCATTATGCCACTTGAGAACTGTTCAAACTCTGAATGGTGAGCCCTTCCAGAGACACAAGTTTTGGGTTCTGAGGTCACAGGCCCAACTCCCCTTGGAATTCAACATGGCACATCTGTAGGAACAAGGCAATTGTGATTCTAGAAATTTATCCTTTCAGTATAGCTACACACATGCAAAATCGTTGACTCATTTGTGAATATTACCGCAACTCAAGGTTCCTCCACGGTGGCCCTCAGGCACGCTGGCCCAAACACTGCTTGGCAGGGACTGCCCTGTGTACTGTAGGCTGTTCGGCAGCCTCCCTGGTCGCTGCCCACTGCATGCCAGGAGCAACCCCCCAGTCGAGTCTTAACCAGGGACCAGAAAAAACGTCCCCAGTCAAGAAACACTGCCTGACTGCTTAAGAAACACTGCCTGACTGCTTCTTTACGTAACCCTGTGCCCGCAGAGACAGAGAGATCACAGAGCTGTTCCCGTGACAGGAAGCGCAGCAGGAACCCCTCTGAGCAGCAAGAAGGATGCCCAGCTCGCCCCTCGCAGGAGCCTGACGCACTGGACTCAGAAAGGGTACTAAGAAGAGAGACATTTGATTTTCTGATGACCATTCAACGAAGAAAGAACAGTCTCTTTTCAACAAATGCTTCTGGGATGACTGCACATCCACATGCAAGAGAATGAAGTGGGACAGAAGTCTTTCTTACATCACGCACAAAAATGAACTCCGAATGGATGTTACAATTGGAGTTAAAACTATAAAACTCTTAGAAGTTTTGTGACCTTAAACTAGGCAATGACTTTTTTTTTTAAAGGAAAGGTGCAGAAAGGCATGAAGGCAAGTAGGGCAGCAGGAAGAGAGAGGAGAAGCAGCAGCTTTACTTACTTTTATGTAAGAGTTCTTTATGTTTTATAGATATTTTCGTTCTGTGTGTTATCTGGAAAACAGTCTGGCATTTCCTTGTTAACCAGTTAGCATTTGACCCAACAATTCTGCCCCTGGGTATACAAAAATATTAAAGAGTTGCAGATAAGTGTGTGCTGGTGGAACAGCAGTTTGATTAACTGCCTTCAGCCAAGAACGCAGTCCACATATGCCAGAGACCTGGGTTCAAGACCTGTGGCTGCGTTAAGAACCAGGATGGACAAATAAATAAAACAAAGTGCTTTTTCCCACCTCTCTTCCTGCCTACTTGCCTCTGCTCGCCTTCATTACTGCCTGCAGCTTTCCTTTAAAAAAAAAAAAAGTTGTATACCAAGGTTCATAGCAGTTTTCTTACTAGCCAATAAATAAAAAGCAATCCAACAACCCAATGTCCATCAGCTAATGAATGGATAAGCAAAATGGGCTATTAAATATTCCATATTTGGGCATACTAATCAGCCCTAAAAACATTTAAAATAAGTACTGTTGAGACACACCCTGCTGGAGCAGCGGTTGGGTCAATTGCTCCCAGAGGAGCAGGCCACACACCCCTGGGTTTGAATCACTGGTCAGGGAGAAACAACCTGTGTGAACAACTAAATAAAAATAAAATAAAACGCTTCCTCCTCCTCTGTCTTCCTGTCTGCCTGCACCTTTCCTTTAAAAACAAAACAAGAGCGCCCAGGCACGCTCCATCACGGACGAACACATTAAGAAACCAGATACAAAAGATCACAGATCACAGGGCGCCATTTAAAGAGAAGGTAGGTGCATGGCTGCCAGGGGCTTCGGGAAGGGGTGCTGGCAGGAAATTTGCCAAGCTCCCCACCCCTGGGAGCCTCGACATCCTCACCCAAACAATAAACGCCAGTCCTTTCCTCGTCAATCTGAAGCGAGAGTGTCAGCGTGCCTTGTGCACGGAAAGAGGCCCTCAATGCAAGTTGGCTTTTAATTTTCTCATTGAAATTTTGACACGACACCACAGCAACTTCTGACTAGAGCCTAGCACCCAAAACCTAGATGGCGCACCCTGGTAGAGCAGCAGTTAGGTCAGCCACCTTTGGCCGGAGCAGTCCACACAATTCTCAAGGACCTAGGTTCGTGTCCTGGGGCTGGGGGGTAAAAACAACCAAGATGAATAGATAAATAAAGTAAATAAAAAGTGCTTCTGACTCCTCTCTCTTATCCTGCCTGCCTGCCTCTGCTCATCTTCTTTCCTGCCTGCACCTTTCCTTTAGTTAAAAAAACAACAAAACACCTCCCAGGGTGTATATCCCCATTCTGGTTACTCAGCAGGCCTGCACAGGGATTACACTGGAGTGCCTCCGCCCAGGGGATGACTGCAGCCTGGCAGCAGCGAGCAGACAGTCTCCAGCAGCCCTTCATCAAATCAGTCTCGAAGGGGTGACCTCCCAAGTTCCAGGCTGGCCAGAGCTCTGTCTCCATAGGGCAGGTTTTAAAGTCAGTCACCTCCTATACACCTTTTTCCTAGATGAGCTGGGATTGAAAAAATACTCTGTATCCTAACACATCTTACTTTTAGAAGCTGCCAGCCTCTGGGGGTATCTGCTGTGCTGGGTCACCTACTGCAAGGGAGAGGAGGCTGTTAGCAGAGCCCCCCAGCAGGGGGCGCCATCTGACCAGGATAAGCCCCTTCACCAGCTTCAGATGAAGCCAGGTCCCACCAAAGCGAGGAAAGTCCAGTTAACCTACAGGGTCTGTGCGAGAGACACCGGGCTCACTGGTCACAGGGCACATGTCTGGCTTCCAGATGATGCCCAGGGATCCATGCTCCTCTCACCAACAGCTGGCCTGGCCCAGGCTTGCAACAAGCTGCCGTCTCTCCAAGAGGGCAGAGAACACCTACAGGCTTGATAAAGGTCACCCCCTTTCATGCACCTAGCACTGCTGAGATGAGCCTGACATTTAACAGGAGCACAGAAAAGTAAAAGAGCAAGAAAACTACTGACTCTGGAAACACTGACACTGAGGCGTGAGGGGTAGAAAGATGGTATCTTCTCTGGGGTTGGTGGGCCCAGAGAATTTTTAAAAGGAAAAAGAAAGTCCCCTGCCCGGCTCTGGGCCCGTCTTGGCAGGGTGCGCACACATAAGCCTTCACCTGCCAGGTGTGACATCCACCCTCAGAGGCCCGCTGAAGGGGCAGGGCAGGGGAAGACGGGGGTACCAGGGTGCTGGGGAGGTCTGGGCCCTCGCTTCGGCACTGGCTTCATCGCCAGCAAGTCGTGGGTCCCCATCCTACCTTTATGAGTGGAGTAAATTTCGCTGGCGTGCCTTTCCTCACATGAAGAATGAAGACAATAAACGGACCTCCCTGAGTCAGTGCGGGCAGAGGTAAACACAGCCAGTCCCCCAGCACCAGCCCATCTGACCGTACCTGCCTGCTCCAATAAATGACAAATTTATTGGCACTATGTGTAACCCCCCGAGGCCATGCGGGGGCCCCCTAATTGTTAACGGGGTGGCAGTTACCTTGGGTGACCTCGATGGAATGAGGTGGACGCACGAGCCACCTCTGAAGGTATGTTTCTCTCAGAATGCACACAACCTCCCTTTCCCTCTATCCCGACTCCTACCGTCAGCCTGGCAGTGAGCCCAGGGGAGCAACGGAGCGCAGATGGCAGGTGGCAAGGCCCCACGTGGGCGGGCAGGCACCTACCTGATGACACAGTTGCCTCGGTTGGACGCGAAGATGACAATTGGGGCGATAGAAGATTCCAGAGCGCGGTGCAGGTAGGTGAAGCACTCGATGTCCAACATGTGGACCTCGTCAACAAACAGCACACCTGGAACCAGCTCAGCAACGCCTTGCTCGATGTACTTGTTCACCACTTTGTTAATCTCCCCCCGAAGTTTATCTGGAAGCACAGGATGGACGGTCAGTGCAGCCCCGGGTGCCAGTGCAGCACCAGACGGGAGACGCCCTCCTACCGCCGCCCTGACTCACAATCAGCCCAAACCTCACGGGGGGCCTGCTTTCACTAGCAGCTGTGACCCTGGGCAGGCTGCAGCCCACTCCAGACTTGGGTTTCATCGCCTGAAAATAGTGATAATCACACCTAAAGGTCACAAGACTCAGTTTCCCCCAAAGATATGCCTTGTTAGGTTTGTGAATGGCTCTTACAATGCTTTGCAGGGAATGTCTCTACAAAGGCGGGCACAAGTCTGTCACACTCTCCACCAGGCCGCATTACTCACACCCTCCCATCCCAATTTAGCTCCCTGTGTGACCCAGACTCAGGGAAGTATGGGAGCCCTGGATGAAATGTGTTTTCATATGCAAATTTTCCTGTTCAGTACTCTGGAAATGACCCTTTCTTTTGGCCCTGTATGACAAGGCTTAGGTTAATTAACTTTCAATCAAGTGCCTGGAGGCAGGCATAGCGGGTGCTTTGGGCCCTCTCTGGAAGGAAACCTGTGAGGAAAGGTCGAATCACAAAGCACCAAGAGAGACGAGTCTCGAAAGTTCAATAATCCATCTAAGGTCACAGGTCTCATTTTCCAAACCCGTGCCTGCGCTGTCACAGGAGGGAACTGCTCACAAGGGAGAACAAGGAGATGGGATGCAGCAATCTGTCACCAAAGCCACGCGCCAGGGACGGACACAGTGCTGCACGGTCACCAGCGTAAACACACAGAAACCTCTCGATCACCCGACTGGCTGAAACTTTAAAGAAAGCAGATGCTCTAATGCCTAACATTTTAAGGTGACAAAGCTAGAGAAATATTTAGAGAAGAGGGTACATCCGTCGAGCAGAAAAGCAAGGTTCACCAAAGGCCCAAGGGGAGCTGCCCACATTTACACAGGGATGGAGTGCTGCTGCCAGGCAGCGGAACCTGCCAGGAGCTGTCCTGCAGAGGTGGGGTGACGATACAGGTTTCTGGATCCTCAAAGGGACCAGAGACAGTGCTGGCCTCCATCTCTGAAGATGAGCGCAAGGACACAGAATGCAGTCAATGGGGCACGAGCAAGTGAGCTGGAGAGCACGCGGCGTGCGCTGCAGTTGTGCGGGCACAGCCGGAGACAGTAGGTCAGAACATGCCAGAGCACCTGCTCAGGTTCAGGGTCTCACTCAGAATGTCACACAAGACACCGGAAGCCTGGGCTCTGCTTCTTGTCACAGGCCCTGCTGTTTCTCTTACCTGTGATTTCCGTCTTCTTTGGCTTCATTAACTGGCCCATCATGGAGAGGATGTCTTGTCCTCCCTGCAGAAGAGAAGACTTAAGAGAGTCACCCTGCTTTCCCGGCAGCTGCACAGCCTGACCAGCCACTCCCACTGACCAGCTCCAAGTCTATGTGATGTAGGTGCAGGGATGCAGAGACCCTGACAGATGCCCACCGGAGAGCCTGAGCGGCTTCTAACACAGCTTTTAAGATGCCCCCCCAGATGCAAAGAACCACACAAACCCCCTTTGTACAAGTTCTGGGGGCCTGTCCAGCCTCCCTTTCCGGCCCTGTCTTTTTCTAATTCAAATTCCTCGATGATCCACGCAGGATGACCACCCCTACCTGAATGTCCACACTCTCTAGGACTAAATGCCTAGTGGGGTACAGTCCGGCAGGGAAGGCCTTCCCTTTCCTAGGGAGCTCCCAGTTACCCGGTGAAGTTCAGGCAGTCTCTATGGAGAATGTGACATCTGACCCTCTCCTGATGCTCCCTTGGGGGCAGATGGACTGTCAGAGTAAGTACGGCCATGTCTAATTATGTTCCTACGTGTCCTCTCACTACTCGCCACACAGCCACACTGACCGAGAGCCGACCGGGACCTGTTCAGTCTGGCAAGCCCGGCCCTCTGGAAGGACTGCCACCGGCATCCTCCCGGCCAGCTCCTCACAGGGCAGTCAGCAAGAGGGAAATGCTGCTCTTTGTCATTCCCAGCATTCAGTGAGGCCTAGGACCCAGAGGTGGTCACTAAGTGTTCAACAGAAATGGGCAGTGTTTCCTGGGTACTTACAACATCTGATCCTCAAAACAGCCATGCTCGGTAGGAACTATGATGCTCTTTCAGAGGAGGAAACTCGGTATCAGAGAGTCTAACTTATAGAAACCCCAGAGATCCAAAATGACTAATTAGCTGAGCTCAAAAGTATCGGTGAGACACGCTCCTGACTTCAGCGCAGCCCAGCTCCCTTTCCAAGTCAGTGTGGGGACACCATCATGGACCGCCATCTACAGACCGAGGGCACCTGTTGTCAGCAATCTGGCCAGGGCTCCCAGGGACAGAACACCCGAGGACCAAATATTACATGAGAAGGCCTGTTACAGCGGGTGAAGAGGAGGCCTCTTGGGGTGAAGAGGAATTCACACTGACAGACTACCAGCAGGGAAGAGCTGGGATTAAAAATCCCACATTTCCAGAAATGTCAAAAATTCATCATGTATCTTCCCCACATTTTTTTAGTCAAGTTCTACTTAGCACGTGGAGCAGACAGAGTTCCTGCTCAAAGCTAAAGACCCGAGGATTTTGCTAAGCAGGGGAAAGACAGCCTTGTCAGGCTTTCTGAAATCCTGCAGAGGGCTCAGAGAACACTCCTCCCCTCGGCCACGAACACCCAGAGATTGCCCGGCACAGGCCCGCTGCTGGAGAGAAGCCACGGAGGAAGCTGGCTAGCTGGAGGCCAAGGCTCGGCTGAGATCGGAAACAATGAACATGAAATCATCTGTGACTGGAGCATTTAAATGGGAACAAAGGAGTCCCTCTTAGCTCATGTCGATGTTAATTGCTGAACATCACAGATAGAAAAGGACTGCCTGCTCCAAGAAATGGCAGCGGGACTCTGACAATTCATTCTCATGGCTTCTGCCTCACAGAAAAGGGCTCCTGGGCCAGGTCGTGTGGCCTCGGGCTGGTACCTGGGGCCGTGCGTTGGCCACATCCAAGTCATGCAAAGTCACATCCTGGATGATCTCCTTCTTCTTGTGCACATCGCCCTTTGGCAAGGGGACATACTCTTCAGCCTCAAGGTCAAATTCCGTGGCGTAGGTATCGCACCTGCCCTGCCTCTGCGAAGAGAGAAACTACTGAGTGCCTGGTGAGCTTTCCCTGCCAAGTTCCCCGTGGCCCGGCACTAAGTGAGATAAAGGTCTCAGTGCCACCGCGGACCTGACAGCCGACTCGACCAACTCCAAACAGAAGGAAGCTATCTGCTCATCATGGGGTTCCAAAAACCCGGCTGAAAAACACCTGATACTTTCTCCAAGAACCTTTTCCCTCCTCCCTTACTTTTAACTGCATGCAATTCCCGATAAAGGGCAAATCCCAGAGATGAACTAGCGACGGAGGGGGCTGTTCAGCCTCTCTTGTAGGTGGGTGATTTATTGTGCGATATGAAGTATTATGCTCATCCATTAAACAGTGAGGGACACTGTACAGGACACTGAAAATCAGATACAAAAAGAATGCCAACTAATGCAGCATTCCTTTCCACATGCATATATCTTGGGAAGAAAATACCAAAGAGATAAAAGGAAGATTAAATACACTGCACATTTCAGTTTGAAATGACTATGGTTGCTCTGCTTTCTCACCCTGTACTCCCCCCACCACTAACAGGTTTTAGTGTTTTTCTAACAGACTGTTTCAATCCTGAGAAGGTTAGAGAATGAAGATAAAGGGAAAGCAAACTTTATTAAACATAAAGGGTCAATGCTGCCTCCCGTCAGCCTGGCACCAGACGCCAGCCAGCTCCCGACACACCTGGTCTCCCTGAGAAAAGCAAACCCAGGTTCCCAGGTGTCCTCATGACAAACACAACCCCCCGGTCATACCTTCACTGCCCCACTGTTGGCTTCGATATAAATCACATCTCCAGCCTCTACTCGCTCTTTCTGCAAACTTTCAAAAATGCTGGGGTCCAGCTTAAAACAAAACACAACAAACAAGTGTGAATGAGAGAACAGTAATGCATAATTCATTTCTAACACTCTGTGAGGCATCTTTTCCTAAGAGATTCGAAGTAGCCAATGATGTGGAGATCTGAAGTACCTAATGACATGGAGAGAGAGAGAGAGAGAGAGAGAGAGAGAGAGAGTGTTAGGATGTAAGACCGGCTTCGGGGCTTTGCATGTCCTCGCGGACGAGAGCTGTGCGTGTGTGAGCAGGGAGACCTAACCTCCCCGCATTACTCCCGAGGTTGCAAACTGGAGAATATGGCTCTGCCTGCTTTTAGGTGGGGTCTACCCAGCCCATGGGCCTCAGCACCCCACTTGAGATTGCCACTCGGGCTTTCATTTGTTCTTATCACATTGGGTGGGCGTAGAACTTTCTGGAACTGAGTACCTGTGGGTTGACATTTAATAGGCCAGATTCTGGGCAAGGCTCTCTGAGCCTCAGTTTCCTCTCCTATCTGATGGCACTCAACTATGAGCACAGATCTGTAAAACTCAAAGGCAAACTCCAGCCAGGCTCTTTCCCAAGCCTTTGGGTTCAAATCCTAGTGTTTGCTCTCTTGGGCCCGTCTCTCTCCCCAGGAAAGGAAATTAGGACATCGGGGGAAATACTGCCTCTCTCCAGAGCATCGTCTAGATTCAGGCTACCCTACATGATCGACATTCTAGGACAGCATCTTCAGAAAAAAGTGAAGATCAGTACTAAGTTTCTCCGGTTAAATTTTCAGGGAGAGCTATACTACATAATGTGGTGGTGGTGGAATCTTGGCCTTTGTCTCAAAATTAAAGAGTTAAAAAAACCCAACAACCCAGGACTCAGTGACAGAAGCCAGACACAAAAGAACACAGGTTATAGGATTCCATGTATATGAAATGTCCAGAAAAAGCAGTTCTATAGACACAGAAACTCGGTTTGTGGCTGCCAAGAGTGAGGGGTGGGATGGGGAGCTATTGTAAATGGGCATTGGGTTCCTTTGTGGGGTGATAAAAACTGTTCTGAACCTGAGCGGGGGTGATGGCTGTACGACTCTGGAAACAGACTAAAACTGAGATGCACACTTATAACGGGGGAATTTTACTTAGAATTCTATCTCAGCAAAGCTACTAGAACAAGAAACCAGAGGACCAAGCCGGGGCTCAGCATCGCAGGCTGAGTGGGAACTGACGCCTGCTGGAGCAGTGCCGTTGGCATGAAGGAAGGTGGGTGGTCGTCCCCACTGCAGGGCCTGGGATGAGGGAGGCCCCCCATGATGACGGCGAGGTGGGGACGCTCTCATACTAAACACCCACCATTTCTTTGAGCTCTACCCAAGTATCTTGTACATATGCTCATAGTAGCTAGAAGTACATATTATGTAAGAAAAAAATTCCACCTCCTTTATGTTATTTTCTTAAACTGTGTAAAGCAGCCTTGTGGATAGCTGAGATTTAAACTGCACACCTTATTTTAGCTATTCTACATTAGAGAGCATACTTTTTTTTTTGCCTCAAGCATCTTTATATCGGTTAATTTCCCAAATGAATTGACTGAAGACGTAATTACTGGAAAGGTGGCAGATCCCACTAAGAAATCTAATTAATACAGAATGGGAGATGTGAGGGGGATGTTTAAAAGATATTTGCAGAGGTAAGTTCCTGAGCTGAAAACCCCACTAGGAAAAAGAAAAATGGCCCTTTGAAGAAGTGACATTTTAATGATCTCCATAAAACAGTAACTAAGAAACCACCTTACAGAATCAAAGAAGCATAAAATTATCAAGGGGAGCAAAGATGGAGAAATTATATGGTCAATCTACTACAATTTACGGACGGGAAAACGGAGGCCCAGAGAGCTCAAATGCCTTCCGAAGATCACACAGCAGTTGGATTGTGGATAGCATTATGGGTAGGATTCAGAGTATGCTCTATCACTTAACCAGCTGTGTGATCCTAAGATAGCTATTTAATCTTTTTATGAGCCTCAGTTTCTTTTCTGGAAAAGGAAGGAAATTACACGTACATGTATACACACAAAATTCTAAATGACAAGAAATGAAAGGTTTGTTAAATCACTTAGGCCATGTCTAACACATACAATAAATAAGAGCTATGATACTATTTATTATTAATCATAAGAACACCAAGGCAAAGGCCTAGTCTCTGCTGAAGCCTTAAATTAACATTAATAATTACCACTTCTTAGGTAACTAGGTGCTACACCCAAAGCTAGAACATTTACCCGTGTAATGACTCTGTGAGCTCAGCCACTGTGGAGATTATGTCACTAGCCAAAGGCCCATACTCCAATCAACAGCAGAGCCAGAAGTCCCTTTCGCAATTTGACTCCAAAATTCATGCTCATCTCCCAGGCACCCTTACTGCTCACATCCTCGAGGCTTACAGGACTGGTGTCTGAGGAGGGTCCTCCAGAGCTTCCAAGGTGCCAGCACTGCGTCCTCTCACCAAAGCCCCGGCCTGAGCACTGAAGCCATAGGCCCTGACCAGTGAAAGAACTGCAGTCAGGATTCTCTGGCCCCTCGGGGCGTCCATCCATCATCTGTGCTACAACTCTTATCAGATTACTCAATGTTAGTCCTTTCTGGGGGCAGGAGCACTGATAAGTGAAAAATTAATACCGAGGTTCAGAGACAGGCCTAGGGCCTTTGACACAGGTCCTAATATGGGATACAGGATGGCAGAAGGCAGACTTGACTAACCACATGATTTAACACACAATTTCCTGGGAGTAACTAAGACGAGTAAAAGCTATCTTCATTGAATCCTCCTCTAAAAGGCCTTACCTAGGTACTGCTTTATACACAAAACATCTTCAAATAGCCCTGCAACAGTATCACCCACAGTGCACAAAGGAAGAAACAGAGAGGTTAAGCCATCTGTCCAAGGTCACACAGCACTATGAAATTCTGAGGCAAGAGAAAAGAGGCCACAAACATGTACTCACTTTCAACTGTTTGGTTCCTTTGGCTGTTTTGAGTCCTATGATTACGTGGCTAATGGTTTTGCCGTACCCCCCCATGGGGTTCTCTGTCTCACAAGGAGTTAGCTCTGTGACTTCGCCTTCATAAACCTCTTTGGTCTCCTTTATCCGAAGCCCTGAAAGAAATGGCAGATGAGCCCTGGTGAGAAGCAGAATTCTTTCTCACGTTCCTTCACAGCCCTTTTAGTCACAAAACTTTCAGGCCACTGGCGGGTCAACCTGACTGACAAATGTACATTCCAGGCTCTCCTCTTGGTAGAAAAGCACGACAAATGCAAAGGCAAACTGGAGCAGCTATTCAGAACGCAGAAAACGAATTCTACTTCTGCTCTTCGAAGGGACTTTCTAGGTGCAAATCTACAACTAGACACACAAGTTACAATTTTCACATCTGTTTCAGACACTGCTACCGCTTCAAGGGGGTGAGTTTAGCTTGAGCGTCTGATCCAGCCCTGAACCCAAGCCCTTCTACCCAGAGAACAACGGGTGCATGTGGCCTATTTCCTGCATTTCTGACTGGAGGAAAAGTTTAAAACTAACAGAATAAGTCACTACAGTCCTTCTGACACTATCAGGCCTGAGCGAGGAACACTGCATTAATTAAATGTCCACGCAGGCAGCAGATGATGCTGGACCTTGCCACGTGTTCAGGGCCTGTGGCTGCTCTTCATGCTATGTCCCAAGAAGAAACGCTCAACTGCAATTCACAACTTGTTGCAGGTTGTTCCAGTTTCCCAAGGTCACAACAATGACTCTGCAAAGCACCCACCCCCGCAGCACCACCATAATAAAGCAGTTACAGTTTTCAGATTTTAATATTATAAATGAAGGCAATGTCTTTCTGTTCTAAACATCCCATTAAAGTTTGACAAAAGACAGTTGTCAACCGACCAAGAATTATTGTGAGCACGTTTTTAGGACCCTTTCTGCACGTGCTGTGAGACATCCCAGGCAGCTGAGAAGGCTGCCACGTGCTTCAACAGCCCGTGTCACTATAACACACCAACCTGGGAAAGCTCAGGACCTGATCGAATCCAACCTTTCTTTCCTCCAGTCAACACAGGCGCACTGCTGCTTGCTGGTTCCGGGAGGGGCGAGAAGCAAGGGGGGCGGACGGAGCTTCTCAGGTTCTAGTAAGGCCCGTTTCTTGATCGACATTAGTTAATGAAAACTCATTGAGCTATATACTTGGGATTTATGTAACTATATATCTATACATAATGCTTGAGTAATATTTACATTAAAAGGAGAAAAAAGTTTCTAACAGAACAAATGTAATCATTAGCAACTGAAGTTTTTCCTGAAATAGGACGATGAATGCACATTAGTAAACACGGCTTCTCTGAAAACACACACACACACACACACACACATACACACACACACACATACACACACACACACACACACACACACACAAGTCCTCCAACTGACAAAGTCCAAGTCTCTGCGGCTACGCCATACCACAGGTAAAGTAACAGATGCTACGTCTATTTTCAGAAGATACGAGAAATATCAGCCAAGAAAACCACTCAATCATTATGTCTGCCAACAACTCAAAGGTAAGGAGGGAAACTTCCTTGGATCATACTAGTTGAAGGAGTTTAGATGAGCACAGTTTCCTAAATTAAGAGGGAAAACGGGCAGATCACACCCCCAGGAAGAGGCTGCAGAGGCCTCTTCACCTGTATACACGCCCCCCAGCCCCTACTCTGTAGAGGGTTTCCCGTTACTGCCTCGTTAAGCCTTCGCTGCACTGGAAGAGTGAGGATGATTTCAGCTCAAGTCCACCTAATCCTCTGAAACAGCCAGGGCAGGACCCTGTGTGGGAATGTCAGCAACAAGACGTGAAGAGAAGGGCCCTGCCCTCCTCTGTGGCACCATGACCCAGGCGTGGAGTGCAAGTCTTCGGACTCTGGTATCAGTTTCTTCCCGCCACACCGCAAGACCTGACCTGGCTGACAGCATTTTCCCAAAATACTTGCTCTGCCCTTTGCCCCCTTCCACTGCCAACCCTTGGGTGAGAACCTGGCCTTCATCTACTTTATATCTTGCTCAAAGGAAAATAGAGAAATGTAAAGGAAAGCCACAGATTAACTCCAACACTGAAAAAACTCCAATGCCTGTCAATAGTGGAAGGGACAGCTGATCAGTAGTTTACTATACCATGGAATATTACAGAGCAGTGAAAAAGAATTATAGCTACATTCAACAATATGGAGGAAGTTTGCGAGCAAATTTAACACTGAGGGCAAGAAGTCAAACATAGAAGAATATGTACTGCCTGACTGCATTTATTTAAAATTCAAAAACAGATATTCCCACATCTACACTGTTAAGAGTCATGAAAGTCACTGACTTGAGGAAGGATGCGACTGGGTATGAACATGAAGACTACTTTGTGGGTAGCATCGATATTCTCTGTTAGTCTGGTTCTGGTTTCATCAGTGTCAATGTATGATAATCCATCAAGCGATACGTTTATGTTCTGTGCACTTTTCTGTATGTATGCACCATACAAATGACCAAGCTACTTTCGAAAGGAATTTTTAAGTAAATAATACAATTTTCTGAGACCTGGTAAAGGGAAAATAGTGCTCTAAACCTCTGCTGGAGTCTACACTCATGGTTCTCAGTCTTTAGAATGAGCTGACGTGCTTCTACAACTCCTCGTGCCCTGGCCTTGCTCAGACCATTTGCCTCTGAATTTAGGGATTCAGGGACCCTGCCAACTCTGTGAGTTTAAAACTCCCCTAGGTGTCCCCAGTGTGAGCCACAGCTCAGAATCACTCGTCTAAGGAGTGAATGAAGGACTGTTCTACTTACAAATGTGGAGACATAAGTTACTTCTGACGGCAGGAAGCCCTGATAGAGTTTGGGTGTCCTCACCATTAAGCCACCTCTGCTCTGATATGGAAATACCCCAATGGTAAAGGAAACACTGGCCTTGGTGTCAGACACTCTCGATCACATCCCACTTTTAAATGAAGCCATTATCTTATCACCGGGTTAGTTGCCTTCTTTCCCAGAAACTCAGTCAGGACAAAGACTCTCTCACATATTCAAGTTAAGGAAAAGTTTTACTCTACCTTCATTTAACCCGATAGCCTGCAAATGGAAGTTCTGGAAGAGCCCCAAAAGAGGAGCTATTTTCATTTTTGCTTTACCAAATTGTGAGTTCCTGAACATCCAGAAAAATTGTTTCTGAAAACATGTATGGATCAAAAGATTGTGACAAACGTGGAAAATTGTGTACTTTTAAAATGAACTTGGATGTCTTATTTGTAATCAAAACTTGTGCACCCCACAGAGAGCGATTCCTTCGATGGAATGCTTCCCTGTATTTACTGTTCGATGCCTGTGACATGAAATTCCTTGAGTGGGAGAAGAAAGGCATTCTCGTCTCTCACTAGCCCTCATATTTGTTTAGAAGTTGCTCTGTGCTGACAAGCAGGCAGGGGCTGTGGCTGATGGACAATGAACCTGGCTGTTAGCCAGGAAAGGGGCTGAGCTGGCGCTGTCTCTGGCAACGACAACACAAATGACACTGGTTTCATCTGCTGGCTCAGGTTTCTAAATCCCTGACAGGGACCTTCATCACATCAAGGAAACAGCACAGACTCCTTGCTTTTTATTTCTGGTCAGCTTACCGGTTCCTCCCCACCCCCTCTGCCAACTTCACAGGAATTCAAAGGCCGAGGAAGATGGCTCCTTTCTGAGACAGTCAATGGCCTGTCTCTTTATTCCGCAGCTGGGTCCAGAAATTTCTCTTTACCTTGCTGCCATCAAAAGAACTGCACTGCCCACTCCCCTCGAAAACGGCAAATCGCAAAACAGATGCCAAAGACACTGATCTCTATTTTTACAAATGTTAAAGCATTTAAGTGACCGTCAAACAACCCAAACACCTGCACTCATGTGAAGGTCAACTTTTGTCAGATTTTATCAATGTCTGGGGAAAAAAGTATTTTTTTAGCAAACATTTATTTCTCATAGCTTTGAAGGCTAAGAAGAAATATTTTTTCAATAACAATACATTTTAAAAGTAAATAATCGAGCCATGTGTAACATCTAATTGCTTATCTCCTGAATTAATGAGCGACAGTAAAATCTTGGGCGCTCATTCAGAGTGATCTTAAGCCTTGCAGAGGCTGGAGAGCCATCTTCACTGCCGCTCACAGTGCAGCCCATGGAGACAGGGGCTGAGCCCTGCAAACTAATGCCACAGAAGCAGCACGACACGGCACCTGAAGTAGGTTGGTTCCCTTCAGATAAAGCTCTAAAATGTCAAAATTCAGCCAAACTCCTAGGGACCCTCCTGACCACAGCCACACCTCTCCCAGGTTTTGTGGGCACAGGCAGAGAGGAGGGGGGAGGGAGAGCAGTCACATCCGCAGTGCTGACCCTGTGAAGATGATGCAAGCCTTGATTGCATAAGTAAGTGCTAAGCAGTAAACATGCTTTTTTCTATGTTATGTGTTTTTTTCAGCTAAACATTGACACCCTGAAATACAATTTAAAACATTTCCACGTGGGCTCTGGTGGCTCAGGTTTAGTTGGTGGCTGGGGTGTGGCCATGTGAAGTCCAAGGACCAGGGTTTGAGACCCGGGCAGTGTGTGGGGTAGAACCAAAACAAACTAAATTAATAAAAGTGTTTCCTCCTCTTTCTTCCTTCTCTAAAAATAAATGCTTCTTTCTCCTCTTCCTACTTCCTCTTGAAAAAAAGAGATCTAAAAACATTTCCAAACAGAAAAATCCAAGTAGAAAAACATTACCAGTAAGAAGTATCTTACAGTTTAAAGAAGTCCGTATTCAAAATGGACAAAACTTTGCCCAGGGACACAGCTCACAGTCTTACTGGTTTAGAAAAAGAGCGCCCAACTGCACTGCCCGCAGGGGCCTGGTAGGGGACAAAGGAGGAGAGCAGATGCCACGGAGCCCGCGGCAGGCTGAGTGCACCGTCGAGGATGAGGACAGGCCTGTCAGCCCCTCCGTCGGCTGCTGCTGGGAATACAGGCTTCTCTCAAAAAGCCAGAAAGCCGGGTTTTGGATGGCATCTCCCAGTTTCTAAATAATGGCAATAAATTCAAGATGTGTTAAAAAACGTTATGTAAATCAAACAGAATTCTGTCTCTTGGCCAGACACAGAGTGAAGACTGTCTTTCTCTAGCTAAATCTCCCGTATTCTGTCTGCTTCAGAGTCCGCGCCCTTCTCTCCTTCAGAATAACCCCACTAGGCACCCCCCGGGGGCTGGGGGCTGTGGAACAAGGACAAACAGTGTCCCTATGTCCACAGCAGACTTGTAATAAACACCCAACCTGCTCCTTCCCATATTTCCCCATTTCCAAAAAGGGCAAAATCTGGACTCATCCTCGCCTCCTTTTTCTTTCATCTAATCCTTCTGGAAATCCTGTCAGCTCACTCGACCATCCAACTATATCCAGAATGCAACGCTCCAGACTCTTACTGCGGCCTCTACCACCACACGGGTCCAAGCCCACACCACCTCTTGCTCACTCTTTGCGGCCGCCCTGCTTCTACTTTCCACACTCCAAATCTCAGAGGGATTCTTGCAAAAACCAAAACCATTCTCCATTTGCTTAAGCCAAAAACCCTAACCTTGGCCTAAAGCCCTACATGATCTCCCCCTAAACCAGATGCTAGCAGTCTTTGAGGGAAAGAGTCAGGCTAGACAAATTCATTCTTTCTTAAACATCCACAATTTCCTTCAAGTTTCCACGTATATTTCCTTTTTATTTTTTAAAGGAAGGAAGAAGTAGGGGATGAAGACAGGCAGGCAGGCAGAGAGAAGCAGCATTTGTATTTATCTATTTATAGTTGTTCATTTTGTTTGTTCCCTGTCAACCCACCCCGCAGCCCCCTCAAACCCCACCAGGTATTGAACTCCCAGTCCTTGGGCTTTATTTGGACTATGTCTCCACAGACTTAACCCCAGAGTCCCCAGGGCATATCATGTATTTCCTTAAGAATGCTTAGGTGCACCCCTGTAGTTCAGCAGCTAAGATGAAGGGCGCGTAAAGCCCAAGGACCCAGGTTTGAGACCCCAGGCCGAGGAAAGGAAGACAAAAACAAAACAAAGGAAAAGAATGCTAACCTTGTTTTGACAACTAAAGGGACTGTAAAATTGTTTGGTTCAGGCACACTGGCCTGCATGACCCATGACCCAGCACATGTATCCTGGAGACAAGACTCCTGTATGTGGAGAGACACACTCAAACTTTTTTTTAATAACTTAAAAGGACAAGCTATTTCTACAAGCAGATCTGAGGGAAACGGGTTTCTCACAGAGTAAGACTGGCAGAAATGGGGCTAAGAGACTGCCCCAGAGGTCGTGGCGAGCAAGAGGCAAAGAGGAAAAAGGCATTTTCTCCTCATACCCATACTCAGGCTCCAGAATCAGACAAGCGTAGGTTCAAACTACGGTCTACTACCTACTAGCTGGGTCACAGGTTAACTTTCTAAAGCTCTGTTGTGTCAAATGCAAAATGCAGATCGGTAACTATCTGTGTGGGGCAGGGTCGGGCGGGGGTAGTGAAAGGGAGCATCGGCACAGGGCTCTGGCACATCACAGGCATTCACTGCGGCAGCTCAGACCTGAGGCTGCCACACAGTCTCACAGCTCTGCCAGTCCCACAAGGCTTCCTCCCTCTGACAGGCCACAGTTCCCCGGGCTCCACATCCAGGACCCGGGGACCTGGGCAGCACAACACACGATGCTTTTGGCTCATGTCCAAAATGTTTTCAGTGGTCAGGCATCTCTAAAAGTACAATGAAGCTGCCAGGAAAATTTTGCTTTTTAAAAACGTCACTTTACAGCTACAACTATTTGTCAGATAAAGAACCTCAGCCCCTTAGCAAGGGCCCACATTTGGTGATTGCTACAGGATTTCAATTAGAAAAGCTAGGGTTTGGTTTTGTTTGCAAAGATAACACTAGTGGTGTCAAAACAGCCTGCAATGAATACAAGTCATAGAGGCATTTGCACAAAGAAGAGGCCGTCAGTGTAACAAGTGCGAACAACTCCTCCCACAAACGGGATACTCACCAATAGCCCGGCGGAAGTTCTCCATCAGCACTTCTGTCTTCTTGATCTCCGTAGAGTAAACTTCACTCCCCACCATGGGGCAGAAAGGAACCTTACTACCCAGCTCCTGGGCAATCGCCAAAGCTAGAGCAGTCTACAGAAAATAATGGAAATGCACTTGTTTTACAGTCTTGAAAATACAATTCAAAAATATGCTATAAAAAGTATTAGCCAGGAACCACAGAAAATGTAGTCCTTTTTGTTTTAATATCATTGGGCATGTTTGATACACTAAGAGAAGCACTTTATTTTTTTTTAATTGTTCATTTTGGTTGTTCTCCCCAGTCTGGGACGTGAACCCAGGTCCTGGGGATGTATGAGGCCTTCGCTTCAGCAGGAGGTAAATGACCAACCCACTCCTCCACCAGAGCGCGCCAGAAGCATTTTATTTTACTTTTTTTATTTAACTGTTCATACTGGCTGTTTCTCCCAGGACCCAGGACTTGAACCCAGGGGTATGTGGCTGGTGCTCCTTCAGAGACATTGACCTAACCTCTATTCCACCAGGGCGTGCCGCCATTGCCTTTTAACACTGGTTTCATCTCTCCTCAGCCTGGAAACAAGAGCCTGAGTAAGGTCAGTTCCAAAGTGTACGGGTGAGGGAGGAAGAACAACTCGGTGAATATTCTTTTCAATGCCCCCTTAGTGAGAGTTTGTGAAAGAGAAAATCCATGAGAGAATCAGTGTCTAGCACAGCACAAAGACACTGGCACAGGGACAGACGGAGTTTTAGTTTTGGTTGTGCTACTAATTTTCAGTGTGGCCTGACACTCAGCAAACCTCTGGTTCTTGATTTCCTTCTTCTCGATGGAATCCTGGCTTAGATCACATGTAGCAAACTAGATGCCCAGTTTCCTTGAGGCCTGCATACATGCAACCCTTTTTTTTAAGGAACGAAGGTGAATAAGTAGGTAGGTAGCCAGGAAGAGAGAGAAGGAAGAAATACCTTTATTTTTCAATTTGTATTTCAGTTGTTCACACTGGTTGCTTACCCCTGGGCCTAGGCCTCGAACCTAGGGGTATGTGGCTGGCTCCTTCAGAGGCGACTGATCTAACTGTAACTCCACCAGAGTGCGCCATACATGTATCTTCTGAAAATGAATTTGTTACCAATTTTTTAATGTTGGGACATTTTACATAAAAATCCAGCTTTTAAGCTTCTTTTCAGAAGCTAGGGGGTCTGGCCACGATGGGCCCTCATTAGATGGCAGCACCTGCATGGCCCTCCGGAGCAGCCACCTCCTTTAGTGGGCATGCGCCACCCCAGCCACCCTGCTCCCTCATGCTTGACTTCCCTCACGCCCCCTCTGTCTGAGTAGGCACCTGAGTTTGTGACCTCGAGGCTGACACCTCTAAAACGGTATTCACTGGTATTCTAAGAGCAAATGGAAAATTTTCTGGAACCTGATGGGACACAGTGAGACAAGCAGCACTCTGACACTAGGCCTCCCAGTGGGAGCCACAGCTGGCCCTGCCCATCTTCCATCAAATTCTGCCACCTAGATGATCACCTGTTCTCTTCCCCAAATCTCTACCGGCCCAAATTCCCAACCCCCAGGTGTGAAATTCAAAGGCCATGATTACATCTGACTCAATAACATCCCATCACCTCCACTAAATACAGAAGCGAGGATTAAGAGACTTCCATTAAAATACCATAAACACTTGGTGGAGAAGAACTTTAAGCTGTGTGGTTTATTCCACTTATGGGCTCCCAGAGGCAGTATACAATATGGTTACTCTACACCAAGATAGTGCTAGGTCCACTGCGGAGAGATCTCACTGAATCTTCACTCTCAACTGGCCTATGAACTTGACCATTTAGTTCACACTTTATAGATTTAGAAACTGGAACTTCGAAGTTCCCAGTGCGCCCAAGGTTAGCAAGCAGCTGAGCCTGGATGCCAGGCCCAAGACATTGTTGCTTTGTGCCCTTCCAGCTGCCACCCACCCACCCCACCATGCAAGCAGCACACAAAAAAGAGGCTGTTGCCAAAAGAAGACTGAAGAAAGCTACTTTATTTCCAATCTCACCTAACAGCTCCTTCTTCTCAACCCAAACACAAAGAAAGCCCCACCACGGCCCTCAGCGTGGGAGCGACGGGCCCTATGAACCAGGTGTTAGCATCTCTAAAGCAAGCACAGCATCCCCTGCCTGCCACTTTGTCACCTAACTCTGGAGGCCATCAGCACGACACAATGCAGGAGTGTTACGACATGCCTCCAAACACATCAAAAGAATGGGCAAACCTCTAAGTGCTAAAACTTCTCCTATTTCCTGGGAGGAGATGGGCACAATGCCACCAAAGGAATGAAGGACTTATGCTTCCAGCAACAAGGCACACTAGAGCCACTGAAAATCCTTTCTGCTACAGATCACCTAGAAATAAAAAAACCCAAAGCAATAGGAAGTTCCAAGGGTGTTTGAAGATACCAGAAACCTCAACGAGGAACAGCCCTGAAAAACAAGGGCCCTTGAAGGGCTACACCTCAGGGGGAGAGGTGGGTCATAAAGAAATCTCCCCGAGGTACAATGAACACAGGTGTGATCTGACCTTGGCTCGGGGAGAGGAAAAATTGTCCCCCTAACATGCTCTCAGACAGATTCAGCATTGGTCTTTACACCACATGCTGGCTAGAAAATGCAAGCCACCAAACCCACATCAAGTTCCCTGAGCTGCTGGCACAGGGCCCCTCTCAAGGCCTCTCAGGAAGCACTTGGCCCTCTTAGGAGATTAAGGAAGTCTCACAGGTTTGATGAGTCCCACACCAGTTTACAAGTAGACATGGAATAAAAATTTTTTTAAAAAAGAAGAAACTGTTTCATGAACAAGGAACAAGAAACCATCAAAAATAACCAGATTTTGTCAGGTGCTGGTAGAGTAGCTGTTAGGCCAATAGACTTAAAAGGAGCACCAGCCACATCCCCGGGGTTCAAGTCCTGGGTGTGTGTATTGATGGATGTGTGAGGGAGTCGGGTGCAGATCACTAATGCAAATAACTAAATAAATAAAAATAAAAATACAGTGCTCTTCCTCCTCTCTTTTTCTGCCTGCCTGCACTCATTCCTCTTAAAAAAAAAAAAAAAAAAAAAGAAGCAAATTTAAAAGCCAAAACAGGAGAGAGTGAGAGTCTAAGATATAAGAAAGAATGTGAAGCAAATAAATGGAAAATACATTGGTTAAAAACAAGCTACTAAGGTATATTACCAAGTCAATTATACAACTTCAAAGTGATAACTAATGCCATGAAGTTACAAGTGGCCTGAAAGAGGGCCAGGGCACAGACCGCTGCTTCAGAACTGCCAAGGACCTGCCTGGGCCTCAAGTCAACCCAGGTGGAAGGGGGGGGGCGCACACAGATGTCAACAAGTCATACTCCATCTTCTGCCTGGAAGGCCCTTTTCTCCCCAAAAGTCAAACCCTCTCTCAACTCTGTAGGACAAATGTCAAGTCTCAACCCTCCCAGCCTTCTAGCCCGCAGTGCGTGTCCTGCTCCAAGTCCAGCTGCGTCACAGTCAGCACCTCACAGCCTCGGGTTGCAGTCTCCTCTCTCAGCCCTGGAAAGACTGTGCCCCTGAGCATAGAAACCATGTCTCTAAATCCCCTCTTGTTCCCCCCCACCACCCCACCCCCACCTCTCACAATGCCAGAAAAGCACTGGGCAAGTTAGTATTTGAAAAATGCTTGATGACTGATTTTCTTTTCCTGTCAAAGAAGATGTCAAGCCCAAGATTTTATGAAACCATAGGCCCACCAAAATTCATTCCCAAAGCAAAGAATACTTGAGAGAGATAAAGGGCAAATTCTGGAGACAATGAGACCCCCTCCAAAGACTTCATTCTCTTTTCTCTGGGGGTCAGCCAGGATAATGTGAAATTTGGAAGCACAGATTTTAGACACTCAATTGTATCACTGCACATAAAAACATACATAGAACCAATTTAGCTAAACAAAGACTAGTTAAGACACAAATTCAATTTGGCTTAGACATCAGGATCATTCTCTTGGGTAGAGTTAAAAAATGAGAGAAAACGAGTACCTTGCCAGTTCCAGGAGGTCCTGCCAACAAGACTGCTCTTCCAGCCATTTTCTTGCTTTTGATTAATTCTACTATCACACCACATGCCTAGACACCACAATGGAAAGAAATAATAAATCAATATTAAAATGTTTCACGGGGAAAAAGTCCAGTCTTGGTCCATACAGTTCACATACTCATTCAGCGAACAGAGAACCCACACACTGCGAGCACTGCTCCAGGTGCCAGACGCAGTGGAAGGCAAGAGAGAAAAGCCTGGTGCTCCTGGGGCTCAGGTTCCAGTGGGGAGACAGACAAACACAAAACCCTGTACATGATCAATGAAGAAAGATGGGGCTGAAATTACTTTACAAAGGGTGGGTGATCTGGGACACCGTCTCTGACGACATTGCATCTGACACGCAATGCTCTGGGTGGGGCAGGAGCCAGCATTCAGTCAAACAGCAAATTCAAAATACAGGAATGAACTTGTCATGTCCAAGGGACAGAAAGGCACAGTGACCAAAAGAGAGTGAACAAAGAGAATGGGAAGATGAGGCTGAAGAGGTAGGTAGGGGCCAGACTTAGAATGAGATCTTATAATCCATAGTTAAAATCTGAATTTTATTCTACCTGTAATGGGGAGCTACAAAAAATATGTAGGCTGAGAGACAGAGGTTGATGGTTTGTTTTTAAAAGATGGCTGCTGTGTGGAGAATGGACAATAGAAGTAATGAACAAATAGAAGTAGTGAACTTTAGCCTGGGGTTCAAGGATAGATTCCAGAGACCCACATACCTTCTGAAATTGGAAAAGAAAATGCAAACAAAATTGTGTGCAAGACTGTTCACATGTTTATTTTTCTAGGAAGAGGAATTCACGGTTCACATTAGATTCCCAAAATAATCTAGAAGATATGAATCGATACTGCAAACTACTAGTTAGTGATCAACTAACTATATCCCAGAATGCTGCAAAGCAAATGTGGTACATGAGGTTAAACTTATAGGCACCACATTCATTAAATACCTTTCACATCCTCAAGATTATATCACTTCGTTTGTGGGTATATTTTAAATATATTCTCTTTGACTATTAAGCCATTAAAAGGTATACACACATGTACGTATGTTTATACAAATTCCAGAAATGGGTTATTAATAGTTACATATTTTAGAATATTTTACTATAAAGGAGTAAGGCTGAGAAAGTCAGACTCTTTGAACTCCTATATCCCAGGACTACATAATGCAAGGTTTCTCACATCTATTTAAAACCTTGTACATGACTGTCTAAAAGTTGCATTCTTCTTGCTTAGGAAAGGCCACGTCTCTTCTCAGGTGAGGACACACTACCCTACGACAGGGTCTTGCAAACACATCTCTCTCTGCCACTACTCCCCATGGATTATGGAGAAGTACCTCGGTCCCATATTTACAAAAACTCCTCAAAAAAATGTGCTCCGGGGTATTCTCTTGAGGCTCAGGAAGCTGAGATACTGGAGTGCACACCATGCAAACCCCAAAGATCCAAGTTCAAGATGCAGGGCTGGGATAGAAAACCAACCAGCCAACCAACAAATAAATACACTTCTTCCTTCTTGCTCCTTCTGTAAAAAGTCCTCTTCCAGGCGAGCCCAGGTGGCTGAATGGTTATGTTTGCCAGTGGCATCCACACACACCCTAAGGATCTGGGTTCGCGACCTGAGTACAGGGGGAACAACCAAGAAAAGATGAACAGTTAAATAAAAAGAATAAAGTGCTTCTTCCTCCTCTCTCTTCCTGCCTGCCTGTCTCTGCTCACCTTCATTCCTACTTGCACCTTTCCTTTAAAAAAGAAAAAAAATGCTTCTTCCATTGCACCCCAGTGGAGTAGCAGTTAAGTTGATCGCCTCCAGCCAAGATCAGGTCATATTTTAAAGGCCCAGGTTTCTGTCCTGGGGCCAGAGGGGAACAACCAAAAGGTATAATTAAAATTAAAATCAATTAAAATGTGTCTTCCTCTTCTCTCTTCCTGCCTGCTTGTCTATCCAACTTCATTCCTGCCTGCACTTTAAAAAAAAAAAAAAAAAAGACCTTCTTCTTCGTATTTCCTTCTTTTCTCCCTCTTTAAAAAAAATAAAAAGAGTATGTTCAAGGAATGAATTTGAATATGCTACATATTCCATCCCCGGCCGCTTTTTTTAAAGGAAAGGTGCAGGCAGGAATGAAGGTGAGCAGCCAGGTAGGCAAGAAGAGAGACGAGGAAGACATATCTTTATTTTTATATAGTTGTTCACACTGGTTACTTATCCCCGGGGTCCAGGATTCGAACCCTTGGATATGTGGCTTGCTCCTTCAGAGACAACTGACTTAACCACTATTCCACCAGGGCGCACCATTACATATTCCTTTTTAGGATCAGTTGGAAAAGCACAGTGACCTTAATAGAGCCTAGAAGTTATTCTTCAGATGCCGCCTTTCTAAAAAAGGTAGTTTTTCTGGTCTTTCCATAGAACTCCGTGATGTCATAATTCTAAGCACTGGAATTCTTTGAGAGGTTTTCTTTAGCTTGCATGTGTACCTTTTTTTCTTTTTTCTTTTTTTTTTAAGGAAAGGAGCAGGCAGGAATGAAGGCAAGCAGGTAGGCAGGCAGGGAGAGGAGGAAGCACTTTATTTTTATTTAGTTGTTCACACTGGTAGTTCTCCCAGGACCCAGAACTCAAACCCAGCGGTTTGTGACCTGCATTCCTTTGGAGGTGGCTGACCTGACCACTATTCTACGAGGGCAGATAGATCAGATACATACTCTTATTCATACATTAGGACCTCTTCCATTTAATCTCCCTTACTTTAAGCTCTAATTTCCCTCCAGTAAGATATGTTCAGTGACTTCTAAAATTCAAAAGCAGGAACTGGAAGAGCCTTTAAAAGATCACTTAGTTTAACTCTATTTTCAGATGAAGATATTAAGCATGAGGGAGGTTGCTGATATAGCCAGTGCCACTCAAGGGCTGGTAGGTGAAGTGGGTGGGATACTACTAATTCAAGAAACACTAAGCCCCTGTAATGAATCAGATCTGGGCATCTACTATTCCCAGTTTCTACCCTCGGGAAGCTCCTATACTCGTACCAAGGCGCGCAGCATCAGCTAAGGGGATGGACTCAAGTCAGAGATGTGTAGGATTAAATCCCAACTCTGCCACTAGCAACCGAGAGATCGTTGGCCTACTTACCTGCCTTGTGAACCCGTCTCCTCATCTGAAACCACAGTTCATAATAGCAGCACATGATAAAGTGTTTAAGGGTAAAAATACTAATGTGTGCAACTATTTTGAGACGCAAAAGTGAATTGGTGGAGGATAAGTGCACAGATAGAAGAAAAAGCAACAGTAAAATGTTAATTGTAGAATTTAGGCATATAGGTATTCACTATATGAGGCAACGTTTTTGTATGTCTGAGAAGTTATAATGACACGGAAGAGGGTTAATAGAGTGCAGGTGACAAAAAAAAAAAAGACAACTGGAGAGAAAACTGCTTAGCACAGAGACTGGCACATAGAACCAACAACCTGTGTTAGCAAGCTATTTGCAGTACCAAGAACACTACAGGTACTCAGTAAGAAAAAGCTGGACCGAGAGAATTTGGAAGTCACCTTGATAGTCAATACTTCATTTTTGGAAAGATAATGCTCAAAATGGAAACCAGAGACTTTTCTCTGGCCCTATCTAGCACCACAACTAGGCAATGAAGCAGTCATTTTAACCTCATATTAAGTGCAGGTTTCTGACCTGCTTAGTCAGAGTTAAGAGGTCAAGGGGCAACCTTAGAGCACATGAGTCTGAGGGTGGCTGTAATGCCATCGAAAGCACCAAACTAGGAGTCAGACATTCACACGGTACAAATTCCAGCTTTACCATTACTAATGAGAAGGATCTCTCCTAACCTCAATATTTTCATCTGTAAAAATACTACTGCTACTACAATGAGCTCAAGTAGTTGCCTGATTATCAAGTGGGTGAAACGTCTTGGACCATCATTGACACTTAATAAAGGTATATTTAATTTGAACCGTCAAAAAGGATGCCAGGAGGGTGGGTAAAGCAGACTGCTCCTCTCTGTTAACTCCCGCTTCCCTTCTTTACCTCGTGAGCTTTTTAGTTATTTCCCTGCTCAAAAACTCCCCTTGCCTCCCACTATGTTTACCGAAATCCAAATTCTTTACCATGGTCGACAAAGTCCTGCAGGAACTGATCCCCACAAAATATAACAATTATTTTGCATAGTGGTTTCAACGTGAACCGTGTCTCTCACACGGAAATGTAAGCTCCATGAAAGCAAGGATCTTAAGCATCTTCTCCACTGTATCCCTGCGTCGCGAGCAAAACATGGCACAGAAGGGGATGCTCACTCGAAACTAGTTGTCAACGAGGTGTGAAGCCAAGAGTCACCCGCCCTCTGGTGTGAGGGTGTCAGCTCTTCTCCTGGGGCAGCCCCTCTCCCAGCCCCAGCGTCGCGCTGCCCTACCCCATTTTTACTATACCCGCACCCCACCGCGACCTGAGAGCGTCCCCCGTCGCCTCTAGCGACACCCGCCCAGTTCGGGAGCCCCAACCCCACCCCGCCGCCGCCACACCTCTCGCGCGTTCTCCTGGCCCACGAGCCCCGAGGCCGCCTGCTTGGCCAGGCCGCTTTCGTCCAGCCCCAGCCCCTTCACGTGGCTGTGGGAAGCGATGCGCTGCGTCTTCGTGGTGCTCTTCACCTCCTCAATCTTCATCTTGCAGATGCCAGGAGCCAAAACCAGCGTGGAAAATCAGGAGCACGCACTCCACGCCCGCTGCCCGGGTTACCATGCGGCCGTTACTAGGGCGGCTGGTTAGGGCCCGCCTTGGTCGGCGTTCCATTGGTCGAAGCGGGAACGCCTTCGCTCTCCATTGGTTTCCAGCTCAGTCTATCGCGGCTGCCGGTGAGGCTCCGACCATCCACTTCCGGCTGTGTCTCCTTGTTAATTTCCCCCTGGACAGTGCTTCCTGCCCATCAGCGGACCTGAGCCGACCTGGGTGGACCGGAGGAGGCTCACCGCTGAACTTGACCTGGGGCCGTGTATTTGATATGGGGTCGGAACGCGGGTGGGGGGGTCCCGAATCCATCCTGTAATCTTGCCAACCTGTCCTTTACAGCGTTTGAACATCATACCTTTATTCGAAACTCAAGTTATTACCTGTGTTGGAGCTGGAAAACCGGTTTAGAGATGAAACTTTGATTTTTGCTTACTAAGCAGTTTTCTTACTAACTGGGGAGACCCAGCTCAGCCGAACATTCCCACACCAGCTGTACTCTGGATCCTCCGGGAACTGTCTTCTGCTTCTCACCTCCACCCTCTCCCTTTATTTAAATAAAGCTGACTGTAAATAACATTTTATGTTACCACAAATTAAAAGATGCTCTTCATTAGAGAGTTGCAAGTCAAAACCACAAGGAGATTGTGACTTAATATTCACTAGGTTAGCTATTTTAAAAAGGAAGAAGAAAGAAAAATAAATGTTAGGAAGAATGTGGAGTATTTGGAACCCGTGTGCATTGCTGGTGGGCCTGTATATGAGCACAACTGCTTTGAAAAATAGTGTGTTCACTCCTCAAAAAGTTAAACACAGATTTACCATATGACCTAGCAATTTGACCTGTAGACATATACCCCAAAGAACTGAAAATAGGGACTCAGACAGGTACTGCATGCAGATGTTCACGCAGCATCATTCATAGCAGCCAAAGTGTGGAAACAATCAGTGTTCATCTGCAGATAAAATGAATAAACAAGATGTGGTATATAGATATGTGATAGTTAATTCTATGTGTTGATTTCATTGGAACCCAGGGTGCCTAGATATTTGGCTAAACATTTCTGGGCGTGTCTGTGAGGGTGTGTCCAAAAAGCTTATCATTTGAATCAGCAACCTGAATAAAGCACATGATCCTCCCTAACATGCATGGGCACTATCCAATCGCTCCACGAGGGCCAGAATAAAACAAAAAGGCAGAGGAAGGGAAAGGTTGCTCTACCTAACTGCTTGAGCTTGGACACCCATCTTCTGCCCTTTGTCTGGGACTTACACTATGTTCCAGTTTGTTTGGCTTTCAGACTCAGACTGGAACAGCACCACCAGATTTCCTGGGTCTCGAGCTTGTAGAAGGCAGGCAGATGATGAAATTTCTCAGGACCCATAAGCATCACAGGAGCCAATTTTATATATATATATATATATATACATATGTGTATATATATATATATATATATACATATGTGTATATATATGTGTATATTTTCTAAATATATCTACATAAGATCATTACATGAGCCAATTCCTTCGTAAATCTCTAACATACATACATAATTAAAAGGAATTTTATCATTACATGTATCCAATAATGTATACGTATATATGTAGAGTTCTTTCCTATTGGCTGGTTTTCTTTTAATTATCCGATGATGGAATATTATTCAGTCATAAAAAGAGATGGAATTGTCACACATACCACAAATGGATAAAACTTGAAAACATTATGCTAAGTGAGATCAGTCAGAGTCAAAGGACAAACATTGAATATAAGTAATTATATGGAGTATCTATAATAAGAAAATTCATAGAAACAAAGGGTCGAATGAAGGCTATCTGGAACTGAGGCAAAGGGAGAATGACAAACTATTCCTTAATGGGCACAGAGTTTTTGTTTGAGATAATGAAAAAGTTCTGGTCTATAATACATTGCTTGTACCTAATGTCATTAAATTATACAATTTAAAATGCTTTAAAAGCTAAATGTAATGTATATTTTATCAACGTGAGACAATAAGTCAAGGTTGGCCTTTCAAGAGCCAAATCTTCCAGTCTCCAACCTCTCAGGACCTCTGTGCAACATCCCTCACTGCTGACTACCTACAACATCTGGGAAGTCTCAGATCACTTAGATTACCAACTAGGAATGCTTTTGTCTTCAATCCACAAAAACCAGACTCACAGCAGCTTAAACAAATCAGAGAATTGTGTCCCAGGCAGTGCGAAGCACGGTTTTATTTTCTGCCAGTTATCGGTGGAGTCACATGTGCATGTTGCCACACTTGGAATTGTCGCCCTTTCTGATTATTGCCCATCTAATTGGATGCTTGTGATTTCAGCCACAGGCGGATCTCTGGTGGCAGAGATGATTTGGCTGATACCTTAGAGGTGGGAAAAACACATAACATTAAATAACACTGGTGTGCCCTGGTGGCCGAGTGGATAAGTTCACCAGTCACAGTCCACATATATCCCAAGGACCTGGGTTTGAGACCCAAGGCCAGGAGGAAAAACCCAGATGAACAACTAAATAAAATAAACCAAAAATGCCTCTTACTTCTCTCTCCTCTGCCTCTGGTTGTCTTTATTCCTTCCTGCACCTTTCCTTAAAAAACAATTTAAAAAATAAAAACACTGATCCTCATAATGAGAACATTATTGTCTTTTTAATTCTCTACCTTAGGGGGGTAGAATATGACTTTAACCTCTGATGCTTGGTAATCTTCCTTTTTATGAAAGACCTGAAGTTGAGTTTTTTGTGGTTCCTGGATGTTTATGGAAAGAAATACTTTTTATAGAGAGGAAAATGCCTTTATTTAAGTCAAAAGGCAGATCAATTTAAAGAAGAAAATTAAGTCATACGTGGTACCTAGGTAGTGTATAAATTATAAAGACAGTTCATGTCACTGAGGTGGAAGGAATATAAGATAAAACAAGGACCTGCTGGCGGAAATGGAAGAGCCCTGGGCTGCAGGTAGTGTAGACACCCCAACCCGTCCCCAGATAACCCAGATTCAAACCCAGACTTTTTCTGAGCAGGTTGCCTCTCCAGGTCCACTTTCCTCTGCTATAAAGCAGCGACAACTGCATCCGCTTAGAGGATTATTGAGTGAATTAAACGAGGCTGTTTAGAAGGGGTTCTGGCACTGGGAGGGGTGCGGAGCACGTCATCAGAGCCTTAGAGTATGGAGACATGGGTTTCCTTTCTTTTCTTTTTTTCTAGAGGAGGAAGGAAGGAAGAGGAGGAAGAAGCATTTTTATTTGTTTGATTTTGTCTGTCCCTCCAGGCCCAGGGTCACAAACCTGTGTCCTCCGGCTTCCACGGCCCACACCAGTCATTTCAACCGCCTGAACCACCAGGGCACAGTGAAGACATAGGTGTTCTCATCCCTTAACATTTGCATTGTGTGTGTGTGTGTGCCCTGGCCCTAGCAGTTAATTTTGTTATGCTTTTTAGACTGAAACAGTACTCCAGGCCACTCACAGGAACTGCTTTGGAGCCCAGAGGCAGGAAGTCAGGCTGAGGACAGGGGTCAGGTTAACAAGGGTGAAGTCTTGCTCCTGCAGCCAAGCCCTCTGCTGGGGAGTCTTTCCATTCCGACAGGCACGTCCCACTGCAATGGGGAAACCTGTGGGCAGTCGCTCACTTCCGATATCCACTGACTCTCAGGCTCCCATGAGCGCTGTCTGAAGCTTTCTCCCACTGGTGTCTCATGGCAGTAGGGTCAGAGGTCAGAGTAACCTGGTTTATGAAAGCAGCAGTTCTGAACAGAGGACAGGCATCGAGCATTGCTTTACCCTGTAGGTCTAAGCTGTGGGACTGATCCTCAGGCCTAGGATGTGGGCCATTCCTGGTAAGGGCCCTCCTTACCTCTGATCAGGTGGGAAGGAATGAGGAGTTGTTCATTTATTTATTCAATAAATATGAATTATCAGTTAAACGTTTGTATTCCTTTACTGTGACTGCTACAACAAATTGCCACAAACTTGGTGGCTGAAAAAAACACATTTATTCACTCACAGTTCTGAGGTCAATGTCCAAAATGAGACTCACTGGGCTAAAATCAGGGCGTCAGCAGGGCTTCATTCCTTTCTGGAGGCTCTGGGGGGAGATCCCTGTCTTGCCTTTTCCAGCTTCTACACATTGCCACATTCCTGGACTCCTGTCTCACTTCATCTTCAAAGCCAGTAGTCTTTTTCATGATGCCATCTCTCTGGTTCTGACCTTCTTGCTTTCTCTTATAAGGAGACTTGGGATTATATTGGACCCGCAGGATAATCCAGGATAAACTCCTCATTCCCTGATCCTTAACCACATCTGCAAAGTCCTCCCTACCATGTAAGGGAACACATTCCCAGACTGCAGGGCATAGACATCTTCAGGGGCCATTATTTTGCATGACCAGGCTCCCCTCCTGGGGTTCCCCATCATGGCCCAACTTGTATTTCCCATGATATGGCGGCAAAGAGCACACTTTTGTATTGCTTGGCCTAGATTCCAAGGTTTGCTCTCATTGGACTAAATTGCGTCGCTTGTTCACTACCAAGCTAGTCATTGTGGCTGAGGGAATGGGCCATGTTGATTGGTTAGACCTGAATCTCAGGCTTCACTCCTGGCCTAGAAAGATGTCAACCTCCTTAGTGTCCTGGAGTCAAGGAAGCTTCATGTCTCCACGGAGAATCTAAGAGCCTCCTAAAGAAATGGATGATGACCATTCATAAACCACAGGATAGCAGGAAACAATTTCATGGCCATTTTCAGCTGAAGGGAAAGGTGAGTCACAAAGGCAGTGTAAGGTAGGGTCATGCTTTGAACCTGGAGGAACCAGTTCCTGCCAGGACATCTGCCGCTAATGTGACATTAATGTCTAGAGCTGGGAATACTGCGCAGCACAACTGGTGCCCTGGGTGACAACCTCTTCCAAGGTTAGTATGGGACACACAGAGGAAGGAACACGATTAACATAATCACCGGTGAGGCAGACACCCTCGGAGAAAAGGGAAATTTCCATTTCACTCCTAGAAGAATCTTTAAAGCCAAAACTCAAATCAAAGAGCAAAGTATAATAACTTCCTCTGAGCAAATTTATAATTAATCCTGGATTAATTGGCCTTAATGAAGCTGAATTAATTACTAGCTGTTTGTAAAGAACTTTGAACTACCTTAGTACAACATAGCATTAAAGAAACAGAAAGGAAGCAGCCTCACATTAACATTAAGAACAAATCCCAAATAATCACAGCTCTGCAGGCCTTTTCCTGTCAATCATTTTCCCAGGGACCGTGCCCAGCCAGCGGAACTGTACGGGACCCAGCAGTCGACTGCAGAAGAGACTGTCTGGGGGGAGTGTCTAGAGGTTTCCACTCAGGACACACATATGGGGCATTTGTGCATGCAGACCCCAAGCCAGCCTGGATGTGCCAGGGATTCTCAGCCGTCTTGGGCAGAGGAGGGCATTAGAGCATGAGCATGGTCTAGAGTAAACCCCACTCCGTGTGAAGGATGCCAGGGCAGAGATAAAGAGAGAGGAATAGAAAGTTTGTCTTTTGTTGGTAACACCACTCTAATTTCTACAGGGGGCTCTCATTCCCCCCTGACTCTGTGAGTGAGCTTATGACCCCAACCTGGCTAAGCAGAGCTTTGAGTTTCTCTGCTTTGTGCAGGGGAACTTAGCTTCATCAGGGAAGAGAATCAGTATAGGGATTCTGCAGGGTTGCTGAGGCTGTAAGGTTGGAGCTTCTGGCAGACATCTTGTCACTATGAGGAAACGCCTTGTCTGGAAAGCGAGTTAATCCAGAGAAGAAAGTTGGTGCATTCATGTCATAGTCTGAGTCCTGCGTGGGTCTGTGACAAAAGTGAGCTAGTCTCCTAGACTATTCAGTAGGTTTATTTATTTAATGGAACAGTCGCTGACCCGGCACTCACTACACTTGCCATCTGGCACTGTTCTCAGGGCTGCACACACACCATTCACACAATCCTCACAGCCTTGTGAGTTAGGGCCTATCATGTCTCCCTGCTTTACAAATGAAGAAACTGAGGCACAAAGCAGTGTTGAAACATGCCCACGGTTCCATGCAGAAAGCATTCATGGCTCCCCTACTGGGGTCTCAACATTAAAGTAACTTAGACTCCCTGTTACCTTTAGAACATTATTTTAAAATTTAAGACTCTATTTCTTGAACAGGTTATAATTTCCTGTGATTTAAAATTCAAGCGATACTAATGTGTTTCCAATAAGATGTCTGCCTACCTCTCTTCCTTGCTGCCTCCCAGGCCCCCTCCCTGGAGACCACTCAATGAGCACCGCTGGCATGCCCTTTGCAGACACACACATAGTGACACACAGCAGCAGCCCAAGTTCAAACGCCTGGAGGAAACAGTAACTATTAAGCATAAGAAGTGATAAAGTACAGGAAGGGTGGTGTATGAAAACCAAAATACCCTAAACTCAAGCCAATAAGGAGGTGGGGATGGAGGTGTCTTTAGATAGTTCTTACAGGAGGGGTCTCACTGAGGAAGTCATGATTGAAGGAGGTGATGGGTGAGTGGAAGGAGAGGCAGTGGAGGGTTTTGAGAACCTTGACATGTTCTAACTTAGGTGTAAAAAGCACCGCTCTGACTTCTGGATGAAGACAAAGTTGTAGAAGAGCAAGAACAGACGCAGGGAGACCTGTTAGAAAAATAATCGCATTAAACCAAGACCACCATTAATGAGCCACCATTACACATTAATGCTAACCTTTTTAATAGAAAGGTTAGAATTAAAACCGAGCGAGCAGCCTGGCCTAAGACCAGCTGAGAAATGGGTGAGTAGGAGTGTGCCCCGCTGTCTCCCATCGCTGGGTGGGGCGCAGCATGTGCCCCTCTGTCTCCTGTAAACGAATGATGGTCTGCCCTTCCCGCCGATGGATGCTACCCAGTGACATGAAGAATCACGCACTGTGGGTACGTGCAATCACGTGGCTGGATCTCAAGTGTGCGGCATTATGTGAAAGACTGTACTCAAAGAGCTGTTTATGGTCTGTTTCCATCATGTAGCATTCTGGGAAAGCAGAGTTTGTAGGGAAAGAGAACATAACTCCGTGGCTACCAAGGGTCAGAGGTTTGGGAAGGTGTGCTTCCAAAGGAGTCTCACAGAGGGGTTTCTTTGAGGGGCTTGAACTGTTTGGCTTCTCAGTTGAGGTGACATGACTGTGCCTGCAGACGGTACATGGAGCAGTTGCCCCAAAAGAGAATGTTGTGCTGCTGCAGTGGCCCAGGTCAGAGATGACAGCTTGGACCGAGGGCAGCAGTGCAGGTGGGGAGATGCAGGTGGAGTCTAAGGGTAAAACTAAAGCACTTTATATTGTTTGCTTCAGTCACTGTTGTACCTCCCAGTGAGACGAGCGCCTGGTATAGAGCGAGTGCTCTGTCTCATTGGTTGGTGGATGGAGTAAATGAAAGACCGAACCTCTACAAGGAGGAACTGGGGTTCATTCCAGGCTCCTTCTCGCCCATCAGTGCAATCGGTCACAAAGTCCTAGGAGTGGAAAAGTTCTTCAAAGTTAGACTGAGCCTCTAAAGATCTTATGACCTATTTATGAAGCCTCCTTCTCAAAGAGGCTGACTGCTTTTACGCCAGGATTTTGTTTTTTTTTTTTTAATGGAAGAAGGCTTTTTTTTTTTTTTTTTTTTTTAAATCACTTCCTATTTTCAAAATGGGAGAATGGAGATGCATGGGGCAGGTGGGAGGGGCTGCCCGGAGCATACCAGCCTCAGCATTTTCCAGTTCTGTATAACCTGACCCCAGAGAGACAGGCTGAAGCTGACTGACTTTCAGACAAGCCTGGAGCCTTCATCTCCTGGGCACCTGTGAGGACAGGGCAGGACTCACTGGGGGCTCATGTCTCAAGCTGCTGGTGGGCAGGTCAAGTCTCGGAGCCAGCTTTGGTGTGAGGGACAGTGGAACCGGAGACAGGAAAATCTGGGTTAAAATCCTGGCCTCCTGCTGCTAAGCACCTAGGTCTAAATCAGTCACGTTAAATGCTACGATGGATAGCCCCAAGTCCTAGTGGCTTAACACGGTGAATGTTTATTTCTTACCCCATCACAGACCTCTGCAGGTTGGAGGACTGGGAATGATTTTCTTATCATGACTTTAGGGGTCACAACCTTAGGAACCCAGCAACCCCCATTTTGAGACTGTCCTTCTCTGGTCTTTGAATTCCTCTCCATTGAGCCAGCAGCCAGAACATGGGAGAAAGAGTGTGGGAGACTGCCCAAAGCTGACCTGAGGTAGGACATCAGTTCTGCTTATGTTCCATGGGCACATGGCCTTTGCTAACTGCAAGGGAGTCTGGCAAATGTAGCTGTGTTCCTAGGTGGAAAGGAAAATGTCTTGGTGAACACAAGCCAGATTGCATCCTTCCCTGGCTCAGAACTCAGTGTGTAGTTTGCTTCCTTTGAGAGGTCTCCTCAGTCACCTCCTCACCCCCAAGCCTGGGATAGACTCACCTATGGGCTTCCTTTATCACCCCCCTTCTTCCCGCATTGTTACCTTTATCCTGGAATGTTCCTGTTTTACTTGTTTGTTTCCATTTCTAGACCAGAATTTCAGGGACTATATCTGGTCTTTGAGGTGTTAAGAGTCCCAATTTCTAGTGCAGTGCCTGGCACAAAGATACTCAATTAATATATAGTGATTTAATGAACTTCTATGGGGCAATGCTCTCTTCTACAAGATGGAAATACCAGTCACACAGGACTGTTGTTAAATGAGTATTGTGTGTACATGCACCTGGCAGTTGGTTCTTTTTCCATCAGTGAGAGCTCTGTGCTTGACAAGTAAAAATGTTGTATCTGTTCTTCCTCCAGACCTCTGCCATGTCTTCCTCCTATGTTGGGCAAGATAGTTATTAAGAGGCAGCTGTCTGGCTCATGACTATCCTGATGTGTGCCTTTCTCATCCCTGTGTTGTAGGATGGACTGGGCTGTGTCTGCTTATCTCAAGGACCCTGCAAGATTTGGACCACAGGAGGTCATTCGGAGTACTTACTGCACACGTGAATCTATCAGAATCTGACCTGGCTCATTACAGAGGGCAAACTGGCTGCCAGGTAGAGTCTAACAAATTTTGTGCTTGACCACTAGTGTCTTTAAATTAAAAGCTAATTTAGTTCCCAACATGTTAAAAGTCAGATTTCATGTATAAACACTCTTCTCTTGAAAAAAAAAAGGCGGGGGGGAAGATGGAGCAATGTTGGGCTAACATTCCTGGTTGGCATTGTTGGCTGCCGGTGGGCAGTGACTTCCCTGCTTACATAGGACACACGCGGTCCACTTCTCCACCACGCTCTGGTGGAGAACATCTTTAATGTTCTGAGTTACCTGCCTGGTCAGTGCAGACACTTAAATTTATAACCCTTGGTTGTTGACTTTAGAGTCTCTAGACAATTGGAGACTCTAGTTAGCTACAGACTCTCTCCAGCACATGTATATCCACATAATATTTTACATACAATTTGGAGATGCTCACTTCTTCTTAAGACCAGGTTACAGGCTCTCAAGTAAGAATCCTGAAGCAGAAGTATCATTTTGGGGTGGTGGAAGAGCTACCATCGCTCTCTCCCATGTTCTAATGTCTTTCCCCGATTTTCACACGACTGGCTCCAGCCTCCGTTCAAACAGCACTCTGATCTTCCCTGCCCATCCCTTGTAGGGTAGCCTTCTACCTCTTTTTATCTCTGCTTTTATTTTCCTTAGAAGGCTTCTCACTGTTTGAAATAGTCTGGTGCAGTCATTAGGTCATCTATTAATTGTCTGACTCCCCCCAATACACCCCTAGGTCGAAAGAGCACTAGCTTCCAGCTCAGTGAAAGGCAGTGCCTGGTACTGAATGGACGAATGGATGGATGGACCACTCCAGTCTCCGGCTCCTCTAGGCTTCAGATAGAAGGAACCAGGTGAGACACCGACTTGCAATTGGAGACCTCAGTCAAGCGCCATCCCCGGCGCGCCCGCCTCGTGTGCGGTGCCGGCCCGCGCCCGGGCCGCTGGGAGGGCGGAAGCTTCGGAGACGGAACGGGTGTGCCCGGTGCTCGGTTGCGGGGGTGCCGCTTAACGGGCTGGACCGCAGCGGCGACCGCGGGAGGGGCGGGTCGGCGGGGAGCCGGCGGCGGCGGCAGCATGGCTGGGCGGCGGGTGAACGTGAACGTGGGCGTGCTGGGCCACATCGACAGCGGCAAGACCGCGCTGGCGCGGGCGCTGAGCACCACGGCCTCCACCGCCGCCTTCGACAAGCAGCCGCAGAGCCGCGAACGCGGGATCACGCTCGACCTGGGCTTCTCGTGCTTCACGGTGCCGCTGCCCGCGCGCCTGCGGTCGGCGCTGCCCACTCGCCAGACAGCCGCGCCCGAGGCTGGGGCCGCGCCCGAGCCCGAGCCCGAGCCCGAGCCCGAGGCGGGCGAGCCGCAGCTTCAGGTCACGCTGGTGGACTGCCCCGGGCACGCCTCCCTCATCCGGACCATCATCGGCGGTGAGCGCGGGCCGGGGCGGGAGCCGGGCTCGGGGACGCTGGGCGGAGCGGCCGGGCTCCCGATCCTAGCGCACTGCCGCCGCTGCCGGGCCCCGCGGGCAGCTCACCTCGCTGGTGGGGCCACGGAGGCCCGGAGAGGCCGGCGCGATTCGCCCAGGGTCCTGCAGCTAGTGAGCCGAGGCTTGGGGTGTTGAACTCCCAGCCGGCTGATTGGAAGCGTTTCGAAAGTCCAGCGCTGCTGAGCAGGAAGGCGCTTTCCTTTTCAAAAGATGTGTTTGTAAGACACGAGCAAGTTAAGTAACCGCGAAAGACTACCGAAAGGGTCTGCGGAAAAAGTGTCACAAAAAAGTATCCACTCACCTGTCCCTTGATTTCCTGGTTCCCAGATCCAGTCAACCTGTTCTGAGTTTCTGTGTGCATCAGAAGAACTCCATGTACAGCCAAGCATATCTGAGCAAACCCCTCCTCTTTCTTTTCTTTTTTTCACAAATGGTAACACCATATACACTTTATTTGGAGAGGGCTGAAGTCTACATATAAAGCGATACTGTTCTTTTTAAAGGTCACATAAAACTCCATTATACACTTGTACCAAAATATCCTAACCCCTTAATGCTGAACATTGATGGCATTTCCAGTTTTTGCTACTGATACTGAAAGGAATATTCTAGAACAGAAGTCTTGGGTGAGTGTGCCAGTCTGTCTGTAGGAGAAGCTTCTAGAACTGAAGTGACTGGCACAAAGGGCGTGTGTATTTTCAGTCATGATGGGAGCTGTCAAAATGCCCTCCTAAGATATAGCATTGAAGTCATTTTTAGTTATACTGGTAACACTTGCATACATTCTACTTGAGAAGAAACAAAACATTACAAATCAGGCTAAAGTCCCCTAGCTCCTCTTCTTTCCAGAGAGGAAGCCACTATTATGCCTTTGTTGATTACTTTTCCAAACCCATATTGCTGCACTTAAAGCAATGGACAGAGCTTTAAGATTTGTTTTGATTTTAGAGAAAAAGGATATAAGCCTGTGATACAAGCACATAGCACAAAGGGTCTGTAGCGAAAAGAAGCCTCTCACTGCTGACCTGTGTACCTGGCTGCCTCCCTGTTTTCCATTTTCTCCCAGCAATATCCGATACACCTACACGTGGGAATGTATATTTGCCAGTTGAATATATTGGCCTGGTAGTGGATGGCCTTATTGGCTGCTGAATATACCTATCCCCACACTAATGATGAATTGATTAAGTGTTTTCATCTTGATTGCCTCCCAATTGTTCCATGTTGCCAGCAGTCTGATCATTTCCCCATTTTACAGCAGAGAAAATGGAGGCTCAGAGAAGGAACCAGCCCCAGGTCACACGACCTGAAGTCTTCTACTATGCTTCAGTCACAGGATGAACACTAAGGGGCATGTCGTCTTCTGTATCCCTTTACCCTTCCCTTAGAACTGAATTTCTGTTTGGTCACAATCAAATACATTTCAGGACAAGTGCTCTGAGCCTCCAGGTTAGAGGTGAAGAAGACAAGTTTAGAAAACACAGATGGCAGAGTCTTATTTAATAAATCTTTTCTAGTAAATAGTGTAGGCGGGTGGCAGAGGGCATTCTTTTGGAGTCAGAAGTGAGGCTGAGGCCTGGCATTCTCCCTCAGCCTCTGTGTGATCTTTAAACCCAGTTCTGGACCTCCACACACGCATTGGCAGGTAGTAGTAGACACACAGTTCTTTACTGGGGTGTCTTTCCTTACATGTTTGCCATTTCTCAGGTGGGCCCCATGAGGAGTATGGTGGTAACCATTAAATTGTTGAGGAACTTGGGACTTAGGGAAACTGCTGCAAAATGGGTGCACCAAGACAGGGACTGTTTCCTGGCCCCAGGTCACTTGATGGTGGGAGACACTACCCTCACGCCTTCCAGCAGACACTTTTACAGAGAAGCTTTTTATAGGATAAGAAGATTTCAGGGGCCAGCTTGATCCTATATAGCTAAATTATAATGCCCTGGAGAATTTGGCAAGGCCTTGGTTTAGACTATAAAACGGTAGAAGAAAAGAAGAGAAATTTTTCTTTCTTTCTTTCTTTGTAAAGGGAAGGTACAGGCAGGAATGAAGGCAACTAGAAAGGCAGGAAGAGCGGGGAGGAAGAAGCATCTTTATTTTTCTATTTAGTTGTTCACACTGCTTGCTGCCCTCCAGGCCCAGGACTCAAGCCCAGCAGTATGTGGCTTGCCCATTTGGAGGCAACTGACCTAACCACTGCTCCACCGGGGCGCCACAAATCTTTCTATTCTTGTATGTACACTGCTGCTCTTCTTACTTTTCCTGACCCCCTGACAAAGGAGCTTTTCCTTTTCTTCTTATTAGACGTTAAAATGTGGCAGGAATATATTGGAGTGGGGAGATGAAGGCTGCTACGTGCTTCCTTAAATAGATGAGATTCTCATCCTTTCCATGGAAATGAGGAAAAAGTGAATTTTTTTCTTTCTAGGCCATAGGTACTGGCTCCATCCTGTGACCTGCATCCTCTGACCTGGGTCCCCTGCTGGGAGCTTGCATCTACGCAGCAGCCCCCTTGTGCTTGCTTCAGCAGCACATCTTCTCTACAACGACCCCTTCAGGTCACGTCACCTGGGGCAGCTCCCTAACTGCCGTGCCTGCACTGTCTCTGCTGTGAATGGGACATGATCTCAGACTGCCTGCAGTGTCAGCCCTGTTTTTCAGATGAGGAAACTGGAAGTTGGAAAGCTAGATACTGCGGGCTGGCTTTGGAACTTTGCTGTCCCTAATCTGCTGTAGTTAGTACCGCTAGTTATACCTTCATGACCCATAAACCCCCAGACATGTTTACCTCCTTGAAATAGCTCTGGAGGCCAAGCTTTTGTTCATGGCTGCCAGCCTCCTGTGATTCTGGACCTTGTTCTTTCCATACTCCTTACTCTCCTCCCTTGAACTGCTTCCCTACATAGCAAGCAGCGTTCTCCTTTTCCAGCTGTTCGTTAGAGCCCATCTACCCTCAGCGTCAAGACTTTGCAGTGGCTTCTCATTGTATATGAGTCAAGCCCAGCCTCCTCTGTGACCCACAGGATGCGCAGTCGGCCTCTGCCTTCCTCTCGGCCTCATACCCTGCTCCTGACCTTCAGCTGCACTGGTCTCATTTCTGCTGACTGAGCAGACCAGCCTTTGCCCCTTTGTGCCCTCTGGTCCCCCTGGCTGCTCATCACTGACCTCCTCTGCCCTACCTGTCTAACATGTCCCCACATTCTCCCCTCATTCTCATGACCCTCTTGTTTCCTTTAGAGCTCTTGTTGATTATTTCTGCCCTCCCCTACCCTGGGAGCTCCGTGAGAGCAGAGTGTGAACCTTCTGTTTCACTCGTCAACATATTTCAGTGCCTGGGTCAGAGCCTGGCATGTGCAGGCATTCTGTCAGTTCGGGTACAAGCCCCTGCGCTGGTGGTTCTAATAAGCAGAGAACCGTCATGGACTTGTGGACAGAAATCACGGGCCTGGCCTGTCTTGGTGCATCATGCATGCTGGTTCTTTTCCCTCCCTCCAGGAGGTGACAGCTGGGCCAGGGAGAGGACAGGGTTCCGTGTGCAGTGTGACCTACTAGAGGAACTCTTTGCACATGGGAAAAGCAGGAGTCATTCCCTTTACTGGGGGTATGGTGTAGAGGGCATGATGGGGAGAAGAGAGCTTTCCTATAGAGGTACTGCCTGGGGAAGACCGATGCTTAAAGCTGCCATCTAGTCTGTGTAGAATCTCAGCAAACTGCCAGTGTTCGGGCATGGCTGGAAATCCACATGGTGTATGGGGAGGTATGTAGAAGGTGGAGGTGAGAAGGCATGATGGGCCAGACCCTACAGAGTGAAGGTGTTGGACTCAGATTAGGCCCTTAGCGTAGATTCCTCCTAAGAGCATTGGAGTTCCTTGGACAGGTTTTGAAGCAGCTGTATGACACGATCAGGCCCGAGCTGTAGAAGGATGCGAGATTGCTGGGCCGAGACACTGGCAGCAGGCAGTGCACCTGGGGTTGTTGGAAGATGGGGCACCTGCTAGAGCTCCTCACTCACTAAGAATGATTTAAACCCCTTGCTGAACATTGTCCCCAGTAGAGGGAAATTACAACAGTTGTCTGAGTTCCATGGTGATATCTCTGAAGTTTAATATAACTTAAATACATTAAAGTTGCCTCTCTTTAATTCCATTGCTCCCCCCACCCCACCCCCCCAAAAAACTTTCACACACAAAAATATTCCTTTTCTAACTTAGAGAAAATTGGGTTTTATCTCTTTGATCCATGTGGCCATAGATAATACTCCTCTAAGTGGAACAGGAGGCTTACTAGTAACTAGTGACAACAGTACTTAGCATTTATTTAGCTCACTATTTATGCTGTTTTTCTTTCTTTAATTTCTGGTTAGCCTTCATAGCAAACCTGTGAGCTAGGAGGCAGTGTTCCCATTTTACAGATGAAAAAGCAGAGGCTCAGAGATGAAGGAACACAGTTCACACATGTGGGGGCTAAGGTGAACCCCCGGTGAATTGCCGACACAGCCCATTCTCAGGGATTCTCAGTGAGAATGAGAGAGTGTGTCCATTGACTCCAGCCCCCTGTAGTGTGTTTCAGGGCAGTCTTTTCCTTGGATCCATTTGAGAGTATAAATCTTTCAGGGTTAGAACTTCAAAAAGATTCAGTAATGTATGTTTGAAAGACTTGGGTGGGGGTGAGGGACTTGGACCCATCCTCAATCTAATGCTGGCAGGGAAGAGGAGAGCTGAAAAATGCTGGTATCTTGGCTGGGCAATTTATAGTCCTCTGGCGGCTGCTAGGATTAACAGTGTATTGTCTCCCGGTCTTTTGTTCCCGTTGTTAATGAGCTGCAGCTCTTCTGCCACAACTGGATGCCCTGGTGTCTCGCCTCCCGTGCCCACCATGTGAGCAGTGCTTCCTCGGCCCTGGCCAGGCCCTGCCCGACTGGAGCTGCCAAGAGCTGCCAGGGCCTCCTAAGTCTAACTCAGGGTGACTTTTGTTGGATGGGAAGCCACCAGTGGTCCCCAGGACTTTGTCTCTGCAGCCTGGGAGAGGACATTTTTTATAAAACTTCAGCGACTCTGTTTTTGGCCCATTTTATCCAGGAGTGTGCCTTGCAGACTGTCCGAGATGCTTTCTTCAAACCTATGAAACGGGGTGTGCATACGTGAATGAATAGTGCCCAGAAAGCTGTCTGGTATAAGCAGAGATAACAAACGGGGGTCTGGCCACAATAATTTGGTGTTATTCTCATGCAAAATCAGCCAGCCAAAAGACACCATTTTTTATTTTCTTTGCCCTTAGTCTTTTTCTTCCAATTAATTTTTATTGTGGTAATTATTCTACACATTAAAATAATTCCTATGTATAGGTTCCCCATTTCTTAGATATATGTCAACACACCCTGCCCTCCACCAAATCACCAAGTGTTCTTCCCCAGTGTCCTGTGGGCTCTGCCCCCATTTGCCCCCGCTCACCCCATTCTCGTTTGGTAACAGTTCTGTTGCAAATATTTCAGGGTTGGTTGTGTTTCATCTGTTCCTTTGTTTTGTCTATTCACATCCCTCCTATAAGTGAGGTCGTTTGGTATCTCTCTTTCTTCTTTTGACTTGTTTCACTTACCGTAATCCCCTCTGGCTCCATCCATGTTGATTCAAATGACAGGGTTTCATCTCTTCTCAGGGCTGTGCAGTATTCCATTGTGTATACGTACTGCATCTTCTTGATCCATTCATCTGATGTTGGGCACTTAGTTTCCAGTTCTTAGCTATTGTGACTAGGGCTGCAGTAAACATGGGGCTGCATATATCTCTGCAAATGGGTGCTTCTGTATCTTTTGGGTGGATGCCCAGAATGCCTCTAGTCTTTTGTTGAGTCTGTGAAAAAATACATGCTAGTGTTCATTTATGTTTGTCCTAAACCATAACTTCTTTGGCTCCTAGAATCTGGCAGGCCTATCTTAGATCCTTGACCTTTGGTGCTCCCCCAGAGAGAGCTGCCTTTCATCGTCTCTGTCTTGTTAAAAGGTAACACACTTCACCTAAAGGTTCTCCTCTCCGGTGCCTCTGTGATGTCCTCTACCAGCAAGTGAAGTGAGGCCACTACTGCGGTCACTGTGTTCACTTGCTTAAAGCCTCTTTATGTCCAGTAGGAAGTCGGGCTCACTCAGTGCCAAGTGGGCTCTATTCAAATACGACTTGTTCTCTTTCGCTGGCTGCCTTATCACGCTTTGACCCCACCTGGTCTCCTTCCAAGTTGGAGTGCCTTTAGCTGTCTCCAGGAGACTCTAAAGTTGAGCTTTGTCTGCAGCACTTTCTTCTGATGCTGGACAGCGGGTGACTTTGCTTTGGTTTGGGTGACAGTGTGGGAGTAGCACAACATCAGAGACACAGCCTTGAGTTTAAATTAATGCAGAATATTTGAGCAGGAACCAACAGGAAAGAAAAATGGAAGCGGGTAGTCATATTTCATTCTGTTGGGGTACATTTTTCTTCTCATGGGGCTTGCCCTTGAGAACAAAACATATCAAATGTTAAATCAAAGAATATTTTTGTAGTCATGCTAGGAATAGAAAATAATGCAAAGACTTTGCCTTCTTGAGGCAAATATTTTGCTGGAAGGTTATAATCAAAGTCAGAAGGAAATCATAGCCACAGCTTTGGGGAAAGCTGTAATCATTTAAAATTAATTGCTTTTAAACTTTTCACTTAGCATCTCCTTTGTTTTCTATCAGCATGTCTCTTGGGTTTTTCTTCAGAATCGCTCCGTCCAGGTTGGAATAAGATTTGGGCAGGCGTCCCAGGAAACAGCCTGAGCACTGAGTCCTGAACATACTCCCTGCTCGGACATTCTCCGCTGGCTGGAGCCTGGAGCTGGCTGCGGGCAGGCACCTGCCCCTTGGAGGTCACGTCTCTTCCCTTTGACTGCCAGGGCTTTGCGACCCTGCTGAAGATGACACGATTTAGAGCTGTGGCGCTCTGGGTCACTCGGAGGCCCCAGTCCTGGTGGGCCTGGCAGAGGAGGTCTCAGGAGGCAGGGAGCCCGTGCAGGGCCCGGCTGTGATTGCCCCTCAGGCCTCCTCTGCTCCCTGCAGCACTCACGTCCACCTGCTGTTCCCTGAGGCATCACAGGGACAAAGACAGTATTTCCAGCTTCTGTTACTCAGAGCCCATCTAGGGCCTGGCATATAGTAGTTATTTGATAATTAAGATTTTTTTTTTTGTCAAGACTTAATTCACATTCCATAAAACTGACCGACTTCCGGTGTACACTTCATGATTTTCAGTACCTTCATTGTGTGACCATTGCCACAGCCTAAGTTGAGACCAGTATTTTTGCTCCATTAAGAAAGCCCACACCCATTAGCGGGCACTCTCTCTTCTTCCCTCATGCCTAGGCAATCACCAATCTACTACCTGTGTTTGTTTCTGTTAAAGGAAAGGTGCAGGCAGGAATGAAGGCGAGCAGACAGGAAGAGAGAGGAGAGAGAAGCACTTACTTGCTTTTTTCAGTTGTTCACCCCGGCTGCAGGTTGCGAACCTGGGTCCTGGGATGTGTGTGACTGTGACAGCCAGAGGCAGTGGACTTAACCGCTAAACCACTAGGGTGCGCCATTCTTCATGTTTTATAGAGTTGCCTTTTCTGGACATTTCACATAAGTGAAATGGTACAGTATGTGACCTTTTGTGACTGAATTCTTTCACTTAGTTTAATGCTGCCAAGGTTCATTCATGTGTACCATGAACTTTATTTCATTCCTTTTTTAAAAAAATATTTTTATTTATTTTTAATTATGGTAAAGGACATATTGCATGCAGTTTACCATCTTCACCATTTTTAATTTTGTAGTTCTGTGGCAGCTGTCTCTAGAACTTCTCTCCTCTTACAAAACTGAGGAACTGGGCATGCCCTGGTGGAGCAGTGGTTAGGTCAGTCACCTTCTAAGTAGCACAGGCCATCTACCCCTGGGTTTGAGTCCTGAGTCTAGGGGCACCAACCAGTGTGAACACCTAAATCAAAATAAAATAAAGATGTTTCCTCCTCTTTAAAAAACAAAACGAGACAAAGAAACAAAACGAACTACACATTAAACAATAGCTTCCCATGGCCCCATCCTCAGTTCTGCTCATTCCTTTTTGTGATCCAGTAATATTCCATATATACATGTGTTGCTTTTTTTGTTTTTTAATCCATTCACCAGAGGAAGGATACTTTTGACTCTTCTGAATAATCCTGCTGTGAACATTTGTGGACAAGTCTTTGTGCAGACATGTTTTCATTGTCTTAGATTTATACCTCGGGTTGGAATGGCTGGGTCTTATGGTAGTTCTTTATCTTCTTGAATAACTGCCAGGCCGCACTCTTACTTTCCACCAGCAGTGTATGAGGTTCCAGTTCTCCGCATCCTCACCCACGCTTCTGTCTGTATTTCGGGTTATAGCCATCCTGGTAGGTCTGTGGTGATCATCTGTTGGTGACTCCTTTGCACCTCCCTGATGGCTTGTGACACTGAGCGTCTTTGCATGTGCTTGCCGGACGTTTGCGCATCTTCTTTGGAGAAATGTCTGTTCAGATCCGTTGCTCATTTTAAAAATTGGGTAGTAATTAGCTTTTTATGATTGAGTTGTGAGAGTTCTTTATATATTCTGGATACCAGTCCCTTATTGGAGGTGTGGTTTGCGAATGTTTTCTCCCCTTCTGTGGATGGTCTTCACTCGGTATTTGCGCTAAACAAACAGTTGCATTCGGCTCAGTGGTGTGAACGATTGTGGACTGAGAGGATTACATGTGCCCGCACACCACCTGGGCCGTGGGACCTGTGCAGTACCATTTGCTTGTTTCTGGAAGCCCTCCTAGGATCCCTGCTGTCTTCTTCCTGGATCTGCCCATTGCCGTCCCTGGTACCTGGCAGGAGATGGGTCGCCCTGCCCCTGCCTCCTTTGGTAGGGTCTCATCTGCATTTGTCTTGTCCAGACTCTGACCAGTAGATGGATTTTCATGGCCCATATAATGTCTTCAAGGAGCTTCCAATCTTGGGAATGGGTAGAGGCAGACAGAGCCAGTATTCAGATAAGTTGTAAAGGCTTTGATAAAGAGGGGCACAGGATGTGAGTGTCTCTGCCCGGTGGGAAGAGGGTCCTACGGGAGGGGACCCTGGCTGGGCCTGGAAGATGACCCAAAGGCTTCCAGGAAGAGAAAAAGAAAGGACAGAGCAGATGCAGGGATCAGGCTGAGAGGCATGAGAGCATCCTGGCCAAAGAAAAGGGACAGTTAATGTGTGGAGGAACAAGGGAGGCAAGGCCAGGACATCAAGGTCATGGGTGAGTCAGGGAGGCTTCTGGGAGGAGGGGCTGTCTTGTGGGAACTTCAAAGGATGGTTAAGATTTTGCCAGTGGGGTAGATGGGAAGCATCCTAGCAGAGGCCGTGGAGTGGACAAAGACCCAGAGAGCCACAGTGGACTAGAGAGCAAAGGTCATAGAAGCGTGAGCAGGGTGTGAGGCTGGAAGGGAAAACTCTACTGCTTGGAACCTCTTACAGGGGATAGGTGGTGGATTTTAGGCTAAGGGAGCCTTGTGGGGGGCTTTTAGAGGTTCCAAGGAGAGGGCTGTCACATTGGTCTCGGGGTCCAGGCATTCTTTCCATTCTGACACAGCTTATAGCTTCTGGAGAGTGATATGGTGGGCATACGGGAGAGCATCTCTCTGGGTGCAGATGTGGGAGTGCTGAGCAGAGGCCAGGAAATGGTTTTCTTCTGAGAAGGAGAGAGGTGGACTGGAAGTCTGGGAATGTCTAGTGGCTGCGGGACACTGTTCTAGATGATCTCACTCCCCACTGCCAGCCAGACCCAGGGGAGGTGCTTCCCACTGTGTTGTAAGTCCAGAACATCCAGACTCCAGAGGTCAGTAACTGCCTTCGGGTCACAGGTTAGCAAGCAGGTGAGCGGGTGTTGGAGTAGGGGTTTAACCTGCTCTGACTGCAGAGGCCCTGGTTTGTCCTGGGAACTGTTCTCAGTCCTTAACCCACACCTGTTTTGGTAGGAAATGTGACTCCTGAGGAGCGTTTGCATTTAAGTCAATTTGTCAGCAAGAGAGATTTCTACTTCCATTCTCCCCCGGATTATTTGAGTTTTGTTTTTTTGTTAATTGGGTCTTTTATTTTCTTGTGCGCTGTGATTAGGCTCCTGCAGCTTTGAAGTGGCCTTGGTTGGCGGGAGGGAGGACTTAGTTAATGTGGTGATCCTCTCTTGGCAGGAGAAGAAACAGGTTTTGCTGTTGAGAGAAGTTGACTTTCCCTCTTTCCATATCTCTTGTGTTGTGATGATGCCTCTCTTGTCTTGGGGCCTTCAGGATGACTAAAATAATTTCCTTTGTCTCTAACCTACTTCCTGAGGATGTTTATTTGGTGGCATGCACAGGTGCTACCTAAAGATAAACCTGACTTTTTCTTTTAAAATGATTGCTTGGAATTTGCTAGCACTGACCTGCTTAGCCTCAGGAACCTGCCCTGCCTGGCCTTATGGTTTCATACTTTACTATAGGTTTATTTGGGTTGCTTAAAGCTCCAGGAGGACCAGTGACTTTTCTGAGGTTACCTGACACAGGACTAGAATTCAGCCTTCCCATATTGCAGCATGGCATTAAAAACTCAGCTCTGCCGTGAGCATTGCCAGGTGAAGGCCTTATGCCGTTAAAACCAGCAGCTGTTGTGTATGTGAGCACGCGCTTGTACACTCTGCACTCTGTTCTCTGTAATTACGATACAGGGCACACTCAGAAATTATCTTCAGAACTTACTTTCTCGAGAAAAGAAGAGGCTGCGTGAGAAGGACTGCATTCTTCAGCACATGCTGTTTGATGTTCACGGACAAGGGGGCCAAAGAAACACGGGGAGGAAGCTGGTGTTGGCCAGTGTAGACATTTACCATCGCATTCAGCATGGCCCAGATGGCCTGATGGACACTTTGGCTGCAAACAACAGTGCTTTAACATTTTTCTGCAGGAGCTTGATTGCCATGGTCCAACAGAATATTCTGTGGTGATGGAATGTTCTACAGTTGCATGGTCCGGAATGGTAGCCATGAGCTAGGTGTGGCGAGCGAGCACTTGCACTGTGGTGAATGCAACTGATGAACTGGAATTTTGATTTTATTTCATTTTCATCATTTACATTTCAATAGATAGTTCTAGACTTGCATGTGCAGCTGCTTATGGGACTCCACGTCTCAAGACCAACCTTTCCACTGCCTCACCTCCACAGCAAATGACACCTGCATTCTCCAAGGCACCACCTTTGCTATGACCCTCAGCTTGTCCTTCATCATCTTTGTAGGAATCCAGCTGCAAGTCTCACCCCTCTAACCTGTGTGATCCTCCCCCATCACAGAAGCTGCCCGCTGAGCCTGAGCACAGGCCTCGGCTGGCTCCAGATGAGGCAAGCACAGCATGCCTTCACACAGTTTCTTGCTCTAGCCTCTTCTTGTGCTTCTCTCCCCCTGTAGCCAAGACTCTCCCAGAATTGATAATGGTTTTACTTCACTTGCCCTCCGTTAGCATAAAGGCCAAACTCCTCAGCGTGGCTGACAAAACCTTGCCTGTCTCTCCAGACTGCAGGATTCTGAAGATTTCTGAGTGGACAGACCGTGCTCCCGCATGCTGTGTCTCCTGGTTACATGCGCTTTTCTGGGAGGCGCTCAGACTTGTTGGCGCTCCCCTGTGGCATTAGGTGACCCTCATTATAATCCTCTGCATACTCCAGGATCTCATTTTCTCTCCATCCACCGTCATCTTCTGTTGATGTTTTCCACTGAACTTGATCCCTTTGAGGGCAGAGAGCCTGTTACTCAACTCTATTTCCAAGGGCCCATGTCACAGTCTGCAGAGTAAATGTCTGATGCACGTACACATGAATGAATGAACGAGTGAATGAGTGAATGAAGAGGTCATTTCCTAATGCCTGCAGCAATTACCCATCCTCCTGTGGTGCTTTAGACCCCTGACTAAACAGTTCACAGTGGAGGAAGCCTGCCTGGAGGTTAGACAAGTTAATCTTTCAATGGAAATTCAATCCTCATATTTCATTTTCAGGCCACTTTGCGTAGCAAAGTAGTTTAACTCAGAGCAGATTTCTGCCGTGCTGATGGTTAATTTCATGGCCCACAGAGGGTCAGCACACTAATGCCGGGAACACGGCGACCTCAGTGCAGCTCACCGCACACGGTGAGGGCCCAGCAGCCCTGTTGTTTTAGAGAAGCAGTTTTCAAACATCCTTCAACAGGCTGATTTTGAGTTAACAGGGGTGACCTTTTCAAGAACATTTTTAAAAGCTATAACATAGATCCCTCCCAGACCGTATATTTTCCTTTCTCTACGCAGTTCAAAGGGGCTAAGCTGTCTCATAGGTTTCTGCCGGCAATCTTCAGCTTGACCCTGGTTGTTTAAATCTGCCGGAGGAAATTTGAACAAACTTGTACTTTGGTAATTCTTCTGCCTCTGTGAACCTTTAACCTTAATGTTTCTTTCAGAGCCAGGGGCTGCATTGTCACTAGTCGTCCCTGCTGGGGCTTTCAAAGGGCATTGTCTAGTGCGTCTGTTTTCACTTTGCTACTGGAGTTCTTTTGAGGAAGGGTATTAATTCAGACCTGATTGTGAGACAGGACGAGGACTTTTAAACTTGCCCCAGAGCTTGGGGATGGGGAAATGAGCGTAATGCAAGCCTGTGGCCAGTGCCAGTCGGTTGTTCTGTGAAAAGTCCCACAGGTAAAGGGAGAGAAGGCCCGCCAGAGGCCCATGGGGACTCCATCTCTGCCCAGGTCTCGTTTGAGAACCTGTCAGAGAAAGGTCTTTGACTCTGAAGTGTAAGCTCTGGGCCTGGGGTCCCTCCTGAATATAAAGTTCCTGGAGTGTCACGTTCTTAGGAACCTGGGAGGTCATGAACTTGGGGTCCACTCTATTACACAGTAGTTGCATGACCTGAAGCTTCCTGGGCAAAGAGAAGGCAGCTCCTTGAGGTAAGGAGGTAGACACTGAGACTCTTTTAGTCACCTCCATCAGCTAACTGGTTTCACCATTCGCTTCTTCATGTATTTTCTCAAAGGAAAGTCCAAAGACAGCAGAAAACGTGCACCATCACAGTCCTCGGCTCCCATGGGCTCGGGGCTGCTGTCCTGACTGTTGTGGTGTTGGATACATGACTTCTCCAGTCCCTCTCCAGACAGGTCCTGGCTTCTCTGTCACCTACTCTTTGAATACGTTGGAGGCCAAGTACCAGGCCTAATTTCTTGGCTTTCTTTCATTTCTTTTCCCAGTACTCTTGATGGCCTGAAGTTTGACTAGGTGACCTTAAGATTCCTTAAGATTAAATATTGTAGAAAGAAAGGTGTGTCAATAATGATTATTTCATCCAGCAAATACCAGACAACCTACTACACTTGTTAGAAGTTGGGTTACACCGGTGAGCAAGGCAGACATGGTTTCTGCGTTTTTGTAACTCGTGATCTAGTGGGGGAGGCAGATGGTAAGAATGAACAGAAATGTGAAGAATAATTCATTTTGATAGAGCATGAAGCACAGTGTAGGGTACTCAGAGGGGCTAATGGACATGGGGGGATTAGCCTGGAGGCCAGGGAAGGCCTTTCTGAGGAAATCAAGTTTAAGCTAGAGTTGGAAGGCTGAACAGGAGCCGGCCCCTTGCGTGATAGGAGAGTGTAGCACATATGAGGTTTTTGAGACAGGAGACACGCTGGGCTGTTGCACATGAAAAGGTCACTCTAGCGGCTTTATCAGAACCAGTTTCCACAAAAGAGACCGGGTGTTCATCTGGTGTATTTGGATACATGTGTATATTTGAACCCTATGTCAATCTGGGGCTCGCTGGCAGATAAAGCAATGGCATGTCTTATCATTCTGATGTGAGTACAGACAGCGAGAGAGAGGAGGTCTGGCCTCGGCATGGCTGCCCTGTTGGCCTTCATCCATCTTTAGTCGTGTTTGTTTCTGATATTCTACGCTCATTTTCTTCCTGTAGTCGGGGGATAAGCTGAAGTGGAAATAGAGTTGGAAGTAATCCTGGCATAAAGTGAACTAGACAGTTTCACTACTCTCTGATTGTGTTTAGCCATTTAACATTGGCCCATTGACTGTTTTTGATTTTCTGGCCAGGCAGAGGTAAGGAAGCATTCCTGACCATTAAACCAAGCACTGGACTTCAGAGATGGAAGCCAAATAGCTAACGCCACTGGTACCAAGCCCATCTTTGACTCCTGGTCACAGCCTAAGGAAACATATCCCTGAATATTTTCCTTTGTGTCCCTTCCTTCTGGACGGAGCACTCACTGGGTTGAAGGTAATATACTGGCAGCAAGCTTTGCCTTTTTTTTTTTCTCCCCCAGAAGTGAGTTTGTCATGAGGTCGGTCAGTCCTTTATTGTGCTTGGAAGGAGGCCGGGTGCAACATCTCGGTGACTTGTGGTTCAGAACCGGAACAGAGACTCACGTAGAAAGGACCGGGGCCTTCCCTGGAGATTCCTGCCAAGCCTGCCTGGCCTGCAGTGGATGTTTCTGCCTTTGGTTTTTCTCACATTCTTCAGTAAAGGAACAGTGGTTTTTATCCTTAAAGGCTCTTGAGATGCCAGTTTGGTTATCTGGGTAAACACAGCCCCAGGTCAGGAGAGAATGCTTGCAGGTAACACTGTGAGGTCGGGTGTCTTCAGAACGGAGAAGTGAAACATGGCTGGTTTTAGGCTTGTCATCTGAGAAAGAACAACCCAGGTTCCTTCCGCATTTTTTTTTTTTTTTTTAGCTCTAAAATCAGATGGAATTTCTTTTCCTGGCAAATATTTCTTAGATAAGAAGTACCGCACACTACTTATTATAGATTCCTTTGTCATTTCTAAAAATTTCTAAAAGTACGTAATAAGATGACTTGCCATGGTAAACAATGAAGTCTCTTTTCGAGGAATGAATATTTTCTAGGAAAGCCGTGTCAATTATTATTTGGTCTGATTTCTTCAGCTGACTCTTCCCCTCTTCTCTTACCTCAAAATCTGCCTCAGAGGGCAGTCTGGGGACATTTTAGCCAGCATCGCTGGTAACTGATGTGTGTCATCCTTTTCCTGACATGTTTCCAGGTCCCGGAGAGGCAGCTGTACAGTTGCAAGCTGTCTCTGGGCTGGTGGGTAGAAACCATCTCTGTGCCGACTCCAGGACTGCTCAGTGCACAAGAGGGCAGTGTTTGCTTGCGGTCCTGGGTGGAGATGATCAGTGTGTAGGTTAACAGGTCAGCGTAGTTAGAATGACCTCAAACTTTTTCAAGACAAAATAAACTGTAAGTTATGATGGCTTCCCATGTACACCTGTAAATGCCTGACCCTTCCAAAAAATTGCCCCTTGCTCTTTTTTCCCTAAAAAGAAAAATATTGTTTCTTTCTTTTATTTTTAATTATTTTTTAATCAATGAAAATATGGTTTTCAGCCTTGTACCTACAATGGCAGAGGTTAAAAAGTGTTGCAAAAGCAAAACAACTGCTATCTAATTAAAAACCATATGGAAAGATTTTTGTTTGAAGCAAGGGGTCAAATGTATTTTCTCCCCCTTCACATCAGTGTAAAGATTATCTGACTTAACTTTGAAAGCATTTGAAGATGTGGGCTTCAGTCATCAACCCTTCTACACTCAGTTTTCTTTTCCTGCAAGTTCATGGTATTAACCAAAGCAAGGAATTTCTAGAAGGAAAAAAAAAAAATCCCTATCTCCTGGAGGCAAAATGTGCCACCTGAAATAGGCCGTGCCTGCTTCTGAATAAGAATTTGCCTGTTTTCAACTCTTCCTGAATATTTTTCTGTAGAGACTTTGAAGCCAGAAAGACACATAGTGTCTATCCTAGTCCCATCAGATTCCAGTCCATGCCAGAATTGGGGTCTCACTTTATTTTTATTTGATTGTTCATCTTGATTGTCCCTCCTGGCCCCGGAATGTGAATCCAGGTCCTTAGGATGTTTGTGGACTGTGTTCAGCTAGAGATGGGGACCAAACCGCTACTCCACTAGGGCATGCCATGATGATTGAGGTCTCACATCTTTTTTGTTCCCCCAAACCTAGAATTACTGGTACTGGTGCCTCTGGGACATTAACATCCCAAAGAGCTTCATGTGCCTACCAGCGGTAGCAAGGCCCAACACCCTAAGAAATTCTAGAGGTGGTGGAGTTGAGGGGGACCCATGCTCAGGAGGGACCCGGATCTAGCTCTGGGCTCTCCCCTGATAACGCAGCTTCGCCTCTCTGAGCTGTCTGTGTACCTAAGATGCAGGGGATCCGCTTGTTCGGGGTAGGTGTAGCAGAGAAAGTGTACGTAAAGCCTGTGGCACGTAGTGGGGAGCATGCTGTGCCGTCCCTCCCTCTGACCCTGACCAATTACAAGCATATGGGGCAGCGGGGTTGTGGGACAAGGGGCCAGAGACACAGACACGGTGGTTGGTTTGTTTGATTCACTATGCGTGTGTGTTGCTCGGCCGCTCTGAGTATCTGCTGCGAGGCAAAATGAAGTGTAGGTGGGGGCACCGCGCTGCCGCCTGATCTTCTGAGAGCCATCAAGGAGAAAAGCTGGGTTCCCAGGCTTAGCCCTATATGAAATCAGATGTCTTCTTCTAATCTTTTCTAATCGCAACATAAATCTTCCAAAGTGAGTGTGTCTATAAGATAGATGCTGCTCGGGCTGTGGAATATATTAATATGTGTGGCATCCTCACGGTCTTTAATTGATCAGTGGCATTTCATACAAGATTTGAATTTGACAGCACTGACTGAGGAGAACCTTGGGTGGCCTTCTCGTTTGCTTCCCCATGAAGCTCCTGTCCTGGCTTTTATTAGGAAGGTTTGTGTAGGAAAGGAAGGGTTTTTGAGCTGCAGGCTTTCAAAAGAGACTCACGCCATGTTTTTTCCAGGAACATAATTTCTGAAAAATACCGGAACCCTCAATTTCCAAAGGAGTCTAGTTTGTAAGAGGAATGAAAAGTTGTTTCTGCGCGTGGATTCTGGGTTGTTTTCCATCTTCACTCCCTTAGGCAGGATTGGCAAGCGGGGAATGGGACAGATGTTCCTTGGTAGTAATTTCCAGTCAGATTCTTGAATGCCTTGTATACTCTGGGTCACCGTCAGCTCATAATGGAGCAAAATTGAGTGAGAATTCCTGCAATGAAAGACGTGAACAGCACACCGGAGAGATATGATGGTAGAGATAGAGTGCATTCTGTGAGAAAATATTTCCAGTGCTATCTGTAAAATTCAGATTGAATAACCATTCTGAAGTGCTCCCTTTTAAAAGAGTTTCCTTCCACAAGCATTGCAGGCTGAGTAAATACCAATAATTTTTATTTCCCTTCTCCTTATCGGTCCCCCTACTGAAATGTTCCTACTGCCTAGCCTATCTGGTCTTTTCAAGTGAACATCAAATGATTAGTGTCAGCTTCCAATTTGAATTATGATCCACATTTCAAAACACAACTGCTTCTCCGCTTTTGCATTTGGAGGTAATTATCAATATTTACCAATAGTGGGGGAGAGTTGAAAATAGAGGAAACACTACTGAAAATGGTATCCCCAAGTGAAGCTAGTGTCCCCAGATGAAGCTAGAAGGGAGGGGCTGTGTGTGCCCAAGTGTGAGCAGAGGGCCTCAGAAGGCCTGGCTTGCCCTGGATGGCCTGTCTCTCTGGCTCCAGCCTCATCTGCGGTCTCTCATAGATGGATGAGAGGGACTGTGTGGACCCATTTGCACAGCTGTCTTTTGCCAAAGGGAACTCTGCAGACGCTGGGAAAGCTATTCCTGACGTCTGTAGGAAATGCTTGCTCTGGCCTCTGCTCTCAGAGGCCCTCCCTCTGTCTCCTTGGGGTCTGCTGTGGGGCTGGTGGGAGTGCCCTTTGGTAAGAAGGGCAAGAAAAGTCGAGAGCTGCTTTAAACCCTTGGTGGGCCTGAGGCCCACCCCACAACCTAGAAAACAGATGGACATGAGTAAAACGTGCTGAGATCCCACATGGAAACACAGTTATATATACTTGTTTTGAGTTGAATCCCAAGTATGCTAGGTGGCATTCTCTTATATCTTAGTAGACATTTCATTCAACTTTTACTAAAAGTTTTTTGCAGTTTTCTTTTTGTATTTTGAAGTCAGTTAAAAAAAAAAGAAAACCAAACAAACCCAAAAACAAATTGGTAAGCACCATGAGCTTTGGTACTTTGGAAACCCAAAGAGGTTTCAGACTCCGCCTCATAGAGCTTCCCGGATAGTGAAGACACTACAGTATCATCGGTCTGGGCTCTAGAGTCAGCAAGATTTACATAGAGTTTTGGCTTTTCTACTAGCTTGTTGTGTGACAGTGGACATTTTGTTTTTCTCTTCCTTGGTTTCTTCACCTGTTTAAAAATGGAGCAATACCTACCTCTGGGTTTGCTGTCAGGATTAGCAGTAACCTCTGCGGTATGTCAGCATCCTTCTGGGCGTGTGTAGGGGCCCAGCAAGTGGAGCGTGCTCAGGGCCCCTGTCGCAGAGCACTGCACAGTCAGGCACAGCTGTGTCCATTTCTGAGGTCGTTGGGGAGAGTCAGATGCCTTCTTCCTCAGCGACAGCGGGAAAGAGCATTGAAGTTATGCAAGATCTATGTTTCAAAGAAGGAAATGAAATTCTTGAATTTTTTAAGGCAAAGAAGAGAAGGGGAGAAAAGAGATTCATTGTTTTACTTGGCTGTTCGACAAGCAAGACAAAGCTGGCCTCTCTCCTGTCTAATGTCATCACTGGCGTTCTTTCTTTTTCTTCTTTTTCTTTTTTCCTCCTCCTTCCCTCCCTCCCCTTTCCTGCTTCTCCCCTGCCCCCTTTCTATGGTACTGCAACCAAATTCTGCTTTTTGGTCCGGCCCCGACAGGGTGAACTCTCTGCTCTGGAGGTGTTCCTGTTGGCAGCGATGTCCTCTTTTGCATCTTTGGTCTTCTCTTCAGCATTTTCTGCTGCTTTCAGAGGGAGGTGCTGTGGCTCATGTTGGAGCTTGTGAGGAGCCCTGTAAAGAAGGGCCAGGACGTGCTCGAGTTCTCTGAATTGTGCATCCTAGGATTGTGCAGCCAGGGCAGTGGGGTGGTGACAGGGTGACATCGGTGGAGTGGAGGTTTGGAGGAAGATGAGTATGGACTGACCTCTGGGTGAAACTGGACTGGGATCTCAGGGAGGACTGATGAAATCCCACATCACTGCACCATTTAATGACTACAGAGTGGGAACTCTGCCCACCCAGCACACACAGGCTTCAGAAAGCTCAAAAGGAAAAGACATGGGAAACTCGGTGCTGGGAGAAACCTGATAACTTCTCTTAGAGAACTCAATTCAGTTTCAAGCCCATTGAGTCGACACCTACTTTATCCTTGGACATGGGTGATGTGCTCTTGGCCCCAAGGCTCTGGAATTGCCCTCTTTACCTACCAGTGGCTTATGACACCTGTAACTGTTTATTTATAAGGAGTGTGGAAAGAGCTGGACTGGGCATGGCTGACCTGGGTTTAAACCCCAGCTCCATGGGAAGCTTGTGAGGATGCATGGTTCAGAATCTCAGCTTTCTCATCTTCAAAATGGGGGGAACCACGTTGCGGATATTTTTTAAGAATCCAGGGAAACAAGCTATGTATAGTGCTTATCTCAGTGCCTGCACTCTACAAAGTACACAATAAATGGTATTAGCTGTTGTGATCATAACCAAGTATGATTTGATTTTTTTAATCTCTAAAAGGCTGTTAATATAAAAATAAATCGTTTTTCAGAAGTCTGATGTCAGAAGTCTCACTTATTTTTGGTTAGGTAGGCAGGCTAGATGGATGGTGTCAGATACCATATGTAATATATGATTTTTATCTTTTTAAAAAAATCGGTGGTAATGTAGTTGGGGAGAAACTAAATTAACATACTTGAAATAATCAGAGTATATGTACTTAATTATGTTGATCTGCCTGCACAATTGTGAGTGCAGTTGGAATTGAGAGGAAGAAGCCCAGCGATGAGGAGAGACTGGACTTTAAACCAGAGGAGAAATGTGGGTAGTTTATTAGAAAGCAGTGTGTTTTGTCTACCAGGAGAGATTAGTCTGCAGGGAACCTTGGCCTGCTTTGTGTTTGGAAGCTGATAGGTGCCAGTCACTGCTGAATGCAGATGTTACCCAAAAGGATGTGATAAAAGAAACTTGACTTTTCTTGAAATAATTTATGAGTCAGTATTAAAGGAGAAACTCCTTGCAAAACAACATAAATGCAAACACAGTAGAATTTTAAAAGCCTGTGGTCTAGAAACCGAATTTGAATCCTGGCTTCAATATTTGTTAGCTGTATGATCTTGGTTAGATTACTTAACTTCTCTGGGCCTCAACTTCCTGGTCTGCAAAATAGGAAGGAACCATTTAAGGATTAGAAGAAATGTATCTGGTACACGATAAGCTTTTAATAAACACCATTATTGTGGTAGCCCTACTGATAATGAAGGCTTCCAGTCTCCGTGGTAACTGTGTTGCCAGCTCTATATGCGGGCTTCCCTGAAGGGTTACTGTTTTCTGCTGAGGTGTAGACGAGTGTACTGGAACACCGATTCCGTGTGGTGGAGAAGTTTATACGCGACCGAACTTCAGAAAACTCTTTTTTGTTAACTCTATTTTAAAACTAGGACAAAAGAAAGAAAGAAAGAAAAAAAACCCCAAACCCTTAATAACTTAATATTTTTACAGTCTGAGTTAGGCTTCTGTGTATGCTTGGGGAGCAATTAGAAAACTTTAGGTTTTCTAAAGTCATGTTGGGAGTGCCACACCTTCTTTCAGTTGGGGAAATAGTTTTGCCCCTGAATATACTGTTTATTTGGGGTCATGTATATTTCCAGATATATCAAATATAAATAATACGTTTTTACGTTTTTAAACTAGCAATAAAACATTAGACCTTTGTAGGTTTTTAAAAAAGGTCTTGCTGACTTTTAGTTTCCCCCAGATTTGCACGATTGAAATTTTTGGAAGTTTCCCATCTTTAGCTGAGCCAGGAGACACCTCTGTTTAGAGGTTAAATAACTCCCTATCAAGCCACATCTTATTACATCTAACTCTGAAGAGCCTCCCGCATTCTTTCATTTTGCTGTAGCACAGATTGCTTAAACTAAGGGGGAAATTGAATTTTTTGCAGTGTAGTGAGACTCATTTTTGTCAGATTTGTCTTAGAGGAGCTGACTCAAGTTTGCTTTTGTAAATAGGAAAACTGATTTGCAAAGAGATTAATGATGAGTAGCTGACAGGAGGTGACACGTGGTACATTTAGAATTTGATTGGCGAAATCACAGCCTTAAAACATGAGTAGACATTCTTTATGTAAAGACATAGGCTGTTTGGGTCTCAAAAAATGTTCATTGACACAGATTACTGTTAGATTAGTTTACATGCACATTGTACATGTGTAGAAACTCATGGCAAAAGAGTATACCATAAACACAGCAAATAAGCGGAGTTCGGAGTCATGGGTTATGTTGTAAAAATGCGTGAACTTCAGTCATTTTCAGCAAAGGTTTTATTATTTCAAAACTAGGATCTTTTTAATTGTCTTAAAGGAATGTCTCTTGGACAAATTTGATATATATAAACCGTCTTATATTTTTATTTTTGAAACATTTAAACATCTTTTTTTCCCCATGAAATTTTTCAGCACATAAAGTGAAACTGGAAGTAGTTTGGATAAGTAACCTCATTTTGGAGACTAAGAAGCACTAGAAAATTCAGCTTCTAAAGATCATTCTTTATGAGCAGTCAGCATCCAGACAAATTATCTGTCGTGTGAATGTTTTCTAAGCCATGACCAAATTTTGCTATCATTATATTCAGACTCAAACTTTGTTTAAAAGTGAAATTTCTAAAATGACACGTTCTGAAAGGTGGGCTGATTTTGGAGTAGGCAACTCAGTAGAAGTAGTGCATCCAATACAAGGACAAATGGCACTTTGTTTTTCCATTTTACTTATTTACTGTTTGACTTTAAAAAATTCGTATCATATCTTTACAATGAAACATTTGTGATTTCAGAAGCCCAGAACCCTAAGTGAATTCAGATGGACTTGCTGTTCCTTTGCTGTATGTGTGTCAGAACCTTTGTGCTTTCCCACAGAGCAAGGCTGCTTCTCACTGTTCGGTCCATCCAACTCTACCCACCTAATTCCATTAAACCTGCAAAGTCCCTGTTACTATTATTGTGATTGTTACTTTTTTGTAGTAGTTGTTGTTGTCACTATTATTGAACAAGCTTTGAATGTTTGGTTTGAAAAGATTTAATTGAGGATTTTGATTATGGTGATTTTGTGTGTGTGTGTGTGTGTGTGTGTGTGTGTGTGTGTGTGTGTGTGTGTGTAGCTGAGTAGGGAAGCATTGCAGGGATTTTATATACTTACATTTCTAGAGCATTTTCATTGATACCAGGAGTAAGATTTTTGATTTTACATGCTAGAAAGGTTGCTGTGAATTCTAACACTTGGGAATCACAGCTTTAATTCTGACCTGTTCTAGCAATATAAAAATTATCCCTGATACTGTTTTAGTCTCATAAATGAATGGGACCTATTTCTGACTCCAATTTGACTTAAACAGTCTCTCCGTTTCCCCAAGTGCCACTTCCCAAGGTGGACAAAACACGTTCTGTGCATGAGAAATGTGAGATGCTGACTGCATGGGGGCGGAAGGGGGAGAGGAAGCTGTTTGCAAAACTACTTAAAATAAATTTGAGGGGTCAAACATGGAACACAGTTGCAAAAGAGAAAGGAAAAAAATGCCTTAGGTCAGTTCAGCTGAAATAGCGAGGCATTCACATTGGCTAGAGGGTTATGTATTTCTTGCTAATCAGATACAATCGGTGCAGATAATATTCGAGTATCTGAGACTAGATCTCCTTGCCTCTCTATCAGGGAAATTAACCTAAAGGAGCATGTTTTAAAGGGTTGATCTGGGGGGAACAGATACCTTTGGGAGAGCGATGCAAGCTGTGTTTTCCTCCTTGTCCAGAGAGGGCTCAGGCGGCCTTCTGGCTCTCCGGCTTGCGGCTTGCAGCTTGTCTGTCAGAGACGCAGGCCTGGCTTGGGCCACGGCAGACAGGCTTGCGTTAGCACTTCATTTAAAAGCGATCGGTACTTTTAAATTAAACATGCAAAGTTATCTTGGTGAGGCATTGAATGGGAGGTTGCTGGATTATTGAATTTGGCCCACAGTTTAGCCAGTTCAGCAGGGATTTGGGGGTCTGAAGCAATTAATATGCAAGTACATTTGAGTCAGCAAGGTAGGAGATTACTGTCTTATCAGGGCAAGAAAAATTTCTTTTCCCAAGATCTATACTTTTTAGGAGGTAGATAACACTCATTGTTTGAGGTTCATGGTTCAGAGTGGCCACCTCAAGTTGCCAGTTTTTAACCACAAAAACACAGAGGGAGCAATTGCGCTAAAACAATCCAAAACAACAACCTCTTTGATGGACTATTTTGCATTATGCTTAGCATAGGGGAGACCCCAGATTCCTTTTTCACATTCTTTTTTTTTTCTTTTTTGTTCATGTAAGTTGAGAGAAAACTTGATTTTCTTTGTTGGAAAAAAATAATTCATTGAACTGATCAAAGCACATGAAGTCATTTTAATCCTGTCAGATTGAGTGTTTAAAAAGACGACAACGAAAAGAATTTCAGTACGTGACTAAACCCTAGTGTGTCCTGTCAATCCAGACGTGATTCATCCAAATTGCTGTGTGAGGTCCTGACTGTGGTGACCTGGGTGGGGGTAGCAGCCATTTCTTTGATACACCTCTTCCCTTCTACAGAGCCAGCACCCTTACACCTGTTTTTGTCCACATGGCAGGCAGCATTCAGGCATGACACGCATTTTTAGTGGCACTCCAACTTTGCACACCATGACTTTTCAAGCTTGGGGTTAATACTCTTTTGCTTGTATTTAAAATGGGGCAGGTTGGACATTAAGGAGTTGTGTGAAGTGTCATGTGTGAAGAGCAGCGAGAGGCAGGCACACTCTTCCTCCCCTGAACTTAGTGGAGGCACCAGGCCCAGCCCTGGAGCACGTGGCAGGCCTGTGACAGAAGCCGAGCCCTGGAGCTGGCAGGAGGCAGGCACTGTCTCATGAGGCAGACATGGAATTGCTTTCCTCCTGAAGACAGCTTCACCTGGCTGCAGCAGCAAAGTTTACTCTTTGAAAAAGCACATGTGACTTAAAAATGAAACTAGTGGTCATGGAGTGGTAAAGGCCTTTATTTCTGTATTTTCTATGGAGATCTTCTGGAAGCTTTAACTCTACATAATTTTAAGAATTTGGGGCCCTCGCTCAATAACTATGTGGCAGCCTACCCTTTAGTTAGGGCTCAAGCTGCCTTAAAAGCAAAATTGGTATAAAGACCAATGGTACATCCATCAAAAAAGACAAAACACTAACAGCCTTGGCCGCGTAGGGGGTACTTCAGGACAGGGCCCTGGAATGCATGACTGATTGACCATGTCCTTTGGGCAGGTGACATGGGGACCCAGCCTGGGCGTGAGTGGGTGTGTGACCTGGCTTCTGGGTTTCCTATGGGGCCTTGCCTCTTCCAGCCAATCAACTGCCCTTTTATTTAAGATGAAGGATAAAATACTTGGGAGAATAACTTTCATTGTTCCCATTCCCAAATCCTTTTTGTGTGTGGAGAGCATTCTGAGTTTGTCTGTTTACAGTCCTCCCATCCAGACCCAGAGCCTGTGCCGACATTCTTCTGAACAGATCACGTGTGCTTGGCAGACAGGCAGGCCCTCTGAGCGGTTTTTTTTGTGTTTTCAGCCGTGGTCTTTAGTTCTCAAGGGATACTGCCAGTCTCCATCCTGATTCCAGATTTAGAAGAAGAAGAAGAAGAAGGAAAAAAGATGCAAAACAAAACAAAAAAGAAGCCTTGGTATAAAATGGAAGTAGAACTTGGCAGCGGCCAGTGGAGATTGCGATAAGGCGTCTGAAGTGTCTCCTTTTGAAAGGTCTTTCTTGTTGAAGTCCTTCTCTCCCAGCATGTCTGGTCCTTGCAGGCGCCCCAGCGGAGCTGCTGCGGGGCGGGCTCTTCACTGCGGAGCCTCGGTGTCTTCAGCTTCAGAAAGGCCCCTAACAAGCAGTGAAACATGAGTGATGCAGGGTTAATGTTACCAAATCCTTTTTACCCTTTAATGGGAGAAAGTGACTAGATTAAGTTTATTCAGAACAGGTAACAATAATAAAGCTTCATGTTTGAGTAATTGCTACTCTGTATTATCTCATTTAATTTCCAACGATTCTAGAGGGAACTTTTTTTGCTTTTAATAAATGAACAAAATGAAGAGTGGTTAAGTACCCAAAACTGTATAGTAGTAAAGTGACTGGTCCAGGATTTTAAAATTCAGTTATGTTTTTCGTTAGGTAATAAATACAGGGGGTAGAAAATTCAAGCAACACAAGATATACAGTGAAAAATATGTTTTCTTTCTCTGTATCCAGTCTCCTAATTCCCTCCCAGTATACCACCTTTGCTTTTTAAATATATTCTGGAGATGGCAGAGTATCACATCATTCTGTTGAATGGCAGCTTACTGTCCCACTCCTCAGAGAACTCTGCTAGTTCACACCACTCTGCACAGACTTAGTCTGTCTTCTACATTTCTGTTCTGGGGAGTTCTGCTTGGCACCTGGGTATCCTCATTCCCCGGCCTGTGCAGATGCCATTGACCACTCTCTTCTCTTCAAGTGTTGTTTTCCTTCCCCAGCTCAGCCAGAGGACTCCCATCAGCCTGATGTCAGCGAAGACCTGGTGATAGCTTCTGGTTTTGGCTCTTGGCCTATCTCGACCAGCTAGTGAGGGGACAGTGGTCTTGGGTGGTGAGTTGTCCTAGATAAGAAATAGTAGGAGGCCTTTCTTTCCATTTACCCTCTGTTTTGTGCTCTGTAATCTTGTCTGACTGGCCTAGACTTGAATTCTAGTTCTGCTATTTTAGTGGCTGAGTGACCTTAGATAACTTATTTAATCGTTCTGAGCTTCAGGATAATCGTCAGTTAAAACAGCACTCATAATACCTACCTGTGCAGGTTGCTCTGAGAAAATAGAATAAATACCTGTGCTGGCACTACCTTTAGTTAGCATTATTGAGCTTTGATTGTGTCAGGCACTGTTGTAAATCCCTTTAACCTGTGTTATCTCATCTAATCCTGATAAACCCCCAATGAGTTAGATACAGTTCCTATCCTTCTCTTATAAGTGACTTAAATTAGGTCCTTTGCTGAGGACAATCCATCTAATCGTGGTGGAGTAGATATTTGATGCCAGTTGTTTCCTCCAGAGCCCGTGATCTTGACCACTAGGCTATGCTGGCCTCCCATAAATGTGGCCAGAGCTGGTTATACATACTGGATAGTTCTTTACTGATTGAATTCTGCTTCTAGTGAAACTCGAGCTCTTTTTTTTTACAGTTTCATGCCAGAGATGCTCATTTCTTCCCAAGGAAAACTCTTGGAGTTCTCTTCTTACCACACCTACTAGAAATGTGACCTGAAATAAGATATGTCATCTCTCTGCACCTCAGTTTCCATGGAGGATAGCAATGCTTTATATCACATATCATTGTGAGGATGGATACACACAGAGCACCCTGCACAGAACCTAGCACAGAGTAGGTCCTCAGTTAATGTGGTGGCTTCTGTTTCTTCTTCATTTGGCCAGTTTACAGACAACTGGAAAGAAATTTGGGGATTCCTCAAATGTTTACAGAATCACTTAATATGAAGTCGCATTGGGTTTTTTGTTTTGTTTTGGTCCCTGTAGGAAGTGATTGTATGGAATATTAACTTAGGGGTGTGGGGGGGCATACCCCTGTCACTCTGAGTTTTAGGTATAACCAAGGAGACTTGATTTCTACATCCTCTGAGAGGGTGGGCTTCCAGCAGGTGCAGCAGTGCAGACCAGTGGGCTTCTCTTTGTAGCTCACACTCTTCACTGTTCCCCAGAGAGATGATAAGAATAAACAGAAATGAAGCAAACCAAAAAAAAAAAAAATAGGCGTATTTGATTGGTCTTCCAAACACATTCAAGTCCCATCAGCAACTAGTTTAATGTTTTTTTTTTTGTATTTTCCTTCAAGTTTGTTTTTAAATTGTGATGAAATGCACATAATACAAAACATAACATTTTTAACCATTGTTAGTGCTCAGTTCTGTGGCGTTAAGTACATTCTCACTGTACGCACCCATCGCCATCATCCATCTGCAGAACTCTCTCTGTCTTGAAAAGCTGAAGCTGTCCTAGGCATCACTAATTTTCCATTCCCTACCAATCCCTGGCAGCCACCACTCTACTTTCCGTTTCTATGAGTTTGATTAATCGAGAGACTCAGAAAAGTATCGTGCAGCATTTGCCCTTTTGAGATTGGCTTGTTGCATGAAGGACAGTCTCTTTCAAGGTTCACCCATGCTGTAGGATGTGCCAGAATTTCCTTCAGAGCTGAATGATGGAGCTTCCATTGTATGCTTATTCTTCTAAGTTTTAAAAGTTTAATTAAATATATAAACACAATGATATACTTACTAGTATATTTGCATAGCCATCTCTATAGTGTGTGTTTTGCTTTGACTTAAAACATTACATTTTCCATGTTATACTTGATCTTTGTATTATTGTTAGTGATGACATACTGTTTTGATTCTGTTTAAAATATGGACATTTATTTATTTTCCTTATATTTTACAGAATTAGTTATATTGAACTCTGCATATTTCTAAAATTACATTTCTCAGGGACACTGGGAAGTTTGTAGTCTGCTCTTTTTCATTTTCATTTTGAAGTTCCTGGTTGCATTGTAAATTCTTCAGGATGGGTTAGCAGCAATGGCTGCATTTTGTTCTTTACCTGGACATGGTAAGAAATACAGGTTTACCAGATCTTAAGTATAGTTCCAAAACAAAAAGCTCTAAAAATTGAAAATATGTTTTGGGAAATTTGGATGCAAACCTAATCAGAACTGACTGAGGCTATTTATTAGCTTTTATTTTTCCCATTTAGTGTAAGTATTTAGACATATAGGCATGCCTATAGAGTTATGGTTTGGTCAACCACCTGTGACTGGTACAGTCCACGTACATCCCAGGGACCTGGGTTCTCATCCCAGGACCACTGGAAAAAACAAAGATGAACAACTAAATAAAATAAATAAGCAAAGTGCTTCTTCCTCCTCTCTCTTCCTGCCTGCCTGCCTCTGCTCACCTTTATTCCTGTCTGTACCTTTTCTTTAAAAAAAAAATTTAATTAATTAATATTTATAGGGAATGACTCCATTCCCGCTAGGGAATTACAGAATGTATGGTATATTCTTATATGTACTGATTTATCTTTTTAAAAGTTAATATATTTTAATTTATAATTTCATAACTTAATATTGTGAAATATGCCATGTCTAACTTCATTTTAATTAATGATAAAACATGGACCGCTTTCTGTGACATTAATTTATAGAATATTCCTTTGTATGATAACCATGTTGTTTTAAAAAAAATGTTTATCAGCTTTATTGATATTTAAAGTGCTAATTCAATGCCTCTTACATTCACAGAGTTCTGTAACTATCGCATAATCAATTTTTTTAAAGATGCAAGCAGGAATGAAGGCGAGTTGGCAGGCAGGAAGAAAGAGGAGGAAGAAGCGCTTTATTTATTTTATTCAGTTATGCATCTTGATTGTTGCCCCTGGGCCCAGGGTCTTGAAACGGGGACCTTGGGATGTATGTGGACTGCACCCAGTGTACCAAACAGCTAGGCCACCAGGCTGCACCCGCACATCTGATAGCAGTCACTCCCCATTTCTTCCGACATCCTGCGCTAGGCTACTGCTAATCAGCTTTCTGTATCTATAGATTTACCTGTTGCAGACATTTTGTGTAAATAGAGTCATGTTCAGCGGGTGGCCTTTTGTATATGGCTTCTTTCACTTAGCATGTCCCTGAAGTTTGCCCATGTTGTAACAGGAATCGACACTTGGTTTATTTTTATGGGTGAATTATATGTATGGATAGACTACTTCTAGTTTATTCTTCAGTTAATGGACATTTGGGGTGTTTTCACTTTTTGACTATTACGAATTATGCTTTTATGAAGATTCTTGTGCAAGTCCTTGTGTGGGCATATGTCTTCAGTCCTTTTGGGTGTGTGCTCTGCAGAGGAATTGCTGAGTCCTAGGATTACTCTAGGTTTACTTTCTGAGGAACTGCCAAACTGTTTTCCAAAGTAACTGCACCAGTTTACATCTCTTGTTATTAGGTATTTTAATTGTACAATCCTAGGGTGTGTGATGTGTTATCACATTGTAGTTTAAATATGTTAGTGATGAGTATTTTTAGATGTGGCCATGAATACATCTTTTTTTAAAAAATGTTTGTTCAGCTCTGTGTTCATTTTCTTTTTCAAGGCAAGCAGGCAGCAAGAGAGAGGAGGAAAAAGCATTTTTATTGAAGTTGTAGTTCTCGGCTATAACCTCTGACCGCAGGATGTGAACCTGGGTCCTTGGGATGCATATGGGCTGTCCCACCACAGGGTGCACCTCTTTGTTCATTTTTATGTTGGGTTATTTGTCTTTTCATTGCTCAGTTGTAAGAGTTTTTAATATAGTCTAGATAATTCTTTATCAGATATGTGATTTGCAGATATTTTCTCTAGTTTTCGCTTTGAGAGGCTCCTTTGAAGCACCAGTTTTTCACTTTGATGAAGTGCGGTTTGTTTCTTTCTCTTGTTGCTTGTGTCACAAAACCGTTACCTGATTCAGGGTTGCAAATATGAGTGTTTTCTTCTGGGAGTTTTACATTTAGATCTTTGATCTAAAAACTCTTACATTTAGGTCTTTGATCTGTTGGGAATTGGTTTTTGTATGTGGTGTGAGGTAGGGGTCCAAATGTATTTCTTTTTGTATGTAGCTATGCATTGTTCCAGTGACATTTGTTGAAAAAGCTATTTGTTTCCCATAGAATTGTGTCGACACTCTTTTAAATCAATCTGTTTTAAACATGAGACTCTTTTCTGGTTCTCAGTTCTATTCCATTGATCTGTATATCTATCTCTATTTTGAATTACTTTTTTAAATGTTCTGAATTCTGAACACATTTTCCTCCAAAGTTTTATGGACTAGATAATAATAATAGATTGCTGTTGACCAGGGGGCAAGGACACTGACTTTTCAGTTCCTCCGACATTACTAGATTTACCTTTCCCACCTGTCTTACCATATCCTCTCCATGGCACACCTGGGAAAGCCTGAGAGCAGAGCTGACATCACAGATTTTCTGACGTCACATCATCACTGTGTTCCAGCATGATGATGTCACACTTTTAGAATCCAAACCTTGGACACAAATTGCAATGTAGACACAATCTGGGAGGCTCACAGCCCTCCACAGGTGCCCCACCTCTGAATACTGTTACATGGGGGTGGCCATCCGGGGACCTCGTTGAGCTCGGTCACCCTGACCACCTCAGCCTTGGCCATGTTTAATTGATTCCGGGATAGATACCAGAACCAAGCTGGACTAAAAAGATGTTCTCCCCTGGGAATTTGAACTTCGGGAGGAAAAGGCATAGAGGACTAGGAGGCCCAGAAATAGGAAACTTTTAACGGAAATAACCTCTCTAGAGAAGGTTGCTGAGAGTGACTGTGAGCTACCTTGAATCCTTCTTGTATCTTCCTTTTTATTTAAAATTAGTAATTTTTGTTGCTCATGAGGAAAAAAAAATCATCATTACATCAATGAATGCATCCATGTGGTGAAGAGTGGAGGTAGGTAGGTAGGTAGGTAGATATAACTTTTTTTTTTTTTTTTTTTTTAAAGAAATGTGCATTTACCTCTGCCAAGAGCAGGGTATTTTGAGTGCTTTGACACTGAGAATGACCTAGCAGAAAAAGAGTGGCTCTGGCCTATAGAACTCACTGTTCATTGTGTTGGAATGTAGGGGATTGATATGTAAAGCAAATGTGCTGAATATGAGATACATGTGCCTCAGTTAACAACCAAGAAAAGTGCTCTAGGGATTCAGAGGTAGGAGTCAGGGAAGCCTTCCCAGAGGAGGTGACATGGTGGGTGGTGTCCTGTTGGATAAGTTGGAGTCTGCCTGGTGCCAAATGAGATTTCAAAGTCTGGGAGAAGGGCACCATGTGCAGGCGTCCAGAGCATGAAGAATTTGTTGGGTTTGGGCACCTCAGAGATTTTTATGATTAGTTCACAAGTATGAAGTCAGTGGCAAACCGCTATTGCAAGTTGGAAGAGATTATGAAGGGCGTTGTCTCTCAGGCCAGAACATTTAGACTTTGTTCTAGAGGCAGCAGACCCCTTTGGGGGCTTGAGTAAGCAGAGAAGTGAAGATCTGTGATTTACAAAGCTCACCTGGTATCGATGGGGTGGAGGGGAGAGGGGCCAGGAGACTATTTTGAGGCTGGGCCTTGGATTAGGATAGTAAGGGCGGAATGGAAATGAAGGGAGGAGGAAACCCAAGTTAGGAAATAGCCTGGCCATACTGGGGAGCCTGCCCTGTAGGTGGTGGGACAATACAGTTTAAAGAGGGGGAGGGAAGAAGAGGGGGTGTTGGCACAGAATGGTGTGAGGTGTGGGTGTGTGGGGAGATGGGTGGGATCTCTGCTGTGATCAAGATGAGGCCTGGCAGCAGGCAGGCCAGCAGCCTCGGGGCCCCTCTTTTGTGAGCTAGATGAAAGGGGCTTCATTCGACTTTGTTTTATGCCAATCAGGTGCAGCTTTTAGATTCCTGGCTAGCTGCCATGTTGCCCCCAGGCAAAAGTTTGGCGGCCTTGGTATTGTTGACCCTTTGTACTGGATGGTGAAAGTATCTGCCTTGCAGACTGGGCCCTGGAATCAGGTATTTGGAATGCATAGCTAATGCGTTCCACTCCGGACCTTTGGTATTATTATTCCACAGTATCACATCTAATTGACTATTTCCAAACGTCCTTGTACATTTTGACTGTACAAGCAAGTAGGTTGCCAGCGGCTGCTCTCTCCTCCGGCTGCCTCATTTGGGGAGTTTTTGGCTCCGCCTCTTCTCAGGCTCCCAGTCCATCTCCCAGCATCCCCACCTGTCGTGCATCTGGAGCTCCTCACTAGAGATGGGGTAAGAGACTGTTGTGTGCAGAGAACAGCCTCAGCCCTGGCACTACCCTGTCCCCACCGGAGGGTCTGTGGAGACCTGGACAGTGGGGTGTGGCCTGCAGGCACTGATGGAGCTCAGGCCTGGTGCCTAAGGCATGGGGTGGTGGGGACACTGAATCACGCAGTCATCCTTCCCTTCTCAGTCCTCTCATCGTCCCCTGACCACCTGTAGGCAAGAGCCCCATCGTGATACCTCCCGTCTCCCTCCCTGGTCAGGAGCAGATGGCTCACAGAAGGTAAAACACAGCCACATCTTTTAATGTTTATTGTTTTTTATGGTTGTCTTCTAATTTTGGCTTGTCATTGTTTTCCACTTACAACCATCATATTGTTACCTTTAAAAAAAAATTGTCATCAAATATGCGTAACATAAAATTTACTGTTTTAACCATTTTAAGTGTGAGATTCAGTGTCGTAGAGTATGTCCTCGGTGTTGTGCAGCATCATTGCTCTTTCCAAAACTTTTCCGTCACCTTAGACTAAGTCTCCACACCCTTTCAGCAGTAAGTCCTCCTCGCCCTCTCCCGCAGCCCCGGCAGCCCCATTCCACTTTGTCTCTGAGAAGCGGCCTGTTCTAGGTATTCGTGTGAGTGGAATCACACTGCACTGTCCTTTTGTGTCTGACTTGCTTTACTCAGCACAAGGTTGCAGGGTGAGTGCTGCAGCGAGTGCCCTGTAGCGAGAATTTCACCCTTTTAGAGGCTGAATAATAATCCATTGTCCCAACTGACCACATTTTGTTTTCCCACTCAGTGACTGGTGGGTACCTGGGTTGTTTTCACCTTCTGTTTATTGTGATGAATGCTGTTGTGAACATTCGTTATATGTATCTGTTTGAGTCCCCAGTTTCAATTCTTTTGGATATATACCTGAGTGGAACTGTTGGGTAAAGTGATGAGAATTTTCTTTTAAGGAAAAAAATGGGTTTAAAAAAAGAAGACAAGGTGTGTCCTGGTGCCTTAGTGGTTAAATCCACAGCCTCAGGCCAGCATAGTCCAAATACATCCCAAGAACCTGGGTTTACCCCCCGGGACTGGGGGAACCAGCCAAGTTGAACTAAGTGAAATTAATAAATGTGTTTCCTCGCTCTGCCTGCCTGTCTGCTTGCCTTCACCTGCACCTTTCCATTAAAAGAAAAAATGGCAAAACTGGTCATTTAAACACAAACACAGTAGCAATGTGGGTGGCACTGTGAGACGGGAAAGGTGAGCTGGCCCTGGTGTGCTGCTGGTGCGAGAGTGGTGTGCCTCAGTCCGGGCTCCGGCCCCCACCTGTGGAGCTGACCGTTACTACCTCCCAGCCTGCGCGTCGCTCAAGGAGGGTGACTCCTGATTTCCCTCCAGGTTGCCGTGTGGCTCTGACCAGGACAATGGTGTGTGAGCAGCCCGGTGCCCACCTGGTTTCATTCCACAGCTCTGGGCCCACCCTTCTGTGGGCTCGTTGGAGGCTGTGTGTGCTGCTCCAAACCCAGTGTGGCTCCCTGACACACTCCTCCTCTTGACCCTACTGTTCTGACACCTAGAACAGAGCTCCAGACCATCAGGGGTCTTCCTCATCCTTACACATGGTTTGGGCATAGGACTTACGCCCTTGTGCTTACTTGAGCTTTTATGCCTTCTTTTCCATCCTGCTTAATTCTTTGTCTTTTGACTCCTGCCTTTTAATTAATCTATTAACTCCACCATGTTGAGCCCCTGTGACACTAGAAGGCGTTGCACGTGCGTGTTGGGCACCCAAGATGTAGAAGTCATGACCCCACCTGCAGTGTTCTTCGTCTTTTTGGGAGAGAAATGAAAGGGATTGTTGAGAGCATCAGGTAGTAGAGATAATGTATGATGGATCCTAGCAGGTATTTTTCCCCTGGATGTTGTCCTTACCTATGTCAGCTCCTGAAAGGGGATGTTTGCTGGCTTCTTTGTGGGGCTATCCAGCGTAGTAGAAAGGAAGATGGGTTTTAGAGCCCAGGTTCAAGTTTTGCATGCCACTCCTGGCAACGTGATCTTCAGGGCAGCATGGATTTGTGCCGCCTGCCCCTGAGGCTGCGGGCAAGACTCGGGGTGGTGCGCATCAAGTGCCAGCCTGGCTACAGAGTAGGCCCTCGCCGAGGAGCCCTCCTCCCAGCACTTGCTCTGTGGTGCCTCATTAGATCTCGGGGAATCAGTGGTGCCGCCGGGAGGGCGAACTGGTGGGCCCCGCCCAGGTCCTGTTGCTGCCTGGCAGCTTCTAGAAGCACATTCCCAAGGGACCTTCGAGAGTACAGCAGAAGCGGCCAGGGCCCATCTGCAAGGGAGTGGGTCTCTGCAGTTCGGGCTAGGTGCCCAGGCTGTGACAGCTCTCCTGGCACTGCAGGAGGGTGCTGCTTTCTCGGACCCTTGACCTGGGTGTTTGCATTGTCCTGCATTTTTTCAGTTATTTTAACATTTTTCCCTTCAAACAATCATTTTCCTGGCATTTGAGTGGTGGTTTATGAAAAATGTTTTTGAATCTTTGAAGATGTTACTAAAAAGAGAATGAATTAGCATCTCTGCTTTGCCCCAGCCACCTCACCTATGTGCTATACACAAGTCAGCTATATGGCCCTCACACCTCTCCCTGTTACTCAGTCATAGCAAAGGGAAAGCACCGTCCTAAGGTCACACTCCAGTCGGCAGGCCAGGATTTGGACATCACCTGAGAGCTGGTGCAGCAGATACATCTCTCCTCTGGATGGGAGAAAAGAGGGGAAGGGAAATGATACGTTTAACTGAGTGAGACTAAGCCAGAGGGGCTGTGTTCTGTGCAAGTGGGACCTGTTCTCTGAGGGGCGGTGGGGGACCCTTGATTCTTTCCAGCGCTTCAGTGAAGGAGAAAACCCAGTCCCAAACCACACGAGAAACCCAGCCACCACAGAGGCTGCCTGCACCCGGTGTTCCTGGTGCGAGCCTGCGTGCTTTGCCTCTCCTCTCCTCTCCTCTCCCCTTCCTTCCCCTCCCCTCCCCTCCCCTCCCCTTTCCTCTCACCCCCTGGGGCAGGAAATCTTCCCAGTTCAAAAAACTCACAGAGCATCTGAGTACTGTGTTAAATGGAGACAAGGCCAGGCTCCTGCTCCTGCCTGGTTCAGCATCTGCCCTGTCCTGTGATCACTGTCCTTTCTCCTGGCAAGGACAGGATAGACCTCTCTGGGAGATGCGACAGTGTTTTAGCAGCAGCACTGGAAGTCTTCGGCTTGGCCCAGCCTTCTAGGGACCAGTTGTAGAAATTCTGGTGAGAGCCTTAGATAAATTCTGCTTTTTGATTTCATAATTTACTCTCTAGGAAATAACCTGAAGTCAGTCAGGGCTTTGTGCACAAAGATGTTCTTCACAGCTTTGCTTACAGCAGCAAAAACTTGGAAGCTACTCAAATGAAGTAAATGAGGTGCTTCTTTGTACTTCCCTTCCTTAAAATGAGAATTTATGAAGAGAATTGGAAAACATGAAGTATCACATTAAATATGTGGCAAGAAATTTATTTCAGTCTTATTTAGCAATGTATGAAATACATAGGCACAGGTCAAAAGCTAGAAAGACACCAAATATTAACAGTGACTTTCTTAAGAGGATGACAGTGTAGACCACTGTCATTTCCTTTTATAAAGGTTTTCCCCTGATGTTATTTTCCAAAGTTCCTGTAATAAACATAATTAATTTAACACCACCCCTCCTCCCCGCCCCCCAATTACATAAAAGTCAAAACATAGCTGTCGCACAGCCAGTTCTCATTTCTCTTTCAGGAGCTGCCTGGCTGAGGTGCAGAGGTGTGGTCTGCTGGGTGCTCGCTCCCCTGGGCCCTCTCCCAGCACGGGCTGGGTCCTAGGAGTAGCATTATAATTAATATTTCACATGACCGCTGCTTAAAGTCTGTTGGCAGTTGGGCAGTTTACTTCATTTAATCTAAACTCACGTTCAAGTTTAGGGGTCAGGCTTTTCTTTGGCTTTTGGAGTTGAGGAAACATGAAAGAAATCTGCCTGCCTTCTATTTGTTTAAATACTAAAGCATTTAAAATGTTTTCCCCCTTCTTTCAGATAACCAAAACACAGCTGACTCTTCACTGTGTGCAGTTGCTAGCTCTCCGTGAGGGTGGTTAGAGCCCTGGTAATAGAGGGGGCAGCTTGTAGAGCAATGATTAAATAGCTCTTGGGAAATTGTTATTTTGTCTTGTAGTAGAAAACCAAGACTGTGTCTTGCTGCCGAGTGCACTTTTTGGTGACCGGCAGAAGAAAAAAGAATGTTCCAAAATGAAACTCAGAGCCACTGGCCATCTACAAGATCTCTTCTCTCTGGTGGGGCACATGGGGACCTAATAGATAAGGGGGTTCTGGCTATTTGACTGTCTTCTGACTCTCAGTCTCTGCATCTTCCTGCTGGGCATGAAGTGCCTCCCATTCACATATGTCATGAATGAGTGTCCGTTTTTGAAACTGATTAACTCTACCTGATCCCCAGAAGATATGCTGGGGATTGGGCTGGGGTCCAGAAGGGAAAGCCATGGAATTTTCCATGAAGACTAGCTGTGAGGTCTGGGACTAGTATGTTTAGGTTAGTGACCAGCAAGCCCATTGAGACACTGGGGAAAGCTCTGGTCCTTCTCCCAGCAAAATGTATATAACTGTTTCCAGAGGTGTTTGGACCCCAGGTGAAGAACTTCTGTTCAGGAAGCAATGGTGGCCTGGCTAGACTTGTGATGGGCTGAGCTGTGAAGGGATTGCTCTTGTTACCTGTCTGGGAAGGCAGGCCCCGATGTGCATGTGGCTAGGTCTGTGCTGTAGTCAGAAGGAAGGCCTCCTGCTTGTTTGTGAGAGTATAGCCACAGAGAAAAAGAAAAGAAAACCACTCATTTATAATAATTTTCTTCCTGCATATATAACCCCGAATGACTTAGAAAGACAAAGATCTGTTAAGAACGATGGACATAGACCCAAGATTTCCCTTCACTCGTGTCTCAGCATGTATGTTTCGGATTCTATTACATATGTAGAATTTTTATGTAAAACAACAGTGAGTTGGTGTGCGTATGGGTGGGAAATGTGTTGTGATACAAGAACACAGTGGCCCTTTGTATATTTTTGAATCAGTCTTATTTTTCTGATTGTAAAACTGATGCAGACCAATTTTGGAAAATTTGGATAAAAGGTAAAACTCTAAGGAAGAAAATAATCATCTAGTTTACATAGTTGAGATTATACATTTCATGCGATTTTTCTACTTGCTTTTTAACATTGAACATTGTAGCCTAAGCATTTTTCCCACACGATTAATCACTTTCTGTAAAGATCATTTTTTCATGCCTGCAGGAGCTCCCACATGAATGTACAATTTCTTTAAGTGTGTGGTGTGGTGGAAAACCTATAAGCTGTGACTTAGAGAAAATCTGTGTTTAAAACCTGTGTCCTGGCATGCACTGGTGGAGTAGTGGTTGTGTCAGCTACCTCCAGTCGAGTGAGTCCATGTACGTCCTGAGGACCAGGGTTCCTGTGCTGGGGCTGGGGAAACAGCCATTGTGAACAATGAAATACAGATCAATGCTTCTTCCTCCTCTCTCCTCCTGTCTGCCTGCCTGCTCACCTTCATTCCTGCCCACACCATTCCTTTATTTTAAAAAACCAAACAAACCAAAAACCGGTGTCTGTCATTTCCTGACTCTGGGTGATCTCTGGAGCCTCGGTTTCCTCCTCTCTGAAATGGGGACAGAACAAGTCCCTTGTGGAGTTGCTGGGAAGACTCAGTGAGAATGTACAGGAAGACACACGCACAGTGTGAGCAGCAATGAGCGATGCCAGTCGCGGCTGCCCTTAGGGCAAGTGGTGGTGGTGGCAGGTGGTAGCAGCAGGTGGTGGCTGTAGCCGTGTGATCTCCTGGCCCCTCCAGGAGTTGGGTGCTCACATTGTGTTAAGAATAAGCAGCCCAGCTCTGGCCTCACTTTTAAAACAATTTTTTCTGTGTCCGTGATTCTTGCTCTGTGTATTTATGTAAGCTGCTTTACATCCTTTCTGCAGTAAGGCAAATATACGTAAATAAACACTCTGTTCCCTCTAGCACTGGACGCTTAAGTTGTTTCCAATTTCTTGCTATTGTAAATAATGCTGCACAGAATCTATTTGGGCATCAAGGTCTGTCCCAGATTGGAGTATTTCCCAGGCCTAGAATCCTAGAACTGGAATTATAGGACCAAAGGGCATTTGTTTTTATGCCTTGGGTCCAAATTATCAGTTTACTCCTAAAAAGGTTGTACCAGTTTCTGCTCCGAAGAACTGCCACATGAGAGTAGACCGTGGCCCTGCTGCCTGGAAGTCCACTTGAGCGACATCTTTCTTTTCAGGTCCCTCCCCACCATGGCCAGGTAGTAGCGATCCGCGCTCACCTGACCGTGGCACTCCGTAGCATCATCTGTAAATGGAGCTTGGGGTTGAGGTCTGCTCCAGCCTCCCTCCCTTTTGGTAAATCTTGTTTCTGATGGGAAGGAGTCCTGTCGCCAGCCAGTCCTGCCCGTGTAGACTGCCCCCTCTGCTAAACAATGAGCACATTCAGACCCGACTCGTGTTTTCAGTTATTAAAAAACGGAGCCGTCTGTCTCTGCCTGTGACTTTAATCTTTAAGCCTTTATTCCTTTACCCCATCCCCCTTCCCCTAACCTTTTGTTTGTGCAGTTCTGAGCTCTGGGATCCGTGGGTCCAAGAGTTTCTGCGTATATTGTGCCTTCCCCTGGCAGCTACAGATGGTTGTAGCCCTGAGCGATGTTATTTCAGGGTAGGCAAGGGGGGAGAACTGCGGGTGAGAGGGAAGGAGAAAACCAGAGGCCGGTTCTCCTTGCCTCCAGCAGTCGTTTGGATTTTGCAGAAATGATTTATTTGGATATAGCTCTGGAGTGAGTGCCTCAGCTCCATTCTCTGATTTCCAAAGTCAGTAGAGACCAGTTCTCTCTTGGAATTGCTTTAAGTTTACTTATGTCTTCCTGTGGCCTCTTAGCGTTTCCTCTTGGGAAGCGTTCATGTGGTTGAACTGTGTCTATGTTTATTTAGATGAAGGAAAAATCCCAGGAAAGGCTCTTCGATAATAACCCTGGGTCTCCTAAAACAGTGCCAAAAAGTACCGAACACGAAACTGTCTTCAAGTTCAGAAAGGGCACCTTCTGGCAGCAGCTTGGGTCCCTAGTGTTTTCTTGGACAGAGCCAGCCAGAGGCTGGCCAGAGACACAGTCAGGAACCCGGCTGGCAGAGACTGTTGGGCACTGCATCTCTTTTGGGGACTGTGGGCACCAAGCAACATGGGCGAGGCTGGCGGTGGCAGCCTGTAGGAAGGCTGCTGTGTGTGAATGCAGTGCTCTTCCTTCTCTGAGTGCCCTGTGCCTTCGTCCCACGGGCCCCTTGGGGTGAGTGAGCCCAGAGCCGGGCTGGAGGGACCACCTGAAGCCAGGCCCAGAGCAAGGATGCATTTTTTTCAAAATCTTTTTTTTTTTTTCAAAATCATTTTTTAAGTGTGTCTTTTTACATGCAAACACACCTTTTTTTAAAAAAGTATTTTTACTTACTACAAAATCGCTCTACCATTGCAGCCTTTCATAAAAGCTTTCAGAGTGAGAGCCCCCACTCCCTTATAATGCTGACGTGGGTCCTGCGTGTCCATCAGACTCAATGTACTAGTATTTTCCTTAACCTTTATTTAAAACTTCACTGGGGGTCTGCGCTACACCTGCTCTTTTGCATTTTACTTCCTCCCACTTCACAACGTCTTGGAGATCTTCTCGCATGCACAGTTAGTTGAGATTCATTCTGTCACACTGGCTGCAGGGTCCCCTTGTGTGCTTGTACTATTTATCGTCTTTCAGTGGTGGCCACTTAGGGTGTCTTTTGCTAGGTGGACATGCCTTTTTGCACCTTTGTAGATGTGTTTCTATCTTAGAAGTGGATGTTGAGGGAACAATTCCATTTTGATCAATATTGTTGACTCTTCTTCCCCAAGGTCATACTCTATGTTTGTTTTATAAAAATAGTATGGCAAGTGTGTTACCATCAGGCAAAATGAAGACTTTGTCTAAATTTTCAGGACTACATTTGTGTTATGACTTTCGGTGTGCTCTGCTGCAGCATTATCCATACAGGGGTTTGCAAACTTGAATTTTTTCTTTTTCTTTTCTTTTTTTAAAGGAAAGGTACTGGCAACAATGAAGGCCTGCAGGCAAACAGGCAGGATGAGAATGGAGGAAGAAGCATTTAATTTTATTTCCATTTTAACTGTTTACACTGGTTGTTTTTCCCCTAGATCCTGGACTCGAACCCAGGGGTATGTGGCCTGATCTCCTTTAGAGGCGATTGACCCAACTGCTTCAACACCAGGACACACTACAAACTTGAATTTGAAAACACCCGGCTTCAAAGATTTGGGTTTGACCTTTCACGTGTTCATCCTGTACTTTTTGTGCACCTACTATGTGCCAGACCTAGTCTGTGCTGATAAGCACAAGGAAGACTTTCTCTGAGCTCTAACGAGAATCTTTTTCTCTCTTTCTTGCTTTTTTTGCCACATTTTTATAGCTGTCCGGCTGCACCTTGGCAGATAGGGAAGGAGTGTTTGTTGAAATCATAGGTCATAGTATTGGTCATAGTACCGGTTTTATGCCAGACAACCACCACAAGCTGTTGAGGAATAAACCTGCTCCACGTGGTCAGCATTTTGGCCTTGATGTCACCCAGACTGTCCCATTAGGACACCTGTGGTCACTTGGGTGAGTGTGGCACTGTAGGGTGGTGTAGACAGGTTTAATGATGAAAGATGTTCAAGTTTCTCTTGGCCCTGGGGTGAGACTATATGCTGTAGGCTGTTTTCTTAGCTGCTGTCGACCCCAGATTTGAATTGTTCACAATTGACCCTTGCGAGATTCTTATTAATACCGTTGCTACTTTAAGTGGACACGTTTCTTTCATTTAAACTTCTCCTAGTAGTATCGTTAAAGTGTGAGATTAAAGTGCTGGTTTAGGACTGCACATAAGGGAAATTAAATGGTTTGTAGTCTTTCCTGAAGACATCTTTCACTCAGCATGAGATTCATCCATGTTGTTACATGTATCTGTATTTTGTCCCTTTTTAAAATGCCAGTCTTTATTTATGAAGCATCTTTCACATCTTGTGTCCATTTTTAATTAGGTTTAATTTTCTAAAAATCACTGAGTTATGAGAGTTTTTTATATAACTTGTTTACCAGTCCTTTGTCAGATATGTTTTGTAAATATTCTCAAATCTACAGATTGCCTATTATCATTAATAACATCATTAAGATGTTAATTAATGACATCATTAAGATTATCATTAATAACATCATTAAGATGTTAATTAATGACATCATTAAGATGTCGTTTTACAAACAAGTTTCTAATTTCGATGAAGACTAATTGATCATTTTTTCTTTTATGGTTATTGCCTTTTCTGTCTGAAGAAATCTTGGTCTGCTACCAAGTCATGAAGGCATTCTACTCTTTCTAAAGCTATATGGCTTTGGTTTTAACATTTTGGTCTGTGATCCACCTTGAATTGGTTTTTGTGTATGATGTGAGATAGGGTCAAAGTTGATATTTTTCCATATAGCTATTCAGTTGTTCCAACTCATCATTTGTTGAAAATTTTTCCTTTTTCCATCGGATTGTTTTGTTGCTTTTGTTGAAAATCATCTGAGTAAGTGTGGCTCTATTTCTGGACTCCATTCTGTTTCATCGATCTATTTGTCTATCCTTTCACCAATATTACATATTAAATAGCTTTAAAAAGTCAGTTTTGAAGTTCAGTAGTGAAAGTTCTCCACTTTTGTTCTTTTTAAAGATTGCCTTGAAGATTCTGTAGATCCCTTGCATTTCCATATGTATTTTAGAAGCAGCTTTTCACATACAGCAAAATTTTGGGGGCTGTGATTGGGGTTACATTGAATCTGTACCTCAGTCTGGGGAGAACTGACTCATCAATATTGAGTGTTCTAACCTGTGAATTTATAGCTTGTCATTTGTTTAGGTCTGCTTTATATAATATTTATAGTTTTTTGTACAGAGGTCTTTTACATATTTTCTTACATTTATTTCATATATTTTGTGGTTTTAATGCTATTTAAATGATATTTTAAATTTGTGGTTGAATAGTTGCATACTTAAAATAGTTTATATATATTGATCTGGTATTTTGAAGTCTTGCTAAACATTATTAGTCCTAATGGTTGTTTTACAGACTTCTTAGGATTTTCAACAAAATAAATCAGTCATGTCTCCTGTGAATAAAGATAGTTTTATTTCTTCTTTTCTAACTTTATGCCTTTTCTTGACTTGTGGCGTGGATGAGAACTTCTAGAAATACACTGAATAGAAGTGACGAGAATGTGCACCCTCCCTTGTTCTAATCATGGCGGGAGAGTATGCAGTATTTCCCATGAAGTGTGATGGTGACTGTGGGCTTTCCCTTCATGTCCCTTACTGTGCTGAGGACATGTCCTTCTCTTTCTAGTTTGCTGAACATTTTTGTCATGTGTGGTTGTTGAATTTTGTCAAGTGCTCCGTACCTTTTAAAATAATCATTCTTTATTCTGTTAATATGGGGAATTACACTCACTTTTAAAAACATTAAACATAAAAGGTATACATTTTCCTTGAAGCTTTATAATATGGTTTTAATGGGTTGATGCAGATTTTTATTTTCTAAGAGTAGATTAATTTGTTCATGGATCAGGTGGAGTACAGATTGTAGAAGCTGAAAGTTAATAGTTATGCCAGAAAAGTGGAAATCTAAGACAAGGAGATAATGGGAGTGGTAGGGTCTTGTTCTGTCTCTGATATTCTAGTGGGATTTGTTGGGGAAATATGATTTGATTTGATTTTCAACCCTTTAGTAATGCTTATAGTGTAGAGAAGGTCATGCCATCAACATTTCTCGCCACCGTGCCTTAATTGTAGCTTTAAATCATGATAGACGGGTTTCTTAAAGTGATGTCACTGTTTCTACTTCAGTGGAGAAAGATGTGTTGGCAGATGGCATAAGAAGGGGTTGGACACAAGTCCCAGGACAGAGGGAAGTGTGGGCAGTCAGTGTCCTCACCACCGCATCCTGTGTGCTGCTGCACGCCTCTCTCACAGTAGCTCATTCAGTCCTCTTGACCTGGTGACAAACGGTCTGGGACCCAGGTCTGCTGCTCCTCAAAGACGCTGGACTCATTCTAGGCAGCCTTTAACATTTTATATTGCGAAATGTGAGAATATCTGAACTTTAGCATTAATCTTTGAACTTTAAGAATAAAGTTGTAACCAATGTTTCCAGGATATTCTGAGAGTTGAGTCATCTCCTCCTCCTCCTCCTCCCCCGTCCCCTTCCATACTTCATCTGTTGAATGCCAAGATGGGTGCTCCATAAACTAGGAGAATGTAGGTTTTGGAATATATCACTAAGTAATCCCAGGGATCCTTAGTATGAAACATGGTTGCCAAATATAAATGAAACCCCAGAGTTATTCTGTTCTTGGGTCATTGCTTTAGAAATATGGTCATTTAAACAGACGGCAAAGCAGATCTATGAACTCAGTCCTGTGTTCTCGATGACTTCCACGTCATAAAATCAAGTGGTGTCTTCCCAGGGAACAGATCCTTGTAGACCATGGCTAACTTTGACAATGAAGGACTGTCTGAGCATCTGGACAGTGGAGTGGGCTAGGAGCGTGAAGAGCAGGGCGCCACACTGCATCATGCTCCCTGGGTCCGAATCCTGCCGCCTGGCTTGCTTGGCCTGTGATCCTGGACTGGCAACGTGACTACTTTGTACCATAGTTTTCTCACTATGGAGTAGGATAATAGCAATATACCTAATTATAGCTGTCATTGTGAGGATTCATGGATTTAATTTGAAAAGTGCTTAAAAGAAAGCCTGGTACAGTCAACTCTCAATAAACACTAGCTCTTGGTATGCTTACTACTTTAGGACTAGTGTAATTGTGATACTTCTTAGTCTTTGGAACTTCGTTACTAGTTTTAGGTTGATATTCAGTCTCATCAAGAACTGCCCTAAAACAGATGAAACAAAACCAACTCTTAAACATTTGCAATGGAACTGAGGTTACCAACTGGTAATGGGTGGGGCACAGGGAGGAGCAAGTGGTGGCAGAGCCCACCAGACAGTAGGAAAGAACACTTGGTGATGTGGTGGAGGGCAGGGTGTGTTGACAAATATCTGAGAAATGGGGAAACTGCACTTATGGGGGAACCTAAACATATGAGTTTATTTTAATTTGTAAAACAAAGTTACTGCAATAAAATTCTAAAAAGTCAAATTCAGGAAAAAAAAAAAAAAAGTAAAGACAAGACCCTTAGATACAAACCTTGGGGCAGCTAAAAAAAACAAAAACAACTGTCCTAAGCTTGGTGTTCCTCTGGTTCTCAGCATTTTTTCTATTTGTCGCAGTGCCTAACAGTGCCTGCTTGGGTGGCCTCCCCAGAGTTTCTCTGGAGACTCAATATCTGTTGTTAAAGAATAAATTGCTCCCTGTCCCCCTTCCCTGGGAGCGTCCACACAGCCGCGCACTTGTTGGAAGCAGGGTCGCGCAGCTCGCTGGGCTGGAGGGTGAGTGGCGGGCTGGACCCTGTGGTGCCCTGAGCACTAAGTCGACTGAGCAGTCTGTGCACCAGGCAGACCCTCCAGGCTCCGTGAGACATCGGCACAGCCAGTTGCCGGGCCAGGTAACAGATCAAAGCATAATTGAATTGTGAAAGATACCTGTCTTTAGACAATAGAGAAAAGAGTCACAGTGCCACTGTTCCCCATTGGGTGCTTTGCCTGCCTCATGATGGACTTGCCCATCATGGAAGATTTTCTAGTTTGAAGCTGTAGGGCATCAGGCAGACTGGATTCGTTCTTTGCTGATTCTGTACAACTGATAAAAGGCTACTGCCTGGGAAGTGTTTGTTGAGGGCAGAATGGTTGATCCGGCCCCTTCTTCCTTTCACTGAAGCTTCTATTGGTCGTTTATTGATTTTTTATTGGTTCGTGCACTCGCCTATTCACCCAACCCTTCCTGGGCCTGTCCTCTGGGCCAGGCTGCCCTGTGCGGAGCTCAGCTGTTTGTGGTGAGAACCCAGCCGGGGGGCACTCCAGCTCAACCCCGTTAGTGAAGGGGGGAAGAGGCCTGCGCTGGATTCCTGCTGCGGGGTGGTGTGTGCCTTCCAGCAGTGTGGTTCATGCCATCGCAGTGCAGTCTCCCTAGTGAAAGGGCCCCAAAGCCCTCAGACGGTCTGCTGATCTCAGGCGCTATTTGTCTGTAAGTCTCCTTCTCCCTGTAAACATTTTATTAGACCGTTAAGTTCCCATTAGCCTCTCCCACATTTACTAATGTCTGAGCAGGCTGAGCATACACTTCCATTTTTATGAAACTCTTGCTTTTCCAGAGGCTTATTCTTTGACCTAATTTATTCTGGATCCTCATCCCACAGATCTGGCTTAATTTGCGTGACTGGGATAACTGTCTGCAGAGAAGGGCTTTCCTGGAGTTGGGTGATGAGTGTGATAACTTCAGGAGGCTGTTGCCTGCTAAGGAATTATGTGGTGCATTACAATTATATGCCTCTTAAAAACTATTCTTGTAGAAAAGTTATTGACAGTGTAGACTTTTGGGAGTGGGGTGTCATGAGTGTACCAACCCATTTGGAACATTCTTTTTCTCTCTTTTCCAAGTTAACATGATGATTGTCTGAGTCCTTTACAATGCAGTGTGGTGTTGATTTCAGACCCCCTGCTAAAGATGTGGGGAACACACGCACCATGTATCACTCTGGCATTTCAGTCTGCACCCTGCTCTCCTATGGAATGCGAAGGAAGGAATGGTGGATCTGGAGCTCTTGAGGAGTCTGGAGCTGCTCTCTGGGAGGTAGCTGCCTGGAGAGCTTGAGTCTGACCCTGGGCGGAATCTCCTTTCAGCCTGCTAGAGCTGTTTGTAGTACCCGAGTAAGAGTTTTCCCAGGGCTCCAGGGGGAGACAGATGTGTCTCGTGTCTCTTCATGGTTGACTTGCTTGGAGCCACCTGGGAGTCACCCTCGCCTTCAGTGAGCCTGCACTGGGAAGCCAAGCCCTGGGGGAGCAGTGGTGGCAGTGCCCCCTCTCTGCTGGGGGCGGTCAATGTGACCAGGACCACAGCAGTGACTTTGGTCCACACATACCCAGCGCACATCTGCTTCAAAATGAACCTACCGAAAAAAAGATGACGGGAGTGTGGCACATAAGCAGTTGTCTGAATTGGGTTGTCGTCAGTAGTCTCTGAGGGAAGAGGAGAAGCCCTTTTGAGAGGAGGAATGGGGAGATAGAACTGGCTGCTCAGATGAGTGATGGCTGATGCTCACAATGGCCTGAAGTAGGCGGTGTCATCTCTGTGTAACAGGTGAGGAGACCAGGCATGGACTCCACACTGCTGCCGCTGCACTTCCCGTGGTGGCCCTGGGGCAGAGTGGAGTGAGAGCTAGAGAAGGCTTGCTCCTGCCGCCTCAGAAGCCCACCAGCAGGAGGAAGAAACTGAGGTTGCTGGCAGAGTGGTGTGAGGGCTCTCCACACTTTGTCCAAGGGCAGGAGGCGGAGAGAGAGAGAGGGGCAGAGAGAGAGAGAGAGAGAGAGAGAGAGAGAGAGAGAGAGAGAGAGAGAGAGAGAGAGAGAGAGAGATCAAGTTCACGAAGATTGCATCTTTGAACATCAGAAAAAAGTATATTTACTGCTATAAATTAGAGCTTCTTGCTTAACTTTAAAACATCAAACTGTTCAACTTGAGAACAAGCCTTATAAAACAGTATTTAAAAATGATGGACCCTCCCTCCCTTCCTCCCTCTTCTTCCTTTCATTTCCCTCCCTCCTTCCTTTCAGTTGAGGCCTCAATTTGTCATTTGACCTTAATTTCCCTTGAAGATGGGTGGGACCTTGGGGAAGTTTCTTTGAAACAAATTTCTGGAGTGTGTGCCTCTGTCTGGTTGCCCCTGGGAGGTTTATGTTAATTGGGAATAAGGAAGGGGAACAACCCTATTTGATTTTAGCATCAAATGAATACAAATTTCTAGGAAGACAACTCTTTTGTTGCTAAGGACTTTGGATCTGCAAAATTGGGTCAAAATCTTTGGGCATTCTTTCTGAAACCCCTCCCCCATCCCTGGCCACCCACAAGTTTAAGCAGAACAAGGATAAAGTAAATTGGGCCATTCTTTGACTTAGTACCTCTTGTGGCCTCGCTGAGTGCCAGATCCTTGTCTATCTCATTAAGCACCTGCTCCCTGGGTGTTTCTGAAAGGTACCAAGGAGCCTTTCGACGTTCGTCTGACTACTGAATGAACTTGTGGTCTGACTAGAGGGCTTATTATTTCTGGCAAGTTCAAACTTCAGTTCTAACATGCATGCCAGCCTGGCAGTAGCATCAGATCTCCTGCATGTTTGTCTGCCTGCCCGCCTCTCTCTTTCTCTCTGTGGTAAGTGATAGGTTTATTGTCCCCATTCTTGGGAAATTTTCTGTCTCAGGAGCATGAATTAGCGCCGCTGGGGGAACGCCATGCACATGGATTTGGGCTCAGCGTAAGGAAGTCACTTCAAATAGGGTGCCCTAGCAGCCCGAGGCTTCCTCACTTGTTTCCCCGCCACTGAGAGGCTCCAGCAATGGCTAACTTCCCCTTGGGATGTCTCAACCTTGGACCATGATTAGATGGATAATCTTTTGGCCCCTTTAGCACCTAAGAGTCTGTTCTTGCAGAGTTCGTGCTAATAAAAACCAGTGCTACTTAACCTCTCCAAACCATGCTTTTCCCTCTCTCCTTCCTGCCCGCCGTCCATCTTCTCATGAATACTGGATCCCACTGCAAGTCAGGTGCAGACAGGAGGGCCAAGATGTCAATTCTGCTTTAAAGGGGCTCACAACTAGAGGAGAGGTTTGCAGCAAGAAAAGCAGTATCTCGTGAGTGCTTGGGGGAAGTGTGTCAGGTCTAGTGTCTGTGCCCCAGGCAGTGTGTTATCTCTGTGTCATCTGAAGCACCTATGGAAAGCCCTTGGGAAGGGGCCATGCTGAAGTGAGTGTCCTTTTTATCAGCTCAGCGTTTTTCCTGGCAATGGAATAGATTGCTCTGACTTTGGTTGAATACAGACAGGCTCATATTTAGGAGTCATGCTGTATGAAAAATAGCTCTTTTAAATGTTAGACTCACAGCTCCCTGAGTAAGATGACAAGAAGGCCTGTGAGAACTGGAGCAACTCGGGGATCACTTTGGCACAGCATCTTATTAAATGGGGTCGTCAGAAGAGTACCTGCCCATTTTACTCTCTCCCTTTTTTCCCTCCTTGAATGCTTACCGTTGATGATTACTTCAGGTTCCTTCCAGCTTCACAGTCACATCTCTGAATGTGTTGGAGAAAGCTAGCTTTAGCATTAGCAGAATGCTGCATCTTCCCTGGGAATGACAGCGACATTGGTTCTAGCTTTGTGATGATAAACGACATTCACTGTTGGGCAGGTGTCCTGGCGTAGAAGAAGCTCAAACTCACCGTCTTCTGGGAGCAGCACTGTCTGCTGCCAGCGTTCAGAGGCTCTGGCTTCCCTGGCATTCTCTCCTGCCTATGTCTGTCTGTGTTTCATATCAGCAGAAATGAAGTCTGCTTGACTGCTGTGTTCACCAGCTGCTGAGTGGCTTAGCAAGGAGGTTGGGGAGGCCCCCCTTTGCAGCCGGTCACCTCTGTTGTAGCCATGCTGGGCAGTGGCACTGAGTCTCTCTTTCCCTTTGAAACCAGACTAGTAACACCCACTTTGCAAGTGGTTGGAAGGATTGGAGACAGTATATGTAGAAGAGGGTTTGCACTCAAATGTGGGTATTCTTGCTCTTAGTTGTCATCTGTGAAACTTCATGGTAGATACTTACCTCAACAGAGGGCTGTGGAGAGAGAGACTTAAGAAAGCCTTCGTTCAGAGATAACTCTCCAGTCCTTGATAAGACAGCAGGTGAACATCTTAGCTGAACACTCAGAGAATGTTGGTGTGGAATGAAACTTTGGGAGACTCCTCTTTTTTCCCTTTGAGACTGTGGGAGGGCCAGGAGGTCAGGGGCTGCTGCAGCTACGGGCGCTCTAACCTCATCACAGGTGCCCTCTCTGGCCTCCAGTGCCCGGGTCCACTTTCTTTGCTGCTCTTTCGGCTCCTCTGCTGGGTGGAGACTCCCTCCTCCACCTACTGCTGGCCTTTGGGCCCTCTGCTGCAGGAAGAATGTCACAGCTCCCTAGTTGCACTCAGTGCCCTGCTCTTCATCTCTTCCTGGCGCTGAGTGCCTACAGCAACGAAGCGAGGGCTGCTTGAGAGCCATGTCCCAGGAGTTGACCTGGGAAAAGGACATAGGATTTCGGCTCTGGCCTTCCTTTTAGAAAGGCTTGTAAGGAGAAGATTTGGAGATCTAGGTTCTACTCTGTTTGAGAAAGAAGATCCAAGCTTCAGATTATCTCTGTGACTTGGACACTGAACCCACGCCAACACGATGAATGAAGCAGACTTGCCCAGTAGCACTAGGCTGGCGCTCCCTCCAGGGCTGCTGTCCTGCTCACAGTCTCCCCTTCCCGCATAAGGGCTTTCAGCTAGCTTACACTGGGCACACAGGCTTCAGACCTTGAGTCGGCTGTTAAGAGGAAGTCTTGACAAACTGTCATTGACCCTGAGGAGGGGTTTGACAGCCATACCACACCTTCTTCTTTGCCACGTGGATTGTTTCCAGGGAAGATCTTGGCTAGGTAGGGTACCTGGGGGACCCAGACCCTGGAATCAGAGACCCAGATTGTGATAGCAGAACACTGGCTATGGCTTGAGCACACCTCTTCATCCTCCTGATTCTCAGACTGTCACCTGGGATTGGTGAGACCCCTGGTAAAGGGTCTGAAGGTCTTTGGCCAAGACAAGAAGAGAGTGCTTGGCATATCTGTGGCATGTAAGTGGTGCAGTCTAGCTGATTTGGAGGACTTGGGGGCAACGTCGGTTTTCTCATCTGTACTCAGAGTGGACTTTTCGGCCCAGTGCTGTTCAGGGCATGACAGAAGTCACAGTTCAAGAGGTCTTGACTTCTCCTAAGGAAGGCGGAGCTGCCCCACATGGTGCCAGGAGCCCTGCAAGCCCTGAGCCAGCGGAGCAGTCAGGCCAGGTGGGGTGGGAACCTCGCTGGACAGAGGTGACCGTCACTGGTGTGCACACATCATTTAGAGGAGACTGTCAGACACTTTGGTCTTAATGTCATGTACTTATTTTTATGTATATTGGGGTTACCCCAAATAACTAGTACAGCAGACCTCTAACTTTTTCATTTAATTTAATTTTTTATCCCCGACCCCAGGTCTCGAGCCCGGTTCTTGGGCTTTGCATGAGCTGCACTCCAGCTGCCTCAGCTGCCTGAGCCACAGGGGTGCACCAGACCGTTATTTTTGTGGAAGTTTTTTCTTTCCTTTTGGATTCATGTTTTTTAAGTCTAAAAATGTGTCAATTACAAAAATAATAAGCTAGACTAAACTCTTCAAGAATATAAAAATTATGAAACACTCCCCCGCCTTCTGCCAAAAAAGTAAAAGAACAGGTGACACTTCTAGAGTAAAAGAGACCAGATCTGGAAAAAGCTGAAGAACAGTTTAAAGATATTATGAGGTCATTTGGGGGAAGTTTAAATGTAGACAGTAGATTGGGTAATATTCTGTCAGTAATGTAGGTAGAGGAATGTCCTAGTTCTTAGAAGATAGATCTTAAGGGCATGAGTGTCATTGTGTCTGAGCCTACTTTAAAATTGTCTGGGAAACATTTATGTAAGTTATGTATATGTATTATATATTCTAAATACGTATTTTATATGTATTTATGTAACTTGCATATATGTTTATGGGAGAAAATGCAAATATAGCAAACTGAACAGTTGCTGGCAATTCAGTGTACTGCGTTCATTTTTCTGTTCTTTCAGCTTTTCTGTAGGTTTGAAACTTTTCAAGATATAAAGGCTGGAAATTAAAGAACTGAACGCATGATGTGCATGCCCCGTGAGGAGCCCTGCCTTGCGTTGCCTCTGCTGTCTGTGTCCAGCCGAGCCTCTGTGACCGGTGGCATCTCCATATTGCTCTTTCCTCCAGTCCCAGCCCCAGCTGCTGGCGTTGCAGGGCCTCCGTGCTTGCTGGTCCCCAGTGCAAACCACGCTGCCTCTGTTTTGTCATTTCCATCTCCACTCTGTGGACACTGGTGTGCAGTCTCCCTGGACTTGCTGCCGGTCCCCAAGCCACTGTCCCCGCAGCAAACACAACATTAGTGCATTTGTTATCATCAGAATGGTCTTGGTGATCAGTAGAAGTTACTGTTTGTCTGTCCTCTCACTAGACAATAAGTGCCATGAGCACAGAACCCTTCAAAGAAGAAAGCTAGACCAAGAAACGCACAGTGGATTTAGCAAAATTCATGATGGTGGCACAGGAGTGACTGACATCTAAGAACCCCTGGGGCTTTATTTCAAGTCCTTTCGGAGTCCTTGCTGACTTTTCATTTCTGGACTATATCTCAAATTTTATATTAGAATTTGATAAGAGCAAATTTTGACCTAAGACAAATCCTTCAGTGACATATCACGAATCTAATGTAAGTTGGTTAAAAAAAGTTCTGTTTTCTCAGTTGCATAAAATGAGATGGCTAAATTAAAAATGTGATCTCAGTGAATTGGGCAGAATTCATTCAGTAACTCTTTGCAGCCGCTAGTCTGGATACTCAATAGAAAATGACCTACAGACCCAGAGGCTATCAGCTGACACCAGAATATTAATGATGTAATGTAGGATTGTAGAATTACCTGAGATCTCTTTATTTCCAGGAGGGGAAGTGGAAAGTACTGTGCTCCGTGTCATCTGAAAGCTGTAATTAAGGCGCTTTTGAAGAAGGGGGTGGGCAGCAGTTAACGGCTGTGGTCTGCATTACTCTTACTATGTGGATGCCTTTGCAGCCTGGGGAGGAGGGTAACAACCGAATCGCACAGTGGAGGAAACCTTGCTGAAGATGGGTGTGGGGAGGCTGAAGTGGCAGGTGAAGAACTGATTTGCAGGATTCAGGCTTTCACTGTTGAGGTTGTGATAATGTTGGTGAGACACTCCAGCAGGACCCAGCCCTGAAATGTCTACACCCTTTAGCCTCCAGCTGTCAGCGAGCATCCAGACCACACATGTGGACTCTCGCTTACAGTGTGGCTGCCACATCCCTCATCACTTCATGGACTCATGTCTAGTTTCAAGGTGATTGCAAGCCCTTGAGTATTGGGAAATGAGGCGCACACTCCTTTTTGTCTTCGCCTGCATTTAGGATGGGAGTCGCCCATGAGGCAGCATGGCCTTCACTGTGGAAGGAACGTGGATTTTGGTTTCAGAAAACCTGGGCCTGGCTCCTGGCTCCACTACCTAGTTTAGTCTATACAGTGCTGGGGGATTTAGTGGCATGGAAAATAGTATTAAAATCATGATATTCACATTGAATTGAATTGTTAAAGCATTGTACTAGTCTATAATCTTTTAGTTGTAAGGAACAAAAGTCCTACCCAAACTGATTCGTAAAACCAGCAAAGTCACGAGGACAGTCTTTAAGTACAGCTGAATCCAGGGCCTCAAATGATGCAATCAGGGCCTGCCTCCACCTCCCGGTTTATGTCTCTCGTGTTGGCTCATTTCTAAGGACAACTGACTCCCATGAGGTTACAGAGCTGCCCCTGGCGCTTGAATTCAGCCTGCTTTCTGCCAAGTCAGCTCTCCTTAGAAGTCATAGCAGAAGTCAGAGGAGCCTGAGGGGCAGACCTGGGTCCCATGCCTGGACCTGGAACTAGGACTGGAGCTCCTGCCGCCTGATCAGTAGGGACTGAGGGGAAAGAGATGATCACAGAGAAAAAGAGAGGCCCTGTGACCAGTCAGCTGGGGTTGCCGGGTCTTCCTCACAGCAGGAGCTGCGTGATCGCGCCTGGGTTTTCAAACCTACCGAAGCCGGAGCTTCCCTTATGACAGCCTAACAGATCTCCTGGTCTTCATGACACACCATCTCTGCTGCTTTCTTGCTCTGGAAATTGTTGATAAAAACTGTCCTGTTTAGTTGAAACATTGCAAAAGTTATGCAGGAAAAATAAACAAGCCTGAGACTCCAGCCTGTGGTGGAATGAGGGACATCAAAGCTTGGCTGGTCACCAGCCTCAGCTTCCACGGGGTGACTTTGTGTCCACTCACAGGTCTATAGGCCTGGGGTTTTTGTTTAAGCTCAGCTGGTTGTAGGAAGCAGAAAATAGCTCGTAATGGCTCTAGTGAAGGGACTGCTTTGAGAACGGCAGGTGGGGCTTTGGCTGGGCACGTGGTGCGCACATAGAGCCAGTGGTTGTTCAGGCCGCCCAGCAGTGTTCCTGCTGATGCTGCGTCTGCCCCCACCGGGCCTGCCACCCACTCGAGCCTGCACCCGGCCTCCAGGGCTGCTCCTACGGGTTCTACCTCTCACCCTTCCTCTCAGCGCCCACTGAGTCACTCACAGGGTCTCCAGGGAATGTTGGAGCCTGGCTCACAGAAGTCAGAGGTCACTGGCCAGTTTCCGGCTGAGCCACTTCTGGGACTGGGCCTAGTGTGGTCCCCGAAGCTGTGGCTGATTTAGGGCAGTGGAGACTCTAGGCTGCAGTCGTTTGGCAGGAGTGGGGCAGCCTTCATGCCACCGGCTTTGGCAGTGATCTGAAAACTTTCAGATCCTGACCCAGCAGATGGTGACCTCTGGCCCCTGGGATAGGCTCTTCTCATAGAGCAAGCCCAAATACTTGTGCTCTATTATTTTAGTAGGCCATAATTTTTATTATTAAGTCTTTGTATTTATTGTGAAGTGAGTTTTGTTACCTCAATTTTAGAAAATAGCACAGGAAGAAGAAAATAAACATTACTCGTAATCCCAGTTCCATAGATACTAGTAAGGATGCCAGTTAACACTTTGGTAATTTTTGCTTTGTGCCAGCCAGCCACCATTCTGAAGACTTTTTTTTTAAATGTACTCCTTGAATTCTTATAGTAACAATATGAGGTAGAAGAGCAGTGTAATGATCCTCGTCCCTAGTTCTGGAACAGAAGCCTCGTCTGTGGTGGGTGGAATGACAAGGACATCTGGCTGGCAGGGGTGCTGATGGGAAGACTTGATTTAAGTACCCCCAGCGTTGACTGAACACTAATAGGCGTGCTGTGTGACTGCAACCCAGGTGCAGTGGGGCTGGGTGGACGTGTCCTGCCCACCAGTGTGGCAGTAACAGATGAACCTGGCCTCCCTCGCCCCAGCACAGAATTCATTTGGTGAGACCGTTAGACATGCACCTCGGTTGACGTTTAGCACCTGTGCCCTCCGGGCCCGCTCACTGCACCCAGGATCTGCCCGGACGTGTTTGACTTGAACACATATATGCTTGAGCATCTGGGAGCAAGTGGCACAGGACCAGCTCCCCTTTCCCACCTCCCGTGTACGTGGCTTGTCATGTCAGCCATGGTGTTCTTTTCCACTCCTGCTGTGATGACTGTCCTAGAGACAGGCCTCGGAGGAAACCCCAGCATCTTAGTGAGACAGGCAGGACAAGTGATGAGTCAGATAGTAACTACTATCATTCATTGAGCACCTTCTGTGTTTCTGGCTATGAACATCTCCACTCTGCTCCACAGCTCTCTCAGGTTTTATGCATGAGGCTCGGGGTGAAGAGGGTTGCACAGGGCCACACAGCAGGCCTGTGGTGAGTGGTGTTGGAATCCAGATCCACATGAGGGATCAGAGGCCAGAGTCAAGACCACAGTGCGCACATGTTGCTTTAATCCAAGTCCCTTTTAAGGGGCTTTTTGCAAATAGCAGTGAGAGCGCAGAAAGATGCTCTCCAAGTGCATATACTCTTAGTGGTTATGATTCAAGGGGCTGAAGTGCAAGAGGGAAAATGAAAGAAAGGAAAAAGACCAGCCCCAGCAGGCTTCACGTTGTCTCTGGCCCTGACACAGACATAGATTGTGAGAGCCGCTCCGGAAACAGCTGGTAACAGGACACCCTACTTTCAGCCTTTTTTCGTTGTTGCCAGAAAAATAATCAGCTCTATATCTTAAGTGCTTGATAAAGTGGCCCAGACACCAGCTGTAACTTAAAACAATTTTTGTTTTAGTCGCTTTTAACAAACAGATGCGGCTGGCTTTCTGGGCCAAGCAGCATCCCTGTCTCGGAGCGGCCTGCTTGAGCTGCTCAACTGTGTTGATTTGTGTGTCTTTCTTTAGATGTGTTCAGTCATTCCTCTGGTATGTTTCCAGAGGCTTGGTTTGGGGTTTAAAGAAGAGCAATTCTGAACCGGGTGTTCACTCTTCCCGAATTTATCACATGTGCCTTGCATGTCAGGCCGCGTGTGGTACCATGGGTGCACTGCCTGGGGACCGCAGCCCTCGCAAGCCTGGAGCCCAGTAGAGAGCTTGACGAGGATCGCGTGGCCTCTCCCCTCCTGAAGGACAACTGCTGTCCACTTTCAGTTGATCGTTTTTATAGTCTCTCTAAAACATGTTTATTAGGCACCTTTTAATTTTTCTTGGTTTTAGACATTATCTGAAAACTTCCTGCTGATGATGACAAGAGTCCCTCCCCTTCTCACTTGCTCTTTCCAGATTAGACAGGAGTTCCTTAGAATCTTCTCAAAGTGCAAGGCACATTGCTCCAGGAGGCTCCAGCCCAGAGGGGACCTGGACTGTGAACGGTGAGAGGACCGGCAGGCCGCGGGGGAGTGGACGTTCTGTGTTAGATCAGCGACGGTGCGGGCGTCCTGGGGACTTTGCCGTGCTGGGTCTGCGCTGCTTCTCAGACGAGCGCCACACCCTCCTGTGCTGTCCCGCCATCTGCTCCCGCTGGCACGTCCCCCAGCGGCCTCCTGCTTGCTGCTCTGGCCTTCAGTAACCCCCTCCGCATGGGGACCACAGGGAACTTTAAAAACATCACTTTCCCCAACTTGAAAAGCTGCCATTGACCTTCTGTGACAGTAAACTAAAATCCAGAACCCTGCTTCAGACTTTCAGGCTCCATGTGACCAGCCCTGTCCTTTGTCACCCTCCCCTAGTCTTTCTGTGTCCAGCCACTCAGACTTGTTCTCTTGGTACGGCTTCTGCACCTGCTGAGAATACTCTTCACTTTTGTTTTCTGAGAGGACCTTCCAACTACTTCACTACGGAACATAATCCTGTTTCATCTTCTGCATGGCTTTTACCTGCGTCCTATCAAAGTATGTGTCATGCACTCGAATGTAAGCTCCCTGAGGACAGAGATGTTTGTTTTGTTAAGCTGCTCCATTCCCTTAGACTAGTGCTTGGCATGTAGTGACACTTAATAGAAAGTGATGATTAAATGAGCTTGGAGGAGTGGTCTTCTAGCACATCCCTGGGATCTCGCCTCAGCCTGCTGTCCTGATCATCAGTGAAAACACTGCTCCCGTTGTACTTAGAGTTGTGTCCTAGGAACACAGTACTGCTGCTAGAAGCCTTTAGGAACAGAACGGATGACTATAATCATAGCAAACCATTGTGTGACATTTATTGTGCGCCAAGCATTGTGCGGTGTGCTTTATTATAGTGACGTGTTTCTCACTGCAGCCCCGTGGGGTAGGTGCTACTGCCATCCCATCTTGCAGATGAGGAAACTGAGGGCAGCGACAGTAATTTAGCAGTCATTGTCTTTGTAAGCAGTGGAGCCGAGACTTGAATGCAGACATTCTGGCTCCAGAGTCTGTGCTCTCACCCAAAGGTGCCCGAGTTCCTCTCAGGGGATATCTCTGGAGTTGAATGAATTGGATACATTACCTCTATCAAGGTGGAACTGGGAATCATAGTAATTACTCCCACTCACTGAACACACTGTTAGAGTTGTGTGGCTGTTGCCATATGCACCATGATATTATTGGTGCCAAAGTGCCAGCATGCATGAAGGACATAGATGTCTCGACTCAGATGATAGGGGTCTTTCAGAGACCATTGCAAGATAGCACAACCTTCTCTCAGGCAGAGGTATTGTCCCAAGATGATGTATGGCCATGGACATTACTAGCAGGGCAGCCTGAGGAGTCCTCTAAGTGTGAGAAGCTCACTTTGTCATTCTCAAGTCCCTGCTCCTCACTCACTGATCTGAAGCTCTAATTCACTGTTCTTCTGCCTGCCTGAAGTAGCTGATAACAAACAATCCCAGCCTCTCCCTAGGTGTGTGCCGTGAGGCGGGACAAAGCCGAGATCAGCTTCCTGGGAACACCCCATTGCAGACCAGGCCTCAGGCCTCTGTGTCCTCTGCCATGCTGTCTGCACAAGACTGCCAGTTCTCGTGATATCCCTGTGGGTGGGTGGTGGGACAGGTGAGCGGTCCCAGGTTGTAAAATTGGCAGGACCACGGCTTAAATCCAGGTCTTTCTGACTCAGAGACTCCAGTACAACTCCAGTTATAATTCTCTGTTCGCCAAAATGACTTCTGGTCACTCCCAGTAAATGAATGTCTACCTGTGTTTTTGAGTAGGGGGAGTGGCGTGGTGTCAAATGTCCCTCACAGTGTGCCACACTTGACACTTCATTTTACCACCAGAAAGTTTACCTCTTGCTTTCAGACTTGAGGTTTATGGACTGGACCCTGCTGCCCCTGGAAGCCTCTCATCATAAATACATTGACATCTGGGTAAAGAGAAAAAGCACTAAGAGGAGACACATGCAGATAGATTCAGAAGCGAGGAATGAGCATCTTCAAGGCCTGGAAATAAAAAGGAAGTCAGACTCACAGCATTGAAGAAGACTGGAAGCCAGCTGGTTCAAAGAAGTATCCCGATTAGAGGTGTGGACACTTCATAAATGAAAAAAAACAACAACAACTAGGAAAGTTCCCGAACAAGTCAGGATTAAATAACTAGCATTGGGAAGTGAACTCAGAAAGATTTTCTCTACCTAGGAGTAGACAGAATTCCTGAGACTGCACGTACTTGGACACAGAATGTAAATCTGCTTCACTGGGGCTCGTGGAAACCCGGAGACAAGAAATTAACACACATACTGGTGACATCTTATGGCCCTGGCCACCATAGCCCCTGACCACTCCATAGTCACACGTTTTTAGGACCTCCCATAGAAAGCAACTCTGGCAGAGGATGAATTTACAGACAAAATCACAAGGTGTGCAAGGAAAATTTCCACCATGCAAAAGACAGCCCATAGAATTTTACAAGTGTAAAAATGCATCTCCTAGAAACTAGAAACTCTGAAACAAATCTGAAAGGGGCTTTAAAATAAGAATGTTTGAAATGTAAATGAAAGAATAATCCATAGTGAGATTAGGACATTATGAAAAAGAAAGCCAAAAAGAAATTCTAAATATTGACAATGCAATCATTGCTTAGTACTTTCAGATTAATTAGTTTATTATTGCTTTATGGGAGTCGGAGTGGGTACTTTTGTTTTTTCTTCATGGGTTCTTTTTTTTCTTTTTTTAAGTTTTTTCCCTCCTGAATGTGTCAGTAGACATGTATATTGAAACTGGAAAATAGAAGGTGTAAGAAAGAAATAGAAATCTAGTTATTCAGAGTAACTCCTGTTAATTTTTTTCCATACATTTTTTTCTAGTAGGGTTTTTGTTGGATATAAAATTTTAGATCCTGATTTAAATGTCTTGAACCATGAGCCATGTTTTATTTCACTAAATAATGACCCCCTAGCAATCCACTGTCTTGCTCTGCCTTACTTTATTTACTACTGTTATATTTCCTGGTTTTAGTAACCCTGTGGTGAGCATTTGTTTGCATTTCGGATTATTCATCAGGGCACACTACCAGAAATGATAGGTAGGGTCTCAGGAGAGGATAGGCATGGTTTGGTCTTTGTCCTGGGGTTCCTGGAATGGTGCTTCTAAACTTTTGAAACTTTCGCATCAGAGTGTCTTCCAGAGTGCTGTTCATGGTGAGTTGATGTGAAAGAGCTGACTCAGCCTGAGCCGAAAGTCCATCCTGTGATAGAGGGCTGGGGTGTTAGACCATGTGACACTCACCTTACCTCTTGATCTGAGGAGAGAAAGGGGATGGAGATTGGGTTCAACCTCATGGCCATGACCAAGTCAATCATATCTAGATAACGAAACCCCAATTAAAGCTCCGGATGCTGAGGTTGGGTGGAACCTTCTAGTTGGTGAATAGATGGGTGTGCTGAGAGGGTGCTGTGCCCCAATTCCACAAGAAGAGGGCATGAAAATTTTGCATTTACTCTGCTCCCAGATATTGCCCGATGGGCCCCTTCATTTGACTGATCCTGATTTGAATCTTTTATAATGAAGCTATAGTCATAAGCATAACGCTTATTATCCTGATTTCTGTGAGTTGTTCTAAGGGATTATCTAACCTGAGGGGTGTTGTGGGAACTCCTGAGATTTGTAGTCCTTTGGTCAAAAGTCCGTGTGACCTGGGACCCCTAAACTTGTGGTTGCCTAAAAGTCGGGGTAGTCTGCGGGGCCCTGCCTGTAACTTGTACAGTTTGACACTAACTGGGGAGCGGGGGGTTAGTAACAGAACTGAATGGCAGCACCCATTTATGACACACATTACCAATTATTTTCTAAAGTTTGTGTGTAGAACTACATTTTTATTAATATACTAAGAGAATGAAAAGTTGACCTTACTGTGTCTCAAAATGCTTATCTGTAAAACAAAATGGAAATTTTAATAACAGCAACCTAGGGTTCCTGCATAATGATAGTCTTTATATGGGGCTGGAACCAGTGCCTGACCACTGAAGGTAATCATGAAATACTGATGCGTGTGTGTGCGTCTGTGCGCCTGTGTCCAGATGTGTGTGTGCATGTGATTTTCCAGTAAGAAGAAATCATGTCAAGTGCCATCAATAAAGACATCAAAATAGGATTCTGTTTTAATAAGTTAATTTATCCCTTTTATCTTTATACATTTGGCCTTTTATCATTTTTTAAACATTTTCTATGCTTCCTGGCTCTAGTTTTTTATTTCTGTTATTTTCTGTATGATCTTCTCTCTCATACTCTTTTAATTTGCTTAAGATCAACAGCTTATTATATTTCACAGCTAATAATGGTGCAACCAATACTTTTGTTAAAATCTCTCATCAGACGTGCCTTGGTTGGGTTAAGTCACCTCCAAAAGAGCAAGCTGCACACCCCTGGGTTCAAATCCCAAGTCCAGGGGGGAAACAGGCAGAACAACTAGGTAAAAATAAAATAAAGATACTTCTTCCTCCTCTCTCTTCCTCCTTGCCTGACTACTCGCCTTCACTCCTGCCTGAATCTCTCCTTTGAAAAAAAAAATTATGAACATACTGAAGCCCGTCTTTCTCAGACTGCTGGCCTCAGGAATGACGTTCTCTCTGTGACACCCTCCTGTCCTCCTGGCTTTGGCTCTTCTGCTCTGTGGTTTTCTTTGAGTCAATTTTTGTGGAATTGTTTGGAATATATATCTCTTCCTTCAAGAAATGTAATAAATGCAGTTGGTATGTAACAGATACATAAATGTCATGTCTCATGGTTCTTTAGATCTGATTCTATGTGTGAGTGACTTCCAGAGGTATCCTCATGCTTCCTCATTCCCAGGTTCTTATTTGGAGTCATCTTTTTGTTGCTAGAGGCTGTCTTCAAGGAGGTTTTTGTTTATTGGTTTTAATGAAAAATCTTGTACATACTCAGGGTAGAGTGAAACCTCTTGAAGATTTAACAGTTATCCTCCCAAAACCCCATTTTCTTTCTGAAGTATTTTAAAACATATTCACAAGATCTCAGGTTATTTTATCCCTAACACATATGTGTATCTCTCTAAAAAATAGTACATTATAATAGCTAACAATACTAATAATTTCTTGGCATCATCTAATACACATTTATATTCAAAATGCTCCCAATTTTCTCAAAAGAATATTTTTCAGAAATGCCCCCCTCCCCCCAGAAGGACAGAAGGACAGAAGGACACATGTAATCCCCAAGTCCACGATATTGGCACTTGAGGTTCCAAGAGGCAAACTGCTTTCTCAGTTGGACACTCGTGTTAGGACTCGAGTCCATGCCTCTGGTTCGAAGTTTGTATTTTATGCCCTAAACCTGCTGTCCCAACATGCCTCCCCTGAGGAGGATAACGTGTCTGACCTCAGTTTAAGGCTTCAGCTCACAGATCTGGGGCTGGAGAGAAGCACTGCCCAGAAGCCTCACGTCAGCACGAGCCTTTTCTCGAGGTTGGAGCTGGCGGCCGTGGTGAGGCACGTTCAGCCCGGCCCTGGACCCATGTGGTTTCTTCTTTGGTTTTGTGTCTTTTCTTAGGGACCTCTCCTGGGGCAGGGGCAGTGGCAGTGTACCCAAATTAGGGCACCTGGTTACCGGGGGAGGGTTGTGGCCTTTAGGGTCTTGGCTCTGCTGCTCCCACACTGTGCGTTGGGCCTGTGAGTCGAACGCCCTTAGCTTCTTCTGCCTCTGGAAGATGCAGCCTCAGTGCTTACCTTGCAGGCTTGTGGCTGAGATGTGAATGTAGGCTCATGTCCCTAGCATAGTGGAGGAATGGAGTGGGATCTCAATGCCATTTCTCTCTGCAAGGACGGGGACAGAGCACCGAGCTCGCGCTAGCCTCTGCGCGCCACACATCCTTCTCTTCTCTCCCCTGCTGTTGTAGAAACAACAGTGCTTCAGTGGCCGCGTCGCCAGCCTTTATGGGGCCTGAGGAGGAGAGGGCAGTCCAGGCACTTGCCCTAAGTCCTGTCACCACTTTGCCTGGTCTGGTGAGCAGCCATTTTACAGACAGGGCGCCAGGCACATAGTAGGGCATGTGTCATTTCTTCTCGAAGCATTGCAGTTATTTCTAGGTTTGAGTCGAGACTTGATCAACACAGAGGTTGGCAGAAGATGCTTCTCCTGCCTCTTGGCATAGACACACAGCCCCAAGCGGAGGTGGGGCAGGAGCCGGGGCTGTGAGTGTGCAGAGAACACAAAGGAGATGTCTGTGATCCTCTTGGAGCTAGTGGACTGAACATTTATTTCACCTTAAAGGGAGCAGGGCCCCGGGAGCTTGATGAAGCCCGACAGCCCCTGCAGTGAGCCTCATGAAGGAGGACATCAGAACCAACTGGGCTAGAGGGGGCCTAATAAATTGTGTCCCTCACAAGGCCCTGGCGTTTTCTGTTCCTTGGGTGGGCCACATGTGCTGCACTCTCGAGAAGATTGGGAACAGCTGTCCTGAGTTGTTGCCATTGAGTCATATCTGGTCCATGGGCCAGCGGTTGGCGCCTCTGGTCATTCCGTCCTTTTGCGCGGAGCTCACGGTGATTTGGCTGTCTCCCCAGAGGTCCCGGGGAGCTGTGCGCTCGGCACCCTTTGTGAGGCGCTGGCAGTGGGGCCTCCACGGCCTCCTGCTCTGTGCCCTGCCCAGAAGCGCCTCCTCCCGGGCTTTCCGGCCTCCTCCCTCCTGCAGTTGCTGAGCTCCCCTCTGTGCTTGTTCAGCAGAAACCTTCCCACTCTGCCGTGCTTTGCTGTGCTGACGATGCAGGTTTGCGCGTATGTCCCCTGCCAGACTGTGAGCTCCTTGAGGGCAGAGACCTGGTGGATTCATCGCAGCCTGGGACCAGCCCAGGGGACAGCACACAGACATACGGAGTAGAGCAGGACTGTCCTTGACGTGCCCACGAGCAGCCTGCTGCCTGTGTGGCTGGTTTGCAGGTGTTGGACAGGCATCTTGGGACGTGAATGCTGGGGCGGGGGAGCCCCCATGTGGGCATGCCTGGGGCGCCAGCAGGGCCTGCCGCCGCCACTTCCTGGGGCCTCTGTGCCTTGGCCCTCAGGTCGCTTGCTCAGGCTGCTCAGCATGGTGGGCTCTGTGGGCTGCTCCACAGAGAAATGTGTTCCTGCTGCTCCGAGTGAAATGTGACCTGCCATGCCTTCTTCAGTCCCCTCTGTCTCCGTCCAGAAAAATGTCTAATTGTATCTTGAACTCATTTACATTGCTTGCTTCAATGGCCTCACTTGGCAGCTGAGGCCATATGCTAATTCCACCCTTTTCATGAAGGAATTCTGCTGATTTTACTTAACTTTTTATGGTAGATTTCCCCCTGCTATTTTTTTTCCTCCTGCTCCCCCAGTAAACAGTTTCCTAAATCCTCTCTCTCGGGCTCAGTGACTCTGCAAACACAGAACGTTTTACTCAGTGGGCCCCAGAGGGCCCCTGCCTTCCCCTTGGAGCTGGTCACAGTTCCTGCCCAGTTTCCCTGCTTCCAAGGAGGGCTTCCCCAAGGCCCGGGAACCTGCTTTTTACAAGGGCATGTTTGTGTCTGAGGCCACAGCAACAACTTGTCCCCCAGAACAGCCAGAGTGCCAAAATGGCACTGGCTTCCCTGCTTCAAGCATCCTATGGCCAGCGTGTAAGGGTCTGAGTCTCGGGCCCACTCTGCCGTTGTCAGCCGTATGACCTTGGATGAGTTTCTTACCGCACCCCTCTCAGTTTCTTCATCTGGACATGGCCCTTTAGGACCCGTCCCCCCACTGGGGGTTTGCTCAGGGTCTCATTCAAGTGGACGCAATCCTTGGCCACCTCTTTGCCTCTCTCTGCCATCCCTGGTCCCCGATCATCACAGCATGGGGTTCTGTACCTGCTGCTCTCGCTTCATTTACTCAGCTTCTCTTCCTTCTCTTTCTGCTTCTGAAGAAGCATACATGAATTTCTGAGCGCACCAACACATCACCACTAAGGAGCAGAGAACTAGCTAATTGCTGGTGGAGAGGACCTTCTAAATGAATTGTAAGACTGTCCTCTGGCCTCCCCAGTCTTTCCAGAGATACTTGTCATGCACTGCCTTCTCTGTGCTGTGGAGCATGAGGGCTTCTGTGGGCGAGACAGCTGGCTGTCCCAGTGGGCGAGACTGCAGGGGAAGCAGTAAGTCACACACAGGGCTGCCCAAGGCTGGATGGGGACCGTGGGACCCTGAGGGAGGGTTACTTGGCCCAGACCAAGAAGAGTTGGGGAAATACCTGGGAGGTGACATCTATGCACCATTTGAAGGCTGAGGCGCCAGGAGAAGGAACGGGCTGGGAAGAATGCCTCTTGCATACGCCTCTGCTGAGGTCCCGAGTGCTAGAGTGCAGCTGACTGAGCAACTGAGATGGGGGTGAAGGGTGGGGAGCCCTGGGTGAGGCTGCACCCCACTGCCTTCTCTGTTCCTCCATGGGGCCTCTGATTGCCCCGCCAGTGACCCCCACCATCTTCTCTGCACAGGGTGACTACTTTTGGAAACCAGGGCTGTGAATGAACAGTGCCTGAGGTCGAACCCTATCCCTGCTACTCCCGAGCCGCTCTTTAATCAGCCTCTCTGTGCCTCTGTGCGTTCATCTGCAAAGTGGTGGTGTTGAGAGTAGCCCCGTCATCCAAGGGCCAGTTTAGATGAACTGGCATGTGCAGAGCTCTCAGATCAGAGCCTGGTTCACAGGGGCATTACCCCTATTCAATGTCAGCTCATTTCATTACAAAGGACTTGGTGACGGTCACTTCTCTCCTAGAGGAAATTCCAGCCTGGTGTCTCAGGTTTTCCACCTTATTCATCCCGGAAAATCATTCTCTTCGACTCTTCTCGGACTGTCTACCTATTGGAAGTATTTTGAGAGTCACTGTGGAAATTTCCGCTGGAAGCTGTAGTAAGAAACCTCAGCAGAGAGAAAGCCACACATCAGACACTGTTAGGAGAGTTTACACACATTAACCCCTCAGTTCTCATGACAGTCCCACAAAGTCTTATTTTGTCATCCTGGTTTTATGCTGCACCATGACTGCTTTGCTGGGGACCTCAGTCCAAAAAGTCAGGGTGTGAGGGAGTCAGTTACTGTGGTCACTGCCCCCTCATTGGCCAAAGAGAGAGAGAGGGGTCAGGGAGGGAGAGTTTGCTTCTTAGTGGCTTGGGTGCGGGGGCAGGCTCTGAGCTGAGGTGTTTTTCTCTTGTCTCCCCACTCTGGTTCCTCTGAGACCTGGTGACACCAGAGAGCCCACTGCCTCTTTCCTCCATCTGAACCCTTCCCAGCCTCCACCCACTCCACTCTCACCATGACCAGAATATGGGACATAGGAGCAAGAGGGGATTGGACTGTCAACTCTCGGGAGCTCAGCAGGTTGATCCTGATGCTTTTCCGGTTCAAAGAGGTAACAGTAAAGGGGCTGGTGTTTATTCTTTCTCTTCCAACTTTCCTTCCTAGAGGAAACTCCCTCTAGAGATCTCACCCTGGGGAGCTGCGGGCTAGCTTTGGATCATGGACATGTTTTTTTTGGGCCATACAATTTAAACTTTTTTTTTGAGCAGTTGTGAACATTTAAAATTTGGCAGATTCACTTAATAGTCCAGATTTTTTGGCTTCTCTTGAAAAATAGGAAGATCTAGCAACTTCAGGCCCACATTCCCGTCTGGCCATGTGGGCTGGAGCTCTGGAGAAAGCATCCCCCTCCAGCTGGGACCCTGGCCCTTCTGTCCCCTCTGGTCTCAGTCTCCTCTTACAACTTGCCTGTCACTCATTTGAAGTGCCCACTGGGGCCTGCGGGCTTTAGGTTTGGGAACACTGGCCCTCACTTCCTCCATCTCAGGACAGTCCTTTGTCTGGAACTCAAATTTGTCAGAACAGGGGCTCGGGTCAAAGAATACTGAAAAGGATCACTTCCGTGATGAAGCACCTGTTGTGTGCCAGGCCCTTGACTTTGAGGTTTTCACGCATTGTCTGGAGCCCCACCCTGCCCTGGAAATAATATATGGCCCCATTTTGCAGACGGGGGAAACCCAGGCACAGAAAGATCCAAGTCCTCAGACTGGGTTTCACCAGGCACACATGTGGAGACTCTGAAGGGGGATCTAGTATGTCCCCTGCACAGCCCTACATGTCTCCCCTACATTCTCATGGTGTCCTGCAAGTTTCTCCTCACATCTCCCTGTAGGAAGGTGGATGTGGGTGTGCCCCGAAACCCAGGACAAGCCTACTCATGGAGATGAGAAGACTGCTGGTGAAGTTTCCTTCTGATTCCCTCTTTGGGGTAGAAACTGTCTTTGGGGCTCTGGAGAAGGCACCAGGTAGAGCGAACAGGCCTCAGATCCTGCAGGCCCAGCTTTGGCTCGTGGCTCTACTGTATTCTAGCTGCAGGAATCGGGTGGTCTTGGATTACACTGTGCCCTCCCTGTCATTCTTTCTCCCCTTCTCTCTTCCTTGCCCTCCTCCCTGTCCCTCAGTGAGCACTGACTGTGTACTAAGCACTGCTTCTGACGTCTCTCAGCCTCACATTCCTCACCTAGGCAGGCAGATGCCTGGTGTGGTGGCCAGCAACCTTTAGACGCTTGATCTTGAATAGCCACTGTTAGGACCTTTCCTGATCATTTTCACAGTGGAAATCACATTGACAGGGCCCTAGAGTTACAGAGTTTTCAGTGAAAATTATTTGGCTTAAAGGTAGCATTTTCCCCAGGCTCCTTGACTCGAGCAGTGGAATCCCAGATTATATTGTCCTGCCTGGGTCCCCGTGATGCTGGGTCCTCCTGTCCCTGTGGGACAGGTATTGTCTTTGTTCCTGGATAGTGGTAGGTAGTAGTGGTTTTATCTCCATTTTAGAGATGCAGAAACAGGCCCAGAAAGTATTGGTAAGTGGAGCGGAGAGGAGGACTCCCCAAGACTTGTGCTCTTCACTGTGGAGCCTGACATGACCTCTGCCCTGGAATCTGAGTGGACCAGAGTGTCCGGTGACCCTGTGACCAAAGATTCAGGAATTCTCTGTCTCCTGTAAAGTCCTGTTGTTCGGGGTGGCCTGCTGGTCAGCATGTTTATTCGGTTATGGCTGGGGGGCTCTGGTTTATGGTGCCATTCTGAGGAGGCCTCTCATGCCCACCCCTGGCTGAGGGACTGTGAGCGTGGGTGACCGGAGGCAGGGCCTCTTTCCCGGGTAGGTTTGTGTTTGGGTCTCTCAGACATCACTGTTTGTGAAGTTTGCTGAGGCCGCCCTGGACAGTTTTCTTCATAATTTACGTTCCCATGTTCACCTCTTGCTGTTCTGTCCAGAAGACGTTCTTGCGTCCATATTTGGTGATTTGTCTCTGTTTCCCTCCCCCCACAAGGTGTCTGCCAAAATCCTGTATAATTCGCATCATCTTCCAAGCTGTTATAGTATATGAGGACAGAGGATAATTTAGTTATTTTTGAAAAAAGACTCTTAGCAAAAGTAAAAAAGGAGGGGGAGTTTTTATACTCACTGCATGAAATAGACAATATTTCCTGAAACAGGAGATACGAACCTCAAAGAATTTAAAATAAAACATTCATTTTATTATTTTTTTAAAGAAGGAAAACGAGAAAAAAAAAAAGAGTAGAATAGTCAGTCTTTTTATCCTAAGTACAGATGAAATTGATTAAACCTTAAAGACTGGCCTCCGCACACCCGGTTTATTAATTGAAGAATTTCCTCTTACCCAGAATGGGAAGTTCACATTAAAATCGAGCTTGCCCCTGAGTGGCAGTGACACTTGAGAACTGAACATTTTCCACAATCCTATTTTCTCTTCGGTGCTAGAGGAAATCCTAAAATGGTTAAATGGGGGGGGAGGGGGACCCAGAGTCGGGGGAGAGAGCAGAAACTGTACATTTTAAGGAAGCCTTCTTTCATTTCCTTGTAAAGCATGAAATCAAATTATAGCTCATGGCCCACAATTATTTTATTTCTACATTTCAAATTCCATTTTCTGCTCCTTTTCTCTGCTCTTGAACAGGAGTTGCACTGTTGTGCAAAGTCAGCTAAAAAGATTACCCCAGATAGACTGACACAGTAGCTAAAAGAAGCGAAAAGGCAAAACTCCCCAGTTTGCTTGGGAGCCTGTGGCCCCGCAGATCCTGAACCCTGCATTGCCTCCCTCTGGAAAGGAGACGTCTGCGACTATCTCCCCTTTGGCCCTTTGACCCGAGGAAGTGTGGACACCTTTGCTCTCCCTGGGATGCTGACCCTGCTCCGCTCCTCTCCGAGGAGGCCGTGTGAGTGCTGTCTCTCCAGTGCCTCCTCAGGGTGGCCACACGCCTGGTGGTGAGGAGGCGGAGGAGGCCGTGCCTGGCGCGTGATTAATGTTCCTGCTTCACGGGGTCGGAAGGTCATGCGGTTTCCAGTTCTTGTCCAGCCCTCCCACTTGTCAGAGGAGAGACCAGCCTGAGTGCTGGGTGCCTTTTCCTGCTCTCGCGGTTCCCTGGGGCTCAGCGCCTCAGCGGGTAGCATTTAGCATTTAATAACGTTGCATGGCATTGGGTTTTTTTCTATCTTTATGATTAACTTCTGCTTATGGAAAGTTCAACACATTTATTGTTGTATCAAGTTATTTTTAATATAAATGCATTTGGGTTCCTCAAAACGACGATTTGAACACACACAGGCAGCTAACAGTACCGTGGTACCCCCGCGCCTGGCGGCATCGCAGAGCCCCTCTGCTTCAGGCTCCCTCTCTGAAGCAGGACACCCGCTCTGATGGCCTCAGCCGCGTGCTCTTCAATCGCATCTCCAGTTATCCATCCACCTCTTCACTCCTTCACTCGCCTGCTCTCGGGAAGTTCTCGTAGTTCTCCCTGAGCCCTTCACCTTCCAGCCTGCATCTCTTTCTCCAGCCCTCCATCACATGGAGGACACCCAGCCTCTGCCTCTCACCTGGGGCAGCTCCTTGACGTCCTCCTCAGCCTCATGATGGATGCAGGCTGCCGAGCTCTGGGGGCAGCCCGGGCTTTGCCAACACAGGTCTTAAATTCCGACCTCCAGTTCACTAGTTGTATGGCTGGGAGAATCGCCTCAAATCTCCCCAAGTCTCAGTGTCTTCGCCTGTATTGTGAATAATAACAAATGTCTCTTTCCTGGGCTGTTGTGAAGACTAATTGACGTCCTGGTGCATAGTATGTTCTTTGATGCTCAGTAGACATTGATTCTCTTTCCCTCCTCTGCCCAACACCCTGACCCTTTAGTCATCTTTTTTTTTTTTTTTTTTTTACTTTTTCTTTTGGAGTAATTTCAAATGTATGGAAATCTGCAATAGTGTGGAGACTCCCATGTGCCCTTCACTCTCCAGACGTCGTCTGACCATCTCCGCACGTCTCTCCAGCAAACCAGGCCACTGGCAACTGCAGTGCAAACACAAGTCTGCAGTTTTGCGAAGGATGACGTGTCATTACCAGAATGCTCGTGGGCCCACTCCACAGACATGACTGGGTGTCTGCCTCCATCTCTCTCAAACCGCCCCACCTCTAGTGGACTGTCACAATTTGCCAGCTGGAATCCAGGCCCTTCATTAGAGTTTCCTAACTAGAGAGAATGGTGTCTGGGTTGGTTTTTATGTGTGCACAGGTCTGGCACTAAGGAGGGAAACCACAGCGAGAAAGGCATCTCTCTTCAGGGTTCTTTCAATTTTCTGATTCCGTTAGCTTTAACACTTAACATTGTGAGCTCCATCCCTGCGGCAACAATGCGTCTGGCCAGAACTTAATAGCAGTGTTTTATTTTTCTTGTACTTAAAACGATGTTTCTTTACTTTTGGCAAATGATCCTGGTTTTCCAATGATATCAAGCTTTAATTTTAAAGAGAAATAATTTTTTAATCTATAATATATGCATGTGGTTCAAAATCAAAAGCTACAAAAGTGTAGCCAGTAAGAAGTAGCTCTTCTTTCCTTCTTGATCTCTGTACAAACCACTGTGACCAGATTCTTCTGAAAATCCCAAGGACAATGATTTCAAGCACATATTTTCTTGCACAAAATCTGTTGAAGTAGCCATGTATTCTCATGTTCTCTCGATGAGTGATCCATTCAAGGGACTATAGAGCTACCCTGTCTTTGTAATAGCTGCGTGCTGTTCTTTTATGGATTCACTGGAGTGGATTGCACTTTTGCCGGGTCTGGCCAGGATGTCTTCCAAAGAGGTTTTGGCAGCGTGTCCCAACTGTGGAGGCTCATCTGTTTCCCTGCGCACTTAGTAGCAGGGTGTTTTGAGGGACTGCTGGCCTCCTGGGTAAGAGCTTGGGTTCTGGGGTGCATAGCTAGGCACTGAACCTCTCTTCCTGGTTGTTACCTGCCTCCTCACTTTAAATGGGCACAGGGTTCTAGAGGGCTGCACACATCAGCCTGTGAAGTCAGCAGGGCCTGGCAGGCATCAGCCCTTTCATTATGGTCAGTATTATTTTTTGTCAATCTACTAGGTGAAAACAAGACTCTGGGATAGTTTCACGTTGCATTTTTCTTGTCCCCCAGATAGGGCATCTTGTTGTGTGTTTGAGCTGTTGATATATTTTTCCTTTGCTCCTGCTTCCTGTCTAACTTCCCTCCAGCCATCCTGCTCCTCACTGCTCGTAGGACACCCGACTCCCGTAGGGGCTGTGCCCGTGACCCTCCTCTGCTCTTGTTAAGTGCCTACCCCTCTCTGTCTCCTCTGAGTCCTGGCTCAGGTAGCCCCTTCTCTGTAAGACCAGTCCCGACCAGCTGATTTAATTCGCACTTTACATTTGTCAGCCTCTCATCCGATCCAGAGCCTTCTTTTCCTGCTGTTTTTCCCTGGGACTCTTACCATCTTCTACCCTTCTGTGAAACCACCTATTATGTTTGTTGTTGCTTTAGGCTTCCCTCACTGGCTGTGAGTCCCTCTTGTAAGGGCCAGTGGGCATCACTGCGCCTGTGCAAACACCAGTCCGGGCCTGGAGCGGGAGGCGCTCAGGAGCAGTGTGCATGGTCTGTTGGCATAGCTTCCATTTGTGACTTGTTGTTGCTCTTTCTGATCTCAACTTAGAGACACATTTTACATACTGAGGAGAGCAGGCCTCTGTGGGCAGTGTGTTCTGAGCTCTGTCCCAACCCTTTGGCCTTTATCATACATTTTTCACACAGAAATATTTGATTTTTATGCTATTGAATGTCAGTCTTTTCTTTTTTAAATGTTTCTAGGTTTTATGTCTTACCTAGGTTTTTTTCACTTTGAAGATTATAAAACTTTTCATATATTTTCTTTTAGAAAAGTTTTATGTTTTTGTGTTTGAAACTTTGATCCCTTTGCCATTTGTTTGGCGTAACCTTTAGGGTAGAGATCCCGTTTCAGTTTTACCTGGATGGCTACCTGATGTCCAGCGTGGCCACGGTGGCGTGCTGTCCCATTTGCCGGTGGGGACTGTGAGGCTCAGAGAAGGAAGGCCGTCCTGTGCTAGCCAGCACCTGCCATGCTGCCCCTCCACACAGCATGGGTGAGTCTCCAGCAAGGATTGTTTTTGGCTTTTCTTCTCCTTGGCAGGGGTCCAGCACCGCTGTTTGTCTCCTATCTTGTTCTGGCTGTTTGTTTATTTTTCTCTTGCTCTCTTACATGGCTGTCTTCGTTGTTTTCCCTGTCCTCCCTTGTTCTCTGCCATTCGTTAGGTGCCAATACCCGGCTCCTTTTGCTCTCCCTGAAGGACTGTGCCTCGGGGTTTGGATGTGTCCTGGAGGACACTGGCAGCTCGCCTTTGCACCTTGTCTGCTCTCCTTCCTCTTCCCTTCCTCGGGCCCTTCCCCACCTGCTCTTCGGGATGCCGCAGGGTTCCAGGAGACTCAGGAATGCAGGATGCTGGCCAAGAGGCAGCTGGCAATAGAAAAAGCAAAAATTATGCAGGCAGACAGCCCCGGGTTTTAGCCCTGCCGCTGCCGTTTACTATGTGTGACCGGACCTCAGTTTTCTCTGTTAAATGGGAGCCTCCTCCTCATGGAGTTGTGGTGAGGTCAGAGCTAGTGCACTTCAAGCAAGGGTGTGGCAGTAGGAAGTTCCGGGGACCCGGGTAAACTCGGGAATCACCACTCTTCTCAGGGGACAGCTGCTTCTCCGCCATGTTGGACGCAGGCCCGGCGTTGCCACATCTGTTGATTTGTGGAGATTTTTATGTGAGCCCTCTCCGATTGTAGACATTGGCGGTACACGCTAAATAATGCCCCCCAGAGCCTGGTGCATCTTGAAGCTGTCAGTTTGCATCCAGTGCTGAGAAGTCTGGAGCCCAGGACTTGGCACCAACCCAGCTCCCAATCCCTGGTGGCTGTCATTTGGATCGTGGCTGCTACTTTCGGTATTTTTGGTCAGTCAGGCAGCACGTTGGTTCTGCTGGACACTAAGTCAGCTCCATTCCTAATTGTTGGCTGTGGCCTTCAGATACCTGAAGCGACTTCTGGCCCCTTTGGTGTGCCACGCCATCTACCTAGAGAACAGAAGCCGGAGTTCCTTGTCACTGTGCCGTGGGACCTTCACGACTTAGGGGAGATGTCCAGGCCTGCTTGCCCAGGGTCTCCCTGCTGGCTGATGGAATTCAGCCGGAAGTATGTGGAGCAGCCTACCTGCATAGACCAGACCACAACAGAACTTCCTGCTGGTGGGAGGACGTGGGCTCCAGGGCCCTTGTGAGGGGCTGGATTTGGGCGGGTATTGTTAGTCTTTGCTCCATGCTGCTGTTACACTACCCTCTGCCTCCTGTAAAGAGTGTGGGGCCTTTTGTGTTCATGAACGTCATAGGGGAAGGAGATGGCCACTTCCTGAGCTCTTGCTGTGTGGGGCTTTGGGATCTGACACTAATACCAAGAGCAGCTCATGTGTATTGAGCTCTTAGCACCTGTCAGGTGCTGCACTCATTGCCCTCCTTGCACCTTAAGGTGCTGTCTCTAGCACCTCTCACAGGGGAGGGTCCCAGCTCCACAAGGCCCAGGCTGTGCCTGGAGCTGGACTTCCACTCGGCCTGGCCTATCCTGCCGGCTCCTCAGGTGCTGCTTCCCCTGCCCCTCTGCCCTGCACCCCTCCGCTGAATGCCTGCCCAGGTGCTCGAGGTGGGCTCCCAAGCTAGTGCCCATTCTTCCTGCTGAAGGACTGCAACCCTCTCCATGGGTTTGCTTGCCCCGGATCAAAATGTTCCATCCCTCTGGGCTGTCTCCTGTGTGTATGTCTGAGATTTCCACCTAGGTCAGTAGAAATCGAAATGGAGTTATTGTCCCTATTTTTCAGACGGGGAACTGGAGCGCAGAGACAGTAAATAGTATTAGGATATGTGCTGCCATTGAAAGCTGCTCATGAAAGTGATTGTCTGGTGAGGACAAGGGTCAAGGTCCCCAAGCCTCCCCCAGTGACTGGGCTTCCTTCGGCCACCGGGGAGGGTCTGGGCCTCATAGTCCTGCAGCCTGTTGCAGTCTCGGCACCTCCTGCTATGGGTGAGTGGACCCTGCTGCTGATCTCAGTCTGGATGCTGGGCTTCAGGTGAGGGAGACAGGCCGTGAAGAGGGCCAGTGGGGAGAGCAAAGAGGAGGACTGAGCACAGTGTGTGCAAGACAGACGTGACACCTGTGTCCAGGAGCTGCTTGGTCCATGCTCACCATGGAGGCCTGGGGCTTGGCTCTCCCTGTGGTCGTTAACCTTTGTCCTTTGTCACAGATGTTTTCCTGGGGGCAGCAGGCAGGGCTGAGAGACGAGAGCTCCGAAATACAGACGTGCACCTCCTGCTTACGGAGGGTCGGGCCGTCATGCCACTCTGATGCCCCTTTTGCAGTGAGCATGTTTGTTTAGTTCTCATTTATATATGAGGCCATCAGGGCCTTGGGGGTGTTGTGATTTGAACACTGGGCTGGGTGCTCTTGCCTTTCTCTCATTTGTGGCCCTTGGCCCCTGTCTGTAAAATGATGCTCTTCACTGAATGCTTTTCGTTTCCAGAGCCCCTGGGTCCGCACTGAGGGTGGGAAGAGATCCCTGGTGTACAGGTCCAGCCAGGATTCGAGAGGGAGATTCTGACTGGGGTTGCCCTACTTCAGGAAAAGTATGCAGAGCCGGGAAAACTAAAATGCTCACCTGCGTGGATTCTCCTGATGGGAGCAGAATGGCCCAGGGTCATCAAGGACTCAGACAGCCTGGCAGAGAGCCAGGGCAGGTCAGCCTAACCAGTGCTGGTTCTTGCCCACTGCTTGGCTTGGAGCAAGTTAGTGAGATTGTCTCAGATTTCTTTCCCATAAAATGAGGACACTGGCCATGCATGGGGAGGTGAACACAAGTAGCAGTAACAATGGTGCCCTGGGGTTTCAGAGGGGTCCTGCGCCCACCCTGGGCTCCAAGGAGTTGCTCTCTGGGGCAGGGGTCCTCTTGCAACTGCTCTGCTGTCCTGGGCCAGCGGCCCTCACTGACACGCAGTGAACGCTGCATTCTGCTCAGTATCTGGCTGCTTGGAGGCCCGGTGCTGTAGCAGAAGGCAGTCATGGTCCCAAGTTCAGGTCTCTCCAGCTGAGTTCTTGCTCCTTGACCTTGGCTTGGTTACTTTACCTCCCTGAGCCGGTTTTCTTGTCTGAGATACATTGCAGAGTTGAGAGGAGGTTGGAATGAGACAAAGGTATGCTGCAGGAGGAGTTGTAGGCGGAAAAACAGTCACAACAGCTAATGTTCCTTAGAATTTCCTGTATCCCAGGATGTTCTGAAGAAACCCTCTCTGTGTGTTACCTCATGTAATCTTCAAAAAATCCAGTGAACAGGTCCATCACTGTCCTTATACAGAGGAGGAAACTGAGTCACGGAGCGCTGATGTATTTGGCAAATGGCTGTAATAAGAAGAGGATATAAATCACTCTTGCAGTTTCTTTTGTTGATAACAATTATCTTGTTTATTGAATATTTAGTAAGTCTCTGGTTAAATTTTTTTTTTCTTTTACTTGAAATTTGGTATTCTCTTTTAGAATGCACAAAACTTTTAATTAAAAGTCAAATTTTGATGATTTCTGATTATGAAGTTTCTAAAAATGTTTAAAATTTTGTGTTCCGTTTCTCTTGCTGGAACTATTTTTTTTCTCAACACTCATTTGTTTCTTCAGTCCTAGAAGGAAAATTACAGCACACAAATTACTTATACTTTATTAAATGCTGACCTTTGTAAGTTTTTCTTTGTTTTTATTTTTGACATGATTAAGATGTATAATCTACAGTTACAAATTGTGATTTTAGAAAGTACTGAGAAACTTTAACCCTGTTATAATTATTCTGCAAACCTTTAAAGGATTTTATAGTCAGTACAACTAGATGAAAGCTCTGATAGACTGGAAAATATAGAGGGTTATTTGTAAGCCTCAATTTTTTTGACTTGTGTTTCCCACCCACTCACTCACTCTGTCCTGCTGGTCTCAGAATGATTTCCTACCCTGGGTTCGTGGGAATTGGGAAGGACACTGTTTGATTCATTCTGTGTAAATACTAGGGATTTTGAAACAGAAAAGACGGGCCAGTTATGTCACTTCCTGTCGTCTGATCAAAAGTTTGATGAAGATACGAGGGTAACTGAGTGCTGCTGCCAGGCTTCTGCCTGCTGCTGACCCCTGGTTTCCAGCGGAGCCCTGGTTCTCAGTGGGGCCAGTCAGTGCTGTGACCTCCAGCCTGCTTAGAAGTGCCCAGTGCTGGCTGTGCTGCAGTGTGTCTGCCGGAGACTCCAGCCTTTGGCAGCACTGTGTGCTCCCTGCAACAAAGGAAGCTTGTTGCTGACAGATGAAATCCCCTCTGGCCTCCCTGCTGGCCTCCGCTTGCTCAGGCCCTGTTTGCACTCACCTTTCTGATCTGCCTGTTCCTTCTGTTTCATTTCCCACCCTCAGCATCCCAGCAGGCATAGGAGGGGAGCCACCTGAGTCCTTCCCCTCCTACCACCGGGCGGAGACAAAGCACCCTGGGTCGTTTTATGTGCCAGTAGGATAGTTTAATACACCAATAGAAAATTGAACCTCAGAGAAAAGGAGAAGATTCCTGGTCAATAAAGTGGTGGTAGAGTCGGGGAGCTGTTGTTGGCTCAGTTCAGTTCAAGAAAGACTGACCAAACAGAGCCCCAGCAGGGTCTTGTGCTGGTTGCTTCAAAGGCACATGGAAGACCCAGGTGCAGCGGGGTGGGTGGGGAGGAGGTGGGTGGGGAGGAGGTGCCACGGGTGAGGGAAGTGTGGGCCGAGAGGAGCAGGAGTGCAGGCAAGGCAGGGAAGGGGGAAGAATTAACATGAGGGGCCTGGATTCTCTCCATCACTTGGAGAGCGGGCTAGGGTTGTGGAAGAGGAGGCTAGAGAGGGGCAAGGCCCCCATTTGGAAGGAGGCTGTCTGGCATATGAGTAGGAACAGGCACCAAAGTTCAGATCTCTTCTCTCCACCAATTTGCTGTATAATTGGGGTGGTCCCCTAACTTCTTGAGTTTCACTTGCAAAGTATGGTCACTAATACTTTGAGTTAGATAGGGGTCAGCATTTAGGTTCTAGGGGATCTGGGATTGTCAGAATCACTCTTGAAAAATCCTTAAGGAACTCATGGGGTAGAGTAGCTTTGGGTCTGTGAGCATAGCTTTGCTCCCCAGAGTTGGGGGATGACCCACAAAACTGAGAATCCCAAGGGACTTCTCCTCTCTAGTCACCTGAAGGCTTTGTCCCATTCTGCATCAGTACCTGACTGCAGAGCCCTGTGGTCAGTGATAAAGTTGCCGTGACTGGGGGGATGGCAGAAGGTTGGTCATGTCTTCTGTGGTGTGCTGGGGTTAGGCTCGTGTGTGAAGCCCTAGGGTAGGTAGGGCGAGGAGCACCCAGAGAGTGCAGCCTGGTGCCCAGCACGGGAGGGTGGCCCCGGTGTGTGACGCAAGGGGCCTGGATGCACATCACAGAGGTTGGCTTCAGTCAGAGGACTGAGGGGGCTCTTAGCAGGAGAACAACATGGTCACGTCAGTGATTGACTGAGGAGCTTCTTAATTAACATTGTCATTTTATTTGTCTGCGAATGGATCTTAAACACCTCTATTTAAAATTAAAAGACAGAAGAATGTACAGTCAAGAGTTTCCTTTCCATCCCACCCCCATCTGTCTGTACCTCGCTATTCTCCCAGCAGACAGCCAGAAGCCGGCCATTCTTCGCAACTTCAGAGGCAACTTCAGAGGCATTTCATGTGCATGGAAGCAAATACTCTTCTCCAAACCCTCCCCCAGCTTCTTTCCCCCTTTAAACATGGGCTACGTTTTCTGCCCCTTGCTTTTCTCACTCTACCTTGGAGACCATTCCGTAGTGGTATTAAAAAGTTTCTTCGTTTATTTATTTTTTTTGTAAAGGAAAGGTGCATCAGGAATGAAGGTGAGCAGAGACAGGCAGGCAGGAAGAGGAGGAAGAAGCATTTTGTTTATTGTTCATCTTGATCATTCCCCCTGACCCTGGGCTGTGAACATGGGTCCTTGGAATATATGTGAACTACCTCCAGTGGCCTTATTTGCTAGGCCACCAGAGCACACCATCATTATTTTTTAGCCTGTCCTCTGCTGGTGGACATTTATGTGGTTTCCAACTTGTGCTGCAAACATATTACAGGAACATTTAACATGTATGTGGACTTGACTGGACCTAAGATTATGTACACTTTGACAAGTGTTTCCAAATCGACTTTTACAGAAGGTATACCAAATTAAAATCCCTTCAACAGTGTATGCATCAGTGGTGTAGTTTTAGAAGGTTCCTTTTGGGAAGCTGTTTAGGGATGGATTTCAGAGGCACAAGTCTGAGGTGAAGGGACCCACTAAGGAGCAACTGACATGGCCTGATGTGGGCCATGGGGACTGGAGCTGGATCAGAAATGGATTCTGAGGGCAAACATGACTAGTAGATATAAGAGAATCATAATGTGATTGTATAGGCCTCAGTTAGGCCTGTTTTAAATAACTTTTCCTGATCACGATAGAACCGGTGTTCCCTCTCCATGGAGTCATGGAGACTGGACAAGGGGCTGGTGCTGCTGCTGTGTGCATGTGGTCTGCCTCTCTGCCCCTTTGGATCACAGCCCCACGTGCGTCGCTGTCTGCCAGGGAAGGGAGGGAAAGGTGTTCCGAGGTCTGCCTGGTGTCAGAGACACATACTGTTTTTCCTGGGGCAGATCCAGTGGTGACTAGTAGGCCTCTTTGAGCAGTGGGAGGAATTTCTCAGTAGTGGAGGGAAGTGCCTGGTTTCTGGTGACCTCTGGCTCTGTGGTTCAGAGCAAGTGGTCCTGTGACTCTAAGCCTCACTTTTATCACTTGAAACACTAGGTCGTGGATATTAAAGGACTGACTAGTGCAGATAGTAAGTGTGCCAACAACTAAGACCTCTCCTCCTCCTTCCCTTCCCTCCTTCCCTCCCTCCCCAGCAGTGAGGGTTGTCATGAGTCACCCACAGAGCAGTCTTCATCTGCATATGCACACATGTCCATGCATGCACACACATATATACGTGTACACACACGTGTGGGTACTCAGCTCTACCATCAGAAAACCGGATGATACAGCTTAACCTTGTGTGCTCCTGCCCCCCAGAAAGAGCAGGCACTCACCAACCAGTCCCCCTCAGATCAGATGAGCATGACTAAACTCCAGGGGCCGTGACAAGACTCAAAAGTCCTAGAGGAGAACCCCACACACACACACACACTTTGCTTTGAGACTAGGGTAGATCGCTAGGCCTTTGCCAGGTTTAAGGCTGAGCTTTTCCCCGCTTGGACATTTTTTCCCCGGCAGGTTGGAATGAAAATGGTAGAGTTGGTGTAGCAGAGAGGAGTGGGGTTTGGAATTACCCAGTCCTGCTGCATGTTAGCAGTATGGTTCTGCCAAGCTCTCTATCTTTTGTAGGGCTTAGTTTCCTCCTTTCCAAATGGGGTACATGCCTGCCTCTCATGGTGCTTGTGAAGACTCAGTGAGATCACATGTAGGTCACATCATCTAACCTGAGACCTGGTGCTAGGAGCAATGCTCATTTTCCAGTTTGCCCACTTCTGCATGAATACCGTAAATTGGCCGTTTCACATGATCTAGAGCACTGAGAAACTTTCTGCAGAGCACAGCCCGCTTCCCTGTGTAATCTTGTCCTTTCTTCTCCTAGGGGCCCAGATCATTGATCTGATGATGCTGGTCATCGATGTGACCAAGGGGATGCAGACACAGTCAGCCGAATGCCTTGTGATCGGCCAGATCGCCTGTCAGAAGCTGGTCGTGGTGCTGAACAAAACAGACCTCTTGGCCCCAGAGAAGAGACAGGCAGCGATCGAGAGGATGACTAAGAAAATGCAGAAGACCCTGGAGAATACCAAGTAGGTCTGCAGTGAGGGCCGCGTGCACACCCAGAAGGAGACTGTGGGGCACACTGATTTCACAGCGGGAGCTCGGCAGGCAGGCATTAGCCTTGGGTCCTAGCAAGCGGGAATCCCACCTGGCGCTCGCTCTCACTGGGGCAAAGGCCAGGGTGCTGTGTCCTACAAAGCACAGAAGCAGAAAGACACTAGAAGCTGATTTTTCAGGTAACTTCCTAGCCCAAGCAATGGGGTGGCTCTGCTCTGTGTCTTGTTCAGAAACTCAGCCTGTTCATCTGAGGCTCCTGGGGCTTAACAGAATGCATCCTTGTCTGTGTGGTTGAAGCAGGACATGGGCCCTGCTGTGTTTACGATCACAGCAGGGTCCAGGGGGTGCGGCCTGGACCTGGAAGGGGGCCACACTCCCCCTGATTATGCTGAGAAGATTCAGGCCTGCTTGCTCACACTGGCCATCAGTGCAAGAGAGACCAGCAGACGTGTTCCCTTATCTACAGCTGTTATCATGACAAAGAGGAGGTGAGTTTTGGTGGGCAACTGGATGTTCCTGTCACAGAGGCTTATAAAATTGGGTAGGTGAGTGGGTGGATGGACGGATGGACGGATGGACAGATGGGCATTGCTTTGGAGGATATACTGGGAAAGCCAGATCATAAATTCCTTTATAGTATTTAATGTCAAGGACTTTTCAATTTCATCTTGTGGAAAGTAGGAAGTCATTAAGGACTTTTGTTCAGGGGAGTGACTGAAAGTGGTTTTCCTTCCCTGCAGGTGGAAGGATGTTTTGGCAGGAGAAGCAGGAGGCAGCAGGGAGATTGGAGAGGCAGCTGTGGTGGTTTTCCTGGGGCAGTACGTGTGACTCTAGCTAAGACAGTGGAGGAGGAGAGACCTTTAAGGGGAGAATCAACAGGCCTTGTCAAGCCATTGGCTCTGCTGGCAATCAGCAGGTCTGTGAGGAGAGGTCCATGGGGCCAGGGGCCAGAAAGGTGGCAGTGCTACTGGGCAGGGACGGGGGCAGGGGCGTGGGGACAGTGGCGCAGACAGCCACCTGGCTTATTCTGTGTGGTTGAGAAAATGGGAATGCGTCCTTGTTGAGCGCCGTGTTGGCAAACCTCATTGTTTTATCAATTCCGCTCTTCCTCTCCAGGCCAGTGCCTTTTGATCAATACTAAATAGCGGTCACTGGGAGACAGCGCTGCTTCCTCTTTGCTATGCAGCCCAGACAATATCCTGCTACTTTCACCTCTCCTTCTCCTGCCTGTGGAGGGCAAGCAAGAAGAGTGTTTTTGTTTCCCCGTCATAAAGATTGATATGCCTTCCCGTTTATGATATTTTTTTTCAGGTCCAACACCTGCAGCTCTCCCTCAGAATTCTCAAGTTGGTTAAATTAAAGCTCCAGCCCTGTGAATGGGCCGAATATGTCATAAAAGATTTCCTAGCGCTGCCTTTTGTTAGCAAAATTCATCAATCCGATAAAATCGACACATTTAGAGAAGTGTTGCATAAGAATTCAGACTTTGTTATTCCCAACGGAAGTGGATATGAGACTGTAAAAAGGAAGATAAAAAATTATATCTTCTTTTTAGTGAGTTATTTGATCTCCCTGCCATTTTATTTACTTGTCAGAAAGGGGAGAACAGGTCCTTTGGATGCCTGCATGAGAACCCAGTACAATGCCAGGGGCAGTTGCTCTGTAAATGGGACCCTCTGGGGACAGCTGAGGGTACTTTTAATAAGATGATGGTAAATTAGTATTACCTGTTTAATTAGGTACATTTAAGGAAAAGTCTGACTTGTAAATTTGAATTATTATTCCCATTTTAATGTACTAGTTGAAGGTCAGATTATGGGCTTAATCACACTTCCAGAGGAAATTGTTCCTGGGAGGGCCCTCAGAGCCTCTCCTGTCCTCACTCACGGCAGGGGACGGCCAGGGAGTCACAGACAAAGGAGAGGAAGCCGCCCTGAGAGAATGTAGGCCCGTGGCCAGGCTGAGTCCATCTCTTAATAAAAGAACATTAGCTTTTACTTCCGTGCAGCAAAGAAGTTCTTTAAATCATTTTAAGTGACTGTCCTTTTCTTATGATACCTTGTTAATAAGTAAATCCTTTGTAAATGCTGCTCCAAATGTGAAGAAACTTCTTTCGAGAAGAAAAATTTAGACTGGTAAACTATGTACGTAACGATACCTGGAAATTGTTAAAAACATAAAACTTTTTTTCTATCCAAAGAATAACGGAAAGAAAATTTGGAAAGCAGAGAAAAGTGTTTCAAAGAAAGACGAGACCACCCAAAGATGTCTTTGTCAAGATAGCAGCTGCTGAAATTTTGGTTGATTTCATTCTTATCTTTTTCACTATGCAAGTATTGCCCTCCCTTTTCCTCCACATTCAAAATATTGTAGTAAAATAAACAGTAATACTACCATTTTAATCATTTTTAAATGTGCAGTTCAGTGGGCTTAAATAGATTCACAAACCGTGTGTACTTATCCCTGCTGTCTGTGCCTGACCCTTTACATGAAGCCTGTGCAAGTAACCACTAGCTCCTCCTTCTCGTCCCTCCCCTGGCCTCTGCTAATCTCTGTCCTGCTTTTTGCCTCTAAGTTTGCCTATTTTCGGTACTTTATGTAAATGGAATATTTGGCCTTCTGAGCCTAGCACAATGTTTTCAAGGTCCATTCATGTTATAATACGTGCCAGAACTTTATTTCTCGTTACATCTGCGTAGTATTCTCTGGGGTGTATATAGACCTGTCACTTCTGGCTGAGCGCAGTCCACAAACATCCGAAGGACCTGGGTCTGCCCCCTGGGACTCCAGTAAACAACCAAGATAAACAACTAAAAAAGTTTAAAGATTTAATAAGTGCTTCCTCCTCTCTCTTCCTGCCTGCTTAGCTACTCGCGTGACTTCATTCCTGCCTGCACCTTTCCTTCAAAAATAAGTAAATAAAACATCCATCTATTCATGGATACTGGTGTTCTTTCTTTTTGGTTATTGTGATTGATGTTTCTCTGAACATTGCTATACAAATATGTATTCAGGTCCCCGCTTTCAGTTACTTTGGGTGCTTAGAATGGAAATGCTGAGTCATATTGAAGTTCTGTGTTTAACTTTTTGAGAAACCTCCATACTGTTTTCCATAGTTGGCTTCACCATTTTATACTCATTTCAGCAATGCTTTAGGGTTCTAATTTCTCCACATCCTTACCAATAATTGTTATCTTTCTTTTTATAATTAGTTATCCTATTAGAGATGAAGTGGCATCTCAGTGTGGTTTTGACTTGCATTTCCCTAATGATCAATGGCGTTGAGCATCCTTTCATGTGCCTATTGGCCTTTAGGTTATCTTCTTTGGAGAAATGTCTTTTCAAGTTCTTTGCCCATTTTTAATCAGTTGTTTTTGTTGTAGCATTAGAGTTCTTAGATACATTAATCTCCTGTCAGAAATTTAGTGTTTTCTTCCATTCTGTAGGTTGTCTTTTCACTGTTTTGATACTTACGTTTTTGACTTTTTTATTTTCTTTTGTTGTCTATGCTTTTGATGTCATATCCATGAAATTGTTGCCAAATCCAGTGTTAGGAAGATTTTTCCTAAGGTCTTGTTCTAAGAATTTTATATTGTTGGTTCTTACGTTTAAATCTTTGATACAGTTTGACTTAATATTCATATAAGGTATAAGTTAAGGGCTCAGTTGCGTTCTCTTGCATATGGATGTACAGTTTTCCAGCACCATTTGTTGAAAAAACTGTTCTTTCCCTTTTATCTGTGTCAGGAATCCATTGGCTATAACGTGAGGGTTTATTTCTGGGTTCTCTGTCTATTCTGTTTTGTTGGTCTGTTTTGCCAGTTTTACCTGATTTGTGTGCTGTGCCTTTGTAGTAGTTTCCATGCCACGAAGTATGAGTCTTCGAACTTTATGCTTTTCCAAAATTACTTTGGGTTACCTTGCATTTCATATGAATTAGAGGGTCTGCTTTTCTACCAAAAAAAAAAAAAAAAGGTTGTTGGAATTGTGTTAGGGATTGCAGTGAATGTGTAGATTGCTTTGGGTAGGGTGGACATCTTAGCAGTATGAAGTCTTCCAGTCCATGAACAGATATATTTCCATTTATTTTCTCTTTAATTTCTTTCATTAATGTTTGTAATTTTCAGTATACAAATCTTTCACCTCCTTGGTTAGATTTATTCCTAAGTATTTAATTCTTTTAGATGCTATTATAGGTGGAATTGCTTTAATTTTTCTTTCCAGACGTGTTTTGCTATAATATAGAAACACGACTTACTCTTGTGTGTTGATCTTGTATCCTATAACTTTGTTGGGTTTAGTTCCCACCTTTTAAAAATATAATTGTCATCATGAAGTATTTACATTTTTAATGTCTGCTTTTATTGCTCAACATTTTATGTATCATTTCTGCCTGTAACTGCTACCCTGTTGTTTACCCCTTGGACTGGCTTGCATTTTTCTTCTCATAAATAACCCCCGTGCGCCCTGGTGGAGTAGTGGTTAGATCAGTCACCTCTGAGGCTCACAGACCACACACCCCTGGGTTTGGGTCTTGGGTCGGGGTGGAAGCAACTAGTGTGAACAACTACATAAAAATAAAATAAAAATACTTCTTCCTCTTCTCTCTGCCTGCCTGCCTGCCTGCTCACCTTCATTCCTGCCTGCACCTCTCCTTTGAAATGCATAAATAAGCAGATAAACAAACAAACAAACCTGGGGTGCTCATCCAGGACCATCATTAAACTTGTCAGTGTTTCCTTGTGGGCATTTTCCGCGGGCAGGGTGACTGGATAAAGGGCATCAACACGTCCAGTCTGCTGCTATAATATTACTATGTTCTTTTCCAACAGGTTTGCACCATTTTATACAAGTGTCAACAGCTAATTTAAATTTTTCATTTTTAGATATATTTGAGACTTAGATAAAATTGGTGTTTTACTCTTGTTTTTAAGTAGATTTTTAAAAATTACTGGTGAAATTGTACATATTTAAGTGAATAAACAGTTGCGTTTTCATGTGTGTGAATCTTGTTCATCTCTTTCGTCTATTTGCCGCTTATGATTGCAATGCCTTATTTTTTATCTTAGGAGTGTTCACTGTCAATAAATGCAGTCCTTTATTAACCCCTTGTCTGTCATACTTAATAAAAGTAAATCTTCAGCGTTTGTCTTTCCATTTTAGTTCCTTTTTGGCATGCAGAACTTCTAATTTTTATGTTGTCAAACGCTTTGATTGTTGTTCTTTATGATTTTTTTTTTATCTCTGAAAGCATTTAAAATTACTCCTACATAAGCGTTTATCAATGTTATCAGAAATCAAAATAGAAGATAAAAATGTACCTACGGTCTTCCCAGTGCATCAAATTAAAGTGTTTTTCCCTAGGATCCCTGTCAGTCTTTCCCACATGTACATACTTGGAGGTAGTTGTTATCACAACATTGACACTGTTCTGTGTTCTAGGCTTTTCTGTTTATTTTTCCACTAAATGTTATCTGACAGGTCCTTGATGCATCTTTCTCCCTGACTCCCTCTGCATTTTTCCCTCTTGCTTTTTAAACACTTTCCATTTCCTTCTGTTTTTCGCCAAAACTGTCTGCATAGAGCCCTTGGGCTAGCCTCTGCCCTGGGGTGGAGGTGGGGGGTGCGGGGGATGCAAACTTGAAGTGATTTGTTTGCCACCAGTTTACTTGTGCATTCCATCGACGCTTTTTAGAGGACAAGCTGTGTGGTCTTGGGCAACTCACTTTACCTCTCTGAGTTGATGGTTCTTACTTTATAAAACAGGGGTTGATAAGTTCACCCTTAAAGCATTTGTTATGGGGAGCATTTGATGTGGAGCCTAGCACATAGTCTGTGCTTAGTAACAATAGCTATGCCGTTTGGAGTGCCTACTGTGCACTCGGCACTGTGCTGGGGACTTCCTAATGGATCCACACAGTTACTGCAGCAGTAGGTTTTCCATCTGGTTCGGGTGGTGAAAAAAATTAGACATAATAAATATATCTACATATATGTTTATTGTATATGTACATGCATTTATGCACACACACATACACTTTGGTGTCTTTTTTCACTTATCTGAGATCGTTTTTTGCTTGTTGATGAAGGTCAGCCTGTGTGCACAGTCAGCAGTCTGGGCCTGGCTTGAGCCGTGACACACCACAGCTGGAGGGCGAGTCTGGTGGAGGGTGGGGGTGGGAATGGGAGAAGCACTAGTGTTCCGATTCCGACTCTGCACTGCTGAGATGGAGGCTGGGCCCTGGGCCCCCTGATGTCTCCGGTTGTTCTTGTACTCCTAGAACTCAGATACCTGTCTCCATTTGAAACCCCAGGCACGAGGGGCCTCTCGTCTATCCCACACCCCTCCTGGGAGGCTGCCAGAAGCCAGGATGCCCCAGTGTGTGGCATGTTCAGGAAATCAGCAAGACCAGATTCTCTTGTGCCTGGGAAAAGGCCAGACACCCAGCCCAACACGCCTTTATGTTTTGTTACAATACATTGCCCAAAAGGGTTTGGATAAAAAATAATTGAATTTCCGAAAGCTTTATGGTTAATCGCTGGAATTCTGTGTGCACGCTCTCACCCTTCTCGGGGCCCCAGGCTCATGGAGCATAAGCAGAGACGATGCACATGTACTGGGCCCTGGCTCGTGGGTGAGTCCTGCTGGCTGGCTGATGTCTGTGGCTGGAGCCTTCCCTTCAGACGGAGGATGGAATCTTCCTCTTAACCTCTCCTCCTTGGGAGAGGCCTGGGCTCTGGGTCCTGGAGACCAACCACTGACTCCCTGGGCCCTTTGGCAGCTGTGGACACCTCACAGTATCCCTGAAAAGAGGGTCAGAGCCCCTGCTTGGGGGGTGTTGAGATCCCAAGCACAGTGCTGCCACAGAGCAGGCACGGGGCTGGAAATGCTTTTCTTTCCTTTCTTTCCTGTTTCTTGTCTCTCTCTTTTCCTCCACGTTTTTATGTTTCTTTCCCCTGCCCTCTCCTCACTATTCCTTTTCTTCTCCTTCTTCCTCCCTCCTTTTCTTCTGGGTGTTGTGCTTCCCCCGGCACATGTCTCAGTCCTGTCATTTCTGCGTGGGCAGCACGGCCTATCTCTGCTGCTCTGGACTTGATTGGTGAGTAGGTTTCGGCTGTGTTTGGACTCTCCCTGTGACCTGCGCCATCTTGTCACATTGACCTTCAGGCAGCCAGTGACTCTGAGATTGCTTAACTTGCTCTCTAAGGAACTCCAGCTTCTCAGAGTTAATTTCTCTCACCTTTAAAAAAAATTCTCATTTTCTTCAAGGGCTTGCCCCAGGCAGGCCAGGAGCAGTGTGGCGGGGAGTCAAGGATCCACTGAGCCAATCCCTGTTCGGCAGGAAAGACTGACCAACAAGAGTATAACCTGGAGATTTGCCTGGCAGCTAAGACTAGAGCTGGAGTGGCTTCCTCGGAGAAGCCTGGGGGCTCCTGGGGACTCAACAACGGGAATGGGCTTTAGAAAGGCAAGGGAGGCAGAGCCCATGGTACGTACAGGTCAGCGCACCGAAGGGATGCAGGTGATAGGTGGCTGTCCCGTTTGGTTTTGTTTTCTGTTGTTGTTTTTTAAATTTTTATTTTAAAGGAAAGGTGGAGGCAGGAATGAGGGTGAGCAGGCAGGCAGGAATTGCGAGGAGGAAGAAGCGTCTTCATTCTATTTTATTTAGTTTTTCACACTGGTTACTCCCCGCTGGGCCCAGGACGCAAACCCAGGGGCATGTGACCGCCACTGCCCTAGGGCGCACCGTTTCTAAGGATGTCTCCAAACTCCACCTGGTACTTTCCCACACATTCACTTTTTGGTCTGGGAGACAGCCAGCCATGCTGTCTCCTATTGGACTGAGGAGTGGAGGTGGAGTAAGGTGGAGTAACTTAGATTGGCTGTGGATTGGAAATTTCTTCCTTATGCAAAGTCTCTGTGCCTCTTGTGGTGCCAGTCACCTGTCACCTGGATTAGGCTTTGATAGTCAGAGGAGGGGAAGGAGGAGAGGGCAGCAGTAAAAGTAGAGTTTGGCACTAGACAAGGGCTGGACTCTTTCATCTGTATTTCCAGACAGTTGGTGAGGTGAGTCAGTGTAGAGAGGCTCAGCAGACGAGAGAGACCGTGTGGACCAGACTAGATGTCAGAGACCACAGAGAGCACTGCGAACTGGACTGGGTGCCAGGCCGTACCCTGAGGCAGCCGTGTAATTCCCAAGAGTGTGGAGGGGAGAGGCTGATGCCTCCGACTGGTGCTGCTGGAAGGTCGTCCCAGCTTTAAGAGTTTGGCATCTGGTTTGGGGCTGTGCACAGATTTTGAGAGTGGTTGGGTGACTCAGGGTGACAGGGGCCTGAGAATGAAAATCAGGGGGGCAGATTGGAACCAGATCCCCCAAACAGAACTGACCACTTAGATACCATGACTGATGAAGACAATGGTGACCGTGCAGCCAGTGTGGACTCCAGGACCAGAGGAACACTATCTTTCAGAAGCCGGGAAGCTGGACTGAGAAGCTGCTGGCTGGCATGTGATGGGCTAGGACTATAGTGCTGGAGAGGGATGTTTGCTGAAGGCCCAGACTGGGGACTGGTCCACAGAGGACACTTGGCACAGGCTGTCAGAGCATAGGGAGCTCCTGGAGGACAGCAGGTCAAGGGGAGAAGGGTGGGGCTCCCAGGGCATTTTGGAGAGACTCAGTGGATGAGGAAGGAAGACCCGGTGAAGGTTCATTGATGGTCGTAGGAATAAAGGTTTGGGGTTATGAGTAAGGAGCATGGGGAGCCAGCTGGATTTTATGGTCACCTGATGTCACAGAGGGGAGAGAGAGGGAGAAGCATCTTGATTTGACCACTGGAGAGTTGCTGCTGGCTTTCAGGAGCTAGGTTCTCTTCCACAGCCCTTCCCCATTCCTCTTAGTGTTACCTGGAGTTGGGGCCTCTGTCAGTGCCCCAGCCTCTCCCTGCTCATTGCTCTGGGGGTCCTTTGTTTGTTGTGCAAAGTTCGTGGAGCCTGACATGGAGGAGATGCTTTCTCCCTTAGCTTAAAAAAGGAGGCAAGAGTGATATAAGGAAGTCAAGCCCAAGCTCCTGGGGAAGAAACAGAAGTAGTATTCATTTGAAAATGTGAGTGGAAGGAGAAATTGGGTGTTGATGGAAAATCGAGGGAGGGGGCAAGCAAAAGGGTTTCTTCCCCAAGAGAAGAGAAATCTGTAGAAAGGTGGCGGGCAAAGATCCAAAGACTAGAGGAACTGGTGAAGGTGCTGGGGGCTGGGGTGGTCAGACATGCAGGGAGTCTGGTGGCAGCGGATCCTTCTCAGACACTTCCCTTCCACTGCGTCCTCTTCTCCTCTCCCTGCTTCCCTTTGGGCCCCACAGTTGGGGAATGTGAGGGAGTAACTGAGGATCTTGAGGAGAGGAATAAGGCAGTATCACTCAGAATGCATGACTCACCACATGTCAGGCAGCAGGACTCTGGGGTTGCACTTGGAAGTGGCAGAAAGGCCATGGAGAGAGCTCTGTGGAGGTGTCATTGTAGGAAGTTCCAGGAATGTATCTCCCCACCCGGACACAACCACAGTGACAGAACCTATACTGCCATTTTAGAATTCTGGAGTCTACTGAAGACTTGCAACTCCCAGTGGGAGGCTGAACTGGTCATTTGAGTTTATTTTGGTCAATTTCTGCTCTTAGCATAGTAGCAGCTCCCCTGAATCCCTGCTCTCATACCCCTGCTCCCCCACCTCCCACTCAGCCACTAGCAGGCAATTTGTGCAGGCTCCTGGAGCTTGTCTGCAGCTTGTGGGAGCCAGACTGGGCCAAATGACCTGCCTCCAAATATCAGGGATTTATATGCTCTGGTCACGATTGCTTCTTTTGATCACAAAGGTGCAGTCAATGAGACAGTCATTGTTTTGCTGTCTCTCCCCACTCCTCCACCCCTACTGCTGAAGTGACTGCTGGGGATTTAGAGGGCCAGCATCTTTTTTTTTTTACCCCTGTGCCCTGTTTATTTTTATTTTTTTCCTCTTTCCAGAGTCAGACATTAAACATTAGGCTATTCAGAAGCAACTGTATAAATGTGGAAAATTAGGAAGTAAGATGACCTTACGTTTACACCTCAGGCTGATTCTCAGCACAGAGACAGCTTACAAAATAGAAAAACACCCTAAAAACACAGTAAACACAAGCTAACAGCAACCAGGAAAGCCTGGAGAAAAGGAGGAATCGATCTCTACAATTACCATATTATTAGACTCACTTACCCAGTTTTTGACAATAGAAGATCATCAGGCATAGAAAGACACAGGAGTAGTATGACCTAACATGTCCCTGAAAAAGACATGATGGCAGATATACCAGGCAAAGGTTTTAAAACAACTGTCTTAAAGATACTCAAAGGACTGAAGGAAAATGTGGAGAACGTCTGGAAAGCAATGATGGACAAATGAGAATGTTGGTAAAGATACAGAAAACCTTAATAAAAAAAGAAAACAAAAATAAATGCTCGAGCTGAAAAGTGCAATAACTGACATAAAAATTTTACTAGAGACACTTAAAGACAGTAGAGCATCAGAAAAGTGAGCAGAGGCTGAGGAGTCTGTGGGCGCTGTCAAGCAGACTAATATGCACATTATTTTGAGAGTCTCAGGAGGAGAAGAGAGAGAAAACTTCCCACACTTGATGAAAGACATTAATATGAATTCCAGGTAAAATGATCTCAAAGAGTTCCACCCTGAGACATGTTATAATCAAACTTTCAAAAGACAAAGAACATTTTTCGAAAGCAGCGAGAAGAGACTTATCACAAGAGATCCTCAGTAAAACAAGTCAGCAGACTTCTCATAAGGAACTATGGAAACCAGAAAGTAGTGGGCCCATATAGTCAACGTGATAAAAGAAAAATAAATCAACCTAGGATTCTATATCCACAAAACTGTTCCCCCACAAAAGTGAGGGAACAGTCAAGACATTCCCAGATAAACAGAAGCTGAGAGAGTTCATAACTATTAGTTTTATACTCTAGGGAATGCACAAGGGAATCCTGCAGTGAAATGAAAAGATGCTAGAACATATGGAGAAAGAAAAATTTCAGTAAGAGTAAACACAGGAGCAATTATAAATATGAGTATTATTACTGAAAGGTTTTTTCTGGGCTCCACGAGGAAAGAAAGTCAATTAAACAAAAAGTCGAATAGTTTTATACTCTAGGGAATGCACAAGAGAATCCTGCAGTGAAATGAAAAAATGCTAGAACATATGGAGAAAGAAAAATTTCAGTAAGAGTAAACATAGGAGCAATTATAAATATGAGTATTATTACAACAATACAATCCTTTATGATTCCTCTTGTTTTTTCTAGATGATTGTAAGAACAATGTTTTACCTAAAAGCTAATATTATTGTAACTTTGGTTTGTAATTCCACATTTTGTTTTCTACATCATGCAAGAGGCTAATGCATTTAAAACAATTAGTAGTCTGTTTGGGGGCACACAGTTCATAAAGATGTGATTTTGGGACATCAGCAACAGAAGGGGACGGGAATGGAGATCTAAAGGGTTGCAGCTTCAGGCTTTGGACACTGTGCTGCTACAGATTCAGATTAGCAGTGTTATCACTTCAGGATGCGAATGTGGTCTGTGTTAATCACAAGAAAAATAGCCATAGAATATACACAAATGGAAATGAGAGAAGCATTTAAACATTTCACTACAAAAAAATCAGGTAAACCCAAAAGGAGAGGAGAGTAATGCAAGAAAGAAAGAGACCAAAAGGCTATAGGGTCAAAAACAAATAGCACAATGACAGAAGTAAATCCCTCCTTATTAACAATTTCTTAAATGTAACAGGATTAAGCTTCCAAATAAAGGACAAAGGTTGGCAGAATGGACACAAATACATAATCCGAGTATGTTTTGTCTAGGAGGTTCTCACTTTAAAGACACAGAAGGTAAAAGGATGGCAAAAGAGATAGCATACAAATACTAACTAAAAGAGAACAGAGTGACTATATCAGTATTAGACAAAGTAGAAGATAAATTTTAAAAGGTAACAATAAGCAAGGAAGCAGTTGCTGTCTGCCTCACTGCCCCCACCAGCCCCGGGGATCCCCAGCGTGGGCTCTGGCTCAGTGCGTTTCCCTATTCTAGATACTTCATGTGAATAGAATCACACAGCATGGACCTTTTGGTCTGGCTTCTTTCACTTAGCATTGATGGACATTTGTGCTGTTTCCACCTTCTGATTTATGTAAATAGTACTGTTCTGGAATTCATATGCCTGAATTTATTTGAGCACCGATTTCAGTTGTTTTGCGTATCTACTTCAGAGTGTAATTGCTGGGTCATAGAATAGTTGTGCTCTCTTTCCTTTAAATTTTTTTAAACTTTGTTGAAGGAACATAGGTTAAAGATATGTGTCACTGTAAATCAGCATCTGCATATAATGTATTTACATTTACCACCAGCAGTTCAATTCTGTCCTTCCCCATCTCCTTCATTTTTTTTTTTAACATTTTAATTTTATTTTCATTTAGTCATTCACACTGGTTGTTTCCCCTGCCTTCAGGTCTCGAACCCAGGGTTATATGTGGCCTGCGTTCTTTAGAGGCAGTTGACATAACCGCTGCTCCACCAGGGCACACCACCATCGCCTTCATTTCTGAAGCATATCTTTTGCTGTATACAGTGTTCTTGTGTGAAAACAGGTAGCCTTTTGTTTGTTTGTTTTAACTTTCAGCACTTTGACTACATTATCTCATTACCTTCTAGCTGCCATGACTTCTGATCAGAGATTAGCAGTTAACCTTTTGAGGAAGTCTTGTGCATGAGTGAGTCTTCTCTGTTACTGTTTTCAAGATTCTCTTTGTGTCCTTGGCCTTCTGCAGTTTGGATATGGTGTGTCTAGGTGTGGATTTCTTTTAGTTTATCCTGCTTGTAGTTCAGTTGAGTTTCTTGGAGATGCAGATTCATATTTTTCATCAAATTTGGAAAGTTTTTGAAATTTATTGATAGTCTTCCTGCCCCTTATCTTTTCTTCCTGGAATTTTCATTATGCTTGATAATATCTCACATGTCTTTGAGTCTGTGTCTGTCCCCCACCCCCCATTCTTTATTTTTCTTTCTTTGTCTTCCTAGACTGGATCATCTCAACTGACCTATCTTTAAGTTCATTGATTCTTCTGCCTGAGCACCTCTGTGGATTTTTCATTTAATAATTTCTAGCTTGTTATTTGTTTATCTAAAAGGAACGGTGCAGGCAGGAATGAAGACAGGCAGGCAGGAAGAGAGAGGAGGAGGAAGCTCTTTATTTTGTTTTTATTTAGTTATTCACACGGGTTGTTTCCCTGCTCCTGGGACTCAAACCCAGGGGCGTGTGCCCTGTGTTTCTTCAAAGGCAATTAACATATGGACGTGCCTATTCTTTGATTTTTGATTGGCCATTGTCCTTATTCATTTTCCCCCCAGCTCTTTAGACATTATTTCCTTTATTGCTTTGAACATCCATAAAATAGCTAATTTTAAGTTTTTGTCTAACCAGGCTTCCTCAGGGACAGTTTTTATCCATTCCTTTTTTCCTTCTTGTGTATGAACCATTCTTTTGTTCTTCACATATTTTTTTTTGTTTTTTAAGGAAAAGTGCAGATAGGAATGAAGATGAGTAGGCAGGAAGAGAAAGGATAAAGAAACATTTGTTTGTTTTATTTAGTTGTCCATCATCTAGGCTGTTCCTCCTGGTCCCAGCTTGCACACTTGGGTCCTTGGGATGTTTGTGGGTTGTGCTGGCCACAGGTACGACTTAACTTCTAAATCACCAAGGCACGCCTCTGTTGTGAATTTTTTGTTGAAAATTAGACACATTGAATTATATGTGATGATCCTGGCAATCAGATTGTCCTCTGCCTCTTCTCTGCCATAGTTTATTGTTAGTGTTTGCTTAGTAACTTCTGTGAAGTCATGCGTGACTGCTGAAGTCTCTGCTCAGCTAGTTTAGTGGTCAGTAATGATTACACAGATGTTCCTTAAGTACCTGAATCCAGTAAGTCTCATAGTCTTTGCCAAGGGCTGGTATGTATATATCAGCACAAACGCTCAGTGCTCAGGCATCCAGCTGACAGTGTGTCTGAGCCTACACTTCTGCTCTGACAAAACCTCCAGATCAGCCCGAGGTGAGAACTGAGGGCCTCCTCATCTCTCATGACCACGTGCGGTGCGTCGCGCATGCCTGTGTCCCTGTGTCTGCGCGCAGCCTTCCAGCTGTCCAGGAAGACACCAAGACGCCCGTGAAACCCCCGATTTCCCTTTTTGATCAGCCTGTTATTTGCCAAACTGTTGTCCTTTACCCCAGGCAGCCAGGAGGCAGCCATGGTGCCAAGCAGTTTTCTGTCTTTCCTTTCGACACACACCCTGTGCGACACACGCCCTGGGAGAAAGCTAGCCTTGCAAAAGGAGTCTTCCAGGGAGGGACCAGACAGGAAAAGTGGTGACAGTGCTCTGGGAAAGGCTCTTTGAGGGACTCAAACCTCTTCTGTCCCCAGTAGTGGCTGTCAGGCTGCTGGTTTCCTAACTATGATTGGCTGGTTTTGTTCGTACTGTTCTTGTAGGGGAGGGATTTCAGGATGTGTTCACGCTGTCATTTTGCTGATTTTTCAGTGTATATTGACCCTTAGATTTAAACCTCATGAATTTATCCCAGAGCCAAGGCAAAAACCACAAAAGATCAGGTATGTCCACCAACATTTTTATCTTAGTGTTACATAGCAAAAAAAACATCCTAATCAAAAACATCCTAAATGAGTAACAGTGAAAGGAAAGTATGTTAATACTGTTATGTATTCTTTAAAAATGAAGGCAGAGGCTAGGAGAGGTGGAAGGAGAGCACAGGGCAGTGAGCCTTTGTTCTAGGGTCAGATGTGCTAGGTTCAAATTTGCCCCTGAGATTGATAGCTAATGACTTGGAGCAAATTAATTAGCCTCTATAAGCCTCAGTTGCCTGACTGTAAAATGATGACACCACCACAGAGATGTTGTGAGCTTTCAATAAGAGCACCCAGATTATATGCTTGACGTGGCCACTGAGTTTTGGTGACGTTGCTGTCATTCACTAGAAGATTCTTTGTTCCACCTGGGTAACTAACCAGGAGGACATGAGATTGTAGACACACCGTAACCAGAATGTGACAGCCGACAGTCCTTTGTGGGCACCATAACCAGAATGTGACAGCCGACAGTCCTTTGTGGGCACCATAACCAGAATGTGACAGCCGACAGTCCTTTGTGGACACACCGTAACCAGAATGTGACAGCCGACAGTCCTTTGTGGACACCATAACCAGAATGTGACAGCCGACAGTCCTTTGTGGACACACCGTAACCAGAATGTGACAGTCGACAGTCCTTTGGCACCACATGAAAAAAAAAACAAGGTGGTGGAAGAAAGAACATCAGAATTACAAGTTATTTTCTCTTTTTTCCTTTTTGGGGTTTAAAAAAATGTGCATCAAAGTAAGACTGTCTTATGGAAGATGGAGGGTACTTGGGAGCCTGCAAGCAGGAGCATCTCCTTTAGACTCTGGGGTGGGGGTGCATCTTCAGGTGCTTTTGCTCACCAGGTTTCCCGAGTCCAGGAGACAACCGTGTGCTCATGGTCTTCTTCAGGCGAATCTTCTCTTCGGAGACCTGGGGGCAGTCATCCTCACTGCTGCCTCCTCGGGGGCGGTTCTGGAAGTGGAGATTAAGACCCAGGAGTACCCTGTTAGATTCTCATGTTCAATACAAGGCACTTCCCTTTGGGCCTCCATTTCCCCCTCTGACAAATGGGGAGCTTGATGCCACCTCTTCCTAGACACTTCTGGAAGGAAGAGTGGAGAGAATGGCCATTGTGCTTGATAGCCTGCCCGGTGCTCCAGACATGCTCTGTCTACACCGACCATCTCTGTGACCGTGATGGGACTTGTTTTTCCCTTCCAGGTTCCGAGGGGCACCTATTATACCCGTGGCAGCCAAGCCTGGGGGACCGGAGGCCCCCGAAACAGAAGCTCCGCAGGGCATCTCAGAGCTCATTGAGGTACCGTCAATGGGAATCCAGGTTGGCCTCTGGCCCCAGCACTGCTCGGTCAGGTCCCCTTGTGTCCTGCTTGGACTGAGAGACGCAGCCCCAAAAAGAGGACACAGTTTGTCCTTTAAACACCCGTCACCCTTGATGAAACCCCCTTCACCTCCCTCAGAAGGTTAAATGGAAATAGAACTGAAGGCCTCCACCCTCCATCCCGTGGCTCTGCGGAGCTTTCTGCATCCTTGTTAGTCTTTCATTTTCCTTTCTCTTGTCAAAACCTCGACAAAGCAGGTCTGCCAGCCCACTTTCCTGCCTCCATTTCCTCCCTTCTAAAGTGGGGAAAATGTAGCATCACTTACCTCGGCGAGCTGGGGTGAGGAGTAAACAAGTTAGCATGGTGCTCTAACAGTGAGGTTACGTACAGACACCGGGCTAAGTTCTTTCCACACATGGTCTTTAGCATTCACAACGACCCTGGGAGTGTAAATCTTTACAACCATTTTACCAAAGAAGAGTCTGAGATTCAGAGCAGTAAAGTGACTTGCCGAAGATCCCACGGAGAGTATCTGGTGGAGCCAGGGTCCAGACCAGGTCGGGTGTTGGCGCGGGCTCAGGGGTCCACCTGCCTCTGTATCGAGGAGCCAGGATCAGGTGTGAGAGATCCACTGTTTCTGTGATTACACAGTCTTGATCTGAGGTTGCCTTTGTAAAACAAACTTTTTCTGGGTGAAACTTGATTTTTCATCAGCTCCAGGGAGCACTGTTTTGGGAGCCTAGGACAGTTGTTTTTGTTAAAGAAAAATGCATAAAAATGCTGCAGTAAAAGAAGTGTGTATATTCCTTTAAGAAGGCTCTGCATAAACTCAGATCAAGTCTGTTTTCAAGTTAATTCTTGTCTTTTTCCAAAAGAATTGTTATCATAGATTGAGAGTTTGGAACATTCACTATCGAATACTTTTGTTTTTTGACAGCCTATTCCCTTACAAAATCAGAAAGTAGCAAAACAAAAGGAATCCCGCAGCCTTCATTTTCATTTGTTTATTGATAATCAGGTCTGACAGCATCTCAAGCAGATATGGCATGAGAAAATGTGCCTGGTGAGGGTGAAGCTGTGGAAACAGGCCATGGAGGGGAGCAGAATCACAAACACCATCAAGCAGCACTGGCCCTTTGGCATTGTTACATGGCCCTGTCTCTGCCCAAGGCTTGGAGGAGTGGCCTTTGCCCCCTCTCAGGCATGATGCCTGGTGTGGAAGACACTCGGAAGTCTCACACCCTTGGAGTGGGGACAAATAAACAGATGATCATAATGGTGTGTTAGCTGTGACCATGGGGCAGGGAATGCAGCCGTACGAAAGGGCAGAAATGCCTTTCCAGAAGTGTATTGCCCAGGGAGAAGGGTGGGCTGAGCAAACTGGTGAAGTGCCAGAACCTGCCAGCATCTGGCACCTGCGGGAGAGATGGTGACAAGGAGTCAGTCCTGCGAGATCAGTGGCTGGGCAACCACAGGAGACCAGGGAAACTCCTCTGGCATGCCGCCCCTGCCGCAGCATGGAGGAGGGTCTCCCAGAGTCCAGCGTGGAGGAGCCTGTCACGCCCACCTCAATGAGTTAGGGTGGAGGAGACTTCTCCTGAGTTTCCTTTCCTTTGTACTGAGAGAAAGAGCCGAGAGCATGCAGGAGTTTGGAGTGCCATCAGGGAGTTGTCCGCTTCTGACCTCCTGGGCCAGCTTGCCCAGACACCCGTCACATCCTCTACCCTCCCTACCCTGTCCCATCTAGCTCCTCTCCCCCATGGGGTACAACACCAGCATCTCTTTTCTAGCTCCTGACGTCCCAGATTTCCATCCCAACGAGAGACCCCTCGGGACCATTCCTCATGTCTGTGGACCACTGTTTCTCCATCAAAGGCCAAGGCACTGTGATGACAGGGACCATCCTTTCAGGCGCCATCAGCCTCGGCGACAATGTGGAGATCCCTGCTCTCAAGGTCAGTCTGACTTGGTCCTTCCTTTTGGCCTCTCTCTCTAGCAGCAAGGGTGGGAGGTGGTTCCTGCCTCTGCAGCCACTGAGCCTACTGGGCGTCCTCGCTGGGGTTGCCAGCTGGCTCGCCTGCTGCTCCATCTCCTCCCGTGCTGCCTGGATTCCAGAGGCACACACCCCTCCTCCTCATGAACACCTGCTTCTAGGACCATGGTGTGCTGCAGCGAATCCCCCAAGTAGGTGCTCTTTATAGCCCCCAGGACTCCAGAGGTGAGGTGGACTCAGGAGACATGGCCAACATGGGACGGCGATGGCCGGAGCCCTCTCTTTCTGCAAGTTCCATGTATCCGGGTGACAAGAACTCAGAGCTATTTCTGGGTACTCATTGCTTAGCCTCAGGAATTTCAAATTAAAGACAACTGGAATCTTATGTCCTTGGAGTCAAACAATCTGGAAGATGAATTTCACACTCCTAGTGATCATGGGCAGATGCCATGTTATCCTCTAGAAGGCCGGTGAGAAGAATGGACAGCTGGGTGTCTCCCCATCACACCCACCTCTGGGAACTTCTGGCCTGATTTGATTGAATAGGCGTCCAGTGATCTTGCTATTTATTTCTCTCTTCATTAGGCTATTCTTACATTTTTAGTTTAGTGCGGCTCCTTGACTGCCCTTGTGCTTCAGCGGGAATGAAGGGTGGGGAGAAGGGCTTCATTCTGGGGTCCAGGGCTGTTCTTTAGGCCTCAAAGGGACCTGGTGTGTAGCAAAGTGGGGAATGCCCTGTGCACTAAACCAGAGACAGTGCCAGCTGCTGGATGCACTGCCCGTCCTCGGAAATGAAATCAGGTTGTGTGCTCACTGGGAATTCTCCCTGGACTGTGTTGAGACAGATTCTGTGATTGTCTGGCTCACTGCATATATTAGTCAGGGTCTTCCAGAGAAACAGAACAAAAAGAATGTGCTTATATGTACAGAGAGAAAACAATTTTTTAGAGAATTGGCTTACATGATTATGAGGCCTCGCAAATCCAAAATCTGCAGGGTAGGCCAACAGGAAGGAGACCCAAGGAGGGGTTGGAGCTCCAGCTGCAGGCTGGCAGAATTTCCTCTTTTCTCAGGGAGGTGGGTCTTCTGCTACTCAGGCCTTCAACTGATTGGGTGTGGCCCACCCACCTTTTGGCGGGTCATCTGCTTAAAATCCTCCTATTTAAATGTTTATCTCATTCAAAAACACCTCCAGAGTAATGTTTGACTAAGTATATGGATACTATAACCCAGACAAATTGACTCATAAAATTTTCGCCATTATCCTGGTTGGGAATATCTGCCCTGAGCAACACGACACTGCCGGGACCATCTGCTGGCCATTCCTGGTCTAGAACAGCATGGTAGGACTTGGGAAAGGGAACCTCGGGTGAGGGGAATGACAGGGCTTCCCAGGTAAAGGAAGGGTCATTCTAAGGCCCACAAACCTAATGGAATTTGCTCTGTTGGGTTTCACACTTCCTTGGGACTAGTAACCCTTGCTCTCCTTCAGTTTTCTCCCGTTCAGAATGGGAATGTCTGCTCTATAGCTGAATTTTGAAAGCAGATGCTTGTTTTCTAGTTTCACAGATCCACAGATGGAGAGGCATATTGTCCCAGCATGGATTATAGTCATGCCCTATTAGGTGACTTTAATGAGGAGGTTTGAGACTTTGAGCTGATGCTGTTTAGATGAGATTGGGACTTAAAGTTACAGTTAATGTTGTAATGGGGTGAGACTTTTGAGGATGTTAGGATGAGGTGAATATTCTTGGCTCCTGGGGTGAGTGTGAAGTTTTGGGGACCAGAGAATTGAATCGCAGATCACCAAAGACGTGTCCACCCAGAACCTCAGAATAGCATCTTATTTGGAACAAGAATCTGCAGCTGGAGGGTGCAGATCTCAAAATGCCATCTCCGTGCATTAGGGTGGGCCTTTATCCCAGTGAGGCGTGTCCAGTGACAGACTCACAGAGAGAAAAGGACATAGGAAGACGGAGGCCTGGCTGCACCCCAAGCCAGGGAGTGCCAGTGGTTGCCCACAGCCACCAGAGCTGAGAGAGATGTATGGAAGGGGTCTCTGTCAGACACCAGAGGAACCAGCCCTACTGACATGTGATTTTGGACTTATAGCCACAGAACTATGAGAATAAATGCCTCGTGTTTTACACTACCAACTTTGTGGTCATTAGCTATGTCAGCCCTAGGAAACAAATACGGATTTTGGGCAGAAGGGACTGAAATCAGAGAAATCTGATGTCCTTCATAATCTTGGGCAGGTCCCTTAACTCCCAGCCCCCAGCTCCACCCTGGGCTGCCGTGAGGAATGCGAGGGCAGGCCTCCCAGGTTCGCCTAGTCAGAACTGGGGCATATGGATGGCCAGCTCTGTTCGTCTCCATCTCTTGTGAAATTCTCATCCTCCAGGTGAGAGGAACTAGGGATTCTTAAGCAACACCTTCGGGGTGATAAGCAATTAGACAGCAGAGCCAGCATTTGAAGTCACTCAGGGATCCAAAGACTGTTCAGTGTACCCGCTGCCCCTGGAGCCCCTGGGAGACTCTAGGACTTGGCGCAATTCCTCTCCCTTTGGGGCAGATCCTGCCAACCCCCCCAGCAGCTTGGTGGACGAGTGGGTGTGGGGTGCCTGCTGAGGCTGCTTCTGGCCCGAGCAAATCACCAGAGGCTCCTGGGTCAGAGCTCCTGCATTCCTCTCACCCCTGCCCCTCTAACCACAATTGGTGGCCAGCCGGTGCCTATCTGGCACTAGGGACCTTGCCGGTAGGGACTTTAAACTCGATGGCGCTCTTCCCAAACCCAGTGACATCCCTGTCAGATTTCACTAATGAACTTGGACATATCTGACCGCTTGAACTCCCTCAGAGGCGGGGCACAGCCATTCCAAATAAACAGTCACATTCCCCTCCCGCCAGGGCCTGCCAGACCCGGGCCCCTGTTTCTGCTGCCCACGGCCATCCCCAGCTGGGGCCCATTAGCTGGCCAGGGAAATGTTGGGAAAGAGGGAGTGAAGGAGAGAAACCAATCCCACGTAGACCCCAGCATGGCTGACCCCAGACACCCTGAGATCCACCAGCCTTCCCTCGGGCCTTGTGGGAAATGCTCTGGTAAGATCGGATCCTGGGGTTTCAGACTCGCGGGGGTTCTGTGGTGATCGGCTGTCAGCGTTGTAACATCAGGAACTGACTGAGCCACCAACCACGCAGCAAGAGAGCTGCGTTCAGAGCAACCTGAGCCTGACAGTTACTCTGCCTCGGTTTCTCCAATTCCACACAAACCCAGATGGCCTAGGTGCTAAGCTCTGTCGGGGCCTCTGGAAGCTGCGCAGGTGTGTGGTACTGACGTCGCGGCCCCGGCACCTGACAGCAGCGCACCAAGTTCAGCTGACACTGCTGCCATTCAGTGCGACTCCGAGTGGCATGTCTGTTACGGTTCCAGAGGTAGTGATGGCAGGGAACTTTCTAGGTTTTCAGGAACTGTTCTTCCAGGACTTTCAGAGGAGACACTGGCATGGATGTGTGCTTCCCAGCTGCCCGGTGACCCCGCGGACCTCAGCAGTGTTCGGTTAATGATGACACGCATTGCTAGTTACCGAGGACTCCTACTTAGTTGATAAGATTGTGTGAGGAAAGTTCAGCTTTTAGCAAAACATTGCTCCATGTGTGTCCATACTCAATTTCATTTCCTTTTTACTAAAAACCCCCAGGAAGGAAAAAGCTCTTAAACACCACTTGGTGTTGTTCCTTTTACCTTTGCTCTGCCCTTGAATCTAATTACACAGGGAAGGTGACCGTGACATCTGGAAAGAGCCCGTTTTCTTTCTCCAACGAGCCAGTTGCCAGACTCCCTGGTGCCCACTCCTATCGTCCCAGACGCTCAGGTCCCTTCTCACTGTTGCGTGGCTGTCTCCCGTCCCTGCCTAGAGGGCCTCCTCCTTGTGACTTCCTCTGTACCTTTGCCACCACTCAGGCTTCCCGCTTTGGGAAGTTTGCTCCTGCCTTCTGTGCTCTGGGTTGGTAACGCCCTGCACTGTGTGTCTAGGCCTGCGTCCCCCTGGGAGTTCCCTTGAGGACAGAGGCTGGATCTCCTCTGTCTTTCTCAGCCCCGTCCTGGGAGTTGACCCAGAGGGGCCCCAAAATAAATGACGAACAAAATAGTGGAAAAAAAATGACGAACAAAATAGTGGAAAAAAAGTCAAGTAAAATAGTTTCATTTTTAGTAGGATTTTGAAACTGGATGATCGGTGACTTTAGTGGCCTGTGTTTGGAGAAGCTGCCCCTGTGGGCAGCAGAACCGGACCAGGCAGTGGCCGCCTGGCTCTGGCTCTGCTGTCAGAGGCCATGTCTGGGTGCTTTACCATAGGGCAGCAGTAGGGACTCTCCTGTGGGTCCATGCTGGCGCCTCTTCAGGAGTGGTTGTAAATTGGGCTCAGTGGGTACAGCACTGGTTCCCAACCCCTGTGGGAGTCAGCTCTCAAGACTGAGCTCCCTCTCTTCTGTGTCTTTTATCTGGAAAATCTAAAACCTAATGTGCATCCTTCATTCCTGTTTCAGAAGATTTATAATGAAGAGAACCTTTTTGTAAACTCCTTGTTTTCATGGTTGTTGACTTTCCCGGTGGAAACTCCTGGAAGTCTGCTGTGTGCCTGCATGTCCCCGTGTGCCAGTGGCATGGAGTGGGGCTTCTCCCTAGCCCTGGTGATGTGACTGAGCCCAGAAGGATGGGGAGGGCAAGAGAATGGAGGAACTCAGGAGGCTGGGGAAAGTGCCTCAGAGCAGATGTGCCCCCTGCTTCCCAGGGGCCTCTGCCACAGGCCCTGGCCCTCCACCCCAAGCACCTGAGGCTCCCACTGAACTGCCGCCAGACCCTCTCCTCCCTGCCTCAGGCACAGACTGCCTAACCCAGCCCCAGCTCACTGCTGTAGAGCAGCCATGTCCTGCTTGTCTGTCAGTGGGTGCCCCTCAGCTCCAGGATGAAATCTGAAGTGTTTTGTGTGGTGCTGAAGGCAGGTCGCGGTCTTGCCTGCGTCACTTCTCCAGCCCCAGCTTCCATGAGCCCGTACCGTGTAGGCCCACTCCATGGTCTCATCCCCACAGCCCTGGCTTTCCATTTCCTTCCCTTTACACCCAGGATCTGATGCGCTCTATCCTGTGATCTGTGGTTAGCTCCACAACTGCCCAGAGGACACACCCGCACAGTGCCAGCGACTTCCCACCAAGTTCAGACCGTCCAGGAGTGAAGGGAGGTCTCAGGACTGGGGAAGATGCCCCTGCCTCTTGGACGTGAGCCCAGGGGAAGATAGCTTTTGGGACATTGACTGGGCAGGGTTGTGATGCCAGGATTTGAGGGAGTAAGCAAATCCCTGTTACTGGTCTGAGGGGAGGCAAACAGACCAGAGACCAGAGGAAAACAGGCTGTGAGCAGAGCTGGAGCCCTGATGGCTAGTACCCGGGTCTGCCCCCATTCAGGACTCCATGTTGGCATAGAAATGCTCCTTACTCTTCAGCCAGCTTGTCTGCTCCTTGGGGTGGAAGGGGAAGGCTTCTCTCTCCTGGAGTACAGACAGCGCTCTGATTGAGCAGCTGGCTTGCACGTGACCGGAGAGGGGGAGGGGGAGGAAAGGGAAAGGGTCCCTCAGGACTGGGGCACTGTCTCTCCAAAGTGCAGTGTAGGTTTTTGGAGGGCAGCACTGAGAGGGTCACTTACTTAGTTCTCCTGTGTCCTTGCCCTGATGACCAGACCCTGGGCGCAGGGGGCTTGAGCTCACATCCCTCCCGACACTCGCTGAGGGACCACATCTTTACCTGCTGGACCCCATTTCCTCCTGGGTTCTGAGGACCCGAGACGCTCACATAGTGCGCTTGCAGTAGGGCCTGCATGTGGGAGTCGCTCTTCATCAGAGTCTCCACGCCACTCTAAGTCTTGTCCTTCTCCACTTACTATGCCCTCTCCCTTGGCCCAGCCCTGTGGCTCTGTGAGACCTTTGCCGTTGCCTTGCCTTCTTCGGACTTGGGGATTCGAAGCACATCTGCAGCCAAGCTGTAATATCCTGTTGAGTCCCTAACAAGGCCCAGCAAGGAAGGACAGGCAACAGACGAGGCCAGAGAGAGATCTCAGAGCAGGCAGGGCACTCGGGAAGCTTTCTCTCTGTAGGTGCTATAGTCAGAGTCAGCGTCCCAAAGATCTGGTGGGCTATGCCCTCAGCGCTCTTCCAGCTCGTCCTCACCTCCCATCCCAAAGGAGAGTCCTTCCACATTGGCCCCTGAGAGTAACCTGCTGCAGTTTCCCCTCCAGACCTGTCTTTCGTTCTGCTGTGTGTGCCTCCCTTTATTTCTGAGGAAGCTTTTCAAGCTACATGCCATCCGTGGAGATGGTGCAGATCCCACCCATGTGGGCTTGAGTGCACAGATGCTGGGGAAGGCTGCCTGGTCTAACATTCGCCTGTTTTAGCCTCTCATGGCTTTTATGAGCATGCGTTCTGAAGTGGGGTGTTGGCATGGCATGGGGAAGGGGCCCCAGAGTGGACAGCAGCTGTGAAATTACTTGCTGGCTGTCTTCTGCGTGGGCCGTGAACCAGGCTCTGGCTTAAGACTGCTTCATGGATTCCGTGTTTTCAGCAGCTCCACGGGACTTGCTGCTGCTCCTCACTTAATGGGGTGTGGAGCGGAGACCCAGGAACACTATCCGTCTTCTCCAGGGAATCAGTGGAGGGCTCTGGGTTCAAACTCTAGCAGAGAGTCTGAGGGTGCTCCTGACCCCACGCTGGGTGAGTCCCTGGATGATTGTGAGGCGCCATCGAGTTCCCCTGCCTTGTCCCTGTCATATTAAACGAAACCGTTGTGAAGATGATCCCTCAGTCCGAGGGCCAGAAGTCCCTGCCACTGATTATAATGGTGCCACTTGAGTCTGTCTTCTTCGTGGCCTCCCGGGGCCCTCATTCAAGAGGCTGGCTGGACGTCTTGGGCCATCCTGAGGTCCACTGTCCAGCTGAGGGCCCAGCTAGCTTCTGTGCCAAGAGGGGCCTGGACCTGCGACAGTGGGTCTGCCTTCCACCAGGAAGAGCCTCATCATTTCACACTGTCCTCTGCAGAGGTCACCCAGACTCTCAGGCTGAGGTCAGAGAGACAAGAAATGGGAGCCACAAGCCAGGTGGTGTCTCCTGAAGAATGGGTGACAGCCAGGAGCGACATTGCGATCCCACCCTGGCTTAGTCTTGGCCCACTGTTGAGGTGGACTCTTTTTATAAATCTGCCAGCCCATTCAGCCATGCTTGGTGAGAGTTTGAGCCTTGTTCCCTTCACTGTGTGGGCAGGTAGAGTCCTACTTAAGCCCAACTCCTTGCCCTTTTATGGAACTCTAGTACCCAAGACCACAAAAACTACGCTGGACCAGCCTGACCAGGTTCTTCCCTGTGGGCCTCTGCTGACCCGGCGCTGCCCACAGGCACGCGCTCCCTCTCCGCAGCCACCAGCACCCTCCAGTTAGTGTCCAGCCTCTCCCTTCCACTGGGGGTCTGAGTACAGCACCGCCTCCCGTGTGCCCCGCCCTGGACATCTTAGGAGGAGAAGGCCAGGCCTTTGAGAGCTGCTCTGCCGGGTTTTGCAACCCCACATACCACACCGGCTCTGTGGCCACAAGCAGGGTATTTACACTCCTGTGCTGCAGCTCCTCATCTGTGGACTAGGAACGATGACCCCATCTTCATCGGGGAGTGTGAAGATCACATGGGTTATGGCATCTCATGGTGGTGCTGCCATGTGATACTAGTGCCCAGTCCCCCCAGCACCCTGCAGGTAGAGCCATGGAAGAAGCGGACAGGAAGTGAGGGTGTGGGGGTTGGTAGGGAGTGCCGGCCTCCGGGATCCCCATGGGAAGAGTGGGCTGGCCTGGGCTGGCCTCGTGAGATCACAGATTTGCCCTGACAGCCTGCCGTCAACTGCAGCAAGTCACACCAGAGACCTTTCTAACATAGAAAAGCCTCCGGGTGGAATCAAACCAGTGTATCATTTCTAGGCAGAGACATCACGTTTGATTAAAGAGCACTGAGTGTGGTGGCATGGCCAAGGCCCAAGCCAGGGCATTCCCTGCCCCCTGTGCCCTGTGGGAGCCTGGGGCTGGGATCCCAGTGTGAATGCCTGGCTTTGTCGCCGTGGACAGGTCATTGCCTGCTGCACCTCCAGGCCACCTCCACAGAAGGGTGAGGACGTCCTTCCCTGAGGGCCCCATCAGTGTCCATTTGCTCTGCATGGGCAGGAGGGCTTCACCGGGGGCTGTCACTCAGCCCCATGGAACAGGCACCATCTGGAACAGCGGGGCTGAGACGAACGTGGCTCATTCGGATGTCTTTGCCCACAGCCCTCTGGGTGCTGCACGTTCCTCCTTGCCTGTGGGTTACTGCCAGTATGATGTGCTGTGGTCAGGGGGCAGTGGGTGGAAATGTGAACTGACGGAATCTAGAGCATGGGGACCCACAGGGGTTCCTCTCTCTGGAATCGAGATCCCAACCAGGTCAGAGCCCCAGCTGGAAATGACCTGCTGCAGAAAATGCTTGGCCAGCAGTGCTGGGCTGTGTCTAGTGTGAGCCTGGGTGTTGCCCAGCCCTCAGAGGGGGTTAGGTCTTTAGCCAAGGTCCACCGCCTTCTTTCTGCCTTGGAAGCATGCTCTGGGTCCAACAGAAAGGGCACCCACGTAGGCTGCATGCCCATGAGGCCAGCCCTACTGCAGCCTTCCCAGGGTCCCGTTGATGCAGCTAGAGTGGGGTTGGACACCAAGAGGTGAGAACTGGGCTGGCCCTTGGGGACCCTGTTGTGGGCTGGGTGAGGTGGTGGCCCTCAAGTGGGAGAATGTGCTAGGTGAGGGCGGCTTGCAGGGCGCGGGTGGCAAGGGAGTCTCGTGCCCTGCTCCCCTGACAGGGATGTGAAGCTGAGTCTTGAAGGGTGGCACGGGACTCTGCCAGGGCCTTCCAATCAGAAGGAGCAGCATGCAGTGACGCCCAGAGGTGAGGGTGTCCTGGCACATCTGAGAGAGACATGGAGTTCACAGCATGGAGTCTGAGAGGGGGAGTGGTCAGTGAGAAAGTGACCTTCCAAAGCTCCCGGGGACGCGGACAGGGTGCGGTGTAGGGGGTGGGGTGCACACGGCACTGGACTATGGGCAGCAGGGAGGGTGTTCTGAGGCTCAGTCTAGAAGGGGAGACTCAGCTTGAGAGAGCATGCCTTGTCCTGTTGGGAGGCCCCCTTGACTTGCTCGGACCTGGCTGTGGGTACTGGCCCCTCTCCTGCTCCAGGCCTGTGCTCTGGCTTGTCCCAGGTCCCTTTGTGACCCTCCACACCCTCTTGGGCTTTGTCCCTAGATTTGGCCCCTGCCCCTCACCCAGTACTTGGAATAAACCTCTGCAGCTTCTCTCAGGCCTTCCTTCTGACAGTGGAACTCGGGGCCTGGCAGAGTCTAATCTGTGCTTCTTAGATTCTGTGGGAGTAGGCCATGCAGAATCGCCTGGGATGCTCATCAGAAATTCTTGATCTCACTCCAGGTACCGGAATCCCATCCAATTGGCAGGTGCCTGGGAATTCATGTTTGTACTGATCCTCTAGGGCATTCTTATCGCCGGCAGTTTGGGTTTGGGCTCTGGAATTGGACAGACTGGTGCAGGGCCCTGCGTTACCATGTGCTGTGTGGCCTTGGTGTCACCTCCCCGAGCCTCTGCTTCCTCACTGCACAGTGAGGAAATGTGAATGACAGTAGGAGGGGCAGCATGTTCTTTCAGATTATCACTGAGCACCTACTGTGTGTCCGATGCGAGACCAGTTCTAGGGGTCGGAGATGTGCAAGGCAGGTCGCATTTCTTTCTCACAGAATTTGTCTTCTGGTGGTTGGGGCGTCAGCAAATAAACAACCCGATGTATTTTGTAGTGAAGTGACTGAGACAACAGGCTTGCACCTGCTTTCGGTGTGGAAAGCTGCGTCAGGTGCAGATGTCCCCAGGATCCGTCCTGTCAGCGTGGCAGCGTGTGCAGCTACCTGAGGGAGAGGAGAGGACAGACAGGCAGGACCAGACCTCAGGCCTTGGAGGCCACAGCCAGGGTGTGGGGCTGACTCTGAGCGCAGTGGAGCCTGGAGGTGTTCGCTTCCTTCCCCTGTGTCTGCGGGAAGCGGAGCCCAGGGAGAGGCGGCCGCCGGCCCGAAGCCTGCGCGGTGGCAGCATCTGCAGGGAGTCCCTGCGCTGCCCGGCATCCCTCTGGGGCTCTGCTGTGACCTTTTTTTAAATTTTTTTCTTGTTAAAGGAAAGTTGAGTGTTTCCTGAGTGCAAATAAAGCCAATGGACCACTTAAATCGAATATTTATAATTCTTTCTTTTAAGAAATAAAACAATAATAAAAATACCATAAACATGCTTTAATTGTTCACAGGCTTCAACTTGTAATGATCACAAGGAAAGGGCAAGTGAGATGTCTTGTTAAAATAAGGGCAATTGCCTGCTTTTGTTTGAAGTTTTGCTAAAATGTCTTATTATAACATATTCTTGTTTAAAAATAAATTCCAGCCATTCAAAGGTTTTTTTTTCTTTTCAGAAGTATTTAAATGAGATGATTCTGGGCCAGGGTAACTCAGAGTCTGTGCTACTGCGGGTGAGCTCTCTGACACCCAGGCAGCCTCTGCCCGCCCCGCTCCCCACCCTCCCTCCTTGGTGGTTTCCAGTGAGCAGCGTTGTGAGGATACCCACGAGTGTGTTGATTTGCATGAGTCCCCGATCCTATAATTGTGTCTGCCCACCAGCCTGCCTAGCACACGCCTTCCCTGCACACTTGCGCAGGTCTAATTGCAGCCCGAGGTAGGGCCTTTCTGGGACAGGGTAGAGTTCTCCTGAGAGCAGAGAGCGCAGGACCTGGCGTAGTGTGAGGCTCAGGGCACACACTGGGATCCGAGGAGGAGGAGGGAGGTCTCACAGGAGAAGAGGAGCTGAGGCAGGGGTGGAGAAAGTGTTCCAGCAGAGCCAACAGAAAGTGCAAAGGCCCAGTGCTGGGAGAGAGTAACTCTGAATTTGAAGACCTGAAAGAAAGACATTTATTTTGTCTAGAACCCAGAAAATAGAGGGGTGCTGTGGAGATAGAAGGTGGGCAGACCACATAGACATTAAAGATGTTACTCAGTTACAGATTCTAATCTGTGTCATCAGGCACGTCGCTGTGAGGTTACAGCGGTGTGTGTGTTTTGTGTGTGCATCAGGGTTTGTGTGTTGGAGAGACAGCCGGTATGGAGTGTGGATTCCAGGCGGGTGCAGAGCCCCTTTCTGGGCCCCAGGGAGGTGCTGGTGCAGCAGCCCAGGCAGCTGGAAGAGGCAGCCTGGTGGGGACGGTCGTATTCAGGAGGAGGAAGTAACAAGACTTGGTGCTGGAGTAGGTACAGGCTGGGAAGAGGGACAGTCCTAGATGACTCCCGGACCTTTGCCCGAATAGCAGGCTGGGTGGTGGAGCTCTGGCTGAGGGGGCACCTTCAGAGGTCTGGGGTGAGGATGGAAGCATGGGGGGGATGGCTGGCTTTTAATAAGTTTGAGGTGTTTGGGGGGCATCCACTTGGAGACGAGGTCCAGGAAGCAAACTGCTTGAAGGGGCTGAAGCACAGGGAAGTCTGGGGTAACACACGAGTTTGTGAGCTGCAGGAGTATCCAACCTCTGCAACTGGGGCCTCTGGTGAGGAAAGATAAGAAGAGTTAAAAAGCAAGCTTCAGCTATTTCTTCTAAGGTTTTCTTTCTGATGCTTAAAGGCTCCCAACCCTCCTCCTGTTCTTGGCTTGGGAGCCTTCCCAGTTCTGAAAGGTGAGGGTCTGAGGAGCCCCGGCTCTGGCATTTTAGGGTAGAGGGGAGGGCAATTCTGGGGCATGAACCGACACTCTGGACCAGCCTCCAATGGAGCTGCCTGGCCTACCCTGGTGTCAGGACCCATCTGCAAAGCGGCCGGCACCGGGAGGGCAGCTCTGTGCCCTTAGCCTCTGCGACACTCCGCTGCAGCAGCAAAACCAACGGGGTGACTGGGCGGAAGGTCAGGAGTTTAAGAGCTTGTTTTATTCAAGACGGGGTAAGAGACAGGAGGGGAGTGCGCTGGTTTTATATGTGGATCCTGGTATTTTCTTTTGAGTTGGGGCGGAGAGTGGCTGGGGCAGGGAGGGAAGGCAGCCCGCCAGAGGGAACGTTGCCAAGCAGAGCGCCGCTAATGTGAACCATACGGGCGGCCCATCTCCTGGCCTGGCTTAATGCAGTCCTTGCCGGTGGGCGGGTGGGCAGGCAGCCTGGGCAGTGGGCCGCTTAACCCTTCTGGTGCTGGGCCCTGACCTCAGCATGTTGACGTTGGGCCAGTGCTTCTCTGTTCTGAGCTTGGTAAGACATTTAGCAGCTTCCCTGGGTAACAGTAGCACACCCTCCTCATTGTGACCAAGACGTCACCGGTCATCAGTCGCCCAACATCTAAAAGTCCCCGGTTGAGAGCTAGCAGCCCTGATTAGCTGCCTGGCCTGACCTATCTGATTGGCCTATTCCCTTCAGGGAGACTTCTTTCTGTGGGGTTGGCCTGTGGGTCCTGGGGGCTGAGCACGAGCAGGGCATTTTCTCAGGAAGGCCAGAGGGTAGGGAAGCCTTGCACATGGTGACCTGATTTGGAGGAGGCAGAGCTGGGATGTGCACCCCTATGCTCCCAGGCAGGGATCCTCTGACCGTCACTGTCATTGCTGCCACAGGGGGTCGTGAAGCCTGCTCCTCCCTGCTTCCTGGAGGCTGGGTGACTTTCCTCTGCCTGTTCCATATGCAGCAGCCCCAGTAACATGCACGGGATGTCCACCGTGCTGTTGCTGATGCCACGAGCAGATGGGCTCAGTGTGCGTCGATGGGACCAGTTGTTCGGTCTGAGCACTTCCCCACCAGTGAGAACCGTGACACGGCTTGGAGCGTCAGAGGTTCTTGTCAGTCTTGTTATAGGCCCTCAAGTTATTTTGTGAATAAATGGGATACATGTATTATTAAGTGCAAAAGCACGTCTCGGAACAATATGTATGATTTGGTCCCATTTATTTAGGAAAACGGTGTACATATGTGCATATGTTTGTATATAAATGCATCCAGAAAGATCTGAAAGGAGACACAGCAAACTGTGAATAGTGGTTACATCTTGGGGGAGTGAGGGAAAGTGGAATGTAGGGGCCTGAAAGAGCTTTCATGTTTTAGTCTATGTAATTGGTGTTCAAATCTTTACAATGAGCTTGTATTCATCTGTTTCTTGTGTGGCTTTTATGAAAGAAAAAATACAAAGACCCGGAGAAAGAGCAACTTTTGTTCTGCCCTTCCTGCTTCTCCCGCACCTCCCTTGGGCCCTCACCCTCCTCGAGCCCCGGGAAGCTGTTCTCTGCAGGGGAGCCTCCATGTGGGGGCCCACTTCCTGGCCTCCTCTTTAGCAGCTGGAGGGGCTGCTGCTGCTGGCCCTCCACGTGGTCCGCCAGCACCTGGCCCCTCTGCCTGGAGCCTGCCCTTTGCCTGTCTCTGTCCAGCCCTTCCCTCTGGCCTGCTGTGTCTGAGGCTCTCTCAGCAGGTGGCACGCTCCCCTCACGACCGTTTCGCTCGTTTCTTTTGGGCTTCTTTCCCTCCTCACGCTTCTCTCCCCGTAATCGCCTCTCAGAGATGCACCGAGGGCCTTGTTGTTTGGTGGTCTTTTTCCCTTGCTGTCTGTTAACACATGAAAACACTTCTGTTCCTTTTCAGAGGCTGCCATCTTTCCTGATAATATTCAGGAAGACCAGTGATCGCTTTTGTTCCCCACTCTGCCTCAACCCCCACAAGCTGGCCTCTGTGTGGCGATAACAGAGATACGCTCTCAGGTGCCAGAGCAGGTGCTGTTTCTTTGCTTCCTCACCACTTCCAAGAAGCATTTGCTCCCCACCTCACAGGCGAGGAGAAACCCAGGCCCAGAGGGGTTCAGGCACGGGTCCAGCTTGCATATTTTAGACGTGGGCCTGACCCCAAAACATGTGCTCTCTCCACCTGGCCCATGGACCTCTTCTGTGAGCCTGTCACGGTTTCTAACATCCTAGGAGCCCTCCCGATTCGAGTCCTGGAGGCTTTTCTCAGCTGCTGTGGGCAAATCTGGCAGTGACCCTGCCCTGCCAGCAGCGCTTAGCCTGGGGCTCTGAGACCTCCTGGACCATGCTCCATTTCAGCGAAAATCGTGGGGCTTCAGTGGCCAACTTCAGCTCCGTTCTGCTAAGAGAAGTCTTCCAGAGGTGTGTGCTGTACACTGTGTCTTGGGACCAAGGAGGTGATAGTGGTGAGACTGACCCTGGGGAGGTTCCTGAACGTCAGGAAGCCACGCAGTGCAGGGGTTTGGACCTGATGACAGAAGTTCTTAGAGCTTTTTCGCCTTGCAAACACCATGATGGAGAGAAATGTGCAGGGGGTAGCCTGTGTCTCCCGAAGGGTCCGGGAAGGACAGAGATGGGGCCCAGGAAGCTCCCTGCCCTGGACGTCTCAATGGCCTGGCTTATGACACTATTCAGGACAAGTAGGCAGACTCTGCAGGTGGCGACCGGTGTTCTCACGTGGGCCCAGCACTGGGTTTGTGCCTTCTTGCTTGCTGTGGAGCTGCGGGCCGGAGACCTGACTGATCCTCAGCACTTGGTAGTTCAGGATGGGATGTGAAGCTGGCGAGTCGTGTTGATTGGTGGGGTGGCCATGCGAAGCAGGCCTTTTCAGACCTGGTTCTGTATCGGCCCATGGGCCTGAATCGATTTCCGATCCGAAATCTTGGGAGCCTGACCCTTTCACTGAGCTGGGACTTAGACCCTCCTATGGGGCAAACCTATGCTGCCCACTTGGCTTCACGGTCATCTGCCCATGGAGGGGGCTGTCCAGAGGCAGGGTACCTGGCTGGAGGGGAAGAAGGGGTTCCTCCCTCTCCTGCTGCGAGTGGAGTTCTGGCCTCCTGGCCTCTGCTCCTGCTCTCATCCTGTGACCTGCATTAAATGCCAGCGACCATTGGTGGGAAGTGGGTGGCCTGTCATTCCCAGGCCAGGAGTGCATCAGCTCCAACCTCCTTCCCGGCTGCCGGCCTCGGTTCACAGGGAGCCCTTTGAGGGTCTTTTTGATGTGCACCATGGATGTTTGGCTTGACCAAGTTTGTTTTCTTAAGCATTACTCTTGCCAGTTCATTCGGACCTTCTCTTTCTTTTAAAAATATGCTGCTTGCCAAAGGTTATTTTGGATCTGTTTTTGTTTATCAGGTAGAAATGTTCCAGCGCAATTGAAAGCAGACCCGCATGTTGACACGCGTTCGAGCTGCTCGCCAGGGCACGCGCACACGTGCACACGCAGAATTTGGACAATTGTCCAGAGCTCGAGCACACATGGCTCAGAGTGGACCTAGGCAGCCGCCTCTTCTCAGTGGGGATGTGGGGCTTGAAGAGTTTCGTCCTCTGGGTGCTAGCCGTGGCAGGTTTCAGGTGGGGAGGAGCAAGGGGCTCTCACCTCCTGGGGGAGACATCCTGGTGGGTTTGATGGAGCGAGGGGCTTCGGTGGGCTTGAATGGAGCCAGGCAGTCTGGGGACCTGCCCAGCTGAGCCTGGGCTTCCTGTCAGGGCCAGCTCACCCACCTCACAAGCCCGCGGAGCGGGCTTCCAGCTGGGAGGTGCCGGCTTTGGGAAACAAGCAGCGCTCTACCGTCAGGAAAGTGCGAAGGGATGGAACTTGAGCAAAGGGATGGAACATGGGCTCTGTCCACGTGGGTCCCACTGTGAGTGGCCTTTTCCTGAGGAGGCAATTGGCGCTTCTTGGCCAAAGACCTGCACTGGATTTCTCCTGATGTTGCCACTCAGAAAGTGCTTTCGGAGCTAATCTCATAACAAGTTCTTCCCCTTGGGGCCCCGTTGTATCTGGGAGGCACACAGGGATCCCCTGTTGGAGGTTACCCCATTTCTGTCCTCAGCCTGCAGCTGGGGGTACTGGTCCAGCTCAGGATCTCCCCGAAAGGGGCATCTGGAGGATTGGGTATCTTAGCTCATTGGTGGTTGATCATGGCGACAGAGACCAGCTCAGGTGAGCAGAGGTCAGGAGCTAACACAGCGGCCAAGTCAGGCACTTATGCTCTACACAGGACTGAGCCAAGGGCCTGATGGACTCAGTCTCCATCCACTTCTTGACTTGGATGTTACCGTGTGGCTTCACCCTCTGGTAGGCGCTCTCCCGTGGGCACCATGGGCAGCTCCAGGTGAGCCGTCTGAGCGTTTGCACCTCCTTCCCAGCAGTGCTGCACAGCGAGGCACACCCAGGACTCAGGCGTCACTGTCAGGCCTGGACAGGCGGGCAAGCCGGGGCTGTTGTACTTTGGCAGAACTGGGTGCCCTGGGCTGGTGACAGCCATGTCATGCTGCTGTCACCCTGGCCTGCAAGAACCCCTATTGCATTTCTAGTTTTAGACCAATGAATGCATCCACATGGGGGATGTGGAGAAATCTTCAGTCACCCCGCTACCCACTCCACCTAATGGGGGAGACTCACAGGTTACATTTTCTACAGATTGAAAAAGATGCTTATCATTAGAAACTCAGTTCTGCTGAGAACGATGTAGAAATTCCCTCTGGCCTCATCGCAGGAGAGACGCACCAACAGCTCTGGGGATTGCATGTATGCAGACACAGTGTGACATCAGCGACTCCTGTCATAGCTGCTGCTGAGTCCCCACCCTCCACTGCCACATAGCTGGGACATCGTGTAGTCAGGAAGCTGACTGTAAAGCACAAAAGTGATTGTTTTATCTGCATTTGGGAATCTTTCTAAAAAGTATTTTATACTACTCTCTTTCCTCGAACTACACTATTCGTCCTAGAATACTGCATATAATTTCATCTTTTCTTGATGACTCAGCTCCTTGTGTGAACCAGTTGATACTTCAGCATCGGAGCTGCTGAGACGCAGGGTCGGTGTGGTCCTCCACTGAATAGCCCCCTGCAGACCGACCCTGCAGCCCGTGACAGCCTGTGCAGGGGGAGGGCTCTGGCACAGCGTAGGCCTCCAGGGCTCCATCTTCCCTAGTTACAGGAACCTCTGGAGGCCAGGGTGTGAGCGAGTGTCTGAGCGGGCTTCCGGGCTCTGGTTGTCTGCTGGAGGGAAGCCCTTTGCTGCCAGCCTTCACGCCCACAGCAAGGGAAGCCGTGAGGGACTTCAGTTGGATGGGCGGGAGCAAGAGCTGAGTGGAGATGTGCTTGGCCGGGCAGGTTGGGTCCAGGTCAGAATGATGATGGTTTGGTCTAGGGGGGCATTGGGAGAGAGCGGGGTGGGTCTGTGAAGAAGGCTCCTTGATGTGTGGGGTAAGGATGATGACTCCTGATTTCTGACTTCCCTAGCCAGATGGTTGTGGCGCTGAGGATGCTGGAAGACCAAGTATGGGGGGAAGAAGGTGTGGGGCTGCAATGCCTTCAAGATCCCATTGGAGAACGTGTGCTCGGGCGACAACGGCCTTGAGTGCTGTCACTGAAATCAAGTGTGCGGCAGGAGTCGAAGAACTATGACACCTAATGGCTGGGCGAGGGGACAAACTGGTGCAAGGGAAGGACCAGCCAGCCAGGCAGGCAGGGAGCGGGCGAGGGAAGCCTGGAACACCGTCATGTCCCTCCTCTGTATTGTGCCCTGTCCTCTGTCCAGCCCATGGGATAAGCAGGTTCCAATATCCTCCCACCGTGTGCTTACCCACGCCCTCCCAGTCTGCAGCATGGTCTCCTTCCTTGCTAACACCGTGGACATGGCCCCACACCCTGGCACTCGTGTGCAGAGCCAGTCCTGTCTGGCCACTGGGCCAGCTCACGTGATCCTGGAAAGAACCTGGCCGCAGCCATTCTCCCACCCCTACACCTAGTCTGCGTCGTGCATCTCTCTTACCTGACTGTCCAGTATTTTGCATTCATCCCTGTTAGGCAGCACACTTTCACATTGTTTAATTTATTTAAAAAGGGAACTTGATGATATCCATGAAGTCATGAGTTTGCTCTGCTAGTTATATATTTTTTGTCTATCTGGAATTTTGATATAAATTCTTCCACATCTGTTTGTAGTCACAAAAATATATAACATTGTTTTGTTACATATTGTAAAGCCATCTATAACTGGTAACATCCTGTGTATGTCTGACTCCTAGCTTGCTCTTTTCATTCAGCTTTGTGGTGCCGAGGTTTGTCTTCACCAGTGTGTACAGTGTGAGTTAACGAATTTCCCTGCGGTGTGCTGTTCCACTAAGGACCGCACCACGGTCCACATGCCTGTCCCTTCTTGGTGGGCATTCCCGCCACACCGTCACCCTGCTCCCTGCCGTAGCTGTCTGTGCCCTGAGCTTGTGTCTCTGTGGGGAGCGGGAGGGGTTGAGTTTTGCCTACTTGAGGGAGGAGTATCTATGTGTATTATTCAGAATTTTTTCTTCCTTGAACATGTGTCTCTTCTCCTCTCCATTATTCAGCATTTGTTTTTATCTGTGTGGACTACGGATATGAATTTTATGCTTTGGGTTGCGAGTCAGTGCTGCATTATTTTGCCTCTCAGATACCCAAATCTTTCCCCCAAAAGACCTGTCAGGCTGGCTCCCCTGTCCCTTTGGCAGGCCTCATCCTCTGCTTTCTTCCTCTCTGGTACCACAAGATGTTCCAAGGCCTTCTTGTCCATCCTGCCTGAGCCTGAATCCGTCACTTCTCTGAGGAGCTCTGTTCTTTTGTTGGAGAAAGGTCTCAGAGACCGGGGTCTGGAGCTGAGTGTGCTCATTCCACAGAGTGTCGTTTCTTCTAGGCCCTTTCATACGTAGGTCACTAAGCCATGGATACAAATCCATGATTAGCTGTGTGCTAACCCTGACATACACATCTGTAATTTGATGTATGCTAACCCATAAGATGTAACTCATACATGCACATCTATAATTAGGTGTATACTAATCACACGTACACATCTATAATTACAGACAGGACTATGTCTGTCGCATCTTTATCAAGCTGCACATGGTGTCTCTGACTTAACAAGTACACAGGGTTCATTCCAGCCTTTCCTTCTGCAACCTCTCTCTCCAACGGTGACCAGCCTGGCTACCTGTTACCTGTTTGTTCAGCTTCCATACACCTGCACAACTTGACTAGATGGTGAACCCGTCCCCCCAGTGGCTGTTTTTGACTGTGGTCCCCCACAGGTTCCTGAGTCCCTCTGTGGCAGCAAGAAGGGCTGTTCATACAGACACCTTGAGGAATGAACCTTGAGAGCTAATTTGGCAGATACCATGGAGAAATGTCCCCCTTTGCCCTAGAGTGTGTCTTGGTGATGTTTTTCACCTGCAGACTGAGGAGGAGATGAGGGTACAGGAGGAGTTCACAGTGAGGCACATCAGAGGGCAGCGGGCTCCGCCACTGGCAGCCCTGGGTGACGGCCTGGAGGCAGTGCTCAGGATGACCAGTTGTGGGCCTGCACGACAAAGACTTGAATTAGGAGACTGAGGAGGCTGGGGAGGGGTGGAAACACTTCATCACACTCTCCTGGATGTCTTACTGCCTCATCGTGCTCACCATTAGTCTTTGAACAGCAAGGCTAGGTGTAGACAGAGGAGAAGAATGCTGAAGAGAGCTGAGTTAGAGCAAGCCCTGGAGGCCATCTCTCCTGGGGTTCAGCAGGCTGTCGCTCTGGGAAAGTCAGCCCATAGACCGGAGGCACCTGGGGCCAATGGGCACGGTCCCTCTTGGGTTACAGCCAGTTGGATGGGGTTCAGTTAACTACAGCATTTAATTTTTAATTGCTTTATAAAAAAGAAGGCACAACATTCTCATGATAGGACAAAAACATCCGAACTATTCAAAAGGTGTAAAGTATGTTTCTTATCCTAGTGCCCTTTCCAGAAGTAGTCTGTACATGCAAGCATATCTGTGTATGACCTCTATGCCCTAATTTAATTTATGTTGATACCATAGTACACGTTGTTTTAGACCTTACTTATCCCCCACAGAACCTCTGTCTTAGAAGATGCTTCCACCTAATGGCAGACCGATGGCCTTTCCTCTCCCCGCCCTGCTGTCGGCACCCGCGCACCTGCCTTCACACACACCAGTCTAGGGACCGCGTGCTGCGACTTCCTTCCTCCGCTCTGCTTTTGTGCTTCAGTGTAAGCCTGTGATTCAGGTGCTCTCTTCAGTTACTTTGAGTGAGTGGTTTTGCTTTGTAAAACATTTTCACAGCATCTAAGTGGTTTGGGGGAGATAGTCCAAAGTCAGAAACGAAGGGTTGATGCTGAGGGCTTCTCTGCTAGATGGGACTTGAACCTGGGCCTCCTGACCCCACAGCCAGTGCCTTCTCACTGTCCTCTAGGCATAACGGCAGCGACTCTGGGTTCCGGAGCAACAGACTAAGCTCCTGCCTTGTTAACCAGTAATCTGCACGTCAGTGGCTCTGGAGTGTCACTTACGTGACTCATCTCTGAGACTCCCGCAGAGGTCAAGAGCCAGAGTCGGGACTCCCTGTTGCACAGCCCTGCACGCCTGGGTCTGGGGTTCGGGGCACACTGCAGTCATGAGCTTCGGGAAGTGTCCTTAGCACATGGCGATCTGGTGCAGTGCAGCTGGGGCAGAGGCCCTACCCTGTACTCAGGCGCAAAGGTTATTTCACCAGTGGGCGTCTCCACCTGGAGACCCCGTCACTGAGGTTCAGGCAGGTGTCTTTGAGAAGAGTGGCGTTGATCCAGATTCTAAGGTCTGCTCTGTGGGCCCAGCCAGTGCACACAGCACAGGTGTTTTCCGGAGACAGTTATTGGCAGTGCAGGGATCTCCTGCCTGAAATGTGTGCAGCTCCTCATGGGTCCATTTGTGCCTGAATGCATGGGACTGTTCGGGGAAGGTAATTGTGATGGTGCCCACAATGGTGGCCTTTTCAGCTGGTGTAGTGACTTGTAGAGATCAGAGGAGCAGCTCTCTGGTCAGAATCTGATGCCGGAACGTGGGCTGACTTCCTCTCCAGCGCAGGGCAGTTGCTCCTCAGGTCATGCTGCACGTTTTCCCTCTGGCGGCAGCTGTGTCGTAGCCAGTTAGGCCCCTGTGAAAAATACAGCCACCACCTGTCAGCCTCTCCCTGCAGCCCTGAGTGCCGACCTTTGTAGCAGCTCCAAATATGGGTATCTCTGTATAAGAACCAGTTTACAGAGACCTGTCACTGTCAGGCATCCTGCCTTTCTTTCTGCATCCTGCACTTTCTCAGTGCGATCCAGAGTCTTTCCAAGATCCAGGCCCCAGAGCTGGCTCACACACTGCCTTTGGGGTCTGGCAGGGACTTAGACAGAGGGAAGCAGCAATGGGAAGAATTGTGTGGGTAACGGAGACCTCAGTGACCAGAGAGCCACTGCTCCCTCCATGATATCAGGGAATGAGAACTGACATAGCCAGATTGTGCCTTTTTAAAGAGATGCTGGAAATCTGGATTTTCATATAAATGACCCATTTTTTTCAATATAGATGTAAGGATTTTGTCATACTGTATGGGTCAAAGGAAGCATGTCCACAACCTGGATCTGGCCTGGGGACTGTCTTTATGCTCTTGTCACCTCTCTGCGCTGCCTTCTTGATCATCCTCCAGGACAGCCACCAAAAGAGTGGAACAAACATGTCGCCACCATGTGCTGACCCAGAAATCTTTGTTTGGAAATGACTGCTCAGTTCTTCAATGCATTTTTGTATTGGTGGTTTGGAGGAGTTATGAATTTGGGATACATGTCCTTTGTCAGATAACGTGTGCTGCTGAGATTGTATCTCCCAGGGTGGAACTTACTCTTAAATTTTTTTAATGGTGTCTTTTAAAGGTTTTCATTTTGATAAGCTTCAGCTCGTCAGTTTTTTCCATTTGTGGCCTGTGCTCTCTGTCTGCCTTTGCCTCTCTACGCCAAGCCTAGGGGGATTTCTCTGTTTCCTTTCGTAAAGCTTTTGGTTTCAGCTTTTAGGCTTGTGTTCGTCCCAAATTCATTTTTGGTATGGCCTGAAGAAAGAACTAAAATTGTTTTTCATATATTTAGTTGTTTTACTACAGTCTTTTCGATTGTTTTCCCCGTTAGGATTGTCTGGGTGTCTTTGTCGGAAAAGCTTTGACTGATGGCTGCACGCCTGTTCACTCCGGGCCTGGTCCCGTACTGTTTCTCCTGCCGCCTGTGTCTCGTCTTGTGCGGTCCTGATTACTGTAGCTTTGCAGTGGGTTTTGAAATCAGGTACTGTGAGTCTTTCAGCTTTGTTCTTTTTAATATTGTTTAGACTCTTCCTTTGTGTCCTTTGCATCGATATAAATTTTGAAATCAACTTAATTTCTTTAAAAATTCTTTGGAATTTTGATTGCCATTGTGTGGAATCTGTGGAACATATTGGGCCTAATTGACAGCTTATGAATCTTGAGTGTTCCAATCCATGAATGTGGTATATCTTTCCATTGATTTGGGTCTTTAGTTTTTCTCAGCAGTGTTTTGTTTTCTCAGTGTAGTTTTGCACATCTCATTAAATTTATTACTAAATATTTTATTATTTCGTGATAAATATGACATTAATTTTCAAATTAATTATTTGCTGCTAGTATATAGAAATAAAATTGGTATTTCAATGGTATCTCCTGCAGCCTTGCTAAAATGACTCACTAGCTCTAGTACTTTTATGGAATCCTTAGGATTTTCTTTGTAAACAACCATGTCCTTTCTACCCTTTTGCCTTTTTTTACCTTGCCTTAATTTACTTGCCAGGATCTAGTATAATATTCAATAGAAATAGAGAGAACCAGATATCTTTGTCTTATTTCTGATGTTAGAAGGAAAGTGTTTGCTATTCAAACAGTGAATATTATATTAACTGTGAGTTTTTTCATGCGTCTTCTCTATCCAATTGAGAAAGGTCCTTTCTATTCCTAGTTTGCTGGGAGTTATTTTTGTCTTTTAATAAATGAGTGTTGAATTTTATAGCGTGCTTTTTTCTTCTTCTATTGAGATAGCCACAGGGTTTTTCTTCTTATCCTGTTGTGGTGAGTTATAGATACATCTGGATTGTTTATTGTCGAGCCCACCTTGCATTCCTAAAATTAATCTGATTTCATCATGAGTGTTACTCTGTTTGTGTATTGCTTGATTTGATTTGCCAACATTTTATTGAGCAGTTTTGTATCTATGGTCATAGGGCATGTTACTCCATAATTAGTTCTTATTAATCATTTTCATGTCATCCTTTAGTATCAAATAATTCTGGCCTCATAAGGAGTTGAGAAGTTTCTATTTTTAAAAAAGTTTTCTGAAAGAATTTATATAAAGTTGCTATTATTTGTTGTTTAAAAGTTTGGAATAATTCACCAGTGAAGTTATGAGAGCGGATAGTTTTCTTTATGAGAAGGATTTTAATTATGAATTTAATTACCTCATTCAGCATAAAAATATTCAGATTATTATTCTTATTATGCTTTTACAAGAAATGAATCTATTTTTGCCTATTTATTGGCATTAAAATGATCATATTTTCTCATTGCTTTTTATTTTTTTGGAGTGTGTAGTGATGTCCCATTTTATTGATAATTTCATTGGTTTTTCTTTTTTTTATAGTCTTGCTAGATGTTTATCAATTTTATTAACTTTTTTTAACTTTTTTGTTGATTTTCTCTCATTCATTTGTTTCTATTTCATTTATTTTTTTCCTCTTTACCCCGTCCCCCCTTTAAACTTTCTTTAGATAGCTTTTCGAGATGAAAGCTCACATCCTTAATAATCAACTTTTTTTCTTTTTCTAGTATCTAATTTAGGACTATAAGTTTTCCTATAAGTACTATTTTAGCCTCATCACAATGATTTATTTTTTATTAAAATTTAACAGTTAAAACTGTTTATTATTATATACTCTTATTTGACCCATGAATCATTTATAAATTTGTTCTGATTTTGTATGGCTTCATCCCACTGAAATGTGTTACTCATTTATGACCTATGTCCCCTACACAACTTTGGGAACATGAGGGCAGGAGCTGGCAGGTGGGGTCCTAGGACAGGGGAGTTAATAGTATGTAGGAGAGCAGCTCAGAACACGGAAGGTCCCATGAGGTCGTCTTCTCTTTCTTTTTCTCGTTCCATGTGTGTATGCTCCTAATAGACACTGGTGTTTGCTGCTGCCTCTTCAAACTTCCCTCATAGGAACAGAAGACCTCAGGGTCGGAAAGTGCTGCCTTGGATTGCCACCTCTCTCACTTCTGGCTTGGTAACCTTAGACAAGCGGCCTCACCTTTCAAAGCATCAGTTAACTTTCCTAAAATGATGATGAGAGTACCTTTCCTGTGGTCTTGTTGAGAGGATTCACTGAGATACCTTTCATGGTTCTTTTTTTGTAAATGCTGGGTAAGTTTAGGGCAGTGGTACCCAGAGAACTTAGGAAAGATGACACACACAGGTGGCTGCTTCTCCTGTGTGGGCTGTAGTCACAGTGCCTGCTGTGCTCCCCATGAGAAGCCTGCTCCCTGCCCTGTGCCCTTGGCCCCGATCTGAAGGAGACTGCCCACCTGAGCCAGGGCTCCTGGAGAGGCTGTGCCGGGTGGGACACTGTCAGTGGTCCCACATCCCCGGATGCTTCCTGAGCAGCCAGGCCTCCCTTCCACAGGTCTAATAGAGCAGCGTTCTTTTCCTCCCTTGCCCCTGCAGGTGGCCAGATAGTTTGCTGACCCCATCAGGGCCTGACTTGAAGTGCATGTGGGAAGAGCCAGCATCTTTTGAAAAGTGAATTCAGCCCAGTCATATCTGAACATTTAAAAATGTCCAGTTTTTAATGTCCAGTTGTTCCTCTGGAAGTGACAGAGTAATTCTCTCCTAGGAGAGGGCAAAGGAGTCCTCAGCTAAGTGGCAGGGACCCAAACCTAGGTTGGACACTGACTCTTTCATCGAGTTCGTCCTTCGTGGGAGAGAGCATGCAGGAACACTGGGAACACACCTGGGAGAGAAGGGAGGGTCTGTTGGAAATGTGGAGGCTCTGAAAGGAGAGGGACACATGACCTGCTCCTAAACGATGAACTGGATTTTATGAAGTGGAACAGTGAGGGCAGGATACTCTCAGCAGAGGCATCAGCAGACACCCAGAAGAACAGAATAGCAAAGAACCTTCTCAGGTATTGAACCTTTCTGTTTGAATCGCCATTGTTTACCGGACAAAAGCAGAAATAATCCCTCTAATGCGTGTTGCCACCATTTTGACCAAAACTTGGCCCCACACACCCCACTAGGCCCAGCTGGGCTGTGGGGTCGCTGTCCCACCAGGCCGAGCGCGGCTGCCGTGCGGTCAGCAGCAGGCCAGTGCAGGGCTCTTGCTGGCTACAGCAAGTGTGTCGTTGGCCCAGCTCTGGAATGTGCGCGGTGGGAGGGATTTGCTCAGTCGCTCATCCAGATTCAAGTGAAACAAAGGGGGACTGTTCAGGAAGTGGCGACCCACCCGGCACCTTGTGGTGCTTGCTGCTCAGTACTGGCAGCAGTGAGGTGACCCTGGTGCCACCTTAGGTGCTGGCGAGGAGCTTGCCAACTCGGGAGCTAGGGCGGCCCCATGCTGCCTCCTGGGCTCTGGGCAGCAAAGGAAGCAAGTTCGAATCTGTCACCTGTTTGTAGTTTTCATAATTTTTGATTTGGCATTTTGATCAGTCTGTTTTTGGTCAAGGAAATGCATCCGTATCTCATAACAGGAAACCCCTTTTGTGATCTTTACTTCAAGGCATTTTTCTCTCTCTCCTTCCCTCTACCTTTTTTTTTCCTTTGGCAAAAACACAGACCTAATATGATGTGCATCTTATTAAAAGTTCAGCATAATTTATTGCCATTGGTTTGTTTACAAAATAAACAATTCCAAACTGCATAACATGGCCTTCCTACAGTCACCGGTGGTTTTTTTTTTTTTTTTAATCTTCCCTGCGGCTGGGATTGGGGTGGGATGGTGGAGAAGGACCCAGGCCACGTGGTCCCCGGCTGCTTCCTAGCAGAGTCACAGTTTGTCCAGCAGTCATCCATGAGCTGGAAACCCCTCGATGTGGCAGGAGCCACCCTAAAGCAAACCCTACCTTCCCCATTTTGGGGAAGGTCTCCGTGGGGTGGTGGGAACACAGAATTCTCGGGTCTCCCTCAGCCCAGCCATCCCCCTGCCCAGAATCCCCGTGGAAAATATGGGAGTAGGGATAGTAGGCAAGCAAGCCACAGGGAGCATTTCCAGTGTGGGGGCCCCTCAATTCTTATGAGTCATTCATCCCATCAGCCAGAAGGGGAGCAAGGACAGGCAGAGAGAGATTGGCTGTGGCTCCAAGGCTGAGCTAGCCTGGCTGTCTCTTGGGGAAAGGTCCTGGCAGCATGTGATGGCTACGCCTCCTCTGAGGGCCACATCAGACTCATCACTCTGAGCTCAGGCCTGGAGGGGTGCACTGGAATGTGCTGACTCTGGAAAACCCCAAAAGCTCCACCCCCGAAAGTGTAGTCCACATAGGATTTTGGGTATATCCAGTAGAATTGAGCCTTCTGGACAGCCCCCTTCCCTAGGGAGAAAAGTGGGGCAGAGGCCAGGGGAAGGACAGAGCCTAAGCCAGACTATCCAGGGCAGCCAGCACTATAAAGTCCCCCACCCCTGGCCCCGGACCTGTATGTATGTACATACCACGCATATGGAAGAGAAAGTCCTAATACTGCATGAAAAGCAAGAGACTCTTTCAATGCCTTTTCCCAACAAGTTTGATAATTTGAAAATTCACTCTCTAGATAGTTTCCATGCACAGATAAACATGGATGTATGGTGTTTTAAAGCATAGGATTCTTACATTTATTGTTTTATGCTTGGGCATTTTCCCATGTTAATGCATGGAGATAGTCCTCATCTGTTCTAAAAGCAGTAAAGTATTGCATGTGCCATCTATTATTTTCTTATTGAATATCTAAGCTGAGTGCAAATTTTTATACTTGTCATTATGGTTGAATAGTGGTAAATGTAAAATTCTGTACTCAGTTCCCCCAAACCAACTCCATGAGTAGAGAAACAACTTCCTGGCAGCACAGGTAGGAATGATTGTTTACCCCAAAGGAAGAACTGCTGCAAGTGAGTCAAACAGCCTGCTCACTGGCCCCAGGCTGGACCAGATGATGCGCGTGATGTTCCATCCACGGGCTGGGCTTTGCTGAGTTGGAGTCACCAGAGAAAACCTTGGAGACTTGGTGGCAGGATATGTAGCTGGCGGGGCCTCCAGCTTTCAGCTGCGCGGCGAGCTCCCACTCGTCCGGACGTCCTGGTGCACATCTCACCTCCTCTGGGAAGCCTGGGCACTTGGAGGCCGTTAGCGGCTCCTAGGCCCAGGGTTGAAGTGTAAGCAAGTGAGAAGGCTGCCTCTCCCTAGAGGAGCTTCTAGGGGGTCATCGGGATGTGGCAGGGAGAGGTGTTGGATTCTAGACTGTGAACTGGAACTCCCTCCTGCTGCCCTCGCATTCACCCCCACTGGTCCAGTGTCCTCGGCTGCCTGGTGCCCAGAGGGACTGCCATGCTGTCGTTTAGTGAGGAGGGGAGGGTCAAAAGGTCTCTGGGGAAGGGGCTGAGGGCCAGGCAGAGGACCCCATGGGGAGGTGGGCCTGTGGGCTGGTGCGGGAGCAGTTGATGACAGGGCCTGGGTGGCTGCTAACATTTACATAATGGAGTGAAGATGAATTTTTCTCATCGAAGTGGAAAAACTGCCCGATTTTTATCAGGGCAAGTTGGTTAGAGTGTTAGTTAAGTCATTTGTCAAAGCTCATTTAGTTGTCAAAATTAAATCATTTCCCTCTATTTCCTAGTGGATTGGTTATAATGATAACTTTCTTGGCATGACATTTATCATCCTGGTCCAAAGGCAATGGGGGGTGGGGGACAGGAAGCTATACACAAAGTGATATGACACTGTTCCTTTTGTGGTAGGAAGATGCTACTTTAATCACTTTAAATTTCTGTTGCCACTTTTTCGTGTTTATTTAGCTGTGACCAGGTACCTGGTTTCAAAGCAAAACAGTGATCATATTTATGCAGGCAGGAAAGGGACAAGGTGGGCTTTTACCAGCCATCTGGCAGTTCTGATAGCAGGAGAGGCCAACTGTACAGGCAGACTGATCTAGCGCCCTGATTCCCAGTCATGAAATTAGAAAAATGAAACCCTAAAAAATTATGAAAGACTTGACTTCTGAACAAATTATGTTAAAACACTTAGTAGTTTTTTCTACAGAAAAGAAGAAAAAAAATGGTCCAATGTCTCATTCTTCAGTTAATTCTTGATTTTTTATAAAGGCAGATCATTACATGATTAGCGACTTCAAACAGCACTTAGGTTACCAGAGAACAGGGAAGCCCCTCCCACTCCCCCTCTGACCCGCTCTGAAAGTATGAACAGGTTTTGTGAAATTGTCCCAGAAAAGAAGATTGTGTGTCTATACCAGTGTGCACATGACTCTTTCTGTCTGTCATCTGTCACCTATCTATCATCTATCAATCATTATTAGATTATACTGGAGAAATGTTTGCTTTTTATTATAATCTTAGAGATATCTGTTAGCATCTATATTCACATCTATTTCCCTTACAAATGTTTCATATGTATTCTGTTATAGGAATCTGCCATATTTTATTTAGCCTGTTCTGTTGATGACCTTTAAAAAAAAATTACAAATGATGCTGCATGATTGTCCCATTTTATGTATCTTGATGCACATGCATGATGGGTTAGCAGTGTGATTACCAGGTCAAATGATCTGTGGTTCTGCTTTTATACTTCTGATAAATATTGCCTGATTTCCCTTCAGAAAGGTGGTGTCCAGTTACGTTCTTTCCAACCAGTGTGTGAGCTGCTCATGTCCCGAGTTCTGCCCATATGAAGTATTGTCAGTCAGTTTAATTTTTACCTGACTTGGCAAGATATTTCCTTGCTCCTTGATTTGTGTTTCTTTAACATATGACTGAGGTTATCTTTATATGTGTTTATTGACCATTTGTTTTTCAATTAATTGTTTATAGTCTTTGCTTATTCTTACACTGGGCAGCTGTCTCGTCCCATCAATAAGTGTAAATCCCATCAAATGAGGAAATTAGCATAGTATCAGTCAATAGCTACTTCCGCCTACGTTTGGCTAATCTTTTGATTCGGTTTATTTATTTGTTTTCCATTTAGAATTTTTGCATATTTATGTAGTCTACTTTGTCATTCTTTAATGGCTTCTGTGTTTTCTGTCCTGCTTAGAGTGTCTTCCAAGATTGTAATTTCACCCATGCTTTTCCCTGAAAAATGTATTTGTTCTTTCATTCATTTGCATCTAGTCTTGGACTTTATTTTGATACAGGACAAAGGTAGTATCTACCTTTAATTTTCCCCATCAACTCACCAGTAGTACCAGCACCATTCGTTGGTGATCCTTCATTTACCCCTGATTTTTGTTGTCAGTTATTTAAATTCATCTCTGATCTTTGTTGTTGTTTCCCTGATATTCACTTCTTCCTCCTGTGCCAAACTGGTTCTCTGCTCTTCTTTCGGATTCTGGTAGCTCCATAGTTATATATTTTTAGCTGCTAAGATTAGTTCCTGCCTTCATCCTCCCCCATTTCTCCTTGTATTGTTTTTTTTCTTTTGTGTCTTTGTAGCTACTACTGCACGTTTATTTTTTTCAGATGAACTTTAGTATCATTTTTTTCAATTGTCAAAAAGTAATTTTTGATATTATAATTGGAATTTAGTGGAATATAGATGAATTCAAAGAGAGTTTACATCTCTATAATCTCTAGTCTGGGAGGACTGTGTGTCTCTTCATTTAGAGGTTTTGAGTTTTCTTCAATTACATCCTGCATATTTATTCAGTTTTTACCTAAGCATTTCATCTTTTTAGGTTGCTGTTATCAATGGGATCTTGTCTTTCATTGTGATTTTTAATTTGTCTTTGTATAGAAAAGCTGTTGATTTTTTAATATTAATGCCATAACCTGCCACTTTACTGAAACATACATACTTCAATGTTGTTTCTCTTGTTTTTTTTCCTATTGATTCTCTTGAGTTTTCTAGGTATATAATTATCCTTTGCAAATTGTAATAACTTCTATTCTTCCCTTTCAATATTTAGGTTTCCAATTTCCTTCTCTTGTCTTATCACATTGCTTAGTAGCTCCCAGACCATGTTAAACTGTAGCTATACTTTTAGCTGCAATTTTGAAGAGAATGAGGTTAATGTTTTTAGTTTTCGGTCTCAGGGATCTTTTTTTTTTCCTTACAAGAAATATCCAATCTTATTTTTAAGTCAAGAATGTTGAATTTTGTCAGAGTCCTTTATGTCATCTTTTTGGAGTGATTTATGGTTTTTGGTTTTTGACCTATTAATAATGTATTGTTCTATATTAATAGATTTTCTAGTATTACATTCCAGGGTGTCTCCTCCTTAGTTGTAGTATATTGTTCTTTTACAATGAATTATATTTGCAAATATTTTTGCTAAGATGTACATTAATATTCATAAGTGAAGTGTCTGGTCGACCATGTTTGTCATATCAGATTTGAGCAGCCGTGTGCTAGTTCACAGAAAGAATCTGGAAGCTTCCAGTCTCCATTCTGTAAACAGTTTAAGTAGCTATCTGTTACTTAGATGATGGAAGGAGTTTATCTCTGAAACCATCTGAACTTGGTGTGTTTTAGGGGCATAACACCATATAACTTTTTTTTTTTTCCTTTGCATTAATCTTTTTTATTTTCATGTCTTCTAGGGACAACTTTGGTTACGTATTTTCCTAGAGAGCTATTTAAGTTTTATTTTCAAATTTATTTGCATTGAGTTTTACAAAGTAAACTTCTTTGTTTTTATGTATAGTCATTTCCTATTTTTTATTTCTAATTCTGTGTGTTTGTGCTTTACCATTTTTAAAGAACTCATTTATGCATTTATCAATTATATTATTTTCTCTTTTCCAGATGAATTTGTCTTTTTATTTTTGCAATTCATTTTTTTCATTGGGTTATTTTGTTTCTAGTTTCTTGACTGGAAGCTAAATATATTGATCTTGTGTGTTTCTCTAGGCAGGAAGAGCTGTGAATGTCTTCTGAGCACTATTTTAGTTCTTCCACTATGTAGCTCATTGTTACTTTCTAGATGTCCTGCAACTTCCATCTGAAGTCCCCCATTGACTAAGAATTGTTTAATGAGAAAATCTTCTTCATTTACAAGTTGGGTTTTTTCTCTATTAGTTTGTTACACATTTAGTCTTTATTGCTCTGTGTGGGGAGAATGTGGCCTGGCTTGTATCACGTCAACTGTTTGGAGTTTATTAAGTTTTCCTTTGTGACCTAATATATGATCAAGGGGCTCTTAAAAAGAAGACTTATTCTGTTATCAGGATATAAAGTTTGACACACACACGCGTGCATGCGTTTATGTCATATATATGCAGATCTTAGTTCAAACTAATCTCTCTTACTTTGTTTCAGAATTTCTGAATAACCTCTAATATTCTTATTTATTCTTCCTATTTGAATGGCCAGAAGCTCACAGAAGTAAATTGATGGTTTTCTTGTTTTTTGTTTCCTTGTCTGCAATTTATGGTTTATCTGTTTTGTTACTCTGCTTTTTGGTATGTGAATATTTATGACTCATGTCCTTATAGTGAGTTAAGACCTTCATTAATCATTAGTGGTGCCTTTGACTCACTTAACCTCCTTCACCTAGAATTTAGGCTTGTTAGATTTAAATTTAGCAATCCAGTTGTCTTTTTTGTTAGCATAGTAAACCTTATCTTTTTTTTTTACTCTTAAACTTTCTGAGTCATTTTGTTGTAGGTGTGTTTCTATTTACAATACATAGTAGTCTTTTGAAAATTCAAATGAATTTTTTCAAGTTTCCAAAGCTCTTTGAACCTCAGTTTCCCCATCTGTAAAATGGGTAGGCATTTTTTTCCTGCAAAAGATTTGAACAAGACAACATTAGTGTTAGTCATTCTTCATACATTTTCTCACTGGATTTCCATAATGCTATCCTTTGTAAACCCCAGGAAGGCAGCTTTGCCAGGGCTGCACAGTTGACCCGTGTTTGATCTATTTTCATCCCAATCTAGGGTTTTATAATTCCAAAATCCACATTCTTTCCACTTAACCCATATGGCCGCTGTAGCACTATGGACAAAAGCCCAGGTCACCCTGTGTGAAATGATTTCTGGTTTTTAAGATGAACTGTGACACGTAGGGTAACCTAGTAACCAGACTCATTTTTGTCCGTAATTGAAACCAGACTGCGGTGGGCTCAAGGGTCAAGCAAACAGTCTTCTCTCCAGCACCCTCCTACCGTACCCCACCCTCTGAGGATGAGGTGGCTTTGCTGACTGTAAGGGTCTGAACGTACAGGGCCTTTCTTGTCCCTGTCCTGTCCCTCCCAAAGCCTTCCTAAGGCTCACAGGCACCCTGGACACTGTTTCCAGTCTCAGCTCCTTGTGACATTCAGAGACAGCAGATGGAGCCAGAGACTTGGAGAAAAATGACACCCAGTTCAGAGTCCATGTTTTCCTGGAGCCAAGGCCACAGTGCTGAATGTGGAGGAAGAGGCTGGTTCATTACTTGGGGAGAGGGAAGTGGGGAGCTTTTCTAGATCCTCCCCTTGTGGTAGAATATGTCTTAGCCACCAGTGAGGAGGGACTCGGGGCCTGGCTAGAATGAGAGGCTCCTGGAAATTATGACCTGGTTCCCACAAGCCCATTTGAGGCCTGAAAGACCTCTCTAAAGTGTTCTGAGGTACAGCCCATGTTGACTTTGCCTCTCTGCCCGCAAGGCCTCATTGCAGTCTGCATTCAGTGAGTGTTGGCTGGGTGACCTGGGCATGGGACTGGTAGGGCTGCTTTATTTGGGGAGGTGTCTTTGTATTGATGCACAGGGCAGCCAGAGCTCAGCTAGCGCCCGCACCGGGCCTGTACTCACACTGAGCAGCAGCAGTCCAGCCTCACCACTTCAGCTGTGTGGATGTGGCCGTCCCTGTGTGGATGTGTGTCTTCTCTGCTTCTGAACTTGGGCCTTGACCTTGTTCCATTTGGGAGATGGTGAAGATAGTTTCCGTTGTGCTCTCTGTGTGCCAGGGAGGAGGACCTGCCGTGAGCGCTTTCTCTTCACTCCCTGAATTGTGAGGGCCAAGATGGTGTGTAGTCCCACTGGTGCCCTGAGCTCAGTAGTGTCTTTCTTGCCAGTTGAGCTGTGTGGTTAAGGGTCAACAGGCCAAGGAGTCTGAACTGAGAGCAATTTGCAAACATGTTCTGCATTACAGCTCAGCACACTTGGAAGAATGAGCAGTGAGCTCAGGTCTCAGCCCTTCAGATCCTTGCTGCCTGCGGGAGCAGGGAACAGATGCCAAGCTCTGTCATGACTGTGCCCTGAAAAACCAAGCCAGCCAGCCCAGAAGACCAAGTGCGTGGCGGGGAGGAGTGTGAATCAGGAAAAAACATAGCTTTTATTGAGGGCCTACTGTGTGCCTTCTGCTGGACCAGGCTTTCTAGATATCATCTTCAAAAGCGTCTTCCAGAGCTGGCATATGATCCCTTTTCGCAGAAGGGAAAACGGAAGCAGTGCCACTCAGTTGCACAGCGCTTGGGTGTTAGAGCTGGTGGAACCCAGTTTCCTCAGAGGCCGCGCTTTGCCCTCACACCATGGTTCTGTTCTTTTGAGCTGGAAGTGTGGTGTTTCGGCTCACGCTTGTTGAGGACCTACTGTGTACCTGGGTGCCATCTCAACACTTGACACATTACCTCACTCAGGTGGGCGCCCTGCCTGTGAGTCAGAGTATGAGAGTGCCACTCAGTTTCTACACAAAATTCACCGAGGACTGACTGAGTGGGGACTAGTCAAGGAGGGTGATGGAGCATCTTGTTTAGGTTTGGCTGATTCTGCCACAAGACTCGGAGAGACCTGAATTCTGGGTGGGGGTGGGAGGGTGAGGAGTGCCCAGAGCGAGCCATCAGGACCTGGGGGCCTGGGAGTGGGGCAACAGTCCAAGAGGGGTCACAGATGGAGTTGGTAAAATTGTCATTACCGAAAAAGGCAAGGACCTGTGAGAGTAGGTGACTGTGTTTGGGGGTGAGTGCTTTTCAAATGTCAGGTCTATCCAGGTGCAGGACCCTATGAATGGTGGGCACAGAAAGCATGAGAAGCAACTGAGAGACACAGATTTACACAGAGACACCATGGCAGGGCAGCCCCCAGCTGTCAGTTCTTGCAGGGAGAGGCAGATGGCGGGGGTGGGGGAGCAGGGGAGCAGAGAAAGCCAAGGAAGGCACAAAGTCAAGGGCCAGTGCCTCCCCCTCAGCTTCTCTGGCCAAGACGCACCTTCTCCAGGTTTCTGACGGGGAAACTGAGGTTCGCAGTACAAACTTCCAGACTGTACTAGCCAGCAAGGGGAAGAACCAGAATTTAAATCTGAATTTTTAACTGCCAAAAGATCCTCAGTTCTGGCCATAAACCATTGTGATTTTAGATATGAAGATTCAAATCAGGTATTTGAGGATCTGTGGCAGAGGTTGGAAAGGAGCAAAGAAAGGCAGATGGCCTGAGGCACGGCGGCCTGAGCAGCCCTCCCTCCTCCAGGTGTGTAGCATCTTTGCAACCCAGGGGAGCGGACGTGGCACTCAGCACTTGGCCCCACTGTGGGGCCTCATCTGTCTGCTCTGACTCTCCTGGCCCAGCCCAGCCCAGCCTCAGAGATGCTGGGTGCCGCATTCTGGGATCTTACTCAAATGCCATCTTTTCTTCGCTTGAACATCCATTGACCCACTTAAAATAGACACATTTAGAGAAGGAAACTGAAAAGCAACACAAAGAAACAGTTATTTTTCCAACCACATACACCTTGTGCAGCTTAATGAAGTCGTAACACAAAAACCAAAGGCGCTGCACGGTATCTGCGCTTTTCAGGGAGGAAGCAGGCATCACACTATCATCTGGATGCCCTTTGGCCAGTGTTTTTAGGCCATCTGAGGCACAGTTGAGAACATTCCTGTGGCATGGTATGTGATGAGCCTTTCGGCAAGGTTAGGAATTAGGACTCACCAGAGTTGTGTATTTAATTAAAGCTGGGGGAAAGTCGCAGGATTTCCTATGTTTTCTCTGCCTTCCCCATACAAGTAAGGGGCCACATAGAAACATTTCCTGCCATCTCTCAGCCCGGCAGCCTCCGGCCTTTGCTTGGAGATGCCTGGAGTGACCTGGAGGCCGCTGACCGGATGCTGCCACTGTTCACTTTGCCTGCTGTGGGCCTGGCTTCCCCCCTGCGGGCCTGGCTTCCCCCCTGCACCGTAACAGGACTTCCGGGTTCTGCAGTCCCGCAGGGTCAGAGCAGGTGGCTGCCTCAGCACGCTCACGCGGGCCATCGCCTCTGCCCTGCTCCCCTCTTCCCGAAGCTGAAAGGCGAGGTGCTGCTGTTCTCCTTGTAAGTGCACAGTGGCGCTGTGCCCCACCCCCTGCTCACCCACGCATCCACAGGACACAGATTTTCCCACAGGCAGAGATGGTGGAAGGTACGTGGAGCTGCACGTTCACCTCCTGGTTTCTTTTGCATCACATTCTACTTCATGTTGGTTTTTCCCTTTGTCCTTAGAGCAAGAGCGGTAGTTTTGGCTCCTGATCTCTCTTTCTTGGAATCCCCAGCACCTAGAGTTATCAACTCACAGTCTGAAAGCAGGGTGTGTGGCCTGCTCCGCAGGGCCTGAGCTGCCTTGTACGCGGTGGCCTGGATGTTGTGTGTCATAGCACATAGGCCGGGAGTGGCCCTCTGTTAAAACAGCATGGGGGGAGGAACCCCCTCAGTGAAGCTCTTTATTTTTTAAAAGAAGTTTAGGTGAGCAGACAAAGGATGCAACGATGTGAACAAACTGTAAAATTCAGTTAACAGATTATTTATAACACAGAAGATATATTCCTCTAAGAAAGTTTTAAAAGTTAAAATTTGGATTCCGACCAAATTCTCCCAAGAGGATGGTAATGCGCTATAGAGCAGGATTAACCGTGAGATCCCCTTTCATTGCATGGTCCCTGCATTCATTGAAAATGTAGTTATTTTTACAGAAATGTGATCTTTCTGCAATTTTCAAAAGCAGGACCGTGGGCAGTGCTTTAGCACATGGGGAAAGTCTCGAATTCTCTTTCCACGGCATTCAGGGTACCTCTGTGAGAACCTCAAGCCTAATTCAGGGTTTGTCGTTAAGTTGCAGAGAATCAGAAGGGTGGTTAGAAGAGTGGTAAACACGGTTAAAGGGGGAGACCAGGCTCCTGTTGGGAAGGAGGGAAAGATTCTGCTTCCACCGTCGAGTTCCGAGTGCCAGCTTGGGCAGTGCGCCTGCAGTGGGTGGTCCTGTGACTTCAGCAGCACCTGGAAGCCTCAGGGCAGCAGGACTGACAGGCCTGTCCTCCTGCTCAACCCCCAGTGCGCAGCCGAGCTCATTTGGTTCCTGGATCCAGCAGCGTCCCTCTGGGCTTTGGCAGCCAAGTGCTGTGCCTTTTGCTTCCTTGGGCCAGGGGCTCACTGTCTGGGCCTGCATCTCCTGTGAGAGTGGTTCTGAGAAGGCGGGACCATGTGACCCTTCAGAGTCCAGGCCCCTCCTAAGGGGCCGTGTACTCGACTGGGCTTTGGCCATGGTCAGCCCCGTCAAGCCAGCTCCCTGCCCCTTGACTCCATGCTGCTCCAGCCCGGGCCTCCCGTCTCCTCCGTGGACTCCCCGGCACCCTGGGCACCAGCAGCGCTCCCCGGTGTCCATCTGCCCTGCTTCACAGGTCCGGAAAGGTATGGCTGTGCTATCGAGAGACCCACGCGGAAAAGGCTCTGAGACAGCGCTTTAGAAAGCGGGAAAGAACCCGCCTTGATTCAGATGGAGCTGAGCACTTTCTGCTTCCCTTGCCTTCTGATTTGACCCTCTCTAACCCTGTGAAGTAGGTGTTTTTATCATCCTTTCCACCTGAGATGAAGGAACCAAAATGCACAGGATCCTGTGCCTAATTATGTGTCCCCGTGGGCCTCCCACAGGCAGGGGCTTCCTGGTGTCTCTAGGGAGCCTGGCCTCTACTAGCTCCCGGGCCCAGACCCCTTCTCAGGCCAGGCTCTTTCCGCGGGAGCTTTGGCCCTGTCCACTTGCTGGACCCTCCGTGGACTAGAGGGATCGTGCCGACTTTGTGTCACCAGACTGTGCGGGGATAGGGGAGCCTTTGTTCGGTGTGAGCGCCCACCAGGAAAAATACCAGTGTTCCGAAGAGGTCCGCCCTTGCCCTCCAAGGAAGGACAGAGGCGTCCTTGGCTGTTGAAAAGTGGAATGTTCCCGCTAATGAGGAACAGTTGAGAGATGGGTGGGCCACCATCCTTGTGTCAGGCCGCTGCCTCGCTTGGCAGCCTGCATCCTGAGGTGTGGACAGCAGGCAGGGCTGCGGGCTGCGTCTTGCTGCACCTCAGGCCCCGACATGGCAAGAGTGCCAGGCCCAAAGGAGGGGACGCCCTCTGAGATTTTGCCCTGCCCTGCCCTCCCTCCTAACCATCTAGCTGTGTTTTTGTAGAAGACAGTGTTTCTGTGCTGCCATGTCTGCGCGGAGAATTCTAAAGCCCTCTGCCGAGACAGCCCTGGGATTTGGCCCGGTTTGGACTTGTACAGCTCTTGGGGGAAATCTCAGGGTTACATTTCTTGGGGTGTGGGCTTGGTCAAGTCAATTGTTCCCTGTCAGTCAGTCCTCTGGTCTGCACGTCACTTCCTCCTCACAGTGTTGGCATGAGGACGAGCACACTAGACACTTGGACACTGTAGACCCCGGAGAAAGGCCCCTCTGGTTGTGTGACTGGGGTAGGATCACGTCTCTCTTCTGGGACTGATTCTTCTTGGCTATGAAATGGGGACAAGCTTAGTGCTTCTTCGTTGGTGTGGGGATTGATGAGTTAGTGCCTTGAGAGCACTCAGCGCAGTGTCAGGTATGTGGCACATGCTGCGTGTCAAATACATCATGGTCATTATCTACAGAAAATCAAAATGACTCTCGGCCTTACGCCTGTGCCAGGATCTGTGAATTGACGATTGCATTGCATTTACCCAGTCGTGGGGCGCGGGGAGTCTTGTCCTGGCCACATCCAGGAAGTGGAGGTCCTTGGGGCTTGAGCCATACTCACACTGTGACAGCGCCCACCAGCGAGCACCCTAGAGGCAGGCTTGTGCCCTGGGGAGAAGGGAGCAGTCGACCCTAGCACTGTGCATTCCTCGGGCCCGAGGTCCCTGCCTGGTGTCAGGGGTGTGGAGGGAGAGGCTCCATTTCTAGAAGTTCTCACGCTTACCAGGCACATTCAGAGTCACCCCAGCCAGCCAGCACCCCACAACCTGGAGGTCCCAGCCCTGTCCTCCATTGCCAGGGTGGCTGGAATTGAAGACTGTGACATGGCACACTTTTTCAGTCCTTTCTTCTTAGTTGCTGGCATCTTATTTTTCTGATTGTAAAAGTAATACATACCAATGAGGAAAACAGAGAAAAGCATAAGGAAAAAAACTGACTATAATTCTAACGATCACTTTTCTGTGATTTCCTTTAACTCACTTTCTTATCATTACATACTGTATAGTCACATCGTGGAACTGACTTCTCTCCTTTATGCTTAACATCGCGTCACTGTTTCTGGTGCATGTAACCCCGGTGTTTCAGATGTGCCTGTGTCTTTGAAAGTGCTGTAAAGTTGCCATTTTAAATGGTTATATAGTGTTTTTATGTTAAATGTTTCTTAAATTTAATTGTGTAAGTGTTGCATGAAGTACATTTACATCATAACCACATGCATTTCAGGAGAGGTCAATTCCCTTTGATCACTTTTTTTTTTAAAGGAAAGGTACAGACAGGAATAAAGGTAAGTAGACAAACAGGAAGAGAGAGGAGAAAGAAGCATTCCATTTTTAAATTTTTTTCATTTAGTTGTTCACATTCATTGTCTGTTCCCCTACACACACACATACACACACACACACACACACACACACACATGCATGCACACACGCACACTCTCTCTGGGGCATGTGGCCTGTGCTCCCTCAGGTACTGACTCAACTGCTACTCCACCTTTGATCACTCTTAATTCTAGTCTTTGGCACAAGAGTATTGTTACTTATTTGTGGATTTCTTTTTCTTTTTTTTTTTAAAGGAAAGATGCAGGTGGGAATGAAGGTGAGTTGAGACAGGCAGGAAAAGAAATGAGGAAGAAGCGTTTTATTTATTGTATTTAGTTGCTCATCTTGATTGTTCCCACTGGTTCCAAGGTGTGAACCTGGGACCTGGGGATGTATATAGCCTGAATCCAACTGCTACTCCAGCGGGGCTTATCTATGAATTTATTTTTTGAAAAATGAAATTTGTTGCTTTATTCAATTAAAATAGAAATGAGTACTTGCGAAAAATTAATACACTGTTACCTGACATTGAAAGTTAAAAGTTTCCTAAAATTCTACTCCCCAGAAAGAACCAAAATTAAGAGCATGCCACATCCTTTCAGACTTTTGTGCACAAAGATAGCATGCATGTGTGTACACATGCACGCATGCATGCATATACATGTACACACACACGTGCTCTCATTATACATGTAGGATAAAAACCAGTGCAGTCTTCTCTTACAGGCACGGTCACTAGTATTTTCACTGACTGTGTCGTGGATTCTCACACGTGGCTCACCTGTCTTCATGGGCTGCCTTCTGAGTCAAGGAAAGGATTTGCCATCCTCGCAGTAGCCATGCAGACGACTCCGGGTCTGGATGTGGGGAAGTACACAGCGTCTCTGTGCATGAGCATTGGTGGGGCCATATTGACTTTCTGGGTGACTGTCATCTCATCTGGTCGCCTGGAGGTCAGGGGACTGCAGGGTGTGGGGGCTGAGGAGCCAGCACTGATCCTGCCCCGAGCGCGGGTGCAGAGGAGTGGGGCTGAGAGCCAGCAGGCTGGGGCCTCCGCCCACCACCCGGCTCGGTGCCGCCAGCGGCTGTGAACCAGGGCAAGGCCCTCCCTCTGTGCTGCTTGGTGCCATCATTTTCCCCTCCCATGACATACAACAGCGGGGAGTTGAGTGGTTTGTTTCATCTCTTCTTCAGAAAAAGTTAAATTTATAATCTCAGCCCCGACCTTCCTTGTAACTCATGTGCTCATCCTGTTAACTGGTTTAATATATGGCACCACTATTTCATTAAACAACATACAGGAATAATTAGTTCAGCAACGATGCCTCAGAACAAAAGCCCTTGATTTAGTTTAACTTTATAAGTTGCTCTCTTTTGATGTGCAGGAACACATCTGGGGTCTTAAAGAAGCAGAAAGGAAAATAGAAGACATTCAGTCAAGCTAGGGTTTGGGCTTTCCCAGCGCAGCAAGTAACCCTTTGGTCGCAGGCCTTGTTCAGTCCGCCAGACCCTGCAGACACGGTGTGCGCGCTGGCGGAGGGACACAGGCCGGGCACATCCAGGCTTGTTTGCAGCTGTCTGTTGCCAGGCCCAAGAAGTAAGAAGGCCTTTTTCTCTCCATGCTTCCTCGATTCAGACTCTCCTTCTGTTCTTTCATTCACTGAACACACACTTATCTGGTGTCTGTCGTGGTGCAGTTGTAGGTGCCGGATATAATCAGTGAACAGACCAAGGCCCTCCCCTCCCCCTGCTGGCACTCCTCCTGCCCATCGCAGTGTCTGCCGTCCACCCATCTTGCCCTCTGTCTTTTTCATCACCTCCCCACTGTGCAGCTGTGCTCCATAGCTTTACAGGTCTGCAGAGGAAAGTGCCAGCTCTTTGGTCTGACTGTTGGGGCTTTGCACTGCCCACCTCAGCCTCACCACAGCACTTCGTGCTTGTCCCAGCACTCTTATCATCTCCTGACCCTGAGCGTGCCCTCGGCCTCAGGGCCCTTGCCGCTCTCCTGCCTGACCCGCTGCATTCATCCTGAAGGCCCAACAAAGTATCACCTCCTTCCTGCATTTCCCTCCAACTTCCTTGACAAGTGGCAGCCTTCCTCTACGCAGGCCTGGCCTCCCTGGGTTAGCACTTACCATGCAGTACTGGGACAGATTGGCACATGGCTGGAAGCTCCAGGAGGGGGTCTGTGACCATCTTTGTCTCCTTAGACTTGGTACCATGCAGAGCATGCAGCAGGCTCTGTGGACAGGAGGCCCCTGGCCTGGTTTGCTCATCCTGTCCCTAGCACTTTCTGGCAGTGTGCCTGGCTGTGTGAGTCCTCAGCCATAAAACCTGCATGGGAATCCCTCCCTACGGCCTGCTGTGAGTCAGGGCAGGCTTAGGAAGGACCTCTTCTGATATTAGGAACATAATAGGTGCTCAAGAAGTGGCAGCGCTGCCCTTTGAAAGGTTCGTTGGACTGAATGTCACAGATTTTGTTCCACTTGGTTTTTTAGAGCCCCAAGGTTAGCTGAGGCAGATTAAGTGACTCTTTTTTCTCTCTGGCTTTTGGTTTCTAGGGAACCAGGCCTTTCCATGAGCAGACAGATGTCTTAAGTTGTGGGGGAAGCTGGCAGCTTTTCTCAGCTACCTGTCCCAGCACGCCATCACTGCCCTGTCACTTGATTCCCGTCTCCCCTTCCCATCCCCAGTAAAGGGCACAGGGATTGTCGCTCTGCTGCTTCCCCAGTGAAACCCAGTTGGAAATGCTGGATCTCCTTGGCCTCCCTGCTGGCATTTAGGAACTCCAGCTGGATGCTGCCAGGCTGCTGGTCACATGCCCTGGTGAGGGTGGCTCGTTCTGCAAGTCATTGTTGCCCCTTGCCCAGCATCGCTGCCCCTGCCAGGCCATTCTGGTCCTTGGCCGTGGGGTCACACAATGTGTCCCACATCCCTTCCCGCACAGTGCATGTACTGGCAGGAAGTGGGGATGTGAGCGACTCGTTGACCACTGGGTCTGTGCTCTCGGCCAGGCACTTATGTGTAGGCCTCTCCCGGATCAGGCTCTGGGGGAAGGCGCTGTTGATCCCCATTTTGCAGATGAAGAAGATGAGACCCAGAGAAATGAAATGACACCTCCAGTGTCAAATGCTGGATGAGGTATGAACCTCCGGTCAGTCTGATTGTCAAATTCCAGCTCTTCTGGCTCCTCGGAAACTCTCCTCAGTCATCAAAAAGAGAGGCCTGGGGTGTTTTCACACCTTTCCCACCTGGAGTGTGTTTCCATTTTAAATGCATTGGTATTCTTATTCTGTGAGTTTCCAAGGTCCTGACCCCCTTTCAGCCCCTGTCCCAATTTCTGTCTCCCCCAACCCTCAGGCAGGAGCAGCGGGCTGGCGGGAAGGGCCGGCTCCCTGCCCAGCTCCCTCACCAGGGCAGCAGGCTTCAGGAGGCTCTCCCTGTAATCTTTCTATCCACACGGCCCTCATTTTAATTTGCAAAATTGAACCCAGATCAAGAGCAGTAAAGCCAGAGGACGGTAAATATTCATGCCTCAGTGAGCGAGGGTGGCTCCATTGCCATTGTGAGATTGGGAGAATTACCTTGGGGATTATGTATATTCATGGGCCGATTCTTATTTGCGATATAACATGACTCACATTGGCCTGTGTGTTACCCGTTCTACCCCAAACAGACTTTGCACAAAGCTTATGCCCTTCAGCTTCTGAAAGTCATCTCAAGTGGATAGCCCCCTCCTGCTTCCTAGGAGATGGGAAGGAGTAAGTCATCACTCCAGTACAAATCTGGGGGCTCCCAAACATTTTCTCTTTCTAGCATACGAGAGGTATTATTCTCACGTCCAGTTATAGATGAGGAAACTGAACCCAAGTGTTCATCTGTGGCCCTCTCTCTGCACTGGGTAGCAGGCCTCCTGACTTCTGGGACCATGTCTTACTTGGGCTTGTGTGCCCAAATGTAGCTGGTGCTGCGAAGATGAGAAGATACAGGAGAGTGTGCATCCGGTAGGCCTTCACGGAGGCACCTGCTCTGCCGCTGGAACCGGGGCAGGGGCGGCACACACAGCGCCCTGGCAGAATAGATCTGGCCCTGCTGACTGATCCAGCTCAGGGGTATCTGGCTGCTGCAGGCAAAGGGTTGTTGTTTCCAGGTTGCTGAGCACACAGATGCCTGGCCTCAGTGCGGGGCAGAGTCCGCAAACGTGGGCCTGCCCGCTGTGTTTGTCAGTAGCACTGCCTTGTTGATGGCAGCAGCACAGGTGAGTCGTTCAACAGACTGTGTGGCCCCAGAGCCTAAGATACTTCCTGTCCGTTACAGAAAAATGTGTGACCCTTGGTCTATAGGCTTGCAGGAAGCTTGGCAAACGGCCCTCTGTGCAGCACCTTCAGGTCCCGTCTTCAGGTCTTTCTCAGGGGCACTGGGTGCACCATAGATCTCTTCATTTCTTTGTCACAGTAAACCAATGAATTGGGGATGATCATCTCCATTCTATAGATGATGCGCTATTACAGTGTTACTCACTCATCTTTATTGAGCAATTTCTATTTTTTTTATCATGCCAAGCTGATCATTTCACATGGATTATCCCAGAATGATACTCACATCTATCCATTGAAGTGGGTACACTTTCCAGGGAAGGGGACAGGTGAGCCCCCACCCCAGGGTGCGTAGTTAGCACGCAGGGCTTGAACTCAGGAATCTGACTTGTAACTGCCGCATTAGGAGTTGGCTGGGCCACGTGCCCTTTGCCACACAGCAGTTATTATACCAGTAGCACAGCACACCATGCCCCTTCTAGGGGAGTAGGGTGCAAAGACTCAGAGTGGCCGTGTTCTCAAGGAGGACCCTGGGGCCCAGCAGACAGGGCAGCAGCCACCCACCTATGTAAGCACGAGGCATGCTGGCCCAGGACTTCCAGCAATGTCGGCAGCCAGGCTTGTGGGCTTGTGTCTGGTTCCAGCACTGCTGAGCGAGTGGCCTCCAACTAGTGTCCAGCCTCTCAGGCCCCAGTTTCACCCCTGTACAATGTGGGCCATGAGAAGACCTTACCTCTTAGGCGTTTTGTGAGGATTGAGTGGGTTGAACACTGCCTGGGATATAGTAGGAGCTCACTAAATGCCAGCGGTGCAGTGTGAGTGGGGCCAGTGAGGACTATGATGGTGACAAGAAAAGGTGCCGGTGGCGCCAGGACCCCGGGACAGCCTTGGAAGACTGCCTACAGGCAGCAATCTTCAGCCAGGACTGAGGAGACAGCCAGGCAGAGGAAATGGGGAGAGTCGCTCATGACCTCTCCCGAGGGCTTGTTGGCCCTGCTGCTGGCAGAGTGTGAGCGGCTCATGATCTGCAGACATTCTGTTCACCTGCTAACCAATGAGACCGCAGGCCGAGGCAACACCCCCACAGGAGTCTCCCTGACACCAGCATGTTGCTTTCTCGCGGCAACTGGGCAGCATTTTCCCACCCACAGTTCTTACTCGTTTAAAGTAATTTTCATAAACTTGGACACACTCTTCAGATGATGCTGATCATCTCAGCATACTCCCTGGGCATGACAGCCCACGTAGAAGGCATGCATGCTGGCCGTCTACACTTAGGAGTCGTTTACATTGGGTAGTTTCCAGAGAGCCAGGAAGACTTCGTCAGCCCTAAGCTGACTTTGGAGACATCTCTTGCATTTGGAAACTGGCGCTGCTGGCAGAAACCAAGCTTCCTTTTGAGTCCTGGCTCCTGGCTTCGAGCCCTCTCTCTCCTCCAGTCTGGCTTCTCAGTGGGGCTCATCTGTTGTCTGTGCAATGAAGAGGAGGACTTGGGGGTGTCGGTGCTTGGCCTGGGGCTGGAGTCTGAGGTGGCAAGGCCTTCGACCTCGAGTGTCCGAAGTGCTGAACAGCTCACCTTCGCGCAGCTTTTTCTGCTGTCTCCCTTCCCTGGTCTTTTTCTTTTACTTCACTCTTTCAGTCACAGTAAGAATTACTCTTTCCTGCATAGGAAGTGCTGTGCTTGCTTCTGTCTACATCATTTATATCATACACACACGTACTTATTTTATTATTTTGTTTACAAAGCCATTCTCTTTTTAAGATATTGAACTCGCTTCTCATTCACCCACCACGAGAGTTCCCGTGTCCTTTACCACCTACCTGTTCCCTGCCCCTTCCCTCCGCCTTCCCACCCTCCCGGCAGCCATCGTCTTGTGTCTTTTGCTGGGTTTATCTGTATTCTTTTGTTTTGTTTTGTTTCATCATATTCCACATATGAGTGAAATTATCCTGTGCGTCTCTTTTTATTTTTGACTTATTTTATTTAACATGATCTCCTCCGGTTCCATCCAGATTGTTGAAAGGGCACAATTTCATCCCTTTTAACAGCTGTATAGAATGCCACTGAGTATCTCGACCACATCTTCTTTACCCAGTCATCTGTTGATGGGCATCTAGGTCGTTTCTGTGTCTTGACTGCTGTGAGCCATTCTGCTGTGAACATAGGGGTGCCGACATTTCTCCTGATTTGTGTTCTCTGGGTATGTGCCCAGGTGTGGGGTTGCTGGATCAAATGGCATTTCCATATTTGTATTTTGAGGACTCTCTTTGCTGTTTTCCAGAGACGTTGCACAAATTTACATTCCCACCACCAGCGACCAAGAGTCCCTTCTTCTCCATGCCCTTTCCAACACTTGTTTCTAGACTTTTTGGATAGTACCTACATCATTCCACTCCTGCCCCAGCCCTGCAGGCACTACCATCTCCGTGGCACAACCAAGGAACCTGACGCTCAGAGTTGGAAAGAGGCCTAAGCTGACCAGCTGGGAAGGACAGGCCAGTCTGTTCAGCCCCAGGCTTGAGTGTTCTGTGCTTCCTGTTGCATTGGTGTGGGGGTGCATTCTGAAGCCAGCCCCCAGGGCTGACTCCACAGAGAGGGAGCATTCTCCCGGAAACCCCTTGGGCAGTTGCCTTGTTGGGTGCTAGCCCCTCCCTCGGGGGGTCAGCTGCGCGAAGATACCTGCTGTTCCTTCAGTGGAGAGAAGAGGAGGGTTGGAGGGCGTGTGTGCATCTCTGAACATGAACGCCTCTCTTGGGGTCGGATGTATGCTACCATGTGCTGGTACTGGGTGTCCAGGGCCCACCAGCAGGTCACTTACCTACAGCATCAGTTTTCTCAAGAGTGGGAAACTCCAAGTCTTATTTTTATGTTAAAACAAACATGGATCCATTCCGGCACAAGAGGAAAAATTTCCATAGATCTTAGAATCTAAAATGGGACTTCAAAGAAATTCTGAGCTTTAGCAGATAGTATCAGGCAGTGCCCTGCCTTCACTCTCCATCTGCTGTCTTCTCCAGGATTTCGGGGCCCCTCCACGTGCTGGTCTCAGCATGAGGCCCTCTGAAGAGTGGACATGTCTTTGAGGGCACAGGTCCAGCAGGAAATGCAAGTTTCTTGTGAGTCCACAGGCTCCAAACTCTTTTGGGGACCCCGTCTGTTTTCCTGAGAGATCCGGGGAGGAGGGAAGAAACCCAGAAGGGAAAAACTGCTCTTTCACTTGCTGATACTCAATTTCTAACCCCTTCCATCCCGCCCTGCCCGTGTGCGCTCCCTGTCACAGCCCTGCTTGGCCATGGAGCGCACGGCCAGGCCCAGCAGCTCCACACTCCAGGCACGAGTAGACCCTCTGTTGTTGTTAGTTCTGTTTCACTGTTCCTCTGCTGTCAGGCAGCTAGGTCATCTCTGTCTCTGACTGTCATGACGAATAATGAGGCAAATATTTCAGTGACACGTCCCTGCCTTCTGGAGAGTTTCCTAGAGGCGGAGTTCTCAGATGTTAACCGTAGAAGCTGTCAGCCCTTTCGGAAAGCCTGGGCCAGTGTGAGCTTCAGGGACCATGAGGATGGGGCAGGAGTGTTGTCTATCCAGAGGCAGCAACTAAGGACCTGGTGCCTGGTGCAGTCACGGTGGGTCTGCTCAACTCCAGGAGGAAAGATCTGGTATCTTCAGAATGTCTGGCCTGGGGCTGCCTGGGCTGCCCCACCGGGCTGGGCGCTGCTCGGAGCTGGCATTGTGTGAGCAAGGAGGCCTCACCCCCTTTGCCCTTTTGTGCACAAGCACGTGTATTTCTTCCTGGTGGTATCAAGAAGTAGGAATCCCAGCCTTGTGCTTCCTAGATTCAATTTTACAAGGTATTCCTGAATCCCTTCTGTGCCGATGGCCCCACCTCATCAGGCCAAGGTACCCAGGTGGACAAGCTGGGGCTCCTGCCCCAGCCTCAGATTCACCTTGTCCTGAGTCCCATAGACCCTAATATCCCAGACCTGCCTGGCACCTCCCTGAGCTTCTCCACCCCCATGCCAGTCCCCTCTCCTGATCTCATTTACTTGACATTGGCCTTCAAAACCCCATTCGATGTCACATCCTCTCTGCTGGCCTGCAGAGCCCCTCTCATGGCACTCAGCACAACGTGCTCTAAATAGCATTCTCTACTCTCCTCCCCAGTGAGTGCGGAGTCACGGAGGACAGGGGCCATGCTCCCCTGTGACCCCAGTGTCGGTCATGGGCTTGCCATATAGCAGGTGCTGCGAGGATAGGTGTGAGGGGATGCAGGCTATTGGAGACGCTTCTTGAAGAATGCCCCTGGCGAACCGTGAGCAGGGGGGCACTCGGCATAGACAAGTAGACGGCAGCGCCTGCAGTGTCCTGGGGGTCCCGCCTAAAGCTCTGGAGAACCTTGACAGGCACCAGAGTCCCTTTGCGGGGCGCAAACTCCTGGCACATGGGGCTCAGTGAAGGCATTGTGCGACCAGGCTCTGTACTAGGTAGGTGGCCTGGAGAAACACGGGGATGGGTAACTGTTGGGGTCTGAGCAAGAAATGAGGCCCAGTGAACAGGAAGAAACTATGGTGGAGGGCAGCGAACTGCAGGGCTTTCCATCTTCAGGAGCAAAGCTGGGGGAGAAGCCGGAGGCTAGGGTTCAGACTGTGAGAGGAGACCGTGTCCCTGAGGACGGGCCTCTTGCAGATACTCGGCACCTCCAGTGTTTACACAGTCCCTGTGTTCTAGGACATGTGAGCCCATTTTACCGGTGAGGAAACAGAGGCTTGGGAATAGTAGCAAACTTGCCCAAAGTCTAAAGCTGAAGCCAGAAGCTGGGCGTGCCCCTCGGTGGGCCCAGGGAGTCATGGGCAATCCCAGGCCGTCTCTGTGCAGGCCCGGTGCACAGGTGCCCCCAGAGCTGCTCACTGAGGGGGCTCTCCTGCGCCCAGCAAGACAGAGCTGGCCCCCTTGGCCTGCCTCCCAAGGATTCCTTACCCCCCGAAAAGCCCAGGGACGTCATTAAAAACAATGAAAGCCCCAGTTGTATGGAAGACAGAGGAATCAAATATTGGTGTAATTCAATTTAAAGTTTTATGGCATGACAAATGCGTGGAGGATGGCTGGGAGGAGGAGCATAAAGCTCCCTGGCAGGCCCCTTGTCACTTTTACGGTTCTCATTGTAGCAGCAACTGGGAGGTTAATAACCAGGGTCTGTTTGTGAGGTCGCCATGGAGGGACAGGGGGCCTCGGCTGGGCTGTACAGTAAGAGACCAAATTCATCCCCTTCCTCCCTGGTGCCCACATGTGGCAGGCACAGTGCAAAGTAAGCCCAGCCTGCCCACTGCTGATGTCCACCTGGCGTGCAAGCCCCACAGAAGATAGCCCACCCGCAGGTGTGTATTGGAAGCATGACGAGGTGCAGTGGGGCTCTGAGAAGAGTGGAGGGTGGTCTGGACTCTGAGCACAGGGCTGGGGAAGCGGGCGGGGAGTTGGGAAGGCACCATGCTGAGTCTGAGGACCACCCGGAGTGGGAACCTGACCTGGGCACAGGGTCCAGGAGCAGACAGATACACAGACAGAGTCCTGCCCCATCTCTAGCTTTGGAATTGGGTCTTAGGTGTTCATGATTCTAAAGATCTTTTTTTTCTGTTCTTAGGGGGCATTTCTCATTTCTAAGCAGGGATCCCTGAAGGTCTCCCTCCTCCTTCCCCTCTCTCCCCAGGGGACAATTGGCCTTTTGTTGAGGCCCCAGAGGAATTTTTGCGTAGAACAGATCCCACCCAGTCAGCCAGCACAGTTCCCCACAGACAGCGCCAGGTGGGAGGAGCCAGGTGGGAGGAGATGTGTCTCAAGTGCTGCCAGGCCCAGTTTCCTGGCACTGGTGCCCAGAGGGCAGCGTGCCCAGGAGTCCAGGACAGCGGGAGGGGCCTGTGCTGACTCCACCCCCCACCCCCCACCTCCCCCACGGATCACCCTTCCTCCTGCGGGCTCACAAAGCCTGGGGGCCTGGTATCATAGCAGGTCACTTTAAACCTGGGGGATCTAGAAGCAGTAGAGACTGAGGAGCTGACCTTGGTATCCTGGAGACACAGATGGAGACAACAGCGGGACACCTTAATCTGTCAGCCTGGCAACAGTCAAAATGCTTGCAGTACCAGCGCTGGTGAGAGTATGAGAAGCAGCATTTTCTTGCCTGGCTGGTGGGGGTATAAGCCATGCACATCAGAGAGCTATTGGTAAGACCCAGTCAAACAAAAAATGTGTCCATCCCCCCACACCCCCCCAGTTTTCCATCCAGATTCCTCGGCTAGAGAAGCTGCCTGTGCGCGGTTGAGGCAGACAGGAATGAGCCCGCCGCATCATGTCTAGTGGCAAAAAAGCAAGATGTTCATCAGTAAGGCCTTGTGTAAATAAAGGGCAGAGTTTTCATGTAAAGAAATGCTATGCAGCAGACAAAAAGGTTAACCCACACATGTATATTTATACGTACATTTATGTGTTGCTTAATGATGGGGATGCATTCCCAAAAGGTCTTCACTGTAAGGTTTGTCACTGCGAGTGTCACAGTGTAATCACACCTAGATGGTACGGCCCGGGACACATCTGGGCTGTGGAAGAGCCAGTTGGAACCCTGTTGTATATCTGTTCCATCATTGAGTCAAACGATGTTAAATGACACGTGATTCCTAAAATGAATGATGTCAAACACTATTGAAAGGAGGGAGGCAAGTAGTAGAGTTAAGTAACATGCTACCATTTGTATAAACTGACAAGTCTATACAAGCTATTCAGGACCTGGGTCTCAATGAATAAGATAGAAAGATAATGTATAAAAGTAATTGCTATAGGGGTCTAGGAGGGAAAAGGAGTAGGGGTCTTCAACATCAATACTTAAAGTACAAGTGACAAAACCTTACTGGTGGTGGGAACACCAATAGTTATTATATTATTTGATTCCTGAAAAATCTCTAAAAATCAGTAGGTGGGAATGAGTCCCCAGGCCCGTCATGGCCCCTCTTGCAGCCCCAGAGGCAGTGCCAGGGGAGCTGGGGTCTGAACCACGAGGGAGTCGCTGGCAGCTCCCAGGGTCCCAGCTCACTCTCTCCTTGTGCAGAGTCCCGAGTCGGCTTCTGTGTGAGATGCAATTAATGCATTAGGCAGTGGGGTGGGGGTATCTTATCTGCACCCGGCCCAGCTTGAAGAAGAAGGAGAAATGAGAGCAGCCAAATTGAAACCTTATTAAACAAAATTGGTTAGGTCTGATGGAGCCAAACCTAGACTGATCTTTAAAAGCTTATTTCATTTTTCCCCCTCCGGTCTGAACCTCTTTGAATTGAAGTAACTGATCCTGTTGTAAGCTTATTAGTGTCAAACCTTGTGTGTTTCTTTTCCTCTCCGATTTACATTTTATTAAGTAATGATGAAGTTGCAAGGCCCCTACCCTTGCCTTTGGCACAGCCAGGAGCTTCCAGGCTCATTAATGGAACAAAAATGGATAATAGAGGTCCAATCTCATTACAGCCAGTATCATTATCACAAAAATCTCTGCATATCAGAAAGACTGCCGAGCACAGGACATGCCCACTTCTTTCAAGCATCTGTTGATTCTGTAGAATGCAGAAGGACCCCAAACACTTCTGCTCCTTTGCAGTTTGTGTGAGGGTGTCAGCTTGCCCACTTCTTACCTACAGAAGGAGTGTTATCAAGGGACTCCTGCGTGGGTGTGATTGCATTTCACCATGGAGCTCCGTGGTGCAGGAGGTGCATTATTATGATGTGATCATAGTGAAAGAACATGGGCTTTCATTCTGGGAAGATCTGCATGCTTAGATAATGTCTTCACCTCTGGGGCCTCGGTTTCCTTGTCCATAAAATGAGATCATCATTATCCACCTAAAAGGCTGTTTTGAGAAGCACATGGACCCAGGTCTATAGAGCGGTAGCTTTACCCCACGGCATAGATATCCAGCAGATGGAGTGTCTGTCTTCCTTCTCTGTTGGTCCCCTGGGAGGGTACTGAAGTCGGTGCTCACTCTTCCACATGGCGCTCTGGGGAGCAGAGATGAGTGCTTCATGATCCCACCAGAGACTCTCACACTGGAGGTTTTCAGTGACCTCAAGAAGAGCCCAGAAGTCCTGGGCACAGCATCCACAGAAGCCTTGGCCTGCAGAGCTGCTCAGAAGTCTGCAGCACTGCAGGAGCTCAGAAGACCAGAGTACCAAGTGGTCAGGCCTGGGAGCACACAGTGGAGCACCACCACCCCTTCACTTGCTGTCTCATCTGCTCAGTCAGCAAACACCGAGTGTCCTGTGCTGGAGGTACCACGCCACCCCAGCAGAAACCAAGGGGCCTGGGAGGGAGTGACACAGCTGAGAAGTCGGATCTGAACCCTTTCACTGGGCTCGGCAGCAGGAGGCTGTTGTCCACTTTAGCCAGGGAGCCTCCGCTCTTGGGGCAGGAGGAGAGAGGGACTTGGCTGCCTGAGTTGGGAAGCAGGCTTGACTTCACTGGTCCTTCCACACCTGAGAAGGGCCTCCTCATCTTTATGCCCCTTCCCTGGAGCCCTCTCTCTGGGTTCACACTCTGTGGGCCCCCATATTGTCACCTAGACTCTACAGCCCCTGCATCGGACCTCAAGGAGCCTGGCAGGACAGGGCTGCTCTGCCCCCAGCTCCAGCTGGCCCAGGGCACGGTTTCTGCTCAGCTGGTCAGGAGACAAGACCGTGGACTGTCAGGCCTGCCTTGCAGTCCCTGCGTTTATTGTCCCAAGTCTCAGCCTATTTGCTTTGTGACCTTGGAGACATCAAAAACCTCTGTTTCTTCATCCATAAAATTGAATGTAAAAATATTGACCTGCCTCGTAGGGTTTTTATGAAGAATAACTGACCCAGATGATGGTAAACCTTCTTTGTTAATCAGAAAGGACCAAACTGCTTAGCAAGCACGAACTTGAGTTTTAAAAATTGTTTGCTTGCTTGATGTATTCCTTCCTCCCTCCCTCCCTGGTCTATGCCTCCCTCCACAGAAACGCTTGGTGCCAGAGAGAGGGGAAGGACAGGAGGACGTGACTGTAGCCAGCCATCCCCTCTGGGGAGCCCAACTCAGGGAATGGGCCCCCTGGTGACCCCACGCAGAGGACCTTCCTGTCCCATTCCCCTGATGTGAGGAGCAGTGCCCCTCTGCCCTGCGCTATCACTCTAGCGGCTTTTGGAGAGCTCGGCCCTTCTCCGGTCTTGGAATGCTGCTGGCCCTGGGGAGAGGAGGCATCTGCACCACCAGTTACCCAGCTAGCCCGGGACCAGTCCAGCTCCACAGCGTGGCCTTCGTGGCTGTGTGCAGCCCAGGCGTGCACTGGAGCCCCCAGGCTGGGACAGTGCTGCAGCCCCCATGGCTCCATTCACTAATTCCAGGCATGTGTGGAGGTCTCCTGTGTGCCAGGCGCTGTGCTGGCACTGGGGACAGATGGAAAAACACAAATGAAAACACAGGCTTGAGCCTCGTGGAGGTTAAATCCAGCGCGGGAGAGACAGCCAGTGAGCCAGTCTGTGGTCTGTCAGGTAGTAGCAGGTGCTCGAAGGAAAACAAAGCCAGGAAAAGAGAGGGATTATGGGTGTAGTGGCCTGTCTCTTTACTGGGGAGGCGGGGGCTCAAGGACGGGCTTGGACAGTCATTTGAGCAGAGATGTTAGGGTCACCAGGGAAGGAGAAAATGTGGCTCTCTGGGGCACAGGCATTTCAAAACATGCCCGTGTGCTCTAGGGAGCAAGAAGCAAGAAGGCCCGGCCCATGTGACTGAAGAGACATAAATGGGGGAGAGAGGAAACCATAGCAAATAAAGCCAGAGAAGTACCTGGGGCTGAGCACAGGGCCTATGATCATAGGACAGTAGCTTCTGCTGCGGGAGATGGGGGCCGGTGGAGAGTTTGGCGGTGAAACTCTAGTCTCATGTCCTGTTAAGTTAAGCTGCGCTGAGAACAAACTGCTGGGCAAGGGGCAGCAGGCAAAGAGGTGGGCCGGTCCAGGTGGTCAGTGTTGGCCGTGGGAAGGGCCCCCGTGCACTGTCCTGACACCTGTGCCTGCGGAGAAAGCAAGAAGAGGCAGGATGGAGCCCTCAGGGTTCCCCCAGCACTTACAAGGACAAGACTGAAGGATGGGCTTTGGACACACTAAGCTGGGGTACCATCAGACACCCAGGTGGGAATGCCGGGCAGACCTCCCTGTCGGTCTTCTCTCTACCTGCTCCCAGGGCTCCCAGCTGCCACTCCCCACACCTCCTCCCTGCCTTCCCACCTCAGCTGTGGTGCTTCGCCCTCACCACACCCATCCCGCTCTGCAGGAGGAACCTCAGTCCCTGCCTGGCTGCGTCCCTCTTCTCTTTATTTGTCCCTGCCCAACCTAACGTGATCTCTTGCAGACGCACAGGAGAAAGCTGTTCTTCTGCTCAACCCAGGCCACCTCTACCACTGGGGCCTTTTTATTGTCCTTCACATGATGAAAGTGATTAGCTCGTGTCTCCAACCTGATGCCACTCCTCCAGCCAACTCCCCACTTCAGTCCCTCAAGCCACTTTCCCACCTGGGGCCTCAGGCCTGCCTGCCCCCTTCTCTCTACCTAAAGCCTCTGTGGGTGGTTCCTTCTCATCCAACTGGTCTCCTCTCAGTACCACCTCCTCAGGGAAGTCCTCCCTGACCACCAGGAAGAATTCGGTTCCTGGTTATTCTCTCTAATAGCACTCACCCATAGTTTTGTAATTCTGCATCTATTAGTTGATTATCATCTACCTCCCAAATAAGCAGTAGGTGCCAAAGGACCGAAGCCATGTCTCTTGCTCACCCTGAATCGCTCCAGGGCCTGGGCCTGATGTGTGAGAGAAACAATAAATATGTGTTGAATACATATATGATGCCTTGGCCACTCAACATGGATATTAGTAAACATTTGATAGTGAATTGCTGAATACATGAATAGAATCTCCAAAAATTAGCTAGAAAATAAGTGATCGAAGGAAAACCTGTTTTTCCCATTCTTGAGTTATAAAGTTATCCTGTTCCTACATTTTCGGTGTCCTTGCAGGGATCTGCATTCCTAAGTGTGCCTTGGGAGACAGTGTGGGCTCGCTGACTCTGGTGGTGCCGCCTGCGTGCGCCCCAGGAGAGCCGTGTGGCTCCCATACCCTGTCCTCATCTTTATCTGCTTCACAATTTCCTGTCTGGGCCCTTAAAATCTTGATTCACAGTTGTTTGTCTCTCTGCTCTTCTTGGTGCCCTCTGAAGACAGTCTTTATTATTTCTGTCCCGAGAACACGAGTCCTGCTGGAGAGAGAGCATGCTTTGAATGAAGCTGTGTCTCGGGTGGTGGGCGCTGGCAGTTGGTGGTCGGGCCCGAAGCCCCTCCCCATGGATGCTCCTGAGCGCAGACTCACCCGATCCCGCTCTTCAGGGCCCTCAGCCCGGTCCTTTGCCACATGTGCAGTTGCCATGAGGGCCATTTCTCTTCCGAAATTGGGCACTTCCTCTTCAGGTGGGCTGGAGGTCCCAGCGGGTCTGCCGCAGCAGAGAGGGGCACATCTGATTGATGCAAATAGAGAAAAGTGGCAGCGCCACGCATGGGCACAGACGTGTTCATCGGGTGCCTCTGGCCCAGGTGCTGGAAGCGCACACGCTGCTGTTTCTCTGGAAGAGGTGAGCAGCAGGCAGATCTAGGCCTGCTCCTCTGGAAGGCCTCCCCGCACATGTGCACTGGGCAGGGCTCTGCGTGCGAAGCAGCTCATTGCAGAATGTTCCAGCAAAACACTGGAACTAAGCCACGTGCGCTTGGACAGGAGAGTGGATGGTGGTGTGTGCGTTTGTGGGACACACACCCGCTACGGGCAGCTCAGGTGTGGACACGCAGATGCACGCTTGGTGTTCAGAGCCTCACACACCCAACCTGTCATTGAGGCATGTGTACTGTGTATGTTGGAAACTCCCCAGTCCTCTGCACGTAAATATAATCGAAAGCACACTGCCCACGAAACTCGAGAGCAGTTACTTCCGTGGGTGGGGTGGGGATGTGGGGAAGTAGAGTCATCTGTAATGTTTTCTTTCTTCACGGTTGGTGGGCCACAGATACTTATTCCATTGACATTTAAATCAGTAGATTTAACTTTTCCGAGTGGATAGGGGGGCCCTTCACGGTGGTGCCATGGAAGCCAGGGTTTTAGGGGTGAACAGGAATCGCTAGGTGGAAGGAGGGTGAGCCTGATGGGCAAAGCTCAGACACCAGAGCCACCGTGAGAGAGCAGTGGGCACAGAAAGCTGTCAGAGCAGGTCCTGGTGGGACTCCAGTGACAGCCTCCAGGAGCAGACGGACAGGGGGGCACCGGGAGGTCGGCGCCTGACTGCCCTGAGCAGCTGGACTGTACAGAGGGATTGATCCCCCTAGAATTTCATTTGACTGAAGGGTCTTCCTGTATACAACAGCTCCAACCCGCAGGCTTGACGGCGGTGATGTGGACGAGCCTTGTAGAGGATGGAGGCCTTGGATGGCGTCATCAGATCAGTGTTTTAGAAAGCTGGCCTGGAGAAGAGAGGCAGGGAGGTTGGGCTGGGGGACAACCTGCAGGGCTGCTGCTGGCCTGGAGGGAAGAGTGGTGATGCTTGTCCTCCCTCACTGGGCAGACGCTAAGTGTAAGATAATATTCTCCGGTTACTCCAAGGTGCATTCCTGAAAATCTTAGTTTCCCATTGCCCTTCCAGACCATTTCAGAGATGTTTTATGTTTCTTTTTGATTGATGTTGGCTGTGCCTTTTGACACTGTGCTTCTCACTTTCTCTGCCCCTTGACCTCTTGGTTAGGTAGTTAATGATCTTTAAACAAACACTCGAGTATTATGGCTCTCCAGGAGAGAACCTGGCTCCTGCGTCTGATTCCAGCACAGCCTTCTCCCTTCAGCTGAGGGAGAATGAGGGTCCTGCATGCCCAACTTTGCGCTTTGTAGATGGGAGTGCTGTTAGCTGAAGGTCAAATTGTCTTAGTTTAACAATTTTTGATGGCCAGCTTTCTGAAATATGTTCAGTGTTTCTCTCTTTGACAGGTAGAAATCCACGAGCATAATTTCACCTCGTCTCTACAACAGTGGATCTTAGGATTGTTTGTTCACTTTGTGAGCATTTATTAGAGTCTTTTCTATGTCTGGTCCTGATTTACAAACTGTGGGTGCAGAAATCTGTGATCCTTAGAAAGAGATGGGATCAGGTTACCCCTTTGCCTAAGCTCCCAGGTGACTTGCAGCCTGCCCTCTTCTCCCCAACTCTCCCTCCCTGCTGCAGCCCACGCTTCATTACTTGTCAACTCCCCAAGTCTCTTCTACTCTGGGGCCTTTGCACTTACCAGTTCCTTGGACTTTGCACAACTTCTTATGATCAGGCCCTGACTCTGACATTGCCTCCGTCTTGACCAGCCATCTGCACCAGCCAGACCCTCCCACCCCACTTCTCTAGCACTTCACCCTATGCTGCTTTCTCTACAGTTTGTTGTACACAATATACATTCGAGGCAATTGAATTAATTCTATATCTCCACACATTCTTTAAATTGTATTTATATTAATATAAAGTTAGTTAATAGATCCTTTTCAATTTAATGTACTTGTAACTTTGGTGTTTTTCTGGACATTAAGCCCTTTGAAAACCATGCTAGCTCTATTCCTACCCCTCAAACAGTGCCGGGCACATAGCTGGCCCTGGGGACTATGAATGATGAGTGACCCTGCCCTAGAAAAGCCCACAGGCTAAAGGCTGTGTGCTCTCTGGGCTGAGCTACAAATCCCACCCACTGGGGTCTGGGCAGACTTCCCAACACCATGGTGTTGGGCCTGGGCTTCCAGGGACAGATGGACACAGCCTGCAGTCTGAGGGGCCGAGGAGGCCGTTCTGTGTGGGGAAGCAAAGCCTGCACAGAGCGCTCAAGACAGGAAGGTGCTGGATGCAGCCTGGGGTGGCGTGGGAACCCGAAGGCTGCAGGAGCTAAGTGTAGGATGTGGCTGCCCACCTCCCGGACCAGAGTCCCCTGTGGACCCAGGCCTAGTGTGTGCAGGGGGAGGCTGCTCTGTCCGAGGGGAGTCTCACAGACCCCAACACCCTCAGCTGTCGCACCCTGTGCACCAGCACCTGGGCCAGGTGCCCGGTCAGTGCAGCCGGCACACCGGCAGGGACTTCTCCAGGGGGCGCCTCTCCCTCCTGGCCCAGAACTCGTTGGTTTCATGAATTTTCTCTCTTGCTTCTGACCAGGTGGTGAAGAAGGTGAAATCCATGCAGATGTTCCACATGCCTGTCACCTCAGCCATGCAGGGAGATCGGCTGGGCATCTGTGTCACCCAGTTTGACCCCAAGCTGCTGGAGCGAGGCCTGGTGTGTGCCCCCGAGTCCCTGCACACTATCCACGCGGCCCTCATCTCCGTGGAGAAGATCTCCTATTTCCGGGGGCCCCTGCAGACCAAGGCCAAGTTCCACGTCACAGTGGGCCACGAGACGGTCATGGGCCGCTTGATGCTGTTCAGCCCCGCCCCAGATCGCTTTGACCACGCGCCTGAGCTGGGCTCCTTCGACTTCTCTCAAGAATACCTCTTCCAGGAGCAGTACCTCTGCAGAGATCCGGTGCCGGCAGGGACGGAAGGCGGTGAGACCGACAGGAAGGCAGACCAGGGCACAGAAGGCCGCTGCCCCCGGCAGCAGTGGGCCCTCGTGGAGTTTGAGAAGCCCGTCACCTGCCCTCGGCTGTGCCTGGTGATTGGTTCCAGGCTAGACGCAGACATTCATGCCAACACGTGCCGGCTGGCCTTCCACGGCGTCCTGCTCCATGGGCTGGAGGACAAGAACTACACACAGAGCTTCCTGCCCCAGCTGAAAGTCTACAAGCTGAAGCTCAAGCACGGCCTCGTGGAACGGGTAAGCTGCCCCGCCTGGTCGGCCCGGGTCTGCAGGGAGAGCCTGGACCACCCTTGAGACCTAACCTCCTGGGTCCAGCTTCCGTTATTTTAGAGAAAGAAACAGGTCCAAGTGGTCAAGTAGCCTACATTCTCCCTGCTCGTTAGCCAGAGACTGGGCCCAGAACCCAGACAGGGGGCCCCCAGCACCCACTCCCACCGGCTCCCCTACCGCCCGCTTGCTCAGGTGCTGGAGGCGGTGACACAGGGCAGCCTGGCCTCAGCTACAAGCCCGGCTCACACGGCCTCATTTCACCTCGCCCAGACCCCAGGGTGGGACACTGGGTGGGCCCTGCCCTGTCACCTGACAGCCAAACCCTGGCTCTCGTTCCCTCAGTGCGGCCTGAGGCTCCGTCAGGGAGAGTGGCCGCAGTGTCTGCCGCAAGCCCAAGTCTGCCTTCAGCCTGTACAGTGAGGCAGTGGGGGCTACAGGTGGCAGGGGTGGCAGAGAGCAAGAGATGGGGTGACAACAGGACGGTGACACAGTGGGAGAGCCCAGGCGGTTGGCCTTCTGGGTGCCTGAAGTATGTTGTCACCTCGGGTTCAAGTACATGGGTGTGCAGGTCTGCTCACAGCTCTCACTGGTGTGGGCAGAACCCATGTCCTGGAATCGCCGCCTGCTGACTGGGCCTGCCCTGCCCACCCACCTCACCCACCTCCACCCTCTGTCCCTGCACTCTTGAGTGGAAGTCTTGCCTGCTGGGCCTTGAACAAAGGGTGGACAAGCATCCATGCCTTTCTGTCCTTGTGGCTGGCTCCTGGGTGTGGGCCTGTGTAAATCAGCAATGACTGTGGGGTCCTGGGACTTGAGTGGGCTTCAGCTGACTCCTATTACAAGTGGGGCTCTCAGTGAGGTCTGCCCGGAGGCTTTCATCAGGCCCTGTGGTTCCGTTTCTCACACAGCAGGATGAGCTTCCACCTGTCATGATCCGGCCCTGTCTGAGTCAGCACGCCTCCCGCCGCTGTCTGACCTGAGCAGAGCAGGTGCTCAGGAGAAGGCGTACCCCCTCAGCATTAGTGCTGGGGTTTCCATTGCCCACCATTCCTGTCTCCCATCCTTCTTCCAGGCCCCCAGGGGATTTTCCTCAGGAATTCTCATTGCAGACCGGTTCCCTTTCCTCCTCCCTGTCTCAGGAGTCTTCCTGGGGACTCAGGCCTTGTCTGCTCCTCGCCTGCCCCTACATCTCGGCCCACCTCCAGTGGGGAACCAAGAAGCCCCTCCTTGACCTGTTCACAGATCCGGAACTCAGGGTCCTCAACTCCATGAGCCTAGACCTCTCAATTCTAGGCACGGCACGGCAGGCTCAGCGGGGCCAGCCCAGTCTCCCTGCATGGCTGCCTGTGTAGATGCTAGGGCCAGGTCGGCGTCCGCCCTCTGCCATGCTCTGGGCAGGGGGCAGGCCTTCTGTGAATGCTTGCTTCCTCATCTGCAGAGCAGTGGCATATGCCTAAGCGCCCAGGTCACTGGGAGGCATTGAGGGCCAGTGACCAAGAGGGCCAGCTTGGGGACTCCTTCAGCCTTAGGCCAGCTCTGAGATGCTGACTGAAGAGGAAAGTGATAAAGTGCAAGTCACCAGTTTGTCCAGCTTGATTTATTAGCAGTATTATCGAGTGCAATTATTCTGTGGTGCAATCTCTCTCATGGAGTATTGTCCTAGCTTGGTGTGTTCATGGGTCTAATTGTCCCTTGCAGGCGTGTCAGTGGTGGGGCAGCAGTTACCTCCTTTGAGAACGGAAGTGTGGCTTTGTGAGGAGCAAATAAACATACTGCCAAAATGACTCATGCCTCCTGAGGGCCGGGTGGGGCCAGGAGACAAGCTAACCCAGGCCCTGCCACCAGTCAGGGTGTCCCCAGGGCACCAGGTCTTTTCTGTTCAGTCCAAGGAGGAGAAAGTGGAGAAAGAGTGTCCAGGACTTGCAGTCAGCAGAGCCCACAAACACGCAGGCTGATAAGGCTCCTTCCTGCCAGGAGCGGCTTCAGTTGGGGACTTGGGTTGTGTGAAAGCATCTGTGAGCGAGACTCCTGAGAGGAAGGAGAGGCCGTGAGAGCCCGGTGTTCCCCTCAGCCCGACAGCTCTGGCTGAATGGGTGCCTGCCCAGAGCTGCGAGCTGGCTAGAGGCTGAGGTCTGTATGCCAGGGCTCCCGGCCCAGCAGCAGGAATGTGTCTGCTAGCCCCTCCCCGCTGTTTATTCAGTGCCTGCTCTGTGCCTTCATATATTGATTTTCGAATCTTTCTAACAACCCAAGGAGGAGGTGGTTATTTTTCCAATGTACTTCAAAAAAAAATAAATACAGGTTGCTTACTTCCTCCTAAAATTATGTGCAAGTATTTGGGGAAAGTAATGTATGCACATGGTAAAATAATAATAATAATAATAATAATAATAATAATAATAATAATAATAATAATAATAATAATAATAATAATAATTCAAGCAAGACAAAGTTAGTCAGTGAAAGCTAATTTTCTTCCTACTCTGAACCCAGTCTGCCAGAGCCCCTCCCCAAAGGCAGCCCGACTGGAAATCAGCTCAAGAGATGTGAAGTGACTTGTCCCCAAGGTCAAAGCAGGATTTGAACCTGGGACTGACTGGTTTTGAGCGTTTCCTTTATCTTTCTACCATGTCAGGCACATTCTTGGCGACTAGCACTTTTGATGTAAACGGTGTTTGTTTTACAGTAATAGTTCCTGCTTAAAAGTGAATTTCAAAATTAAGCTGTCCAAGATGTTTTCCTTTTGATCTGAAAATGTAAAATCCGTGCAATGTGGCCCTCCACAAAATCTGTTACATGTACATTTCTAGATACAGATACATCTGTGATAAGACTTTAAATCTTTAAGATGCTTTCAGTGTTTTAGTGGGATTCTTACCTAGCGAGCTTATTTTGTGTGCTTTTGAGAAGCAGGCGCTTCCTTAGCAGGAAGGTTGACAAGGCATTGCCCTTGGGGATCAGAGGAGCCAGCCTCCAACCCTGGCAGTGCCACGTGGCAGCTGAATTCCTTGAACAGAACTTTATCTCAGTGTCCTCTTTCACTCGGGGCCGATCAGTCTTGGCCTCATGGGGTTGTTTTGAAGGAGCCACCACAGCAGAGGGCTTCCCCTGTGAAAGCTGACCAAGCTCAAGTACAGCAGGAAAAGGAGTTCCTGCCGTAGCTCCCAAGTGTGGGCTGGACGTGTTTTGAGAGCCACGCATACATTTGCTTTGAGCAGGACCTGGAGTGTTCAGAGATGCTCAGGTCACCCTGATTGGTCAAATGTGCAGACCTGGGCTTCACTACCACCTCTTCAGCTCCCGTGTGGAAATGTGGGCAAGTCGTGTGACTTCTCCGTGCCTGGGAACTTTTGCAGTCCTGCCCAGGGGGTAAGAGGCAGGCAGGATGGGGTCGTGTGTGCAAAGGTCTAGGATCACCTTGGCTCCTGTGCTTGCTGCCTTTATTATCAATAATTTTAAGCTCTTAGAATAATAAATCGTGGAGCTTGGGGCCAGACTAGTATTCCACTGTTTCCCCAGCATGTCACTATGCCTCATAGAAGCAGAGACCAGTACCCCCAGATCCCTGTCAGGAGCTGCACGTGACTGGCGGAGGTGGCATAGCTTAAGTGGGGGCTAAGAATCAGACTGGCACATGGGTGTGGTTGTCCAGGACAGGGAGTGTCCAGTGCTGCTCTTTCCCAGACTGTATTTGGCTGCCTCCCAGAATCCTGGACACATTGAAGCTGTCACCCAGCTTCCATTCAGAAAAGTTTCTGGAAGGCCAGGGAATCTTGGAAAAAATCCACTCTCCTCTGAGGGCTTTTTACCACCTTGGTGAAACAGCATCCAGCCTGGCTTTCTGGTGCTGGAGCTGCTCATCACATCTGCTCTGCGAGCACGGTCAGCTTTCTGGGAGCTCAGCTCGAGCCTCATGTGTCTCCCCTCCATAGAGAAGGAAGCCCAACCCCCAGGAAGGCAGAGGGGACCCTTTCCACCTGGCAGGACTTAAGAGATGTAGGCCTTCTGAGCCTGTTGCCTAAAAAGATGGCAGTCATGCATAAAGTTTCATGCTGAAGTACGTCGGTGGTTCCCAAACTCCTGTTGCCTGGTGGTGGCGCAGCCGGGCTGCACGCAGCATTGTGCCCCAGCGCAGCCTTCACCACATCTCTTGATAGCATCGTTTTCCCTGGTGCTCGATTTAATCTCATGTTTTGCTCATCAAGGTCCCTAAGAGTACAAAAGCCGCTGCTCATGTTTGGTTTGCGGACAGAATTGCCTAATGAGCAGTTCTCAGAACAGGCCCCGTTGTAAAGTGACACACGGCTGCGTTCATCCATACATCCAGGTGTTCATCGCGCCTTAGTGTCCTTGAGGGAGACTGACAAGGACGGCAAATTAGACACTTTCAGGTAGTAAGTTCTAGAAAGAAAATAACAGAACGAGGCAAATACAAACTCTGGGGTGGTGCAGGGCACAGAGGAGACGCCCCTCTGGTTTTTCTTTACTCCCCATGCTCCACTCCGCCCACCCTCCCAGATGTGGCTGAGCTCACTGGTGTCCCCTAAAGCCACTGTGGCCCCTGGACCACAGCAGCGCAACTGACCTCGCCCCAAATCTAGTCACCTCCGAGAGCTAGTTTTCTCTGAGTACTAGTTTGAGCTGCTGCAGTCAAACACAGTTCACTTACCTCCCGCCAGTCAATGACTCTACGACTCTTCTTGGCAGACTAACTGATGAGCCGCCCGTACACTTACTTTCTGTTAATCCCATCCGTGTGTGTGTGTGTGTGTGCGTGTGTGCGTGCGTGCGCCCGCGCGAATATAATAAAAAAGTGAATAATGCGCACAGTCGGCGAGAGCTGCGAGCTGCTGTGCCGTCGCGCCCAGCACTCCTCCACTGTCACGGCCGCCTGCCTGCCACAGTGGCACCGAAGGCAAACGAAGTGGCTGCATCACAAGAAAGCGATTCGTAGACCCCACGGTTTGAATGTCTCAGAGTTTTCACGCATCCTGAAATAGTCTTCTTTTGATGGTTTTAGTCCATTGGAAAATGTAAAAACCGTTCTTGCTTGTGGGCCACACCAAAACAGGCCTCGGACAGAGTTTAGCTCTCGAGTTATTCTGACCACCCCAATCTGCAGGCTAAACAGGACTTTTGAAATCGAGTGAGCATCCTGCAAGAAAAGTCTGATCATCATCCTCAGCTCTGCATTCCACAGGGTCAGGACCTGGGAGAGGGAGCTCAGGTGGGCAGAGACTTCCAGAGGACTTACCTGATGGGGAGACGGGAAGGGAAGTAGCGTATAGAGAGTTGAGACCTGGGTGAAAAGGGTTAAGAAGTTGACTGACGGAAACTAGATTTTTGATGGGACCAGGATGTAGAGTATATAGATGCGGATTTATAAAACTTCACCTGAGACATATATGATGTTGTAAACCAGTAGTTGGACCAATAAAAAGAGTATTACTTAAAAAAAAAATAACATCGGTGTGCCCCGGTGGCCTAGTGGTTTAAACTAAGCATAGTCCCCATACATCCCAAGGTCCCTAGTTCAAGACCTGGGGCTGGAGAAACAAGTCAGACATCTAAACAAAATAAGTAAAGAACTTCTTCCTCTTCTCTCTTCCTGTCAGTCTACTCCTCTTCATTCCTACTTGCACCTTTCCTTTACGAAATAGTAACATTGTCATAAATAATAACAAAAACAGAAACAACAAAATTAAGCATTAGTCATTATACTAAATGTAAATGACAGATTTCTCCAATTTAAATAGAGGCTGATAGATTAGCTACAACAAATCTAGTTTTGTCATTTACTAGAAACGCACTAAGTGATATGCAAAGGTTAAGAACTGAAGAATGGACAAAAGATTTTAGGTGACTGAACAAAGAGAAAGCATGAGCAGTGATATTCATTTCAGACAGGGTGACATTTACGATTAAAAATACTAACTGAAATAAAGGACAGCATAGCCTGGGTGATGAAGTTGTATACAGCAAATACATAAAAACAAAACTGATTAGAAATCCACAAAAATTGATTTAAAAAAATGACACGATAATTATAGTGGAGCACTTTAGATATTGCAGAATCGGAGAGGCCCACTAGACAGTAGATAAAGACAAAGAGGCATAGTGCAGTCAGTCCTCTTGATTTCTAGATAGAGCTTGTGTGTTCCTTTTTATGTCTATGGAATATTGATAAAAGCTGAACATTCAGTAATGGCTGTTTGAAAAATATTTGTAGAATACCTACTGTGCGCAGTTTTCAGGGGTGGGGATGTGAGACTGATAAGAGACAAAATCCCTGTCCTCGTGAAAGCCAGATTCTAGTTTTATGTGTGACCACAGAGAAAACTCCAAGAGATTTTTAAAAGTAGAAATTGTGAACCATTGAGATGAGAAATGAAAAATGTCTGTGTGTATATGTGCCTGTACATGTGTGTATGTGCATAAATACACGTGCACACTAGAACTATGGACAAGGATGGAAATAGTATAGGTGTGTATCCAGTCATTTGTTTTCTTTCTTATTTTGTTTAAAGGGAAGGTGCAACAGGAATGAAGGTGAGCAGAGGCAGGCAGGAAGAGGGAGGAAGAAGAAACATTTATTTATTTTGTGCATCTTGGTTGTTCCCCACAGCCCTGGGATGCAAACCTGGTCCTTGGGATGTGTGTGGACTGCACTCAACGGGAGCAGTGGACCCAACCACTGCTCCACTGAGGCGCACCTCACTCATTCTTTTAGATATTTTCTGCTTGGAAGTTGGCATTTCTCATGATGTTATATAATGTTGAATCCCTTAGGAATAACCTTTTTCTCCTTTTAGATTTTCTTGCAGTCCTTTGATTCCGTGTCAGAGAACGTCTTAGATTCCCTAGGAGGTGACTGGCATCTTCTGTTACGTGCTAATCTGCCTTCGGAACAAACAGAAATCAGGGTCAAGACCAACAGCACAGCAACAGCACATAACTGAGTCCTTTTCCCCACTGCACCCATTTTTGCCATTAGCTCACTCATCTTAGCAGGTTTCCCTTGTAAGCATATGTAAGAAAATGATTAGGTAAACTGCGCAGATGTGCTAAGATCTGGTGGAAATGAGTTGAGGCGTGAAGAGCGTGTGGGAGCTGATGTTGGGACTGCCACTACATCCCGGCCATGGGCGGCCCCATACCTGCTGCTTCTCTCAGCAAGCCACAAGCTGAGTCAAGCCTCACAGAAAAAGGCCTCTTCCATGGATGACAGACCCCTGCCCGCTGAGGGATGTGTAGAGGGCTGCAGAGCCAGGAGACAGCAGGAGGCCCTGCCGAGCAGGGAGGAGTGGCCTGGTCAGGAGAATCCCAGAGGACCTTGAACCGTGCCTCACCATTGGTTGACTCTGGTGGGGGAGTGGGAAGCAGTGGAGGGGCATCTCGGGTCCTGGCACTGTTTGCCCAGGCGTAGAGCCCAGCGGTGCCTGGCCCTGGGCACGGAGGAAGAGCCTCAGCCAGGGCATGCAGTCACGGGAGGGCAGGGCACGGCCATGCTGAGAGGCAGGAGTGAGCACAATCCAAAGCCAGGCCCTTCATCCCAGGGGAGGGGCGGGGCTGGGGGGCGATGCCGCAGGTCGGGGCTGGGGGAGGCTGGGATGGCCTTGAACCTGTGGGAGTACTTTGAGCAGGGCCAGCCACGCTGTGGCCCCTCGTCCAGCCGAGCGGTCTGTGTCGCTTACTCACTTGCTCCTGGGGCTGTTTCCTAGTGTGTAACAATCAAGTGAAGAGCGGTGGGGCAGATGAGGGCTCAGTGCCACCAGTGAGCATGCTGCGCCCCTGCTGCTCCACTGGTGCTCTCCACCCCGTACCCCTGCCCCTGCCTGGAGGCTTGCACATCTCCACCCAACTCACTTTCTGTGAAACAAAGGGGGTCTTCCAGCTCTTACTCAGACCTCTTCAGGCCCATCAGTGAGGGTCAGGACAGTGCTCACCACTTGACCTACCACACTGGCCCTCCACTAATTCAGCGCTGAAGTTGGGACCCAGGCATGGCAGGCAGGCAGAACCAAACAGTGCCTCCTTGATAGGAGGGTTGGGGGAGAGGGGAGGGCAGCTGAGGCCACAGGAGCCTGAGGTCCAGGGCCTACGGGGTGGACCACATGCAGGGTATGACCTTAAGAATCTGTTCCCTCAGTTTCCTTGCTGGAAAAGTGGGAGCCATATCTCTGCTTCATGGGGTGACATCAGAGGAGGAATGTGTACCTGTAAATCTGAGCGCTGGGACCAGCACAGAGCAGGCCCTTGTTCAGCGGTGGCTATCACATTTCTCTTTACTTGGACTTTCCTCTCTGTGCCGACGCCTGGTTTCCCTGCAGGAGTGGCAGCAAGAAGCTGGCACCCCTTTCTCCCCTGTGTTGGGGTCAAGCCTGGCGTGCCAGCCATCCTAGGTCTGGCACCCACTGGCGCCGGACAAGGAAGGCCTTAGGGCTGGGCCAGGGGAGCCTGCGGCATCGGCCCAACCAAGTGTAAACACGCAGACGCCACCAGGAGTGCTGGCCGGCTTTGAAGTCTGAAGTGGCGCTGCCTCCTGGCTCCGGGCTCTCCCTGCTCCACTGCTGATGGCTGGTCAAACATGCCCAGGGCACCGGGAACACACTGGCCCTGGTGCGGGCTGCCTCACTATCCTCGAGTAGGGCCTGTCGCACAAGCCTGGCAGGCCCCAGGCAGACAGCTTCAGCTCCCTGGCCCCGGAGGAAGCAGCTGTGCCCCACCTGCTGCCCCTGCTTCCCAGCCCTTGTCCAGCAGGTGAAGGCCATGGCGACTCCAAGGCCTCTGGAGGAAGCAGCTTCCCCCGAAGCAGAGACTGAGGAAGGCTTCTCCTTAGAGAGAAGGTCAGATGGTGTTCTGGCCTCTCTCCTCCCTTCTAAATGTGTCAGAGTCCGATAGCTGGCAGTCTTGCTCAGCCTCTGAGGAGCCTGTTAACCTGCCTTTGGAAATTGTTTCTTGTTTGCACGTAGGCACAGGGTCAAGGCAGCTTGACGTGGTGGAAAGAGCTAGCTCTGGGGTTGGATGCACTGAGTAGTGCTGGCTCGACTTGGTTCTGGGCAGGTCGCCCCCAGCCTGTGTCTCTACAGCAGCTGCGGTGGGGAGTTGACGAGAATGCATCTCAAGTACCCAGCCCAGGCCTACATGTACCAAGTCCTCAGTAAATTGTGTGCCTCCTTTTTCTCCATGAAAATGCAACATCCTTCGGGAGCCATGCCCTGGTCCCTCTTCACAACTGCCGACAGGAGCTTCACCTGTGATGGTACCTGGGCAATGCCCAGCACTTGGGAGAACAGAAACAGAGAGGGAAGCTCAGTGGTGGAGGGAGCTGGGAGGCACACTCTTCCCAGTGGGCACAGCGCCTGCCCTGTGGGTGGGAAGGCCTGGCTAGCCTGAGTGCTGGTCTTGATTAGGGGAAGGCAGGTGCCTTCCCAGGTGGTGCCCTACTTGATGCCCAGAGCCCAGCCTGCTGTAGGCATCCTCCCCAGGCCTCTGAAACTCACTTGTCGAAGTATGAAGTGAAGACTAAGTCCCTTTCCTGGGTTCACACCCGTAGCTCAGGATGAGGCTGCTCATAGCTCACTGTGTATTGTTGCATCAAAAGTCTCAGCTCTTCCTCACAGCAACCCTGAAGGGGACACTGAGGCTCAGAGAAGGACTTGGCCTGCTCGGGGTCCCATCCTGACCCCGCGCTGGGCAGTAGGAAAAGGCATCTGTGTGAAACATTTCTTACGCCCTCGAAGAGTTAACACCCCATTTGCAGGGCCCTACCCACTTCCTTTGTGCCCCCCTTACCAGCTCCTGTCCTCAGAGAGGTAAGAGGGAGAGAACAGAGCCAGGGCAGCCCAGTATACAGCCTGCAGAGCCCGTGTTCGGCAACCATGGACGCTGGGTTTGGTGGAAGAGCCCCTGTCCACATGCCCCTCTCCAGCATCAACCACTTGCCATTTGCCAGTGGAGATTCTTTCCTCTGGGTGATCTTCCTGGTCATGAGTCTTTGCTGGCCTTGCCAGCGCCAACACCCCTAGTCGCCACCATTCTTACTCAGAGAAAGAAGCAGGTTCAGAGAAGTTCTTCACCCAAGGTCCGGATGCTGGAAGAGGCAGAGGCAGGACACAAAGCTTCCTGCCCCTCCTCCCAAGTCCCCCTCACGGTAGATAGAGCCAACTCGGGGTTCCATTTCACAGCCGCTGCCCCTTTCCTTGGTGCCGCGTCTCCAATTTGAATTAGAATACTCGCTTCAGAACTTGGGCAGTTCCCAAGCCTCATCACGGGAGCCAGGGCCTGAGAGAGACACACACATGTAATGACATAATTATGTGCACCGGCAGCCAAGTCCCCGTGCAAAGGCTGGGGACAGTGGGGACTCGCCTGGCATGTAAGCGCAGGTCTGGACTCTGTATGCAGCCAGTCGCTGCTCTTCGGGAACTCAGCCCTCCAGCACTGCAGGCTAATAAACGAAGCAAATCATTATGCAGTGAAAGTCCCCACTTGGAGCTATTGTCACTGCGCTGGCCCAGGTTCAGCATTGTTCCCCAGGAGCAAGGCCCGCTGAGCAAATCCCACACGCCTTGCCTTTGGTTTGACGTCACAATGATTGATTTCAAAATGAAAAACCTCCAACTGTTCTCTGAAGGCTTTTCCTTGTTGGGTGCACTGGTGTCTAGTCTCCGAGGTCTCTCTCCTTCAGCAGGAAGAGTCTGTAACCTGGAAAGGAGCCAACCATTGCAGGCAGGCGCGCACGTGCTCTAGAAATGGATAGGCCGAGAAATCCCGTTTTCCCCAGTCCCCTGCTTTCTGGCACCCAGGACACATAGAGATCTCTGGTCTTCCTGAAGCTGAGATAAAGGCCTCACTACCTCCAGCAGGGAAGGCCACCATCCCTTTCTCTACCAGACTTAATTAAATGAGGCCTCACGCAGCAGGCGCTCGCTGAGTTCTCTTAGCCCTCCCTCCCACCTGATATTTTCTGGAGGGGTATGTTCTGGGGGTGCAGAGATGCAGTGAGCCAGCTCCTGCCCTCCAGGGGCCTTGCTTCCCCTGCAGGCCTGCTGAGAGGCCCTGCTGCTGCAGGGTGCCGGGAAGGAGTGCTGTGATCTGACATACCTATCTACAGGGTGGTGGCCAGAGGGACTAGGGGCTGAGGTCTGGAATCTGCCACCCTAGGGTCCTGTATGTGAAGCGACTTGGGGATCCCCAAGGAAGGGAGTACGCCCTGTGAAGTGTCTCAGGGCAGCAGAGGCCAGACCTACAGTAGCTCCTGTGGATCTGCAGCAGCCGTTTCCCTGTGTCGTAGACACGGCCAGAGGCTATCAGAGGTTAGACCTCAGCACCAGACTGGCTGGAGCCCAGGCTCCAACCCCTGCACCAATGGGCTCACCAGCTCCCTGGGGTCTGCCCCATTTCGTGAAACTTTAAAAGCCATGTTAGATACTAGTGCTTGGGTCTATTCTCAGCCTGGCTTCTAGCTGAGCACCTCAACTCATCTCACTTTCCCTCCAACCCACTTCCCATTTTCTTAGTGTTTCCCTTAGTTTCCTCTTGTCTGCCACTGTGCCAGTTTCCCAGTTCAGGGGCCTCTGCTGGAACTGGTGGCTCAGAATTCTCCACATACCTCTTGGCCCCTGCAGCCGCTCAGAGGGAAAGCCCACCCTCCTGCCAACCTGATGGGCTTACTTGCATTTGGTGCGTTGTGTTTGCAGCCTCCGCTCCGGCCTGCAGCACTCCAGACAGAGCGGTCCCTTCTCCTGGTGCGTCTGGGCCACTAGGCCGGCATTCTTCGTTTGACAGGCGGTACCCAGGCCCACCACAGTTCCTGGTCCTGTGGCCAGCCCCCGGGGCCCTGGGGCTTTCAGGCTGGCACTGGCAGGGATAGGCTGCCTAGGGGCCTCGGGGCCAGACTTGCAGGCAGCTCAGGGCCAGTCAGTGATGGCCTGACTCGGGGAGCCCGAAGGACAGAGAAGGCTACAGCTGGGCTCTTTCGCCACTGCCGCATCTGCTCCTCCCCGGGCTCTCATGCCTGGGAGGCCCTGGAGGCAGGAAAGGCAGAATTGGGTCATCGTCACACTCACTAGCTGTGTGACTTTGGACAAGTCATTTAACTCTGCTGAGGCGCCGGAGCTACTGGACTTTTCTAGGAATTAACTAATGGTGTGGCCATGCCTCACCTGAAACATGGCTGAGGACACATTCCAGGTTTCGTTGGTCGAAAGACGGATGGGAGAGTAGGTGCAGAGTACTGGAGAGGCTGAGGGGGAGCGAACTGCTGCAGCTTCCCTAGCCGCCCCATTCGCAGCGCCAGACCAGGCCTCCCCAGCTCCGAGCAGGCTCCACTCAGGCTGCCGAGAAATGACAGTGCGCATTGTCCGTGGGCAGGGAGATGCAGTACCCAGGACCACATGGGATTCCTGGCAGCATGTGAAGGCCGGTCTCCTCGGCCTCCCTGGCCGACCCCACAGCCGGAGAGGAAGACAGCATGTGGGAGGGCGCATTACAGCGGTCAGTGCTGTGCCGTCTGGCCAGGCCGTGAAGCAGGAGTGCGAGAGCGGCAGAGACACCCCGTGTGAACGTGAAATCCTTCCTGAACTGCCACTCCAGCCCCAGGGAGACCTCGAGGCCGGCAAGCTAGGGAGCCCCTCCGGCTCCTCCACAGAGGGTCACAAGAAGCCCATTTGATCCTCACCTTATCCCAGATGCTTACAAAAATATGTGGTAATGTAGGTCAGCGACCTGAACGGGACCGCGCGGCCAGGAGTGCAGCCGGCTGGCCGAGCGCTGACACTGTCGGTCAGAGAGGAACATAAACAAGCAGAGCCGGGGCCCTTGCTTCCCAGCCCGCCGGGGCCTTTGTTTATGTAGCACTTAAACCAACTTTGGGGTCATTTCTGTCTGCCATGAAAGCCCTGGAGCTTTTTGAAGTTCCCCTGAAGTTAATAAAATTAGTCTGCCCTCCTTGCAAGACCCTGGCTTGGGAAAGATGGATCCTCTGCTGTCTCTGTGGCATTTAGCTTCTTAAGTTAATATTTTATAACCGAAGAAAGGGATGGGCTGAGAGAAGATGCAGTAAAAGTCTTGTAAAAGGCCTTCTGGCTAATAGGTGGCATGCCTGCCACCCAGGGCTCTGCTCAGAGGGAAGCCCAGCTGCCAGGCCCCGGGGACTGAGCTCCGGGCAGGCTATGTTTGGGCGAGGCCCACACTGGAGAATGTGCAAAACTGGGTCTCCCATCCCTCTGACACCACTGAGGAAATGTATCCCCAACCACACTTCCTTGCACCCTCAAAGAGCCATGAGCCGCCTTCTCTCACAGTTTCCTCCCCTCCAGTATTGTGTGCGTGTTTACTGGGCCCCACTGCAGGCCACATCCAGGTGGACAGAGCTCCCATCTGGGATGGAGACAGATGACAGGTGTGCTGGCAGTGACTGGAAAGCGGCCAGCTTTTGGGACAGGAGGGGCCTGCAGTGTGAAGAGGCTGCCTGAAGGCGGGTGTGCGCGTGCTGGGCCTGGGAGGACTCAGTGGGGCATGGGCGCAGAGGTGGGAAGGAAGAGCGACAAAGGGCCATGAGGAAATGGGGAGGTGGTGACAGGTTCGTTCATTTGATTGTGGCGATGGTTTCCTAAGTATATGTCTAAACTTATCAAATCACGAAAATTATAGGCATGCTACTGTATATCGATTATGCCTCAGTGAAGCTGACCAAAAACATGGAAGGCCACGGGCACGGTGGGCGTTGCGGATGCTCCCACAGCCTCGGTGAGGCGTGTGGTCCACATTCACGCACGCCTTCAAGGAGCTTGTGTTAAGAGCCTGTTTACTGCAGGGGACGCACCTGCAGACACAACGAATACACTTCTGCCTTCGTGGACCTGGTGTCCTGGTTGAGAGCAATAAACAAGTCACAGATAAAGCTGTGACAGCCTCAGAGAACGCTCTGTGCTCTGAAGACAAAAGCGACAGGACGAGGCTCTGCAGAGGAGCGGGGGCTGAGCCAGGGCCGCTGGGACACACTGCAGGCGTGGAGGTCTATGTGGGGCCCTCATTGGGCAGCAGCGGCCCACACAGAGGTGGGAGCACCCCGTCTCTGCCAGCCCAGATGCAGTTGGGGTGCAGGAGAAGGGAAAGATTCTCCACGGTTATGGTTAAGCTTCTGGAGGCGGGAGCTTTGATTTAATCACAACTGCACGCCTGGCAGCTGGTAGGTAGGCTTGCAATAAATATTTGTGGGAAGAGGATTACTGCTGACCTGCGAGCACTTTCTGTCGGAGAGAACACCTGTCTGCATTGCCCATTTGGGCCCAGTGGCCTTTTGTAAGGGAGTTCTCTGATTAGGTCACTCCTGATGCGAGGATTCTTCATTTTTCATGTCAGCACCTGTGTCCTGGATAGATCTGTCCCAAGCTAGCAAAAACTTGGGACCTACCCACCTAGCCCAGAGGGCCCTCAGCATCTGCCTGCTTCTCCAGCTTGAGTGAGTCACTCTTTAACAGCTCAGCGGACTTTGCAAAGGCCCGCAGACTTGCGTTTGAATTTCCACCGTGCTTCTGACTCGGTGATCGCAGTCAGTCACACCTTCTCTCTGGCTCAGCTCTGACCTCTCTGAAGTAGAAATGAAAATGCCTTGCAAGCAAGGGTGCTGTGAGGGCATGGTGGGATCCGGTGCTGCCTCAGCTAGCCTGGATTGAGGTTCTGAGATGCTCTTTCTCCCACTGATAGACAGCTCAGGGGGACGGGAGATGGCACTGAGCACCTTGGTCTGGGAACATGGACTAGCTGCTCCAGAACCATGCAGTCAGTTCAGCAGAACCTACTGGGCACTCACTGCACAAGGCATGCTGCACACTGTGAATCTGTGGGCCCTGCCTTCCAGGCATCTGGCAGGGAATGGTGCTCCACATGCAGACCTTTCTGGTGGCTGTGGGGACGGGGCCCCCGGGAACTGCGAAGCCTGGGAAGGGCTGCCGTGACCATTGGAGCTCGTGCATCTGCTTGTCCTGACTGTAGCCTGAGGCTGAAGAACTGCCTCCATTCAGCGCAGCCCACAGTCTTGCTGGAGAGAGAGTAGGGTGCCCACATGCAGGGCAGAGCCAGAGATGGGGGATAGTCGGCCGCAGGCCCAGCCTGCAAGGGAGCGCTGCTGGAGCCAAGTCCTGAAGGACGAGGAAGAGTTCAGTGTGGGAACGAGATTTGTGAATTATAAAGGACTGTGCAAGTGGAAATGATTATTCTTATCATTATTTGTATCCGATTCATCCATCACAGGGGAGAGAAGGAATGCGAGTACCTTTTATCTGGTGCTATGAATCAAATAGAATAGGATATGTTTTTCCAAAAGGTTTTTAGGGTAAATGGGACAGTTTCTGCTCTTCAAAACAATCCATCTGGGACCTTGGGCCAAATCTTGGCATCTTGGGCAGAAGTGAGATATTTCTGAGGCTGAGGACAGCCAGCCCATGGGGTCCCCCAGGAATCTCAGCCTCAGGAAGGGAACACGCTGGATGAGGCAGTTCCCACCACTGGCAGCATCTCCACCCGCCTGTGTGCTGGCACCTACTTGGACTTGACGTTGTCCCCAGGCAGGTGTCCAGGAACCAGAGAGCAGGAAGAAGCCTCCCCAACTTCTGTGGCCTCTGGGTGGGGCCCCATGTGCAGAAATCAGGTAGAGCACAGACCCTGCTCAGACACACCCGTGAATCTCAGGAAAAAACTAAATCAGCCCTCCCGAGGTCTCCTGGCAGAGGGTCTGGTCTTTAACACATGCACGCACGCCTTTTCTCAGCTTTTCACACAGAAGTGTCACACTGTGCTGGTACAGGCCCTGGGGGGACCCAGGCAGGTGGGGAGCACTCTGGTGCGGGCTCCTGGCCATGCCGTCCTCCCCAATGGGAGTTGAGTTGCCAGGAACTTCAGAAAGTGGGGATTCACATTTCAGTCCTGCCCATACTGAAACCTTAGGGAGAAGGTTCCAGATAAATACAGCTCATGATGAAGTCAGGGCTGTACTAAGCCGACTTTTTCATATGTACAAGTCCCTCCTCTCAGCCTGGGCCTCCACAAAGAGCCAAGGGCTGGCAAGACGGGGAGCCAGGAGCTCTGCAGCACAGGGACTGGCACAGATGGCAGGAGCGGGGATGTGGGGACTTCTGCAATGTGGAGGCCGGAGGGCATTATGGGGCTCTGAGAAGAGTGAGGGTTCTGGAGTGTAAAGCCTGGAGCCAAAACCTTCACGTAGTTGAATGAGAGGGAAGAGACAAGATCTCAGAGACTCCTGCTGGCCAGGGAAGCCTGAGAAGATTAGCAAGCACCCAGAAACCTTGATGCAGGCTCGGGAGTAAATGCCGTTCTCCTGGCCTGGGGTGTCTGTGAAAGTTGTCGTGAGGAGATCAGTGCCATCTGGAATCAGCGCATGGGCACGGGCAGGCCTGGTGGCCACATGCAGTTGGGTGCCTTCTGGGTCCAGTATCAGCCTTCTCCACCCTGTGATCTCTGTGACCTTGGAAGGACAGTGTTTGCTCTGCTGAGCCTCCACTTACACTTATGGAAGTGGAGAACTAGTGCTCCCTTAAGTTGCTTTCATGGGGCTAAGCATCTTGATCTACATGAAGTGCTCGCTGCGGCCGGCACATCGCCCGGCACAGTGGTGTCGAGGGGGGCACACAGTGGCTCTGTCACTGGTCAGAGGGCTGATCACCTGGAGTGCCTCCGCCCCTCCAGCTCACTGATGAGCTCTCTCTGGGTCGGGTGTGTGGGGACAGGTGATGGACGACTACAGTGTGATCGGCCGCTCCCTATTCAAAAAGGAGACCAACATCCAGCTCTTCGTGGGCCTGAAGGTGCACCTGTCCACTGGGGAGCTGGGGGTCATTGACAGCGCCTTCGGCCAGAGCGGCAAGTTCAAGATCCGCATCCCTGGTGAGTCCATTTATCTTCTTGTGCTTGAGGGCTTGGGCGCGGCATGGTGAGAGCACAGACATCGAGCAATGCCGCTGCTTGGCTCCAGCTTCTCAGTCTGCCTGTGCTGGGTGCAGGCTCAGCCCTCAGGACATCATCATGGCCTCGGGTCCCCACCAGCTTGTGACTGGACAGCCAGGGTGGGCCCTGGAAGACCCTGGTGTGGAGTCAGCATCTGATCGGAGCTGATTCTTGCTCCACCATTGCCATCCGGGCTGATCTTGGCCTCTCCACGTGGTGTGTCTGGGCTGCAGGATTCCAGTGCCGATCTGATGGGTGGTTTGGAGGAAGAGAGTTGGTGAGAGTGACCACCTAGAGCCTGGCACACAGCCCTGGGAGGGTCCCCAGAATATGAATCGCCACCTAATTCGAAGCAAGACTGATCAGCAGGCTCCAAGCCTCCTGCTCGCCTGTGTGGGACTTGTCTACAGTGGGACAACGGGGTGGAACAGCGCCCCCTCATGCCCTCCCTTACGCTACCCAGCACCTGTTTCCCTGAGGTCCTGCCATGCCAGGTGCCACTATGTCTGTGCTACAGACAGATGTGCACACACTCAGTCCGTGTGGACCGTGTAGGAAAGCCAGCAGAGCTGGGAGAATATCCCATGGAGAGAGGGAGACAGGGAAGAGGCCCTGAGGTGAGGATGGGTTTGGTGTACGTTTAAGGACAGATGTTTTGGCAGGAGGGGCACAAGCTGGGAGGCATGTGGGTCCCTGATGGGGGGCTCTGCTGTAGCACCTAGCAGCGGGGTGAGGACTGAAGCTCATTTCCACGTTTGTGAATGTAACGTTCCACGAGCCATGTCTTGTCCACCCACCACTGCATCGCATTAACATGCAGCAAAGTTGGAGGGTTTTACAGTGAATGCACTTCTCCCACGCTGCCGCACTCACGCGTGCTGTGCCTACGTAGCCGCAGGCCTTTGGGTTTGACCCTGTGATGGGGCGAAAAGCTCTGAGGCTGTTAGATTCGGATCAGCAGTGTGATCTTGGTGTGTATCTTCTTGAGTAAACTCTCCACAATGATAGAGTGATGCGCTGGCCCCAACTCGGAAGGAGGAATCACCCTCATAACCTTTGCCATTCATCAGGCAAAGCCAGCACCTTCCACCCTCCACTCTCCTGTGAGCCTGGCCAGGTGCTCTGCCTCCCAAATCCTTCCTGAAGCCCCAGGGGGTCACATATCTGCTCTCCCATGAGGGAGGGCAGTGATCACCAGAACCCCACTTCTCTGTGGCCCTGGGCTCTGTTGTTTGCACCCCTAGGTTAAGGTTCACAGAGGGACAGACGGGCTCAGGACAGGCAAAGGGACCTATCCATGGGCATCTCCAGCCATAACCCTGGACTTCAAATGCTGGTCCTGCCCTCCATGGCTCTTCAGCCACTCACCTTAGCAGATGGGCCCCCAGGGGCCTGCTCTGGTCTCCAGGTGCACCAGGCAGGCCAGAGTCCAGATTTTAAAACATTCTGGAAGGGCCCTGGGCCTACACCTGCGGGAGGTCTCCAGGAAGGAGAGGCACAGGCCCTGGGAGGGCCAGAGGTGCTCCCCGGAGGGTGGCCACACCCTGGGCACTCCCCCTCCCCCAGGCGGTTCAGGCCCTGCTTCTCCAGACAGAGGGCAGGAGGGCATGACTGTTTCCTTCTTTGGGGTAGGTAGGATCATGCCAACCTTTCTCTGCTCCCCTGACTCCAGCCCAAGGCAGACTCAGAGTTGGGGTGTTCCCAGAACAGGCCAGATGCGAGAGGAGGCTTGTTTTGGGGGCCCTGGGTACTGGGGTGGGAGGGAGGGAGAGGAGACGTCGTGATGTGGCCTCAGTCAACTGGAGTTCACATTCCTCCGTTAGGTCAGTGTTGCCTTTTTAATAGGTCTGCTTCCTGCTTGTGGCTTTTAAGCTTTTTATTAAATATAACTGGTCAGATTCCTTCATCCTACCCACCCCCTCTCCCCACCCCCACCTCCTGCTTGTCTTTTCCTGCTGATTCCTCCATAAAGAATTACTTTTAACCTTTTTGAAGTGCCTTAATTGTGAAAGAATCTTAAGTAAACCCGAGACACCCAGTGCCAGGTGGTGGAGAGTTGCTGGCAGCGAGTCGGAAGTACGGCGGGGAAACCAGGCTTTGGGCAGCGTACACGCCGAGGCTCCCAGAGCAAGGTGCAACCCCGAGCCGGCCCCAAGCCGGCCCCCGTCACAAACAGTGCTGGCTTCAGATGGACCCTGCCCATTGTTGGCTCCACAGGGCGCCCCGACTGGGGAAGACAGACTGCCCGGTCCTCTGGTGCCCAGTGCTGTCTCAGGCCTCTCCCCTTGGGGGCTAGACCAGAAGCAGGAAGGCCAAGTCATGCTAAAGAGGCCAGGGCAGGCGACAGGGAGTGGCGGGGACTCTGGTGACCTGGAGAACAGCTACTCTCTGCTGGATGGGAATGTAGGGATCACATTTTATCTCATTTAATTTTTTTTGTAAAATCTTCTGATTTAAACCTAAAACTGCCCGAATAGAGTAAAATATGCCTTTGAGTTGGGTTTGACCCATGGTAATTTATAAACCCTGCTTGCATTTCCGGAAGGCCGCTTGATCCTCGGGTTCACAAGTCAGAACCAAACCATCATATGCAGAGTGTCCTTTGGAGCCACAGACTCTGGCAACTGAGACAAGGGTCCCCAGGCAGGTCCGTTGTTTCCCTGGAAGACATTACTGGAAATCACAGCAGCTGGTGGGATGCCCCATCCTGCTAACCAAGGGGTCTTCCCAGAGAGTCTTGATGGTGGGGAGGATGTTGTCAGACTGCTCTCTTCGAAGCAGCTGCCTGCGTCCAGCAGACCAGGGAGGCTGGGAGGGAGAAGGCACAGGAATGCTTGCAGCTTTATCTTCTGAAACAGCACCCATAAGTCTAGATCACCTGGTAGGGCTGCTGCGTGCACCCTGATGGACGTGACCAGCTTTTAGAGTGGCCCAGGCTCTTGACAGGTGGGCCATCTGCGCAAGGCGATTCTGGGCAGGCGAACTTGGGGGGGTACGTGTCATGTGCTTCAGCAGCACCGGTGGGGACGGCCTGCAGTGCACACGTGTGTCGTGCGTCACTGCCCCTCGTCGGGCGACCTCAGAAAACAGCGCTGGTCACCAAGCTTCTAGCAGCAGCTCACCTTGGAAAAACTAGAGCAGTAGTGACAGGCCACAGCCGTGGCGGCCTAGCCAGGGCCTGGTCACACCACAGGCCTGCCCCGCCCCAGTGTCTGCACCCCCGCTGGGTGTTGGGGACACGGCCTTGTTGTGGGGCAGCCAGGCTCTTAGTCCCTGGAGCAGAGACCTCAGACCTGCCAATTGTCAGGAGGACCGTCAGATTCCGGTGATCGCTAATAGTCTTCCATTACTGATCACAGTGCATTGGGCTCTGGGCAGAGGAGAAAAGAAACCTGTAGAACTGGGCTTTCCGTCACAACCAGCCCAAAGCAACCTCCGTTGCCTGCTCTTCAGGAGGAAGCAGCACTCAGAAATCATGCTGACAGTTGGAGGAGGACCTGGGAAGCCTCCAGAAAGACCCTCTCGGAGTGTCCGCCCTTCACAGGCGAAGAGCTGAGGGGGGGAGCATGCACCAGCGACCCGCCCCGTGTTATCAGCGGCGGCAGCAGCGGCCACAACGCTGGATTTGAACCAACTCCCGCACTCCTGGTGCCTCGGCCCCGACTGGGGGTGACGGTGAAAGCACAGGACAGGCACTGTTGTAGCCACTCGGTTTGGTGAACCCTTGGGCAGAGGGCCTGTGTGGCTGCTGCTACCAGCGGGACAGGAAGGCCGCCTGTGGCCCCTGGGCGAGGGGCTGGACACAGGAGAGCCACCGCTTGCTCCTCTCGGACGGGTGCTCCTCACGCTCTGAGGAGGGTGCCCAGCGCATCCTTGGCTTCAGCTTCTGCTCCTTGAGCCCACCCAACTTCAGATCTTCTGTGTTTGCCAGTCAAAGGAGATGACTTTCCATGGCACCGGAAACATGGCTTACGTGAATAAACGAAGTTCTGTGAACACACTGGGTGGCATGAAGGTGCGGGTGAACCCAGGCCTGGTACTCGGTGGGTCTCCTGGAAGTCCCTCCAACACACCAGGCACTGACATCGGCAGACGTCCAGCGCAGCTGTCCTGCTGCCATGTCTGGGTGCTCTAGTTCTCTAAAGAGAACAGCAAAGGTGAGGGCTGTAGCGTGCCCTGGTGGAGCAGCGGTTGGGCACAGGCCACAGATCTCCCAAGGTCCTGGGCTTGAGTCCCCAGAGGAGCGGGGATGACCAAGATAGGCACACCCCGCACTGTTTCTTGGGGACCTCTTCCCCCATGTCAGCTGAAGTAATATTGACTCCATGGGTTTTAAGAAACAGCCAAGGACAGTCTGCAGCCTTATCAGGCCAGCGACCAGAGGCCAGGGATCAGTCTGGGGACCCACAGCAGGGGCAGCAGGTACGGTCTGAGTGCAACAGACAGCTGTTCAGGAGCCCTCGCCCTGTGCCAGGCAGCCCAGGGAGGAATTCTGCAGAGGAGGAACCAAACCAGGAGGAGGACTGGGGCTGAGCCCAGGGTGGCCAGGGCCCCTGCTGAACCAAGGCACACCCCACTTTTCAAGGTCAGAGATGGCAGGAGGGCTGGGATGTGCTCTCAGCCTCCTTCTAGCCAGGCTGTTTTTATGCACACCAAACGTCTGCATGAGGCACAGCTCTGGGGTCTGGGCACACAGGCTGGAAGAAGACACAGTCCCTGCTCCCAAAAGTTCACAGCCCATCACCCTGTTTTCCAGTAAGTGTGCTGGGCCCTAGAAAGATCTCGGTGAGCAAAAGGCCTTATGACCCCGTTCTGCTGGGGATGCCACCAGGAGGGCCTGGGCATGAAGGACATTTGTCTTTACCTTAGGTGCAGAGAAGAGTTGCTGGAGATTCTCTGATAGGATGTGACATCAGATTTCCATTGCAGGAGATCGTGTGATGCAGTGTTCAAAATGGCCATCCTCCTGCCAACCCTGGGAAGGAGTATTGTCACCACTGTCACAGAGAAGGCTTACAGCTACGCCCCACTTCTGGGCTCGCAGCCCCAGGCTGCACTCATAGAGATGGAGGCACAGACAGTAAAGCAGACCTGACCTGGCAATACCATGGAGTGCCTCCTAGAAGCTGTCACTGCCCTGTCACAGCATTGTACCAGCCACCAGCACAGATCCTTCCACCTGCAGGGCAGAGCTCATCTGCCTCACGGGCCTAGCTGAGCATTGTCACAGCCACAGCATCATGGGACCAGCCCTGGGCATCTAGGGATGGGTCTAGGCCATTACCTATGTCCCATCACACCACAGGGAGACAACCCTGCCAGAGATTGTTTGGCACCACAGTAGCCGTACCCATCACTTGCCTGACCACTTCCCTGGCTCCACCAGGCATTTCCTGATCTGTGGAAAGACCCCTTGCCCCAGCACCTCACCCCACTGGGAATGCAAAGCAGTCCTGATGGGGACTGGCCAGGCTCTGGAAACAGATGGGCCTCAGCACTGGGCCTTCTGCCCTTGCATCAAGCACCTCACAACACAGGAGGGTCCTCCTCTCTACCACCAGCTGGGCAAACTGGGCTTTCAGGACTTCACGTGGAGCAAATTGAATGCCATTTAGAATGGTCCAGTGTAACCTGCTGTCCTCGGGTCGGGCCAGGATGGTGCCACTCCAGCTTGGCCCTGGATGCAGGTCACATCGATGGTACAGGAAGCATGGCCCACGCAGGCAGGAACTGATGGCAGTTTCTGTGTTGTGTATTGAAGGGAGAAGAGTTTAAGACACACTAACAACAAGTATGCACCTTGTGGGTGCCACACCCATCCCAGTGGGCAGCCACCACTCAGCCGTGGTGCTACCGGATCTCCACTTGTTCAGAAGAGCCTGGGCATCTGGATTTTGCATAAGGTTCCCACCTCTCAGATGTGAGCCTCCATGCCCAGCCTCTGTGTCAGTGCCAAGCCTGTGACATGTCACCTCTTCCTCCTGGGACAGCCCTCATCCCATTTCCCTGAAGGGTACAGACACCAAAGCTGAGAGGGGCTAGCTGGCCTGCCCAGCAGACCCTGGAGCCCAGGCAGAGCGGGCGTTTCTCCCGGGCAGCTCGGCTAAGAGGCTGCTGGAAACTCCACAAAGAGAAAAGTGAAAACTCATCGTGGTGCCAAAGGGAGGGGCCGCAGCAGCCCTGAGGTTGTGCTATTGTTCCCCAAATAGGCCCTCAAACAATGGGCCATTAGATGTGTGTTCCCTTCAGAGTTTGAAATGAAACTGGTTTTCTTTTCCTTCAAAATGTGTTCTCAGCCACCCAGTCGCAACTATAGACTCTATTTGGAGCAGATTCTTGGGCAACCCCACTAACCTGTCCTTGGGATTTCATCAGAGTTCTTAGCCGGCTCCTTGGAGAGGAGCCCCTGCCAGCGCCAAATTGACTCGTACTGAAAGCTGTTGGCAGGCGGGCTGCGCATGCGGAGTGTCCTGCCTGCTGCAGAGATGGGAGCCGCGCCGCCAAAGTGCAAAACCTGAGGAGCCAGCCAGACCTGAGTCGGACCGGAACCTTAGCCTTCCTGAGCCTCAGTTTCCTCATCTGCCAGATTAATTATTTCAAGCCTTCACCTCCCAACTTTCTGAGTAACTTCACGCGCTCATGCAAGTCGGAGGATCGTTTATCGCACTCACGTTCCCTGCGTGGACAGCTCTGGCCCTTGCCATGCTGTGTGCTGAGCCCCTCACGTGACAGGCGCCCTGTGCGTGTCCGCGTGTTCCCCAGAGCAGGGCGCTGTCCTCTTAACCTCCATGCAGCATGATCGACACACAGGCTGTTTCCAGATGTCCCCAGTTGTCCTGAAATGACTGTGAGCGCTTTTCCCTCCCGAGGATTCCTTCAGGGGTGTCCCTGTCCTGGGCCGGCCTCTCCCGCCCGCCTCGTCCTGCTCTCATGACCTTGCTGTGTTTGAAGAGTCTGAGTCTTTTGTTTCTGGGTCTGTCTGGTGTTTCCTTCTGACGAGTTCAGTGTGCACTCGGGAAGGAATCTGCAGAGGCCGCTGCCTGTCTCCCCTCATGTGTCACTTCGGGGCATATTTGTCATCCATTCGCCCAGCGTGCTGGTGTAGGTTCGATCCTGGCTACAGTGGTTTTCAGAGGGTCAGTGAGGAGACAAAGACAGCCCGTGGTCCAGAGATAACCAGTGTGTGTGGCTCCGTGCAGGGCCCCACGGCTCAGCCCGGGCCCGTGTGTGGTACCCCAGTGACCTGCATGGAGGGCGGCCCTGGGAGGGCCCTTTGGATTCAGGGTTAGGGTTCTGGTCTGGCCATGCTGAGGCAGAGCCGGCTCCAGGGGGCCCTACCAGTGTTATCCCTTCCCTTCCCCAGGAGCCTAAGTCAGGGCCTATAGAGAGAAGAGCTGTTACTTCCCAAAGCCTGTAGAGTCCCCTTTCTCTGCTTCCCTACTCTCCTCCCTCCCTTCCTCTGTTCCTCCCTCTTCCATTGCCCCGACTGGGGCCCTCTCCAGCGACTGGCATCAGACACTAACACAGAGACTTGGATTCCTACCCCTTCCCTGGTCACAGCGGGCACCATTCTGGCTGAACAACAGAAAGTAAAAGCCACCACAGTAGGGTCCACAGTCAGTGAGGACAGTGAGGGTGGGAGAGTCACAGACGCGGTGAGGCCTGAGCTGGCCTTGAAAGTGAGGGTTTTTAGGTCACAGTAGAACTTGTCTTTTCCTAAACAAAGTCATACATGGAATCAACCAAAGTTGAGCCTCTGGGGACCCCCCCGCCCCCCACCACTGTTCACCTTCAACTCCAGGCCTGAGGCCCAAAATCCACACTTGGCATCTGGCCTTTGTCTACACAGCGTTCCTCGGCGTGGTGGCTGTCCTGTGCTCCCCTGAACTCTTCTCACCGGTGCCAGTAACTCACCCCCAGCCCCTCACATACCCTGTTGTGATAGCAAGTCCCTCGACATTGCCAAATGTGCCTCGGAGGGCAGATCCCCCAGCTAGAACCACTGGTCTAAGTAGGTGGAAGTCACAGGGGTGGTGTGCAGGGAGCGACCCAGTCAGAAAGCTCTCTGGCAGCTGGTTGGAGGGCCAAGAAGACACCCCAAAGGCTGGGACCTGTGTGGACAGGGCCAGAGGGCTAGAGGGGCAGAGGGGTGGGCTTGGTGACCATTGCCCGCCGGGTGCAGAGGAAAGAGGTGGCATCTGGGCAGACCAACTTCAGGCCTCGCTGGCCTCCCTTGTACCGCCCAGTGGGCTCCAGGGGTGCTGTGCCTCAGGTCACCGCTGCTCAGCCTGCACGGCCTCGGCTCGGGGCAGCGGGCAGTGCCGTGCCACCTTCATCTCAAACCTCGTCTTCTAGGATGTTCTCTGGGCTCTGGTGTGGGAGTTCCCTGAACTCTGGACCCAGCAGCCTTCAGGGGCAGGGAAGGTGTGTGCCCAGAACACGTGCCTTCACCTGGATCCTCACAAACTCAGTGAAACTTCTCTAGGAAATATTTCTCTTTGTTTAGGAATCACTAGAACTTTTCCATTTATACCATTTGGCAGTTTGGGGGAAATTTGGTATCTTTCCATATGGTTTATAATCAGAGTAAGCTCATTGTCTATTTGAACATTTCTGACAGTGTGAGTGGAGCTAGCGTGCCTGGCTGCGCACGGTCCCCAGAAAGCCTGGCCGGAGTGCACAACTGGCGTCTGAAACCCCTGGAAGTCCCAGAAAGCAGAAGCAGCCCCACATCCTCTCTCAGAATGAGCTTGGCTCAGTCTGTTCTGCTGGGTCTGCTATCTTAATCCCTAGTGCCCTGGATGACCAGGACAGCAGGCCCTGTACCCCAAAACCTCAAGGCTTCAAAGACACCCAAGAGTAACAACTCTCCTGGTGCAGAAATTCTCCCGAATTTTGAATTAGCAGAAGCATTTAACACCCATTCAGAAAGACTGGGTAATTCTAGCTGTTAGCAACGGTGTGGTTGGCCCAGGGAAATCCCTTCCCAGCCAAATGCCGGCGCTGGGAAAAGCCTGGTGCTGGAGGGCTCGGGGTGGCTGGGCCTGTTCTCTGCTACCTGCGGTGCCCTTGGTGCTCACAGCAGCCCTGCGGGTTGGAGCTGCAGGAGCTCAGTCGCTCGGCCTGGCCTTAGGCTCCGCTGGTCCTCTGACTGTGGAAGCCACGCTGCGGCAGCCCCCTGCGAGGCTGCAGGTGAAAGGAGCCAGCCCGTCACGCACCTACACACGTGCCACTTGGACACCGCTCAGGGGGGTCAACACTCACCCGGGGTTGCTGCCTGGTACTGGTGCTGCACCACCGAGCCTCTGGCTTTCTCTGGACTCTCCTGTCAAAGGGGTGCTGAGGAGGAGGAGGAGGAGGACAATGATAGCACTAGCAGGAGCTGTTCTGGAGCCCCCAGGCTGTTCCCTGCTGGTCCCCTGCCTGCTGTCTCACTAGTCTCCGTGTGCAGCACCCCCCGAGCCTACACAGGAGCCTGGCTGGGCACTGGGGGACACTGGGGTTTGGGCCCCAGTGGTCTTGACACTGAACGAGAACTGGGAGCCACTGAGTTTGGAACGACACATGCTCCGTTATAGATGACCGTCGGCTGCCCAGGCAGCTCCTGTCCCCGCCTGTGGACAGTACAGGGCCCAGCCCTGGACTAGAGTGTACCGTCACTACTGCAAGCAAGGCAGGGGCCCGCGGCTCCTAACCGGGCCTCCACGGGCCGGTCTGGTGCTCGTTTATTTAGGGCTCAGAGGATGGAGCCGCCGCCTGCACATCTCCAAGGAGCTCCCCTGGCAGAGTTGTGTGTCTCGTTGTCTGTGCATCCAGGCTCCCATCGTGGTTACTTTTGGATGGGGACCTGGAAGATCCTGGTGTCACATGTTTGTCTTGGGCTAGTCGTCACTCATTACAGGGATCACAGGGTCACTAGAGAGGAGCGTAATCAAAGTCCTCATCCCAGTCACTCTCCCCATCCCAGTGGACTTCTGGCTACATCTCCATCCAGGACTTTTCAGGTGTCACTTGTGTGCAGGGACGAGCTCAGGGTCCGGAGTGAGCATCAGCCGCCTCCTTCAGCAGCAGCGGTGACACCGGCTGCCCTCTGCAATCTGGGCTTCATTCTCATCTTAGAGGGAGCAGGCACTGCCCACCATTTGTGAGGGTTCGAGAGCAGCTGGAGCCCAGAGCGCGCATGGAGAGGACGCAGTCAGGGATGTCTGGGTCTCAGACGCCGTGTAACGCTGTGCAGAGGCTCAGAGCCTCGTCCCACAGGGCCATCATGAGTGGCATCCCTGCTGGTGCACTGCCTTCCTATGCCTCGTCCCAGAGCCTGTGTGGGGCAGCAGCACTCAACTGCCTTGCAGTTGCTCCGTGGGGCTCCTGCATGTTTTCCAATTGCCGCCATTATGGCTAATGTTCAAATCATCTCTGAACTTTGCTGTGCCTCTCTCTGCTGAGCCGCCTTTCAGTAGTCACTGCTCATGCCAACGTTAGGTTCCCTTAGTTTACCCCAGCCGATTAGGTGGGAGTGCACTCAGAGCCCCTCCCAGTGCCTGGACCAGTCGGGGCTCAACAGTACAATGTACAAAGGCAGGGCCCGTGTCCTTCTGTGTTTGTGCCAGTGACCCAAGTCAGGAAAGTCCTTTTGAGAGGAATTAAGGGAGGGAGGGAGGACAGGAGGGAAGAAGGAAGGGGAAGAGGAAGGAAGGAAAGAAGGAAGGAACATAAGAAGCATTTTTAATTTAGTTATTTTGTTGCAATCCTGGGCCCTTGACCTTTTCATAGTTCACATCCCAGCCATCCAAGCTGCCTGAGCCACCAGGGTGCACCCCAAGTTAGAAAATTTAGTTATTACTCTGTCATGCACTGTTTAAGCACTTTGTCTGCAATAATATAATTTAATAGTCACAAAAAAAATAAAAGAAAATGTGCTCATAATTACAATCATTATAAAATTTCCTTTTCACAAAGCAGAACAGCAACACAGAGAGGTAAAGAACCAGGCCCAAAGTCACACAGCTATCTGGCCCCCGTGCTGAGAGTCGAACCCAGCCCCTCTTGCTTATAAGTCCTGCTCTCAGGCCCTACTCTCCACCTCTGTCAGCTCAGCCTCCCGCCCATCTGCTCACCTGGCCTGAGCTCAGGGCCTAGTGTGGATTCTCAGGTCCCACTTTGGGCTAATTCCACCTCTAGGGTGGTGAGGAAACCCCTGTATAAAAAGAGGGTGTCCCTGTCTTCAGGTGGAGCTGGATAAGTGAGCACATGGATAGCAAGAGTCTGCACCCCTGCACATGCGCAGTGGACCTGAATTCTCTCCCTTCCCATGACGGGCCGAAGACAGTCACTTGGGGAATCAAGCAGAGGACAAGGATTTGAAGCTTCTCTGCGGATGGCACGTGTGTCCCTTTAGATGACATCTTCCAGCACCTTGCTGTTTGGGAAGCACTGCCTTCTAGAGACCGCCCCTCACTTGGCCACCACCCTCTCGTCCTGGGCACATGCCACGCATCAGCCCTCAGGAAGCCGCTGTGACTGTCCCCACTTGTCTGGAGCAGAACCCAGGTGGTTAGCGTGGTACCAATTCCTTCCCACCAGGCCTCCTACCCGCCTTCTCTGCCACTCCTGCTCTCTGTCCCTCTCAGCCACCTGCTGCCCTCCAGTCCTACATCGGCCCACAGTGGCTTTCCTTCATTCTGTGGCTCCTGCTGGGTCCTCTGGACTCAGCTCAGATGCCACTCCAATCCTCTGCCCTGCCCGCCTCCCATGGCGTCCTGTTCACCTCAGCACTGGTTGTGTCTCCGCTGAGTCCCGTCTGCATTGCCTTCATCGCTGTGCTGGGAGCTCCTCCGGGGAAGGTCTCCATCTGTCTTTGTCCCACAAGTGCTACGTCATTGTTGAATGAATGAGTGAGTGAGCGGGGGTCCCCCGTGATGCTCCTGATCATCGCCCCACGCGTAGCCGGAGGGACCAAGAAGTGGGCTAGCTAGTCTCCCCATAGGTGCCACTTACCTGTGTGCCTGAAAGGCCCAACAGCAGCGCTGGGCTCCAGAGCGGCTTAGCGCTTAGAGCCCGGGGCTTAGCAGTGTTCTCCAGGCCCAGCCTGTCCTCTCCGTCCAGCAGGTCCTGTTCTGAGGTCCCAGCAGGCCCTCGATGGGTCACCTTCCCAACTAGATGTCTGGTGGGGAGACATAAACAGATACACTCTTCCTGGAAGCCCCTCCCTCCCCAAACCAGCACTGAGGTTAGGGGCATGGACAGGCCCACTGGGTAATGGCTCCTCCTGGCACCTAGGGTGGACCCCGCTGTTTCCCAGGGAAAACCAGGCACTGTTGCAAGAAGTCACAGAAACAGCTATGCCCAGTAAGCTGGTGTGTCTGGTGACTGTGCTGGGCCATCCTCATCTTGGAGCTGACTTTCCCTTCATCCTTCCTGTCATCATCAGCCCTGACTTCCACTCGGGCTCTGGATAGCAGGTGGACCCTCTGGAGGCCCCTCACCTCCTGGCCCTCTGGACTTTATGACCTCTCGCTTGCCTCCTGGGCTCCTCCCCAGAGGTAAGCTGTTCTGCGCTGAGGCACTGACTGAGTCTCCCTGTGTCCCCAGGGCCCATGGAGGAAGCCGGAGCCAGCTCTCTCCTCAGGTGCATGCATGAGGGCTTTGCAGGGCCCCTGTCCTTGCAGCTGTTGCAGGCCCTCTTTCCCCATCACAGTGACCGGTTTGAGTCCAAGGATAATGCTGCTTGAGTGGGACCTGAGTAGTCCTTGGATCAGAACCCTGTACTGTCAACTGTCTCCCCAAAGACCAAGTGGGAAGCACTGCTGCCAAGATGGCACTTTGCTTACCACTGTATTTTTCTGGTCCGAAGCTCCAAGACTCCCTCTTTCCCACCCAACACACATCCCTCTGTGCCTGGCCCCAAACTGAGTCCTGAACTCAGAGCCTAGACCCAGGCTTTGACCTAAGCCATTCAGTCCTCAGACAAATCAGCTATGTCAAGGGAGGGGTCGTGAGTTGGGGGCAGCTTCTGAGAGCCTTAAAGGATGAACGACCCATTGCTAGTCTGGACAGCATCTCAAGCCCCTGAGAGCAGACCGTGCTGGACCTGTCATCCCGAGAATCCGCACTGTCCAGGGAAAGCTGGGAGGTGCAGAGCAGGGGACTTGCCTCCAGGCACGGGGGAGCCACTGACGTGTCTGGGCAGAGGAGGCCAGGATCTGGAGAATGTTTGAGGACCATGATGCTGCTGGTGGCCCCAGGGGGCTGACACTGACCATGGGAGCCCCAGAGAGTTCACAGCAGGCACAGGGAAGCAAGTTTGAGGGCAAGAGTCTCAGGGATCCCTCTCTCCATGCCCCGAGCCCCAGACCAGCGACTGGGGCAGGCTGGCCCGGCTCAGATATCTGTCTCCTCCATGGAGCTGGCTTTCCCTGGATAACTGATCACAGTTCAGCCCCACAGGGAGGCCCGTAACCAGCTTTGTCAGGGCAGCCCCCGGTGACCCCGAGGTGAGAGTAGACTCCCTCCAGGCAGTCACGGGCATTCTGCTGGGCTCTGTCTCACACAGCAGCCGGTGGGCCCTCCAAGGAAACTGGGAAACAGCTCGGTGGGAGAAAGGAGAGTTGAAGAGAGGTGAGGGGTGAAAGTTGAGGTTTCAGAAAATCCCTATAAAAATGAAAACAAACCATCCGTCTTTCTCACTGGCATCTTACCCCGACGATGGCCTTTGTGGATCTTGCCCTGATGTCTATGGGGAAGGCAGCTCTGAAACCTAATCCAGCAGCCAGCTAGCTGCAGCCACCCCCACCCCAGCAGGGAGGACGGCCCCTGACAAGGGCCAGCCTCTCCTGGAAGCCCTCCTGAGGGAAGAGTGCCCTCACGGAGAGAGAGCCCGGTGGAGTGTCTTTTCTTCCCCAAATGGGCGACCAGCCTCCTCCCCATTTGGCCATTGAAGCATTTCAAAGCGATTGTAAAAATTATATGAACCCCATCGAAGAACTGTTACAACAATGTTTAGACCCAGTGTTTGAAACAAAGACAATGATATTATAAATAATTGTAGATGATGAAGATAGGGAAGAAAAAATAACATCATTAAAAGAATTTTACAAGACGGACCGTTCACAAAGATGGATGGAGTAACACAATACGTTAAAAATATCTGCAATTAACATAAACACAGCGCAGTGGAGGGAAACCACCTGCCGGCAGGCCTCACCCTAGGCACGGTCCCATGCCATCCCCTTGGGGCGGTGCCAGGGCTCCTCTCTGGGAGATTAGGGCCTCAGGAAGAGGGCGGGTGGGTGCCCAGGGCCCGGGGTCCTGTTTAGAAGGAGGTCCGCGAGAAAAAGGAAAACTGAGGACTGAGGGAAGTGTCATCTTTGGAGTCACCTAGCTTCGTCCAGGAACCCTTCCCTGACCCCACCAGCTGTTCCCTGCCCCACTGCCCCGTCGCTTTGCTGCTGCTCTGTATTTCCAGGTATCCATCCTGCGAGCAAGGCTGTGCCTTCTCCAGTCTCCTGTGGACAGATGAAATAGCGGGGGCCCCTAGCATGCCTGTGTTGAACACTGGTGGTCTTACACCTGACCTCCTGGTGCCTCTTCCTCCTTTTATCAGGACTTTTTTAGATTTGTTTTAACCCTGAAAAACTGTGACCATAAACCCCAGAAAGGACAGCCAGAAGCCAGCAAGATGCAACCTGTGAGCTTTCTGTCATGTGCCTCACGCCTCTTCCCTTCTCTCTCTTAGGTAGGGCCCCCACGACGCTCCACAGAGTCGGGGCCCGGTGACCATAAGCGTCTCTTGTGTTCTCCCTAGATAAGATGGTGTCGTGAGGATGGTTTGCGTGTTTTTCATTTTCACACATGTAATCTTTCACTAAACCAAATGCTGTGGGAACATGTGACTGCTTTGACTCAGAGTATGCCATTCTGGCCAGCAGTCCAGCTGTCGCACTTGGCTGTTGTGTGTGACCCCATGGTTGGAGGCACCACACTTGTGCGCCTGTTGCCTGTTGGGGGCCCGTTTCCATTGTCCTCTCTGGGGTGGTAACAGAGCCCTCAGCCGACCTGGGAAGCACTGTCTGATCCTGGAGGTGTGCCTGCCTGTGGCGACCTTTCACCCCTGCAGCCCTCCCTCCAACTCCCCCACTCCCGCTAGAGGATGGATGCCCCTGAAGGGCACGTGGGTTGGTTCCAAGCAGCTTGCTCCCCAGGCAGTCGTGCTCAGCCTGAAGGCTCAGGCCCGGCCCCACACCTCAGGCCTCATAGGAATGCTTCCAGCCCCACAGCAGAGTGAGTCTGGGGTGAAGGGACCTGGGGTGTTTAATGGAAATGGAAGCCATGCCCATTGTAATGCCGTCACTGCTCTGAAAGCCACCCCCCACCCCCCGCCCCACTTCTCTCGTGGGTGAAAGGAGACTGCTGCCTTCTCGAAACTGGCTGCAGGGTGGGCTTTGGCCAAGACGGGGTACGGCGGGGTTGTGCAGCTTGGACAGTGTCAGGCTTGACCCCAGGACCAGCGTGGCCCTCAGAGGAACCTCCCGCAGCCAGCTCTGGATCCAAATCTGCTCACTCAGGCATCGCTCCCTCTCAGGCCAGGGCTCAAAGGCAAGAGCAGCATTTCTGTCCCTGCCCTCTGGGGCTGCACAAAATGGGTAGTCAGACAGCCCCCCACAAGAGCCCTGCTTCCAGACAGACGGGCACTACAGAGGAAGAGGGCAAGTCTGACAGGGCAGCTTCGAGGGCCTGGATGGAGTCCCAGTCAGGCTGCATTGAGACCCAGCCCATGACCCAGAGTCACTAGGATGTCAGGAAGAGCAGTGCAGGAGGGGTCATTGCAAAGGCCCTGAAGCAGGAAAGACACTGACAGTGGGGCGAGAAGGCCTGAGGCTGAGCCCAGGGCAGGGTGAGCAGTGGGAGACGTAGTAGGAGTGGACTTTACCACTTAGGACCAGAGATGCCACCAGAACAAGCCTGAGCATGCGCCTCTGTGAGGCCACTTCCTGGTCGGAGGCAGCGGCCTACAGTCTGTTTCTGCCTGCCTAAAATGGGGGTCCTGATGCCCACCTCCCAGGTTGTTATGAAGACTAAAGCCCCTGTAGGCTCGGGTCTGTGGGGCAGCCCTTCTGGCCTGCTGGTGGAGAGAGAGCAAGGCCTGCAGTCAGAAAGTTCCCTGCGAGCCCTTGAGGTGAGTCGGGGAAACGGGTGCCAGCCAGCCCGCTGCCGAGAGGCGGCCATGTGCCCAGGGCCCAGAGCCAAACGCGGCAGTCTTGGGCACCGGGGCAGCAGGGCCTGCTGAGCGTGCTGCCCTCCTCTGCCCTCGCGGAATGTGAGCAGGAGCTGTGAGGCCGTGTCTGTGCAGGTGTGTGAGTGTGTGCCCGTGAGTGTGCTGTGTTGGTGTGTGTGTTGTTTTTTTCACAGGAGGGAGGTGAGTGAGAGGCCAGCTTCCTGACAGGGCAGTTGTAAAACATTCATAAAACTTTTATTGGACTTGCCACCCTTCCAGATAAATATTTTTCGATTTTATGGGCTTGTTTTAGGGCCCTGAGCTTAATCATGGCTTTGTAGCTGCCTTTAAAAAAAAAAAATTAAATATTGTTTTGGCAAAAGAAGCCCCCTCCCCGCACCCCCACCAAAGAGCCTGCATTCTGAGCTCATAAATTCCTGCCACTCTCAACTCTTGCCCTCTCTCCCTCCACATCCTCATTGCCGTACTAGGATGAACGTGAAAAAAGAGAAAGGAGGGAGAGAGAGAAGGAAAAATAACTCCTATTCTGCTTCCTCCTGTCTCTCCACTGCCCTGCCCACCTGCCCAGCCTCATGCAGAGGGAAATTCGATCTAGTCCATGGCGGCCACTAAAGGGATCTGGCAGGGGGTCCACTAAAGGGATCTGGCAGGGGGTCCCGGAGGGCAGCCTGCATTTGCACAGCCCCCACCCCTCACCCCCTCACAAGGACCTGAGTGAAGCCCCTCGGATTGTCTTGTCTCAGAGGCCTCAGACCAGCCTCCCTGACACCCCATCCCAACGCCCCTTCACCCAGCTCCGTGCATCTGTCTCCATACTTTCTTCTGGCATCTATCCCTCAGAAATGTTCTCCTCGCTGTGACAGTGCCTGTAAGTCTGCCCCTCCAAACAGCCTGCCCTCTGCTGTTTCCCTTACACCCAGGACGAAGCCTCAGAATTCAGTTGGAAGCGTAGCATGTCCCAGGTGAATGGTGCGCGGCGGGCACCCACATGGCAGTGATGGGGTGTGAGAATGACAGAGCTTGGTATTGTTCAGACTTCGCTTCGTGTCGCACACTGTTCTAAGTGCTGGGATGGAAGCTCACGCAGGCCTTGCAACAGCCCTGTGAGGAGGGTCTGCTGCCCGTCTTTTGGATCAGGAGACTGAGGCCCCGAGAGGTCAGAGGTTTTGTATGAAGTCACCCAGCTGAGCTGAGCCCGAGCCAGGGTGCGATCCTGATAGTCTGCATGCATGGCTGCAGCTCTGGGCCATCACACTTGATTCCTGGGGGGGAATGAGAGTGACAGTATGTGTCCTTTGGGCTGCTGCAGCCTGGACAGAGCCCTACCCAGCAGGCGGCAGCCAGCTCTTGGCAGGTGCCCACCCTCCTGGCCTTGTGCCGTGTCCTGGGCTTGGGGCAGAGGGTGGGTGGTCACTTACACCACCTGGTTGCCAGCTCAGGTGCCATCAGGGGACAGGCAGGTGGCAGAAGTGAGGAGAGGCGGCTTCGGGTGGAGGAAGCAGTGCAGGGCAGTGATGGAGTAGCCGTGGGCCATACTGGGCAGCCACGGCCTGCCCCACCCCTGTAGCAGGGTGGGAATGTGAGAAGTCCACTGGTTTTTCCAGACAGACTAGAATTCAGAAGTGTGTGTCAAGTGTATTGAATCTGATGGTGACTGAATCATTCAGATATTTCAGAAATGCCACAAGCCTGGTTTCTGCTCCCAGACTGGCATTTTCTCTTTTGTCTCTACTGAGAGTGGTGAGCCCCAGCACCTCCTACAGGAAGAAGAGCAGCTGGACCTCGCTAGGAGGACTTCTCGGAGGAGGTGGCACTGAGCTTAGCCTTGAATGAGGGCAAGGAGAATGACCTAGCAAGGGCATTCCAGGCCGGAGGACCATGGCTCTGTTCGGGAGAGAGAATGTGGTGAGAACACCTTGGCATCTGAAGAGGCCGGGGCTCCTCTGAAAGATGGCAGGTCCTTGAAGAGTCTTTGACACGAGCCTGATGGAGCCTCCAGATGATCCCAGAAGACCTCATGGGCTTAGTTGTGAAGGACAGAGGTGCTATCACAGGGTGGGGCTTCCAGGCTCCAGGAGGATGGAGTGACCCAGGATGGAGAGGCAGAGAGACAGGCAGTAGACCAGAGCAGCCGCAGTGGCTAAGTGGATGTGGGGCTGAGGCTGATGCCAGGGGGCCCAGGGTCATTGCAAACTCATGCAGGCCTCAACGCAGCCTGTGAAGCGCACGCGTTGCTCTCCCGCCGTCTCCCCAGCGCATATGGACGTGCATATGGACATGCATACAGGCACGGACGAGCTCGCCATGTCAGCCTCTGGGATGGAGTAGAGGGTACAGGACCTGAGGTGGCTATAGTCTAGACCCCCCCAGATGCACAGGCAAAACCGGAGAGAGGACATGTCCAAGAACGCATTGAGGGGCAGTGCCCAGGGAGCCGAGCTTCCCCTTCATCAGCAAGCGGTTCTGAGTGTCTGCTGGACCAAACACAGGATTTCTTGCTGACTCCTCCACGTGGTCTGGTGAGGGGTTGTGCTATTCGCATTCCACAGAGGAGACAACTGAGGGGCAGAGTGGTGCTGGCCGGCCAGGAGGAACAGTGGTGAGGGGGTCTCAGGCCTCCGCACCCCTATACGACCACTGTGCTCCCTGGGACCTTCCTCCCTGTGACTCCTACGCTTAGCAGTGCTCCGGGTCCAGGAGGCCATTCAGCCGGCCAGCAGGTCTAGGTGTGGTGACCGCTCTAGCTCAGACAGGGACGTGGGTCCGTACAGTGTTCCCAGGTTCTGGTTTGACCGCGATGGTCCTGTTTAGCAAGGTTGTCCCGGTGTCCTCCCAGCTTGAAGATCTGTCCTGGTTTCAACCACTGGGGTCACCTCATATCCCATTTCGACAGGGATCATCCTCTCACAGGGTGTAGCAGCACAGACCCCCCCCATCACCTACCTGGTGATACTGCAGGTGGTCCCAGTTTCAGCTCCGAAAATGATGGTGAGTTAGCTCTGTGGCTTTTCGAGCCTGCCCATCGAACGAAAAGTCACCCAGAGGTCCCACAGGCACAAAGGACTAGCCCAGCCTGACGGCAGTGTGAGTACAAACCAGTGTCAGGAAGACAGCCATGCTCATCCCAGGACATCCCAGACCCACATTGCTAAGTGGTGGCAACTGCTCGACCCACCTTTTATAAAGCCGTCTATGGACCAAATCAGACCACAGATGACCAGACTGCCTCTGGCAGTGGGGTCTGTGAGGCCCCTCCCACACACTCAGTGACCCTGCCAACCATCAGCCCCGAACAGTGACGGCCACAGCTCCGCGGGCCGCACGTGTGCTCCTGCTCGCTGGCAGCTGAGCGCCGTTCCACCAAAGTCGCCGCCAAGCTCAGAGTGAGAGCCTCGTGCCAGATCGCACCCAGCTCAGAGGCTGGCCTTGAACCCAGCGCCCCAATCCCCTGGCCCGTGGAGGGCAGACAGGAGGCAAGGAGGCCTGGGGAGGCGGCCCTGACAGCAGGCGCCTGCGTCTCAGCCCCTCCGGGGCCTCCAGGCGGACTGGATGTGGGGCACTCGAGTCCACAGAGAGTGCACTCCTTACGCATCTGTTTGAACTCTTACTTTTTGGTGACAAGATGCAGTTTCCCCTGGTGGTAGCACATGTGATCTACCTGAATTACGTGAGTTGACTTAAAGATGCTTTGTAAGTAAGGGGGGAAGGGATTTGGGAAAGCCTGGGCGGTCATCCGAGAGTTTAAATAAGTGAAGGGGCCTCAGGTGAAATCTAGACCAGGGAGAGAAGGGCAGCGTGTGACCAGACTTCCATCCCTTGGAAGCCCAGTGCTCTCTCCATCTGAGCACATCCACAAAGGAGCTTCGCCACTGCCCCGTCCCCCGCAGTCCCCAGCCCTGTAGGCAGTTGCATTTGGCCCCAGCTGAGGTGGGCAGGCGACATTTTGCACTGACAGGTGACCCCACAGTGATTTAACGGGGGCGAGCTTTGGGGGCTGTGGACAGTGAGGCCCGATGAGAAGAGCTGGGCCCTCCACATGCTCACGTCTCCTCTGGGGCCCTGGGCTCACCCTCCTCAGCTGTGGGCATTGCCCTCAACAGGGGTCACTTTGACACAAGCCAGCCAGAGCTCCAGTCTCCATGAGCTGCCACAGGGCCATGCAGTAAGGGCCCGTCACCTGCTAGGACCGTGGGGGCCAGGCTCTGGTTCCACATAGGAGAGAAGTAGCAACCTGTCCCACTGCCGCATGCTCGCTGGAAGTTTTCCTGGGATAAAAATGTCCACACGTCCTGGCAGTTCTCACTGTTCTGACTGTGCTTTAAAAGTCCCTCTTCAAAGTGACTGAAATAAAGGTGCTGTGTGGCAGGACATGTGACTGTGTCTTTCCCAATGAGGACACCAAATGCCAGCCTGGAATTCAAAACAGTCATGGGTTTCTCCTTATTTCATCTCCAGAATGGGGTGGAGGTGGTTCCTGTCACTCCTGCCTGATGTCAGAGTGACAGGCCCTGCCAGCAGCATCACTGCCCTCCCTGTGGGCTCCGCGCAGTTGTGGCCGCAGAGGCTCCCAGTGTCAGAAGCCTGAGGCCACCCAGCGGGCAGCCAGGGTCTGTCCGCAGGCGGGAAGCCAGGCACCGCCCTCCGGTCCAGCTTCTCAGCGACTCCCCACGTCTGCTCTGGGGGCTCACACTGCCTCGCACACCTGACCTCCACGCAGCTCCGAGGACTCCCCGGAAGAGGGGGTCCTCTGCTGGCTGTGTCCAGGTGGGAGTCTGGGGTAGCCACCTGAGAACGAGTTGCTCACGTGCGGAGACCTGGAAGCTGGAAGACGATGTGTGGGGCCAGGAGGCTGGGACGATGGCGGGTGAGGTGGGTCGGGGGCAGGGGCTCTGGGTCAGCACAGCTCACGTGAATGAAGGGCCTGGGCTCCCCTAAACTGCACACAGGTGAGGACGTACCTACATTCTCCCCGCTCCCTTACGCACACACCAAAACAGCCAGCTCGGGGTCACCTGGGACGATGAGCAGTGCCCTGGGCCTTTGGCAGGGACAGCTTTCCTCAACATTTTCCCCGCCTACCCCCACCCCACTCCTGGACCCCCTTGGACTCTCCCCACCACGAGGCCTTAGTGGACCCAGCCTCTGCATTGCCTCTGTCAGCTTGGTCAGTCACCGGGCACAGGGTCAGCGTCCAGGTTGCTTCCTTCCAGTCCCTGCCAGCCTCACAGCCGCCTGCTTCCCCAGCTCCTGCTGCCAGTGCTTAGTCCCGGCCGCCTCGGGCACAGCCCCGTCCATCCAGACCCTGTGCGCTGGCCATCATGCACCCTGGACGGGTGGTGTCTCCCGGGGGCCTCTGATGAAGAAGCCACACGTGTTCTGAATGGTCTGCTCCCGACGGATTGTTGTCCCCACGTAGGAATCTGAGCAAGGACACTGGTGACCCCTTCTTGTCGCAGTGCGCTCCTCTGGATATCCTCTTAGGATATATTTACTCACTCGCTCATTCATTCACGTAGAGTCCTCTGGCCTGTGGCTGTTCGTGGCTTGCAGACTCCTGGCCTGAGCGTGGCCGCCTGCAGGTCCCTCACTTCCTCAGACCTTCAGCTTCTTCCTGTCTCAGGGCCTCTGCACGCACATCCCTCTGCCTCAACTCTGTCCCCTGCTGTCTTCCCCTGGCTTCCTCATCGACCTGCTTCAGGCCTCAGCCAGGCGGTCGGTCACCTGTCTTCTCCCTCATAGTGCCAGCTTTCTCCGCGCCCTGGAAAGGCACTTTGTCAAATGGTGAGAGCTCAGGTTTTTGGGCAAATGACTTCACCTCTCGGGCGTTATCTCATTTCCAGGCTCGAAGGAAGACTAGACTGGCACACAGGGTTGTAGGTCTGTATCATACGTGCACGTTTGAAGAGAACACGGACACGGTAGAGCCCGGCACCTCTTGGCTTCGGGACTGTTAGGCAGTTCGTTCACCTGATGGTTCCTGGGTGTGTTCACGGAGAGCCCCGTGCAGACAGGGCCCGAGTCTGCGCGGTCCCCAGCAGCATGCCTAGTACACATCTTGAGAGTCTGCATCACCAAACCCTGTTCAACCCTGGAGCCGAGAGAAGAGCCTTACAACCCGCCCCTCAAGGAACTTGGTGCAGGAGGAAGCCCCACAGGGAAAGCGGGTTAACAGACTGGGTTTTCCCAGGTGTCCAGAGGGCCGGGGGCGGAGGGGGCACATGGAGTGGGGCCTCCAGTGGGTTGACTGAAGCTAAAAATAGGCCCCCTGGGGCGCAGGCTGCTGGAGCTGACCCGGGGTGGGGCAAGGAGGGCAGTGAGAAGCAGCAGCCAAGACCAGGCCAGAGACCCAAGGGCCTGCCCCTCAGCAGCCGCAGCGGACCTCCCTTACTGGGCAACCTCCAAGCCCACATTTCAGAACCACAGCTCAAAGAGGACATCCTTTCTCTGAGCCCCATTTTTCTGCCTGGGGCTCCTAGTCACAGCTGCTTCTTTTTCTATCCAAACTAGTCGTCATCCTTTGCTGGGGAGCCACGCATGTCTGGGCCTTCGTCCTGCTGCCTGTGCGCCCTGCCCACCCCGGCTCACAGGCCTCCTCCCCTCCCCTCTTCTAGTCCTCCACAGGCCATGTCGCCCTTCTGTGGTGCCTTCTCTGCGCCGCCTCCTCCATGCCTCTCAGGCTGTCCTTGCCTGTGCGCCTCCAGAGGACAGGACATGACCTGACCTATCGTGGCCCCTCAGTAGCCAGCAAAGACTCGGCCCGTGGCTGATGCTCTGAATCTGCCTTTTAGCGGGGGTCCGCTGCCTGCCCAGGCTGGCATGTCCCTGCCCCAACAGCCCAGACATGGGCTTACTGCTCTCCAGCCTGGGACCACCCTGCCCAAGCCTCCTGGAATTGGTGGGCCCCATCTCTCCAGCACAGTCCATCAGCGACCCTGCAGTGCCTCTGTCCCCACACCCCAGGCCTTCTCCTCCCTCATGGTGGGCGTTCACATAGCGTGGGCCAGCGTGTCTAATGGTGAGAGGCCAGCCCTGCTGTTTCTTGGTGCTGTGTTCTCTGGTACGTGCCCTTTGGAGCCCAGTCGAGAAGACACCAGGTGGAAGGGCAGGGGAGCCACCCCTGTGCTCTTCTGACAAGGGCAGAGGTCCCCGAGGTTTTGATCTGCTATACTGTCTACCTGGGCCTCTCCAGTCTACCTGGGAGGCCCTTCTTCTGTAGTCCTGGGTCGGAGCTTGGGGGCTCCCTGCCCGCATCCATTTCTCCTCCCGATGTGCCCGCCAGAACCCTCAGGAGCCGGGAGCCTGTCTGCACAGCGGGGCCCATCTCAGGGCAGGAGAACCAGAGGAGGGCCCTCTGCTTGAGCAGGTCATCTAGGCAGAGACTAGGAAAGGCCATCCAGGCAGGTGGAGCCAGCAGGAGCCAGCAGGAGCCAGGGACAGAGGCCACCTGCTGTGTCTGATAACCAAAGTTGAGGGAAAGAGACTGAGAGACGGCCACTGTGGGGCCAGGGTTGTTTTAACCCAACACGGAAGGAGCAGGGAGGCGAGTAGCTCACCGACCAGGAGAGACGTGGAAGTGAGTCCTTCCTCCACCCTGGTGGCGCTCAGATGGGCAGGGGTCGGGCAGGCACAACAGGGACTCAGGAAGCCATCCACCCCCACAGAGCCAATGTCCTTCCAGCCATTTGGGACACAGATATTGTGTTCAGCCTCAGTTGCCCGATGGCGAGCAGCCCAGCGCGCTCTCGTGGCTGGCCTTTGCCACCCAGTGGTCAGCGGCAAAGCCATTCCCCAGGGAGGCCCCACTTGAGAACCCACCCCAGTGCTGGAAGGGGCTGGCCCTTGGGGGCAGGAGGCCCCCCACTTATAAACACGCCCAGTTACGGGAAGGTTGGGAGGGCTTTTGGTTTTCATTCGACACAGTGATTTCACGGACCCACCCTGACAGGGAGCACGGCGTGCTTGACCTCAGGAGTGGGGAGCGTTGGATTCACCCCAAGAGCCCCACCTCCTGCTGACTGTCTGATGTGGCCCCAGGCCCACAGGCAGCCCAGAGTGGGTAAGGCAGACCCCAAATGCTGCCCTTGGCCTTGGGGCACATCTGGGCCAAGTCCCTTCCCAGAATCTGGTGGCTCTGGGGTGGTAGACTGTGGGCCTCAGCAGCCCCCCACACAGCAAGCTGGCAGAGCCACCAGGGACACCTCTCAGAGTGCCTGCAGTGACCACACGGGCACAGAGACAGCTGCTGACATAGGCGGGCGCCGGCATAGCTCTCACACGTGGCATCGCCTTGTTGCACGGAGCGCTGCCAGGGCCGAGTTCACAGCCCCACAAGGACATGGACCAGGCTCTTCTCAGAGCCACCACCATTTCCTCTGTCACCAGGGCCACCAGAGAGGAGAGGCCAGCACTGGGTGCCTCACCTATGTTCCGTGGCCCTTACCTTGTGTGAATCCGCCTGCTGACCACTTGCGATTGGGGTGGCGCCCATTTTACCACGGAGGAGCAGTGAACTCCTGCCTGGAGAGCAGCACACAACGAGCCCTGCCCTGGGCTCAGCCTCAGCCCAGGGGACAGCCCAGCGCCTGCTCACACTGGAGGACAGCTGCTGCCACAGCCGGAGCGGGGGCCCATGGGGGCGGCCGAGCGGTGGTGGCCCTGCAGGCGGGAAGCTGGGGTTGAGTGGTAAGCTGCCCCCAGGTGACTTTAAAATGGAAGGCACGAACCCTAAGTTTTTGTGATGTTTTCATAGTCGTCCATGTCTTGTGAAAGTGCTTTACCTCATGACAACGTAGTCAGGGCTTTCCTACGTCCTCGGAGAACTCCAAATATGATTGACAGTTATTGACAAGTCACGGTCATGATTAAAACAAACTGGGACTAAAGGGGTGCGGTCCTTCAGCGTAGTCAGACAACCCAAGACTTGCTGGGTAGGCCATTCTGACTTCCAGTGTGCGGCTCTGCTGTTGCTCGGAGGCCTAGAACTTTCCTCCATCCGTTCTCCACTCGTTTATTAAGCAGACATCCATTCTGTGAGGGAGAGATGGCACGAGGGGCTTCCGGGGAAGCATAGAAAGGCCAGGGCCCGTGTGGAAGACTGAGCGCTGCCTGGCCCGGCCGCGGCCTGTGAGGGGAGCCCTGGGCGCGGGGGCCGGGGGGCAGGATTGGCGTCGTGGTACAGACACTTCCTGTTGCTCATCTCAGACCCTTTGCTTCCTCGTCACCGTGTTTTGTGAGGTTGAGGGCAAGTTTTAGCCACCCGAGAAGGAGGAGCAACTTGAGAAGAACTTTTGTCAAAGTAAGAAACTTCGCCAGAACACTAGCTCGCTGGGGCTCAGCACCTGAGAGGGCAGCCCTCAGCTCCCCGCCCCGTGCCCGCCGCCGCCTTCCTTGGTGCCACCCGCACGCCTCTCAGCAGCCAGAGGCCTTGCCGACAGGTGTCAGGCCTGCCCCAACCCTTCCTCTTCCAGTGGCCTGTGCGTCACACACACGGGCACCCAGGACTCTGTCTTCATGGACACCCCGACCTCTCTGGCCTCCTAGCTGTCCCCCACACCTGGCTCCTTGCCCTGGAGCCCCTGCCTGGTACTGCTTGGCCTGGATGCGCCACCCCCTGGCCATCACGCCTCTCTTAAGATGTCATCTTCCCAGGCACCGTCTGCAAAGCAGTGAAGCTCCCTGCCCTGCTGCGCTTCTGCCAGGCAGCCTTCAGCACCAACACCTTGGCCTTCTGGAATGGGCCAACCTCCCAGGAATGTGAGCGCTGCCAGGACTGTAGCCCAGTGCCCCATGCAGGGCCTGCCCACAGCAGACACTCAGTAAATGTGTTTGCACAAGCAAATGAACAGGCCGTATGACTGTTGGACAAGCTCCGAATTTCTCCTGATCTCCAGAAATAGTGAAGCTGCTGTGCTTTGCTTCCAAAGGGCGGAAACAGAATCTTCTGTAGCCCCCTACTAGGAGACCCCTTTGGCACCAGCAGTCCCCTGCTTCCCAGGGGGCATAAGAACCCTCCTGGGTTGGGGTAGCCTTCCGTGACCTTGAGATGCTCGGCCGCGTTCTAGGCCCCAGCCTGTTGACAGGAGGGTGAACCCATCTGGGGAGGTGGGGAGGACACTGTCATAACTGGTGCCAGTGCCCTCTGTCCTGGTTGAGTTAGGGGTCGTGGAAATGGGCATGGAAGGAGCGAGTTGGTTAGGAGAACAAACATTCTCTGAAACCCAGCAGGTCCATGGTTCTCAGGCAGGCAGCGTCTGCCCCACATGTTCTGTTGCCTGACCTCACTCCTCGCGTCTTGGGTCGTTGGCACCCTCTTTACCTGTGTGCTGTGAGTCACCTGCCCAGACTGTCAGGTCTGCCAGCAAAGAGATCTGGTCTGGCCTGCTCCTTGTTGCCCTGGGTGCCTGGGCAGTGTCGGGCCCAGCAGGTACCAGAGCAGTCCCAGAGAGATGAACCAGGAGCATGAGTGGATGGAGGATGCAGTGCTGTTTCAGAGTGAGTGCCGGGCACTGTGGGAATCAGGGAGGCCTTCTGGAAGAAGCATGGAGCTGACCTAGACGGGCTTGCACTGCAGCATGCCCCCAGAGGTGGGTCAATGCCTAGCCTTTGGGAGTGGCACTGAGGCTTCTTGCTATCTCCTCCCCCCCGCCCCCCATCTGAAGAGCAGCATGACCAGATGTGAGCAGAGCTGGGAACTGCTGGGCCTCCTGCTCCTGGTGGCTGCCGACAGCCCTCAGTACCCAGGGCCGGCCCAGAGCCAGCCTCTGTCAGCACCAGGCCAGGGAGCTCCTGAGGCCCATGAGCCTGGGGATGGAAGAACCTTGGGGGCCTCCATACTCAGGGTGGTGGTTGTTGGGAAGAGGGACCTGCACCGCAGTGAGTGAGCAGGTGATTGTAGATGACAGTCGTGTAGGCAGAAATGAGATGGAGGGAGCCAGCAGTCCAGGGCCTGGCGCTGGAGACATGCAGGCGGCTGTCAGGTGGACACTGCCTGTGCTGTCGGTGCAGCCCATCTCAGGGCATGCCCGCTGTCGGCGGGTGAGCCATGCAGGCTCGCCAGGTGGGTGAGTCAGCCCCGCACACATACCTTCCTCCCTGGGCCTGAGTGCTCCAGGCCGACCCAAGCCTGGATCTGCCTCCGAGGGGCTCGGAAGGGGTGGACAGCAGGGCATTCTCCTGGCTGCAGCCTTCACAGGCCAGGGAAGGGATAAACCGTTGGAGCAGAGCTGTAGCTGTCAAATCAAGAGCATGGACAGGGACCACTGAAGCTCACTGCCCACCCTTCCCTGTCAGCGGAGAGGACAGCCGGTGCCGGCCCACCTCTCCTCTGCTCTGGAAACGGGGCTGATACAGTAATCAGGATGCCACATATGGACCCTGCAAGATGACTGCTCCCCGGGCCTTTGTTCGCCTTCATTATTCTGGATGAGAGTTTTTTTCCCAAGTCATAAAAATGACATTTTTAATATGTGGAATTTTTTTTAAAGAAAAGCAATATGAAGAAGACTTTTATTGTCAATAAGCTCTACCTTTTAAACCAGTTATCTTAGTTTCTGCTCTAGGTATTTTAATTGAAGATTAACTGCTGTTAAAGAGTGTACATATTGAGGGAGTGAGTGTTTGGAGCATTAAAATTCAGTTCCCTCGGTGGCAGGGACAGTCTCTGTGGGGGCCACTAGGAACTGCGCCCCCACCAGGCTCGGGGGCTCTCCGGGGAGGAGGCACCTACAGGAAGGCAGGGAGGGTAGGTGAGGGGAGCCGAGGAGCAGCGGGGGCAGACCGGGGGAAACCCGCCCTCAGAGCGGACGTCAGACCGCGTGTCACGGGGCCTGGAGTGCAGACCTGGCCACGCGCTCCGAACTCTGGTCCGTGTCACCGGTGCTGCCGCCCAGCCCTCTCAGCTGTCACTGAGCCTCAGCTCTCGAAAAGTTCCCAGGCTCAGGCACTGTCCTCTAGTGATTCCCTAAGACTGACTCAGCGGCCACCATGTTCCAGCGGGTCTCTTGTTTAAGAGGCTGTGTGTGTGCGTGCGTGTGTGTGTGTGCACGCCCACGCGCATGTGTGTGACATTGGAGCCCAGCTCACCGTCAGTACCGCCATCTGTGGTACAGACAATACCATGGGAGGCAGCCCAGCTGTGTCCCAGGCTGTAGTCACCACGCTTTCCCCTCCCTGCCCTGCTAGCCCCTATTCATGGGGGCTGGGTCCACTCCCTCTGACCAGTCGGGTGCCCCACGCTGTCCCTGCCCTGTGCTGAGGGGAGTCTGAGCCCAGGGGAAAGAGCCAGAGTCCGTGTTTGCCCCACATTTCCCTGCCGGGGAGCAGGTCTCCAGATCGCACCTCCACCAGACAGCCGGTACCTGCCCATCTGCTCCTGCACTGCCTGTGTTCGCAGGCCCGATGACTGGGGGATAGGACCTGGTAGGCGGGCAGGGGCACTCTGACCCCTGCGGTGTCACCATGAGAGAGAGCCAGCTGTGGGGACTCCTCCCGGGTGGGCTGCACACCGACAATGGCCCCGAGGGAGCCCTGACTGCCTGACTGAGTGCCTCATGGCTCTGCAGTCACTTCAGGAGGGCACAGCAGGTGGGACTCTGGCCCCGCCACCCTGCGAGGAATGGGCACAACCTGCTGTGGATGGCCTCGGTGGTTCAGGACCCGCACCGGCCTTCAGGAGCTGCTAGTCCCAAGAGTAAGAGCCATGTGACAACAAACTTGCCTCCCTCTCATGATTGAGCTCCGTCTGAGTTATTCCCTGCCTGTTTCATAATGGTTTTGTCTTAAAACAAAATCCTTCCTTCTGCATAATGCACTGGCCTTCCCTCCCCACGCACCCCCCAATCTCCAAAGCCTTGACGACATTATAATTTCAATTTACACAGTGTGGGAAAGACTTCGGCAAAGGGTCCTTTTTTGTTTTTGAAGAATTCATCATTGCTGCTAAGAAGCTTAATACAAATTAAAGGAGGAATTAGGCAACATTAAGACATCAAAATGGGGGTGCGGGTGCCGGTTGCCTCCGCCTCCACCCAATCAAAGGGCCCGCGGAGCCGTGGCGAGCGCCTCGAGATCCTTGGGAAACGCGCCGCTCCAGTAAAGGACGGTCTGTCACCCGCCTCCCCCTAATTCCCTTTGTTGCAGGGACAGCGGAGTACATGTCTGATAAAAACTTAATCACCTTATCTTTTTAAAGCAAATTGCATCTTTGTTTACACATGGGATCCATAGCAGGGAAAGGCGGGAAGCCAGGCCGCCCTCCTGCCCGCAGCCGGGGATGCTGGTGGCTTCCGCTACGGGATAAACACGGGACACCGGGCCTGACAGAGCTGGTGGGAGGGTTCCAGAGCGGCCGTCACCCTCAATGCTGCATTCGGGGACCCCAGCGGAAAAGGAGCCCTCTGCTGCCAACCCCTCCAGCCAAGTGTCACGTGTGTCTCCTAACCCACTAGGACTCCCAGCACAGTGCCCACCTCTGGGCCTTCCTCTGAAATCCATACTGTCCTCCAGAGCCAAGCTCCAGCAGGGCCCCTCTGCCCTGCCTCTGCTTTACTCTGCTCCGCCTCCGACTGCCAGGCCGTGGGTGGCCCGTGCGCTTCCACTGGTCACCTGCTAGACGGGACAACGGTAGCCCACGAGCGTCAGACATGACCAGACCCTGCCCTGCATCCTGCCCTGGCCAAGGTCCCTTCCTTCCGGCCAAGGTCACTTCCTTCCGGCCCAGGTCCCTTCCTTCTGGCCAAGCCCCAGCAGCTCACCTTCATGGGCAGCCGTAGTAGCCAGGTCAGAGGTCCTGATGGCCACTGCACAGCCCACGGCGCCACCACCTCAGAGCAACTTCATAACCAGGGCGAGTGAGCAACACCCACTCTCCAAGTGATAGTGGAGCCCACCCAGCAGCAGTACCACCACCCCGTGTGAGGGGCCTCAGCCCCACTGCTCAAGGCCACCTCATCAAGGGGCTCACAGGCCGGGCATCCAGTTCAGCCTGGAGGCCTGGCTAAATTCAAGGCCCTCTGTGGTCACCCGGACTGGCCGGCCACACATCAGCCCAGCCCAGCTGCCAAGAGCTCCGAGCTCCCTAGCTGTTCTGTCATCACCAAGATGCTGACCCCAAAAAGGACCCTGGCCCCTGACCCCGGATCTCTTTTTGCCCTATCATTTTGACTCCAAAGCTGCTTGTTTCAGGAGGGGACGTGCTGGACTGGCTGGAGTTGGCTATAGCCCCGTGGGGCCGCCAAGGGGGCCAGTGACCCCAAGCTCTTTGCAAGGGTTCAGTTCCCACTGGGGGGTGCAAGCCGCCCACCAGCGTGGAGGCCTCTCTTCCAGTCTGGCCCCCAACATGAAAGCGACGCCAGCAATTGGAGGCAATTTGCCGGCCTTTGATGGCCATGTCAGGGCGGCACCCGCGGCCAGGGCTTGGGAAACAGTTGTGCTTCCCGCATTCTTCCCTGATTACCCCGAGCCAAGCCAAGACCCAGCAGCCTCCAGCCCATTGTGCTTTTGTGTGGAGCTGGCGCTCGGTGAGAAAGGCCAGCCTGGCCCTGGGAGAGTGTCCTCCAGGAAAGCCACGGGTAGCAGCGTCACCCCCAGGGTCACAGAGGCCCACCCCCACTGCATCCTGGGGTCTCGGCTTCAAGAATGCCAAGGTTTGGGGAGAAAGCACAGGAGGCCGGTGAGATGATTGGGATAACAGCCGTCGTGTGAGCTCACATGCCCACCCTGCTAGGTGGGGAGCCAGGCTCGGTCACACGCGGTAGCTCACCTGCTCTCTAAGTCTGGGCTTCCTCCTGGGCCGCTGGTGGGCAGCAGGTATTTCTTGTCTGGTGAAGCGTTTTTTTCCTCTTATGCCCTACAGACAGCGTGAAACCATATGCATTCCCTTCGTTTCACGCGGCATGCCTCCCTGAGCCCGCGAGCCCGGCCCTGCGCCCCACACTGAGAGCCGTCCCCTCTCACAGGCCGCTGTGGGACAGACCCAGATACAGCGATGGCAAGTCAGGCTCAAGCAGGCACCTGGGAGGGCTCCCACTTGGCCCGAGCAGGTGAAGGGCCACCTTTAGGTGGAGACAGCGGCTGAGCCCAAGTTGGCCGGATAGAAAAAGCAAGAAGAGCAGTCCAGACAAAGGGAGGCCTGCTTGATTTCTCCTGGCTGAGCTGGGTGTGGGGATGCGGCTCGGAGTCGACGGGGGTGAGACGCAGAGGTGGGTACATGCTGAAGATGCAGACACCAACTTAGAGGACGGACACTCTGCTGTGATTGGAACCAGGCCCGGTCCAGGTGCCTGCGGGCAGACTCCTGCGTCTGTGCTCCAGCACTTGCAGCAGCGCAAAGAAGCCGTGAGCATCCTGCCCTGAGGTCTGCTTGGCCCCAGCTTCGTGGGGTAGGGCCTTCGGCTAGAGGTGGTCACGAGCTTCCTGGCCAAGGGAAGCTCTGAGAGCCTTAACTGGGATGTGGAGACAGACCAGTCCCAGGTGATGGCCACCTGTGTGCCCCCTGGGGGACCCTCTCCTTGCCTCCCCAGGTGCCCAAGGATCCAGCAGCCAGGCTGTGCTGGGGGGACACTGCCTCCTCTGGCATGGGTCTGGGTGCAGGAGGCCACAGCAGTGGGCGTTGGGAGACGTCCCTGTGAGTAACTCAGGATCACAGCAGGAACTGTGACATGGAGAAAAGCAGGAGGAAAGAGAGTGCACTGACACCCGCACTTCTGAAGCCTGACAGCCTGACGGCCAGCCTTCCAGTCTTTTCTCTGCCACTCACAGCCACAGCTGAACTCCCCCTCCTGACAGTTTTGATTTCAATGAATGTCTAATGTCAGTCTGTCTCTACATGGCCTCAGTCTCATCTCAGGTGCCACTCCCCACCCGCAACACCGCCCCACAGCAAGTCGTCACTGCCCTCCGCCTGGTGCCGGACCCGCCACGGCTTTGGTCAGGTAGCCTCCCTGAGTCCAGGGCTGCCTGCCTCCCCAGAGCTGTGCACCTCGGACGGCCGCCCCACGATCCGGGCCACCCTGCCCTACGCACAAGGGTCAAACGCCGCCCTGCGTGCGGACGCTACACACGGCTCGGCTCTCGGGTGGCACGTTGGGGCTGAATTCCGGGAGTGGGTGCTCAGGCCACACTGCAGTCATCCTGGGAGCTGACTGGTTGTGCTTCCCCAGCAGGGCCCCCCCCCAACGCTGTCACCCCGCCGCTTTGTCTGCGCACTTGTGAGCCAGGGAAGTTCTCGGGGCGGTGTGTAGCGGCGAATAGAGAGAAATTCCTGCATGGTGGGCTTTGTACTCCCATATTCCTATGTAAGGGTGTGTGTGAGGTGAGAGCAGCTGTCTGCCAAAATAGGAGGGGGGCCAGGGTCCTGCGGGGGGCGCAGAGGGTCTGGAAGCCTCACCCGGAAGTGGCATTTGCATGGCGATTTACAGGTGAACCTGGGCCTTTGGATCCCTGGGGGCAATCTTCCCGCTGACGCCGGGGAGCCGTGCATGTCTTCAGCCATCAGACCTCCTGGCACCAGAGGGAGACAGGCCGCCATTTGTTAGGGTCTGGTGCCAACCACCTTCTCTGTTTGCAGAAGGAAGTCCGTGGCTCTGATTTGGGGAGTCAGCGAACACAAGGGCCCCCGGTGGAGTGCGCCTGGTGCTGTGAGCCGGGCCGCCTGGGAAGAGGGGGACGTGGGAGTCAGAGGCCAGGAGCTGCAGACAGCCTGCCCCTCCTCCAGTTGTTGCCAGGGGTGTCCAGGCAAGGGGGTGGCCCCTAGGAGAGAGGACTGGAGTGTGGTCCTCACTGGCACATGGCTCCCACATGCTCAGGGACCCTCCTTGGTTTGGGCTCCCACGGAGCAGAGACACTCCGTGGAGATGGGACCCAGCAGCAGCACAGTCGCATGCTTTCACCTGTCCTCCAGAGCCATGCTCACCCCCACCTGGGACTTGGTCTGCAAACTCCCTTCACCCCTGGCTCTTGCCCTGCCTGTTCAGGGAAGCCTGCCTGTGGCACACACTCCTGGTGACACGGGTTTGTCTCCTTATTGCCCCGGCGGCTGGATTACCGCGCTGGCCCGCGTGCTGTCCACTTCATTCAGACAGTCAGCTCTGTGGGGGCCGAGCCCTGGTCTGCGTGTTCGCCAGCATTTGCCTCCGCATCCTGAAGGTTCCGTGAGTGTTTGTAGCGGAGGCACAGGAGCCGCTGGGCAGCTCGGGGTGGCCTGTGGGAGAAGCACAGCGGGCAGTGCCTGAGTCTGGTTGCTGTGGGCACAGGTCCGACCGTCCAACACATGGCTGCCCCTCGCGTCCCTCCGTTACCACTCAGCTGAGGGGAAAGGCCAGTGCAATGCAAAGCAGACTTGTGCCACGAGTCCACACGGCCCAGCAGCCCAGTCTCGGCTGATGAGGCTTTCTGGACAATGCATCCAGGCGCCCCAGAATGGAACAGAGGTAAGAGAGCCTGACCATCTCAAAAGAGCAGTTAAACGGCCAGGGCTTCGCCAGCACCAGGTAGGTTTTCCAGCTCTGCCTGCTTTGGGCAGCGCGACGTGCGCTCTGTGTGTAACGAGAGCCAGCACGGGCGAGATGGGCCACAGATTGGGCCACGCCTGTCTCCCCAGGCCGGCGCAGACGCCGGGGAGCCGTGCATGTCTTCAGCCATCAGACCTCCTGGCACCAGAGGGAGACAGGCCGCCCATGCCATTTGTTGGGGTCTGGTGCCAGCCACCTTCTCTGTTTGCAGAAGGAAGTCCGCGGCTCTGATTTGGGGAGTCAGATACCTGCAGCCCTGGCGCTTGCCCTCTGGGGCTGGCCTAGGGCCATTCCCACACCGAGGACCCATCCCAGAGGCTCACGGGCCAGCCTGTGTGTGAGCTGTGACTAGACACGCGCGGCTAGCAGGAGGGCTCCCCGTGCCGATTCTCAGGCCCCTGAGTCCTGGTGCCCTGTCGACATCAACTGTGTCACCGGTCTCCCCATGAGGGTGCAGCTTCACGATGTCTGCAGTCTCCTCTCTACCCGTGAAGAGAGATGGGGTCCTCATGCAGTGGGCCACCTGTGACTGACTCCAGAGATGTCTCTTATCCCCTTTCTATGCCTCTAGGAGCCACAGAGCAGGTACAGAGGCTCCCGTGGCCTGCATCTCTTCGTCAGAGCCATTCGGGAGCCCCCCGCTGCCCCCCGAAGAGGGGCTGGAACAGCCGCCTGCACATGCCATCGGCTGTAGCCCAAAGTTCAAATCCTGGCCCTTCCCGACCCATGTGGCCCTCAGTCGAATCCCCACGCTCCCCGGGGCACCGTTTTCTCCTGTGTAGAACGGCAGGGCTGCCAAGGTCTTCGGCAAATGCACTTGATGACCTGGCCTCAGCCAGGAATCACAACCCCCTGCCCACTCTGCCCCGCCCCCCCTGCCGGTTGAGACCCAAAAGCCTGGGCCCCCTGGCACTGAGGCCTCTCCTGGCTTCTCTCCTCAGGGAAAAGGTCGGTGCCAAAACAAGCCTGGGGTTCAGGAGACAGCAGGTGCAGAGCAGGGAACCCCAGGGCATGTAGGGAGGGAGCCCTGCGCCTAACCCGGCTACAGCCCCTCTGTGCAAAAGTAGGGGTGTCCCCTCTGGGGGACACAGACCTGTCAGGACCCCTTGTTTGGTAAAGTTATATCCCACTGTCCCTTGTCAGTCTCAAGTTGTCCCCTAAGCTCCCATCGCCAGTGCCTTGCTGACCCTAACACCAGGATGCCCCAAAGGGCAGGGAGGCCTGCGGGCACTGAGTGGCTTGTTCCAGAGTGCTCTGCTGTTGCAGGGCAGCGCCGGGCGGGAGCCAGAGCCTCCACCTGTGCTCAGGGCGGCTCCCGGTCTAGCCCTGGTGGGTGGCCCACACAGAGGCTGCACACCCGGCCACCAGGCCCAGATGGGGTCTCGCACTGGCATTTGTGGACGAGTGGGACTTTGTTGGCAAGGAGAGGAAGTGTGTTCCAGGCAGAAGGAATAGCAAATGCAGAAGCTTGGCTCAGTCTGTGACAGCAAGCCCAGGAATAGACAGGTATTCCCAAGGATGCTGGGAAGCAGGAGGGCGGACTGAAGAGTGGGTGGGAGCCCAGCTTTCAGCAGGAAACAGAATTCCACTCGGTGTCCAGCCAAAGGGAGTGAGCCAGTCAAAGGGACTGGTTAGAGGTGGTGGAGAGCGGCCAGGGGTGCAAGGGGTAGTGTCTGCCAGCGCCCAGGGAGGAGGACCTCCAAGAAGCCGGTATCAGCACTCCAACTGCTCTGTCGTCCTGCCCCTGGCTGCTGTGGCTCCCATGATGGAGCCCGGCCACAAGCCACAGGGCTCAGCCGTGCATCTGCCAGATGAATGTGGGTCTGGGCAGGAGAGAAAGCTCTGGAAGTATTTAGAGCAGGGGCGGGACACAGCTGCTGGTTGTGGGGCTGCTCTCCATACGGGTTCGAGTGTCGGGGGTGCAGGCCAAGCAGGCTGTGCGCCAAGCAGGCTGTGCTCCAGGCAGGCAGCGCAGTCGGTGCGTGATGGGGTGGAGAGAGCCCCCAGCCTCGGGTCCCTTTATCGGCCAGGAGGCAGGCAGGCAGGCGCAGTATGTGCAGTGTGGCGAGCAGACAAGCTGGGGCGTGGCGGAGTGACAGGCTCTCCCTCTATACTTTGCAGGTGGCCTCAGCCCTGAGTCCAAGAAGATCCTGACACCTGCCCTGAAGAAGCGCGGCCGGGCTGGCCGAGGAGAGGAGGCCAAGCAGGAGGAGGGTGCGGAGCGGCCTGAGCCCACACAGCACGTGACACTCAGCCTGTCTTTCAAGCGCTACGTCTTCGACACCCACAAACGCATGATCCAGTCTCCCTGAGTGCCCAGGGGCCACCCAGGACCACCTCGCCCGGGCCTAGGCTGGACCACAGTGCCAATGGCCCATCCACATGTGCCTCAGCCTTCTCCAGTCTGTGCCCACAGGCATCAGGCCCACAGGCCTGGCCCTCAACCCAGCGAGAACCCTGGAGATGGCGCGGGACGGTGTCACCAGTGCTGGGACCAGAAGGCTTGGTCCCTCTACCCTTGCCCCTCCCACAGGGTCAGCACCGGGGCCCAATAAGGAATGGGCCTCAGTTGGCCCCATCCTGCCCGCAGGCAGCTAGGCATTCACCAGCTGCAAATAAATGTCCCGTGACCCATCCATTCTGCTGGTCTCTGCAATTTCACTGAGGTCCCCAGGTCTGTTCTCCGGGGACATCACCAGGCCTCCTGCTGATGGCAGACCTGGGAGAAGGTGCCAGGCTTAGCTCAGTGGACTGAGGGGCCTCATGGGGTGTCTCTAGGGGCCTCCTGAACCTTGAGGGGGAATGGGGTCCCTGGGCTCCCAGCTGAGTCCAGCTGAGTCCAGGGAGAGTGCTGTTGTGTGGGCATCGTGCGCTTGGACGCTCCACACCTGGTGCTGGGGAAGCAGGGCCCCAGGGCAGCAGCAGGCTGGAGGGCATTCCTCCATTCCAGACTAGGGGTTCCCAGGCCCCTCCCAACAGTTTGGGACCCACACTCTCCCCAAAGCCTGGCAGCGAGGGTGGACGGCAATGTCACAGCATGCTGTCACCCCTAAGCTGACCTGAGTTGGGCCCTCCAAAGCCCAGGAATCCCTGTTCTTGCTCCTTCGCCGCCCCTGCACCCGAGGCCGGAGCTGTTGATCCCTAAAAATGGGTGAACTGGTGAAACCGACCAATTGAGCAGAAGCCAAAGCTTTTAAAGACATTTGTAGGATGAACAGATGTTCCAACGTTCCTTTATTTGGCCTCCAGACAGACGTAGAGGCCTCCCTTTTATCCCGGTAATCGGTGCATTATGCTTTAATTTGCAAAAATGGCATTAAAAATATTAGCAGGGGCAGGTTGTGATCAAATGACTTGAGATTATTAAGCCCTAGAGCTGAGGGCAGAGGAGGAACGGCTCTGCAGAACACGCTGTCCCCATGCACAGCGGCCCTAATTAAACACCCAGCACAGGCCAGAGCTCCTCATGCTAGAGGGCGCGTTGACTGTGTCAGGCCCAGCTGACCCTCACCGGTCCTCACAGGGACCCAGACATCAGGTGAGCAAGCCCAGGCAGCAGCTGAGGGCTGGCCTGGCCTGGCCCCATGTCTCTGACTGGGAGTGAACTGGGCGGGGAGCTGGCCAGTGCCCCCAGTGGGGCTCATTCCTCCCCCAAGCGGGGAAGCTCCTGGAGCCGTCGCAGCTTCTCAGAGCCCCACTGCCACCACTGGGAGCAGCTCCAGTAACGGGTGCCTCTCACCAGACCCCTCTCCTCCAGCTCCACCCCTGACCTGTGGGTGGGCTTCCCAAAGGCAGCGGACCGAGGCTCTCAGTCAGGACTCCAAGGATAGGCCCGGCTGCCCCCGGCTCTGTTGGTTCCCAGGGGAGTAGACGAGCCTTGAAGCGCACCTGCAGATGCCAGGCTGGGCCATCCACTATGCGCAGCTACTCAGCCTATAGAGTGGGCATAGTTGGGAAACGGAGGTGAGGAGGGAGCTGAACTCTGAGCTCGCCTCCCCAGAAGTGCCCTGTGGGTGAGGGAATCTCTACCCATCATCAGCCTCAGTGTGTGGGGTCCCGAGGTGGAGCTGCTGGGTTCCCCCAGCCAGGCCAAGTCCTCCCTGACCAGAGTGACATGACCTTTCCCTTAGGGTGCCTGCGGGCTGGGATGGAGAGTAGCCCTGGCCTCAGCACAGGTCCCTGCTGCACAGACAGTGTGGCCTTGGGCACATTACTGTCCTGCTCTCCATTAAGGAGTCTCAGGTCGCGGAGAGGGGTGCTCAGTCAGCAGGAACTAGATCTGAGGAAGACCCATGGGTGGATGAAGTCACTGCCAGGTTCAGATTCTGGACCCCCCCCGCCCCATCAGCCCTGGAGCCTCGGGCTAGTCCCCTGGCGTCTGTGCCTCAGTATCCATGTGTCAGACAAGAATGAAAGCAGCTGCTCCACAGGGTGGCTCAGTCACTAGCAGCCCTGGGAGCAGGGACAGCAGACTCGTCTCCCCACTGCAAGCGAGGGGCCGCCAACCCCAACGAGGGCCGCGACAGCCCCTAAGCCAGCACAGCCCGCGGCAGCCTTTTCCGGGCCTCTGGGGGCTGCACACCCAGCCACAGCTTCCCCACCTGAAGACAGTGCTCCTCAAAGTAGAGAGGTGGGGTTCAGCTGGACCCAGCTGAGGCACTGGGGCGGGGCACAGCCATGCTATGGGCAGGCAGGGCGGCCTGAGAGAGAGGCCGATGCCCCCGGAGAGCCCCTATCAGGCCTGGCATCTCTTGAAACCCGAGTGCCCATTAGCTGGGTCGGGCCAGAGCACAGCCTTTGAAGGGAATGTGTAGCCAGGGAGGGTGGGCAGGGGTGGGGGCTGGCGCCCCGTGTCCTGACGGCCAAGGTCCCTCTTCCCCTCACTCCAGCACCACCAAGGAGATGTCCCAAGCCCTTGGCCAGCTCAGGGCCTCCCTGCTGATAAGGAGAGGGCTAGGGCCAAGCCAGCACAGCACTGTCCCAGGAAGAAACTTCAGTCCACCCATCACCCATGGAGTGGCCTGGGAAGCAGACTCATTTACATGTGGGGAGTGGGGGGAGCGGGGGGACACGAACTCAACTGGTCTCAGTTGAGAGCCATTCCCTCAAACTGAGCTGGGATTTGAACCTGGGTTCTGAATGTCTCCCCGGCATCCCAATGTCTTGGGTGTGTCCTCGAAAAAGAGGTGCCCTCTAGGGCCCTGCTAGGGGTTGGGAGCAGATAGGGGCAGCAGAGCCCGCCTGCGCCCCGCCTGCTTGCCAGAACGGAATGAAGTCATGGGCAGGCGTCCTGCCATGGGCTGGGGCAGGAGGGGCAGCAGTGATTGGCAGGCCCCCGACCAGCAGAGCTAATGCACCAGCAACAAGATAAGGCTTATCTGGAAATGTCCCTGGAATCGAGACTCTGATGGAAACAGGCTTCTGGGTTAATATATTTTTGATAGATAAAGTCTCGTAAACGGGAAGCCCTGGGGGCCCTGGGGCAGGAGAAGGGGCAGCTTCTGTTCTCCCAGGCCTCCTGTCCTGGCTCTGTGTGTGTGCGTGTGCGTGTGTGTGCGTGTGTGTGCGTGTGCGTGTGCGTGTGTGTGTGTGTGTGTGTGTGTGTGGTGTGGCGTGTCTGTCACCTTCATGTCTGGTCTGTCTGTGTGAGATGTGAGGAAGGTGTAACAACAGTGTCAGGTCAAGGGGCACCTGGTGGTGACACGTGCGTGTCCAGGGCTGGTTTGTCCCCTGGCCACAGGGGCTCATGGTTTTGGGGGACCTCACGGTGGCTCAGGGCCCTCCATGCCAGCTCACCTGGATTGATCAGGCCTCCTCAGGCCTCCCAGCCTCCCCTGTCTGGGCAGCCTCCACTCGGGCTCAACATTCCAAGTTCCCTTCTGAAGACCAAGGCCAGCCTGCTCATGGCCTCCCACTTCCTTGTTCAGCCTTGGCTGCCCACTGGGGCAGTGACTGGGGAGGGGAGGCCTCCCTGCAAGGGGCCACCTGGGCAAGGTCTTGAAGAGAGAGTAGGAGTTTGCCGGGGAGAAGGGCATGTGCACAGGGAACAATAGGAGTGGGGCCAGCAGAGAAGGGATGAGGTCATGGCTCGCAGTCCTCCCCAGCCCCTGCCAGGCCTCCAGGAGCCTACACACCAAAGCCCTGATTAAAAAGAGTAATTAGCGCTTGGCTGATAACAGGTGAGTCATTAATTAGCCCAGCTCAGCAGCACCAGGGCTTGACTGCTGGGGAGCAGAGGCAGCCAGGGGATGCTGAGTGAGAAGGGGTGCTGTATGCTCCCTGGAGAGCAGCTGCCTGACTCTGGGCTCACAGGGGCTACTGTGGGACCCCAGTTCCTCCGCCGAGTGCCATGAGGGCAGGAAAGGACCAGGCAGTGAAGGGCACAGCTGGGAGGGTATGTTAGAACCAGGTTTCAGGAGACGCCCTGGCCACCAGCTTTGGATGCTCTGGCCTCTAGGTCCCCCGAGAGTCTCCAGGGCCTGAAGGTCAGGGGCTCAGAGGGTTGGAGGATGTGCCAGGACTGGTGGTGACTGACCACAGGGAGCCTAGGGGAGGGAGCAATGCTGACTGAGACCCTGGGAGGGAGAGGACATTTGGGGAGGTTGGGGGACTGGGGACAGAGATGGGTTTGGGAAGAGGCCCACAGTTACTCATTCCCCATTTATTGAACAGGCCCTGAGGTCCGGTCCCCACAAGACTCACAGCCCTGTGTTCCCTGGACCATCCCCTCCGGCTCCCCTCCTGCCCCACCTGCTGGGACCCCTGTGCTTTGCCACCCCCACCCAGCCAGAGATCCTGCACCCGAGCCTCCCATGTGCCCCACACGAGGTATTGCTCAATCCCCCAGGGTCCCCGTGTTATCACTGGTCTGGTGGGGAGACAGCACAGCAGAGAAACAGCCACTTCCCGCGGCCACATCTGGGGCTCCAGATAAAGGCCCGCAGCGCCCAGGCCAACCTGAGAGCTGGGGTGGGGGTCAGGTACAGCCACACGCCTTGTTCCCCAAGGGACACCCCACTGACTCAGCCCTAGGCCTCCAGACTCCCCATAAGGTCACTTCCTTGCAGGCCTGCATGGAGGAGCTCATTCCATTCATTCCTCTGGGGGCAGAGCCTCTCTCCTGACTGCACACCCCACCCCAACTCCTACCCTGGCTCCCACTGAGACCCAGCTAGTCGAGGCAGGTGACCAAAGGGGCACTGGAGTCAGGCACATCTCGTCACAGCAGTGCTCCTTGGGCTCTTGCGGGCAGTGACCCAGCAAACATGACTGCCTGCCTTCCTCCCTCAAGTGCCCTGCTGGGGCCCCTGTGTCTTCACCATCTCTCTATCCTTCACACATGACCTTGGCTCCAGCCAAAGACAGGTTCACTTCTCCCACCCACCATACCCTGAGGCCCGCGTCCCAGCCTGAGTGATGTTCAGCATGGAACCCTCTGGGCAGCCAGCTGAGGGTGAGCAGGTTAGGGGGACAGTACCTGAGGTATGGGGACTTGTTACCTGCAAAGGGAGACTGAAGTATCCTTAGCTCCCTTTTCCCCTTCCTCCCTGCATGTCCACTCCACCCCGCCGCCCCCCAGACATGAACACACCCTCTAGGTCCTCTGCTGGGCCCCCTCACCCACCTCTCAAGTTTTCTCTGGGGGTGAGAGGGACAGAGAAGGGCTCCCTCCCGGCTGGGAAAATGGGACGGCAAAGGACAGGCCACAGCTACAGGAAGAGGCCTCAGAAGCCGAGATTCCTAAGATTTCCAGAGCTGCGGCCCAGACCTGAACCTGGAAACCAGCCTCCTGACCAGCCGAGGCCCTGCCAGTTCATTACCAGACAGAACCTCCCAAATCTGTCTTGTCCTAGACAGTCACCACACCATCAAGTCCACCAGCCCCACCTCCCCCACCTCCATCATCCCCACCTCCACCACCTCCATCATCTCCACCTCCACCTCCACATCCTCTACCATTCTCCAAGAGATCCATGTCCTTGCATGGATGACCAGTCTGGAAGACAGGTTATCAGGAAGAAGCACAAGGCAGTTGGTCAGGAAGGAGGTGACATAGCCAAGATCAGGTGGAGAAGGAAGCAGGTAGTCTCTCTAAAGTGGGAGGAAGGAGATGTGGGAATGATCCAAGGGCTGGATCCATTGGTCTTGCACGGATTGGGCATGTGAGGGAGCCAGGAAAGGAACCCAAGACACTAGGCAAGCCTCTCGGGGGTCACTGAGCACACTACAGGCACCAAGATGGGACACTAGCAGCAGGGGCAGGCTTGAGCAAGACACCTTGGGGAGCTGGGTGTGGGACTCCTGAGTTCACAGCTCTGCAACCTTTGGGAAGATAGGGGAGGTGTCAGGGCTGGAAGAGTGGGCCCAGAGCATGTAAGTACTAGACCAAGAGAATACAGGGGACACGTCGGAGGCCAGGCAGCAGCAGGGAAGACAGAAAGAAGTGGGAGAGGGAAGAACTGGGGTGCTCCAGGGACCAGGGCAGGAGGAGACACGCAGGGGTCCAGCAACACTGTGAGAGAAGCCCTGTGGGGCCACAAATGCCCATCCAGGGGAGAGATAGCTGGGTAGGGCTGCAGACAGGGTCCCCAGCAGAGTTGGGCAGGGCACCTCTGGGTGACAGGGGCGTGGGTGGCACCGCAAGACTGCTGCGTCATGTGTGCGACATGAGATGAAGCAATGGTTCCCCGATCGGATGCGGAGGCGGATGGGCAGTCGGCCACTCTGGTCAATGTCCACTGGTTCTCGGCATTGCTGGTAGAGGAACCTCTGTCTACGGGCATGGGTCTGGGCATTCTCGAGGCTACATCCCATGGGGCCTCTGACAAGCCCCTCCTGGCTTTGGGCTTCAGGCCCCCACCTCACAGATGGTGCCCATGGGGGGTTGGGAGGAAGCCGCCCGAAGGACAGTGCCGCTCAGGGAGGAGGCCAGGGCTCAGAAGAGACGGCCTGGCTGTCAGGGGACAGACTGCCCAGTACCTCCAGGCACTACTACCCCGTCTTCTGGATGGGCTGGAAGGAACAGTGTTGGGGACCCCTGCTTCCTGAGCTTCCTTCACAGAAGGGAAACTGAGGCAGGGAGATTGGTCCTCTGCCCAGATCGGGGAATCCTGTGAGAAAAGTGGTCACTGCTCACACAGACCCGCTGGGTACAGAGCCTGGCCCAGTCCCCATCCCCAGGCAGAGAGGTCTCTGAAAGCTGGGGGTCTGGGTGCACCTGTGGCCATGCTGGCCGGCCAGCGCCTTCCTCACGCGGTGGCCGCTGGGTGGGCTGCTGATAAGAAGAGACGGTTGTCAGAGTCATGGGTGCCTCTGATAAAACAGACAAGCATCTCCCGGTGGCCGGAAGGTGATGGGAGGAGGCCCAGGCCTGGGGGTGCCCACATCTCGGGTGGAAACACTGAGACTGCTAGTTTGGGGTCACCGCGCCCTCCCCCCGCCAGGCATCCGGGCAGCTGCTATGCCCAGAGCAGCCGGGGACACGGGGCCTGTACGGGAGGGCCAGGCCAAGCTCACCTTGTAGGACCTTCCGCCAGGCCGGTACCCTGCTGCCCTGCCAGCCCTGCCCACTCACTGGTCCCACCGCCGCCCTCAACGGCTCCAAACGGGGCTTCTTAGGGCTCCCGGGCAGCCTGGCCGTTCCCACCACCACGCAGTGCTGCGCCAATCCCCTGCCTTGGGCACCTTTCCCGCCTGTCCACCACCTGCTGTCTGTCCGTCACCTGCTCCTTCTTCCCGGCTAACAGAGTGCCCCTCCAGTCAAAAAGGATTCTGGAGTTGGGGCTGGAACAGAGCGAGGAGACCCTCACATGTCACCCGAGTGCCATCTTCTTTCTCTCTTGTGACACCCCACAAAGTAAGGGTGCGCCCCTCATTTCCTCAGCTGACTGAACCCCAGAGCAGCCAGGTGACATGGCAAGGCCCCCCAGCCCGGTCTTAGCCGGCCAGGGCCACGAAGGCCGAGTCCAGTCTAGCCCACAGGAGCCGCGTGCCCAAACCCAGCGTGGTTTGTCAGACACTGATCACGTGCAGCCCAGCAGCGCACTCGCTGGCACTGAGCGCTGTTGAATGAACCAAATCAGTCCATGCAGAGTCCTTAGGGTGTCCCTCCCAAGTAGCATGTGCCCACAAACAGAGCTGTGACTTTGACCACACTGGCCGGGCCTTTCAGCCCCAGGGCAGCCTTTGCCATCAAGTGGAGGCCACAAGCTCTCTGGTTTGCCCCACCTGGTCACCTCTTGTCAGCACCCCAGGTTTGCACACACTCTACTTGATGGCACTCCACTGCCACCCATCGCTCCTGCCTGTGTGCCCAGCTGACAATTTCTCACTGAGCCCCAGGCACCAGGAGCCCACGCCCTGGCCAGCCCCAGACACCCAGTCTCAGCCAAACAGGTCCCTGCGCATCCCCCAGTACAGCCCCCCAGCCCCGCACTGGTGCTGTCCCCACCTCACACTGCCTCACCAGCCCACCCCAGCCGCCCCACTCTCTGTTCGCACATCCCTTTGCTCCCCGGCACCGAGAGGTGTCTCCTTAGCCTGACCCTGGAAGCTTCCAGGGTGCGACTGGAATGCCCAGCCCCTTCGTGCCCCTTTGTGCCCTTGCTGCTTCAGTCACCTGGGACCCAGATGGGGTCTGCACCCCCTCCTCGTGCTCTACCCTCCTCTGGACCCCACTTCCCCTCCCACCAACTACTCAGGGTCCCAGGATCTCAGGATCCCGCTCACAGCGACTTACCCGCTGTCACCCCAGTGGCCCGAGCGCTGTGTCTGCTGAAGAGGGCCACAGAGATGCGTGCATTCCCACGTGCACTCCCCGCTCTGGGTTTGTTCACGTCTCAAGTGCCACGCGCTCCTTGCTGGCGGGAGCTCTGTGGGGCTGCCCAGCACCCCTCATCTGCCATGTGCACAACAGGGGGGCCGGAGCATCTTCCAAAGCAGCTCCATATGACCAGGTCTCCCCATCCTGCTGCCAGCACCCCACCAGGGCCAGCCTGGGAAGACACGCCCAGCCCCCAGAATGCGCTCCCTGCTCCCACCTCACTCAGAGGTATCAGGTTGGTTCCCTCAAAGCAGACCTAAGACCAGGGCTCCAGGACAGATGCAGGTCCCAGAAGCAGCAGCCGGAGAGGGCTCCGTGAGGGAAGGAGCGGTGTGGTCACAGTCCCCCTGTGGGCTCTCCCCAGAGCCCAAGGCACAAGGCCGAGGGACATGGGGGCTGAGCGGGGAGAAGATAGGGGAGATGGGTGAGCCTGGCCACATCCATCCCACCTCAGCACCACCCTGCTCTGCCAGGACCCCCTCTGCCTGTCCCTGCCACTGGCTCGTGTCTTGCACTCTGGGCTCAGAGGGCCTGACCTCCCAGTGGGGAGGGCTCCCCAGCACCTCCGGCACCTCAGTTTAGTTACCTCCACGGTTTCTCACTGGCTCCCTGATGGCCTCTCCCTGAAGAGCACAAGGTCGCAGGGGAGTGGTGGGCGGGCAGGGTGGTCTCTGAATTCAGGCAGAACAGCCCTGGACACAGGAGATGCTCCACAAACGCACACTGGCCCTGTCTGGAGACTATGGCCCAGTGTGACCCTGAACCCCGTGCCTGCCCTCGGGCAAGCTCATCCCAGGGAGGTGGCTCATGGGTACCCTGGGCTGTGCAGGCCTTGCACTGGGCCCGCCTGCACTTACAGTTGGCCCCAGGCCTATTAGGGGGAAGGAGAGCCCCCCAGGGCTACAGAGGAAGGTCCACTGTCCAAGAATGGGACACTTGGGTTGGAGGGGAAGGTGTGGAGGGGAAAGCAGAGAGACCCACAAGACCCCGGCTACCCTGGGGACTGGCCGCTGCCCACTCCTCCTCCCTTCCCCAACCCAGCAAACATGGTGCAAGGGTCCGCAGCTGATTAAGATCCCACATCTGAGCAAATCGGTTAACAGTGTGGAACAGGAGTTGCCCAGAGGCGAAAGGCGAGGCGGGCAGGGGGTCCTAAGAAGGGCTCAGGCGGGAGGGGTATGTGCAGAAGGCAGGCCAGAGTCAGCTATGTGTGGGGCTCAGCCTGACCAGGGGGTGTCCTGAGTGGGTCCCGGTGCTTAAAGAAGCCGGCACAAGGCCAAGGGTGTGCAGGAGCTGGGGCAGACGTGCGGCGGGCCACCTGTCGGGGTGGGGGGTGATGTCCGCGTCCACACGTGCGGGCGCCTCTTGGCGCACGTGGATGCTTGCTGGAGGATGCACAGGTGAGTCCTGTGCCCCAACACTGTCCACAGCTGCGTGCTCAGGTCTTTATGAACGTGTACCTGCGCTGTCAGCTTGTGGATATGTGCGCCCTGTCCCGCTGCTCCGCCAGTGCCGAGTGCCTCAGAACACTTCTGAAGAACAGGCTCCTGCTGCCTGGGTTGCCAGGACCAGGAGCGACACGGGTGAGTTCACCGAGTCCACAGCTAGATGATGGCCTTTGCCATCCCCTCACCTTCTCTGTCGTCATTCCTCCCCACCTCTGGGTTTTTGTCTGCCTGTGCCACCTCCCCATGACCAGGAGACTCCTGTCCGAGGCAGGCACGGTCTTCAGCCCCATACAGATGGAAGGATGAGGGAACAGCATTTCACATCAGTCCAGCTGGTAAAACCGTATGTGGTTGATCCCAGCAAGTGCTGGTGAAGAGGTGGGTGAGGGGACCTGTCATCTGTACTGTGTGGGTGGACAGTGCATGCACAGGCCACACTGCAGAGTCACTGCCACCTCTCATAGATGACCATGTGGGCGCCCTATGTGCATGAGCACACACTCATGCATTTGTCAGTATGGCGCCGATACCCAAAGGATGGGTCACGCAGACCTCTTGTCACTCACAGCACTTGGTCTTTGTTTCCTGAAGACCAGCTTTCTGGTTCCTCCCGAGTCTATAGACAAAGGTCCTGAGGGTGAGACCCTGCTCCTCCTCTGCCCTAGACCCCGCCCGGCTTAACCAGAGCAGCTCCTGGCCTACAGGCCCAGGTAGCCTCTGATCCCACATCCTCGGGTCCGCTGCTCCCTCTTGTCACGACTCCAGTCTGGCCTGGAAGGGTGGCCTGAGAGAGGGTGGTGGCCACAGAGCCAGCGATGGCAGTTCTGGGAGACTGTGGGCAGCAGGAGGGTGACATTCGCTGAGACCCCAGGAGCAGGGGCAGGCCAAGAATTCTCCCCATCCTTTGTCACCACCTACAAAGTCCTGCAGCCGGAGACCTGGGTGCATGCCTGAGCCCTGTGCTGGTGAAGGAGCTACCAAGACCCAGAGACAGAAACCAGCAGAGACATACAGGGGAAGGAGACAAACACCAAGAGAGACAAGAAAGAAACAGAGGAAGAGAGACAAAGAGCCAACACAGAGTCCAGAAGCTTCATGCCCCCGGAGGAGGGGGTGACGGATTCAGAAGCAGGAGGAAAGAGAGGTGCGGAGCAGGGTCCCTGAGGCCTGCCCTGCTCTGATTGGCCAAGACTGACTGCAATTAAAGCCCATAATTGATTCCCTGGGATGACGAGGATCATTTCAATGCAGAGAATTAAGGTTTTCTTCCAAGATGGAAATAAAGATTAATTTGCAATTTCCTTCCTCACTGCACACAGGAGAACAGCCCCTGCTGGGAGGAGAGTTCCACCCTGGCAGGTGGGCAGGGGTGGGGTGGACTTCAGGGCCTGGGCCCACAGCCTCCTAGAGAGGGCGGGACCAGTTCCAGATGGGGCAGCCTGCAGAGGTCTTGAGGACCTGTGCCCCCATCACTGCCTCAGGGGCCCAGTTCCTGCCTTTCCTGTCCACAGGGCCTATCTGAGCCGGGTCCCCACCCTGTGATGGTGCTGCAGAGCAGGGAGGGCATCGTGCTGGCCTTTGAAATGTCCCCTCCCCTCCTAGGCTCCGCAGCAGCAAGTGCGAGGTCCTGGCCTGGTCATGTGGCTCACCTGTCGTCTCAGTGTCTCACATCCAAGAGCCAGGTGGAGGGGCAGGAGAGAAACTGAGGAGAGAAGTGGGAGGCCCCAGACCTCCTTTCTCCTTGAGGGTCCTTCTTTAGGATACAACCTCCTCCTGTCACCTCAGGCAGAGCTAATTGAGCCCCACCTGGAATTAACTCAAGAATTCCCTGGAGGGAATGCGAACCCTGGAGCCCAGAAGGCATTTCCACTGCATCAGACCTCTGTTCCAGGAAGCAGCAGCCCAGTGCCTGCCACTGAGGATGACAACCCAGAAAGGCCCTGACTGGGCCTGTGAGGGTCAGCACTCCAGCTATGCCAGAGAGGAGGTGGGCCCACCCACACCTGTGCCCCCAGGAGCCGTGTGGCCTCCTCGGGCCTGGTCCCTGGAAGGCCCAGGGGCTCTATCACGTGCTCCCTCCTCCCCAGGCTGGGTGACCCAGTGGAACAAGAGTCCATGGCAAGTCCCTGTCAGCTCCCTCTGCCACTGGGGCAGCTCTGACCAGGAGCCATGTGCATAGTCGGAGGGCTGGAGCAATGAGGTCTGTGTCTCTTCAGGTGATCTTCTAAGGTCTTGTCTTTGCAACCTTGTGTGCTCAGGGGCAGTGCTCTGTTCAGCCTCTGCCTGAAGCCTCCAGGAGCCCACAAATTTGGACATCAGCTCTCAGCCACGCAAAACCCCTGTAACCCACCACCGAGGCCCTGCCGCGCCCTGTCCCTGCTCCCAGCCCCGCGTGGACAGGCTGCTGCCTTGCGGCTGTGGCTGGCCTGCAGTCAGCCAACTTTTCCTGAGAGTAATTTCCAGGTGACCTTTCAGCGTGGCGGAAGAGCAGGGTTATGAGCAGAGAGTACATTCCTCTAGGACTGCCTGGTGGCCTCACACCAGGTCTAGGGGCCCGCTGCCCTCCAGAGCCTTGGACCACCCTCCCCTGCCCTACCTACACACTGTGGACAGGACCAGGAGCCTCAGCTGGCCTTTGAGCCGGGTCGCCTAGAGATGGGCTGGACCCCATGGCCGCTGCGTCCCCCCAAATCCAGCCTCTGCTTACACCCCTCCTGGCGGGGCGCCCCTCCACAGTTCCCTGGCTGACTGACAGCAGAGAGAAAACAGCAACACCGAGCAGTCCTCCAGGCCAAGAATTTCAGCACAGCACCAGGTGCTGGGGGACACCGTCTCCTGGGACATTCTGGTAGTCTCAGTTCTATTCACCAAACTGCAGCTCCGCTTGTCCCCAGGGCCCTGAGACAAATGCAGAGTCGGGGGCAGTGCCGGGGCCTCTGCGCCCAGGGCAGCATCTCAGCCCGCTCACCTGAGTCCCCCACTCTGAGCAGAGCCTCTGAGCAGGACTGTCACCTCCCAAAAGCTGGCCCAGAACTGTGGGCCCCTCACCCACACGCTGTGACACTGCTGCTGGCGGCTGCCGGCCTTGCTCACTCCTTCATTCACTGATTCCTTTGACCAGCAATTGGACCCAACTTTTCTGAAGCCCTGCCAGGACCCTGGGGCAGCGTGGAATAGCCTGTCCCCCGATGAGGGGCATCCAGGAGGGCTGGAACAGCTGCCACCCTGGCCCAGGGCCCAGATGTCCTGGCCAACCCTCTGCACCACCATGTCTGGAGGTCAGAGGCCTGCCTCCAGGGACAGTGGGCCCAGGGCTCACCCAGGAGAGAAGGCCAGCATCCAATCTTCCCTTTAGGCGCCTCATCTCTGCCTTCCAGACCTGCTGGAGGCACCCACTGCAGACCACCAGTCTGCAGGGGTCAGCACCCAAGGGGTGGGTTCCCAGATCCCACACTGAGCACAGCAGCTCTGGCTTCACAGACGGATCTAGGATCCAGTGGGGCTGGGAGCAAGTGTCTCACCCTCTCTGTGCCGCAGCAAAATGAAACCAGTACTAGAACCTGCCTCTGGGTACTGATGAGAATGAAAGGGCACACAGCAGGTGCTCACTAAATGCACGAGGGCAACCACTTGGGAAAACAGCGTGGGCATTTTCTGAAAAGTTAAACATGGAGGTGCACCCTGGTGGAGCAGTGGTTAGGTCCACCCTTTCCAGCCAAGTGCAGTCCACATCCATCCTAAGGACCCCAGTTCGCATTCCAGGGTGAGCAGGGACAACTAATAGAAAAATAGAATACTTGCCCCTCTCTCTTCCTGCCTGCCTACCTACTCACCATTCCTGCCTGTAACTTTCCGTAAAAAAAAAAGAAAATTAAACATAAAGCAACCCAAATGCTTATCACCCAATGACTGGCACATCCATACACCATTTGGAATACTCTGTGGACCCTTTACAGGAAATCTTAGCGAGAAGGAATGAAGCACTGACGCATGCTGCGCAGTGAACATGGAAAACCTGTGCCGAGAAAGTGCCAGACACTGGAGGTCGTGCACTACGTGGGTCCCTGTCTGAACTGTCCAGAACTGGCATGTCTGGAGGGCCAGGATGTGGATTCGTGGTGTGTCCGGCTGGGAGATGAGGGAAGAAGACGATGGCTAAGAGGTAGAGGGTGACTTGGGGGTGATGTAAATGTTCTGTGGTCATGGCTGTAGAGGTCCATACACTAAAATCCCTGACTTACACACTGCGACACGTGGTCACGGGGGTGTGAATCTTATCTCAATAAAGCTGTTAGTAAAACAAAACAATGAAGCCACCATGTGACCCAGCAACTCCACTTCCAGGGTTTACCCAACAGAACCGACGCTCACACCCCACATAAATGTGCCCCAGTGCTCGCAGCAGCATAATTCACAGCAGCCCCCAAGCAGAAATGACCCAGACGCCCACCAACTGATGAAGGTGCAAATAAAAGACCACTGCCCTGTGACAGCATCTTATCACCATACAAAGGGGTCGCTTCTGGTACAGCCTATAATGTGGCTGAACCTTGAAAGCACCGTGCTGCGTGACAGCCGTCAGCCACCAGAGGCCACAGGGTGTGTAGAATTCCATGTATGTCAACTGTCCAGAGGAGGCAAATCCATAGAAACCAAAAGGAAGGTTGTGGCTGGCAGGTGCGGGGCAGAGGGAGAGGGGAGGGACAGCTCACAGATAAGTTGTTCCTTTGTGGGGGGGATACGATGTCCTAAACTTAGCCTGTGGTGACGGCTGCATCACTCCCTGAACAGACCAAAACCACCGAGTGGCATGCTTGATGCTTTCTGGCATGTAAATTACATCTGGATAAAACCGAAAAGCTCACCGACGCTCCTCGCCGACCTCACTGCCGGGCAGCCGTCCTTAGAGACAGTCCCTGCACCGTCTGGTGCTGGGCCTTGGTTCTGGAGCTTTGCAAAGCGGGCGGCCAATGACCGTTCCCAAGGGGAGCAGAAGGTGACTGGAACTGCATAGGGCAGCGTGGCCCCAGAAATGGACACACACGCGCGCACGTCCACATGTCCCTGGGAAGAAAGCAGCCCCTGACCGTGAGGTCACCTCTGGCTGGTTAGCAGGGCTCAGGCAGGCCCCCTGCTCCCACAGCGGCCCACTGGTTCCGCGGGAGGACACCTGCTCCAAGTTTTGTGGGTGAGGCCAGCAGGACTCTGCAGTAGAAATCGCTTTGTTCTTGTGTTTGAATCATTGTATTATCCATCATGTTTATTAAGGAAATGGTCCAAACATGTGAAAAATGCACAGTGCATACCACAGCGAACTCCCACGCGCCAGCACCAGCTCAAGAAATCAGTGACAGGGCCGTGGAGCTTTCAGCCTCCCCAGGCGCATCCTGGAAGCCTGGGGACGCCCCTCTCCAGCTCCCCTCCCTGTGTGGGCTGAAGCCATCTCTGGGGGTGGGGGGGCCGTCTGCACAGGGGCTCGGTTTGGGGACATCGAAACTCAGGGCCCTCCGGATGTCACACCTGCCTCTTCTCTCGACCCAGCGGGCAGGTGGGACTGAGTCCTGACAGCACCCAGAGAGTCTACAATGCCATTTTTCAAAATTGTTGCTTGTTCGTTATGCAGACGCCACCCTTTAAATGTACCCATTCTATGAGTTCTGAAAGACATACAGCTGTGTCACCTCACACAAGTGAAATACAAATCAGGACCCCTCCCCAAATTCTTCCTGCCCTTCCTGACGCAGCCTCCACCTATGTCCCTGTCCGGCTGCGTCATCTGGACTGTCACATACAGGGAATCTTGCGCGAGAAGCCCTTTAAGGGAGGTTCTTTACTTAGCCAGGAGCCTTTGGGCATCACCTGGGTCACTGTGTGTGTCAGCAGCGCATCCCTTTGTAACTGTGGCATCCGACCATGTGAACTCTTCCTACTCACCCGCTGAGGGGTATCTGGGCTGTTTGCAGTTTGGAGTGCTTAAAAACAAAAGTGCAACGTCCATTCATGGGCAGTTGTGTAAGAGCACGTTTTTCTCTTTGAGTTTGTACCTAGTTCTGGAAGGTGTGGGTTGGGAGCAGTGTGTGTTTAACTTTGCAACTAACTGTCCCGCTGTTTTCCGACCTGACTGTGTTACACTGCATTCCTACCCGGCCACCATTTTCATTCTTTCAACGGACTCATTCATATCAGGCACCCACTTAGAGCCCAGTACTGTGTGGGGTCAGGAATGAAAGTGACCAAAACCAGCAAGGCCCTGCCCTCCAGGGACTACCAGTCCAATGGAGGAAGCGGATATGAAACAAGAAACCCTGAGTGCACAGGATCCTGTAGGGTGTGATTGGGGCTGTGAGGGTGTCACACAAGTGATAAGAAGGAAGGAATGCTCAAGGCAGAATCCTTAGGAGGTGAGTTTGAACTGAAACTGAGGAGGAAGAGGAGCCACCCAATCCAAGATCTAGGGGAAAGGGTGCCAAGCAAGGGACTGAGCAGGTGCAAAGGCCCTGGGGTAGACACATCGTGTTACCAGGCCTGCTTCTGTGATCGATTTCTTGGACATTTGGCTGTGGGCAGGAATTTGCTGCTAGCCCAAGAAGCATCTTCCTCACAGCAGCTCTAAACACTGTCATCCCCAGATCACTGTTGGAGAGCTGGAGTTCAGATCTTGAGTCTCTCAGGGCACACGGCTATGGGAGCAGAGCCAGGATTTTAACCCCCTGGGATTCACAGAAGTGTGCTTTTACACCTGGGATTCAGCCTTAGCTCAGCTCCCTCCCTGTGTGCTACTGCTGCGTGACCCAGGCCCTTCTCTGACCCTGTGGGAACTACTGCCTTCCCATCTGTAAAACGGGTTGCCTGCCTTGCAGCCAGCTGTAGGAAATGTCTTGGTACATCGGTGCTCCCCCACCCCACCCCGAAGCACCGGGACAGAACCCACCAGACCCCTGAGTGAGTGGATGCTGCGCTGCTGCCAGGCGCCGACAGAGGGCAGGAGCGTGCCGCGCCGCCGCCGCCGCCGCCGCAGGGAGCGCTCGGTGAGCGGTGGGCACTCAAGAGCGGGGAACACGAAGCAGGCCCAGAGGGGCGCGCGCTGCGCTGTAGCCGTGTGGTCAGAATGGAAGCACCTCTGCGTGTGTTTAAGAAACTGTGTCGAGGCACTCACGCGACCCAGTGAAGAACGTGGGGCAGGGGCAGGGGTGGTTCGCCATACTGCCTGCGCCCACCAGAAAGTGTGCAGACCGGCTCTGGGCTAGCCCCGCCCCGCTGGCACCGTCACCGCGGAGACCCCTTCGCTACTTGGGCGCACAGCGAGCCTACCTCCCAGAAAGTCACCCGCGACGCTGGCGGCCTGGGGTCCTCACTGTGACCTGGCTGGCAAGCTGTGCTTTCTCTTGCGACCTCCACTTGAAAGGTGGCCAGTGCGCATGTAGATAACCTGTGTCCCATAGCGCAGGCTTCAAAGGCCTCCTGTGAAAAACAGAATCTCCTTTGCCTTTTTTTTTTTCCCGCATTGATCACATGTTGCAGCAATGATATGTTGGGTATATTGGGTTAAAAACAATGTAAATGTTAGTTTCACTTTTTATCTTTTAAAATGTGGTTATTTGTACATTTTTTTTTTTTTTTTAGGAAAGGTGAAGGCAAGTAGGCAGAGAGGAGGAAGAAGCAGCTTTAATTTTTATTTTTACTGAGTTCACACTAGTTGTCCCCACACCCGCTGGGGCCCAGGACTGGAACTCACAAGTGTGTGGTTTGCTTCTTTGGAAGCAACTGACCCAACTGCTGCTCCACTAGGGCATGTGGCTATTCACAATTTTAAAATAATGCGTAGGACTCACATGTACGGCCCCGGTCCTACTTGTCCAGGACCGTACATGTCGAAGTCTGTTAGCCCATTTCATCCTCATCTAACCCTCCCTGAGGCTTGTGCTGTTATTGTCCCCACCTTGCAGATGGAGAAACTGAGCCACCCAAAGGTGACCCAACTTCTTCAGGGTCAGTTGCCAGTGCACCCCCAAGAATGCCAGCCGGGCTCAGGTGCAGACGTGCAGACACCTCGCACTAGCGAGTGGCCACATGCGTGCCGTGTGTGCAGGGGTACACGTGCAACAGGCAGAGGGACCCGCCCAAGTGCGCACAGCCAAGGTCCCAGCTGGTGCACGTGAAAATGGAACCTGCGTGCACTGACCCTACGTGGCCTTACTAGCACACACATTCCCACTCCTGTGTGCACACACCTGCAGGGGACAGCCAGTGTCCCCTGGAGGATTCACATGCCATCTGGAGGACTTTTTGGGGTCCCGCTGCTGACTGGGTGGCAGGCTCAGGAGGGACCCTGTGATTTCCCTGCTCACCCAGGGTTGGGGGCGGGGGGTGGTGGGGCGCTTGGCTGAGACTCCACCTGTGTTCACAAGCCCCACTGAGGAGAGGATCTCTGGCCCGGCTGCCACCAGAGCTGCGGGCCCTTCCTCTGGCTGCGGAGCATTTGCATAAAGCTCCCCAAGCCAGCAGATCACATTACATGGAGACCCGATGATAATCTTTGTTGAAATAATATTTAACACATGCTGCACTTTTAATTAACTATCTGAATAATCTCAAATTAATACCAGAGCTTTAAAAATAAGTTTTCATTTTCGCATTTGGTAACATAATAGCCGCCCGGCTGGCCCGTTTCCCCCTCCTTTGATTTAATTAAAAGCCCTTTTGTGTGTCTCTTGTCACTTCAGAAAAGGGACAAAAGCACCCGGGTGGGCAGGCTGGAGCACCAGGCTCAGGGTCCCGGCCAAGGCCGGGCCGGGGTCGCTGCTGCATAGGGCTTCCAGGGTTCGGCCCTCACTGGAGCCAGCTCGGGCAGTGCTGCCCCGGGCGGCTGGGGCGGCCCTCACGCACTTGCACAGGGACACTTGGACATGACTCCAGACGCCTGCAGTTTGCCACTCCTATACCTGGACCCCCGGAATTGGTGGCAGCCTGCACCCCACATCTGACAGGCCCTGGCACCAGGCCCTCCCGCAGTCCCCACGGGGGTGCGGCTGTGCCTGCAGGCACACAGACGCCACAGACGGTGTGGACGTCAACAGCTGAAGCCGGTCTGGGCTGGGTGAGCACGTGCGTTCGGAGTCCCGATCATGAAGGGCCGCCTGGCCCACATCCTGGTCACCTGACTGCTGAGCGTGGCCCATGTATGCGAGAGCGTGGCTCCATTTTTTCTGCCTCTCTGTGCCTCTACCTATGTTTCTAGAAACAGCTTCTGGCAGGTGGCCTGGGCAGGGGCTCCCGGGCCCTCCAGTTCAGGTCTCCTCCAGGATCCCAAGGAAGATGACTTGGAGAGGATGGCTTTTTCCTGGGTCCTTTGCCTGCCCACCACTGACAGGGCAAGTCCCTCTGCAGAGCGGAGGCAGGCTGAGGAAGGCCTTCCTGGGCAAGCAGCATGGGGAGACGAAGTCCTCTCCGACAAGTCCGGTCTGGCGCGATTCCTTCTGCCCTCAGGAGCTACGCAGTGTGTGGTGCAGGGCAGACCCCGCCCTCCCAGCCTGGATTCTTGGGAGACCAAAGTGGAGATTTGATTCTGAGGCCAGAGGCCACAGATAACTGGGACACAGAGAGCCATGGCTGGGTGGAGGCTGCGTGCGTCCCTGGGGACTCCTGAAAATAGGGGAATGGGCGCTCTTGCCTCACCTGGGGGCCTGGGCCTGTGAGCAACTTGGAGGCCCCGCCCGAGGAGGGGTGGCCACGACTGCAGTCCTCTACGTGTCTTTCTCCTCATCTGATCAGCAGTCAGAGGGAGGGGCATCGCCCGTGGGACCTGGGTCCTGCCCGGAAGGGGGTCTTATCTAGAATGTCAGAGAAGAGGCTGCAGGTTGCAGTAGCCATGACAGATGCCAGGGTCTAGCCTGTCCCCATGCCCTGGACGGGAGACCCAGAGCCTGAGCAGCCTGCTGGGACCTGACTGCTCTCAGCAGAGCTCCCTCCCCAACACCAGCCAGAACCTTCTGGCTCAGGCTGACCGGCCAGTCCTGGTCTGCTGGTCCCTGGCGGACTCCTGCCTGGAAGGTGGCCTAGAGAAACGGTATGTGGAGCCTGCCCACATCCTCCCACGCTGGCCAGTGGGGACTGGCCAGGCACACACAAGTGCATGGTCACTAACAGCCACATGGTCATACACACGCACATGTGTCCATTCACATGGTCACGTGGGTATACACACACAGCCACTTTCATGCACACAAGTGAGCTCATGTGGTCACATCCTGGCCCCTGACCCAGGAGTGACAGAAGTCCCATCCACCGGCCCCACCATCTGGGGAACCTGTAAAGGAGGCGACTTCTGGATAGGAGTCACTGTTGTCCTGACATCCTGGGGTCACACAGGAGAGACCGGTGGAGCCTGGACTCCCAGGCACGCACTGCTCCTCTATCCGCAGAGAGAACAGCAGACAGGGCGGGGGGCAGACTGCCGGCACCAAGAGGACACCCCGCGTGCGCGCACCCAGAAGACTCCAAGCCCCATGTCTGTGGTGAGATGACAGGGGGGTGGGAAGATGGAGGCTGGAGTGGCGAGAGGGTCCCCAACCCCCTCAAGGTTGTCACAGAGCCTGAAACCACTGTGACCTGTCTCCCAGACCCCCTACCCCCACAAGGGACCTGTGCTTGACCTTGCCTATTGCTGCTGTAACACTTGCTGCTCAAGGATGTTAGAACAGGGCGGCTGCTGGTGAGTGCTTCACTCATTCCTTCTCTCATTCATTCTGACCATCAGCAGGTATGTGCCCAGAGCCTGGAGGTTCAGGGGCCTCTGAGGCCAGTGAGGTCAGACTGACCCAGGTCCTGACCTCCTGGAGCTGCCATTCTGCTGGGGGAGAGCATAGTCTGATAACGATCGTTAGCAAGAATAATCAGCAAGGGCTTTTCGGAGGAGGTGACTTTTGGACAGAGATCTGAGTGAGGAGGCAGCTAGGCCAAGAACTGTGGGGAGAGAATTCCAGGCAGGGAAACAGCTAGGGGCCAAGGCTCAGGGGAGATCTGGTGGGCAAGGGTCCGCCACTGGAAGCAGCTAGGTGGAAACTAGGAGGTGACCCACACCCCATCTGAGAGGCAACCGGTCAGCTGCAGTCCAGGTTACCTGTGGGACTGAGGACCCAAAGAGCTCAGAGTTTCCAATATTGTAAAAAAAAAAAGAAAAGAAAACTTGCAGTCTAGATTTTTACATTACACTCCTAACTTAAGTGATCACAATTGACTCGACTTTTTCTGAAACTGTTCAAGTCACCAAAACCAGTCTGGAGGCCAAAACCAGCCTGTGGCCTTCCAGTTGGAGACCTCACCGGGAAGGAGGGCCTGGACTCAAGTCCTGCCCCCAAGATGTCTTGGCTCTGCAACTTGGAGCAGTTTGCTGGCTTCCTCTGTTTCTTCTGTGTGATAGAGAAGGCAGTGCCGGCCTTGCCTGGTTGTCGCAAAGAACTAAATTATTCAATTTATTCGTAAATCCAGTCAATATTTAGGGACCCTGTCAGGTTGTGGGTGGGCAGGTACAACAGGGAACAAAAAGACAGAAGTCTCTGCATCTCACAGCCCAGGGGAAGCTGAGATTGAGCCCATGAGCGACCACACTGTGGAAACACCATGTAGCCAGACTGTGTGCCAGGGGGAGGCAGTGCGGTGGAGAGGGGGCAAGCAGAGGTGTTTTGTTTGTTTTGTTTAAAGGAAAGGTGCAGGCAGGAATGAAGGCGAGCAGAAGCAGGCCGGAAGAGAGAGAAGGGAGAAACATTTTATTTAGTCATTCATCTTGGTTGCTCCCCTTAGCCCAAGGGCTTGAACCAGGGTCCTTGGAATGTAGGGGACTGCGTCGTCGTTGGTTCATCTGCTGGTGCACCAGGGCGCACTGAGGCCAGCGGAGTTGAGGGGGAGGCTTGACGGTTTGGTTTTGTGGCGAGGAGGGTCTCACTGAGTTAGCCATGAGGGAGCAGGGCCCCCAGATTTCAGGGTGAAACGTGTTCCCAGCAGAAGGAACAGCCAGTGCAAAGGTGCTGAGGCCTGGTTGCTGAAGGCATAGCGGGGGCTGGTGTGGCTGGAGCAGGGGTCCAGATCAGGGGCCTTGTGGCCGCTCTGAGGCCTTTGGCTCTTCGTGAGCGAGGTGAGAGCCATGGGGAAGGCGAGGTCTGGCTTTGCTGGGAATCTTTAGACTCCACCCGCAGAATCAGGAACAGGAAGGTCACTACTGAGACAGTCCAGGTGCGAGGGGACGGGTGGACTGGGCAGCAGTGGCGCCGGGAGATTTGGGGTGGATTTTGAAGGTCCAGTCAGCCAAGAGAAAGAGGCTTCAAGGAAAACCACCAGGCTTCATCTGGGCACCCGGAGGGTGGAAAGGCCTTTTGCGGGACGGGGAAGGTGGAGAAGGCGCCGGTCTGGGTGGTTGTGGAACTGGGTGGACATGGAGCGAGGACAGGGGAAGAGGGACCCCCAAAGACCATGCTGGATGCCTGGTGCTGGGGCTGGAACCCGAGCAAACGAAGATGGAAGTAAGGATGAAAGGCTTCTAGCAGCCAAGGGCCACAGCTGGGTGCTGCTGCTCCGTGTGGGGTGTGGGGCCTGGGGCCTGGAAGCTGCTCTGGAACTCAGGCAGGGAGTGGACGCCTGGTGATCCTGGGGTCCCTGACCCCAGGCGGGTCGCAGGGTCGGAAGCCTGAGGAGGTCTCAGATCCTGGGGACAAGCCACAGTGGCCCTCCCCTCCCCCAAGTGCTCACTCCCCGCCACGTCCTCCCCCTCCCCAGTCGCCACCTGCGGGGTCGGTCAGATCCGGGCCTTTGTCCCGCGCCCCAGCGCCGCCGCCTGGAGTGGCGCCCCCCGAGCAAACACAGCTGAGCGCCGGGGCTCGCGTGCCGCCCCCGCCCCCCAAATCTTCGGGCCGCGGGGCGGAGGCTTAGCGGGGCAGCTGCGGGCCTGCGGGCGGGGTGGGGGCCGAGCTCCGGCCAGGCGCCCCGCTCCCCGCCCACCCCGCCAACCGGCCGCCTTTGTCATGCAGATGGCCCGCTGGCGGCCGAGCCGCGGCACCCGCAGCTGACCGGGTGGGGGCGGGGCGCCAGTGCTCCCAATCGGCCAGGCCATCAGGAAAGACCCCATTTACCCTCACCGCCCTGGGAAACCGGTTTCTTCCTGATGCTGGGCGACCTGCCCAAGTCACTGGTCTTCTCTGGACCTGTCTTCTTCCTTGCATTCCTGCCTGGGAACCTGCGGGTATGCGCGTCTGGAGGCCGGGAGCAAAGGCCAGAGTACATTGAGGGAACAGCCCCCATCAATCCCAGCCCCGCTGGGCCTGCACAGCAGGGCTATGACATCACGGGCCTCTGATGTCGCCATTCCGACCTTGCTAACCTGTCTTCCTGTCCCTACCAGAAGGTGGACTGGTAAAGGAAACGAGGTGAGGAGACTAGAACCAGGATGGTAATCCCACTGGGTAGCTCCTGGCTCGGTGGCCGCAGGAGGTTGCTGCCCCCAGGATGGCGTGCCCGTGCTCCCTAGGTAATACACAGATGCTCAAGCTGCCAGGATTCCCTCGCCCCACAGTGCCGCTTCACTTCCCACCCCTCCTGGCCTGTCCTCAGTGGCAGCTAGGGTGGGGCCTTGGCTTGGGACACCCCACTTCCCCAGAGCAAATGATTCACCAAAATACAGGTGATCCAATGGAAAGTTATTTACTGCCCAGTGTCAGAAGTCAGGCCTCGGGCAAGAGCTGGGAGGAGAAACATTCCTGCAGCAGGAACAGGCCTGGAGGAGCCAGTGTCCCTGGCCAGGGTCACTTGTGTCCCTCCCCAGAGAGCACCTTTTCTCCCATTTTGCAGATGAGAAGCCTGAGGCCAGAGAGCAGTAGGACCCCGTGATCTCCAGTTCTTGTCTCTACCTGTAAAGAATGGAGGACTGGAATTCTTGCCAGAAGGCACAGAGGTGAGCAACACAGAGATAAGATGCTTGGAGAGGAGACCGCTCCCCTGCAAACAGAACAGCAGTAGGTCTCCCACCGTAGAGGTAAAAAGCAAGAACCGGCAGCACGTGGTCTGGGCGCTTTCTGACCCGGGTCCTTCTGGCTCACTGGTGGGGTCCCATGTGCTCTGCTGCTGGCACACTCTCTGTCAGAGGAATCACCCTCAAACTCTGCGGGAGCTTTTGTCCAATGTCTTTGCCTCCAAGAGCAAATCTGTCTTTCAGAGGAATCCCTGAGGTGAGCGGGTACATCAAGTACCTCTGGCCCAAGACCATACTTTGTAGGCAACAGCAGTCTTGGTTCAGTCACCTGCCTGACTGCGCAGCTGTGCTGCCTCTCAGAGCCTCCTCTGGGAGGTGAGAATGGTGGTGAGGGCTCCCATGGTAGGCAGAGTACTCACCCCAGCGCTTGTCAGGAGGGTTGGGAGATGGTGAGTCATTAGCATCTTTACAAATGTAGATGAGAACCTCTCTGGGCCTCAGTTTCCCTTTTGAACCACAAAAAAACTGATTTGGGGCGCTCACTGGATGGCTCTCCTGTGATCCCTATCCTCCTGGCGCTGGCTTTGACCGGCTAAGCCAGGCTGTCCCCAGCTCAGACTGACTGAGGTTGGTGGGGAGAGACATCAGCCAGTCTGTGGGGCTGTGTCCTGTTACAGGAGGAGGCCAAGGGAAGGAGAGAACAGCCCACCACCTCCAGCCCTGGGCCCTGGCCTCTGACTCAGGCAAGCAGAAAAGGCCAGTGGAAGGTGGGGGTTTATCTCACACTCCTCCAGGGAGGGGCCTTTATGGCCAGATCCAGTTTCTGGCAGGACTGGTTCCTCCAGGTGGCCCTTGATGGACTCCAAGATAAAGCCTGTGCAGATTGGCCAGGCTGGGCAGGAGACCCAAGCTGGGCAAAGGCTGGGGGTGCCCCAAGCCTGATTCAGGGTGGGGTGGGCTCTGTGTCTCTCTTGTCTTTGCTGCTGTCACCTAGGGGATCCTCCCTGACCCTTCCCTACCTGCGGTGACAGGTAGCACAGAAAGAGGTGTTCAGGGGCAATGCAGGTCCGAGGTGGCCCGGGCAGCGGGGTGCTCCAGGTCAGGGATTGTACAGACACAAGCAGAGTTTCCCAATTTGAGAGGACAGATGGGGGATGTCCGGGTGTGAGGTCGTTCAGGGGCCCACATTGCCAGAAAGCCCCCAGGGTTCGGTTAGGAAACTGAATCTACCCTCAGAGAGTCTGCGAAGGTTATGCTGGTGCTGGGGAGGCCAACCCAAGAGGGCATTAGCTCAGGAAAGAGAAGTAGCCAGCCTCCCCAGGGTGCAAGCATTCAGTGACACCTGCCATCGGGGGACTGGCCAGTCTCAAGGGACAACCCCCTCAGTGTCAGTCTCATCTGCTGTAAGGTGGGACATTTCCTAACAAAAGTGGCTGGGTGTCATTGGGTGCCCTGGAGAAGACCGTCCTGCCACCAGGCTCTCAGCTCACAGCCAGCATGCAATGGTCTTGACGCTGGTGGTGATAACTGCTACGATGGCAGCGGGGATGGGGATATAACTTCTCAATTCTCACTTATCCCAGAGCCGGGAAGTCAGACTCATCTCCTTGCTCTTCAACATGCTGATGAGTAGGCTCCCCGCTTGTGCCAAAACAAGCCCAGCCTTCCCGCTGCCACCCCGGATGCCAGATCTCCCCCTCTGGCCTCATTCACTGCAGCATGTGGAACTTGGCTCCCAGACTTTTCTAGATCACATCTCCGGGTGGGTTTCCATGTCCATCTGCACATCTGTCCAATATCTGAACTTTTGCTTTCTCGAGAGAGTGCCTCCTCTTCAAAGACCTCCTCCTGCTGGGCTCTTCGCAGCTCTTCTCAGGGACCCACATTCAAATCCCCCACACCCTGACCACTGGGAGCCTGTCTCCTCCCAGCCATGCTGTCTTTTTGTGTTTCTCTTGTCTATTGCTGTGTAATAAATTACCCCAAAGTCAGACACTTCAGACAACACTTAACTTGCATTCTATTACCATTTTTTCAGGTCAGGAACCCAGGAGCTGACTGATGGTACTGACTTGGGGTCTTGCCTGAGGTTGCAATCCAGAAGTTGACACTCGTCATCTGAAGGCTTGAGTGGGGATGGTGAGTCAGCAGCCAAGATGGCTCACTCACAAGATCCGGAGAGGTGGCTTGGTTCCTTGCCACAGGGCCCGCCCATGGAGTCATTTGAGTGTCTCATGACATGGCAGCTGGCTTCCTCCAGAATAAGCATCCCAAGAGAGTAGAAGATGAAAGCTGTGACATCCTTTTTTTTTTTTTTTTTTCAAAGGAAAGGCAGGAATGAAGGTGAGCAGGCAGGCAGGAAGAGAGAGGAGGAAGAAGCACGTTATTTTATTTGTGCTTAGTTGCTCACACTGGTTGCTCCCCTCCATCCCCTACCGGTGACTCGAACCCAGGGGTATGTGGCTTGAGCTCCTTTGGAGCCAGTTGACCCAACTACTACTCCACTAGGGTGCACCCCCAGCATCACCTCAGAAATCACGCTCTGTAGTTTTCCGAACTACCCTACTGGTTCTATGAGCAAGTCCTACCCGTGTGGGAGGGGCTGACCAGAGGCCTGAATCCTGGATGCTGGTTTCCACCACTACCGGCCTTTTTCTTGCCTGCCCGGGCCGCAGGGCCCAGAAAGAGAAAGCCATGGCCCAGGGCAGGCTGGCCATAGGTGGAGTCGCCCAGCAGCCCCAGTGTGCTTCTAGGTCAGCCTGCCTGCCAACAATCCAAACAGCCCTTTGAAAACTTCACTTTTCCCAAACCCCACTCCCTCCCCTGCTCCCCTCTCTCACTTTGTTCTCAGAAAATGACCTCACCTCCAACTGGACAGAAAAAGTCGAAGTACAGGAAGTCCCTCGTCTTCCTGTGACCGAGCACCCAGCACACACACGTACCCATCTTCTCTCCCTGCTGTTGCAGCAGTGATTGTCTTCCACCGCCTGTGCCGCAGACCCTTCCCACTCTCTTCTGAAGAAACTCGCACATCGACTCCCCTCTCTGCATCCCCCCAAAACACTCCTTTCCTGCAGTTCTTTCATGCTTTCTTCCCAATGACACTGGGGGCTGCCTCAAAACTATGAGTCGGGGCACCCTGGAGTCCAAACACCAGTTTCTCCAACAAATGAATTGAAAGGCAAAGCAGAGGAAAGGTGGCATATAAATTCAAGAACTGAAAAAAAGCCCCATCAGTCCGCTGCAGTGTGCGGAGTTTGTTTGAAATCGGTTTAGAACAAATCAAGACTCATCAGGGAAATGTGGACAATGCCTGGATGTTTGATGATGAATTCAGATTTGCCCCTTTTTGGGGTGTCATAAGGTATTGTGGTTTTCTTTGCTAAGTCTTTATCATATCTTTATGCATAAAATAGTGTGATGTTGGGGTTTGCTTCAAAACAGCCCAAGGCTGGGGCAGTGGGTGGGATGTAGATGAGGTGGGACTGACTGCATGCTGGTAGTTGTTCAAACTGAGCGAGGGGTGTAGGAGACTCATGGAGTCTTCTCTCCGATTTTACATGTTTGACATTCTTTTTAATAAATATTTAACAGGAAAAGATTTCAAAAAGAAGAACATCCAGCCTTCTTTTCCCCCGTGGCAACTGGCGGGCAGCGGCTCCAGACAGGTCCGCTGTGACTGGAGGTGGCTGCTGGCCTCATGGCTGTGGGGCGCGGGGCCCCCGCGGACCAGCTCGCAGCCACGGGCAGTCATGAAGTCTGCGTCGCCGCTACCTCAGCAGAGCTTTGCTCATCCCGACTAGCCCAGTTGTTCGTCCCAGAGGGAGGCTCCTGCTCTGTCTCCTCTGAGGTGAGGCATTACGTGGACCTTCAGGCGCCGTCATCTTCTCCTCCCTGCTTTCATTTGCTCCTTATCTGGAGAAGACCCCCAAACTTGTCTTTCCACCGAGCTCCCCTCCAAGTCCAGATCCACAGGTCAACCACATTTGAAATATCTCTGGGGTGTCAAAGTCACCTCATGCTTAGCAAGTTCAGATCTAAAGGGTGCTCTTCCCCGCAAACATGGACCCCGTCCGCATGCCTCGTCTCACTGAGCGGCCCTAACGTCCATTCCCATACTTGGGCCCCAGAGCTCCTTAGGCGGAGCTGCCCCAGCAGGGGCCTTCCCTTAACCAGATATCTGGTCTACCACGTCCTTAAAGCTCTTTCTCGCAAATCACTATGGACTCGACTCCAACCCCCTAGGAGGGTTGGTGCCTCCACCTGACAACTGTAGCATCTTCCTGCCAGGCTGACCCCTTGTCATCCTTTTCCCACCATTGCTAGGTGGGTTTTTCATGACGCATATCCAGTGTGTCACCTCCCTGCTTCAAGCGTCTCCATGACTCCCCATTACTCTTAAGGTCCAGGAGGTGGGTGTGCCCTGGCGAACCAGCGGGTCAGTTCACTGAGGCACATCCGCTACGCGCCAGAGTCCCCAGTTCAAGACCCAGGTCTGAAGAAAATGACCAAGATGAACAACTAAATAAATAAAGTGCTTCTCCCTCTTTCTTCGTGCCTGCCTGGCTCTGTTTACCATCCTTCCTGCCTGCGCTTTTCCTTAAAAAAAATCAAGGTGACAACAGTCATGCCAGACCCCGTACCTCACCCAGCCACAGCGCTCACTGTGTCCCTCTAGCCACACTGGCTTTCTCCCAGCCGTGCTCACACATCCCTGCTGCAGATGTCACACAGCAGCCTCCAGGCCAAGTGCACTTACCCTCTGCGGGAAATTCTCGTTTGCCTCTCCCACTCTGACAGCATTCTCCCCATCTGGGGCAGAGCTGCCTAGGGTCTCTTTCTCAGCATCTTGCCTATCTCCCGCGTGCCCTCTCTGAGTTGCAGTCTTAAGATTTCTTTGCAACTATTTGGTTAAAGCCTCTCTCCCTAACTAGACTCTAAGCCACTTGCAGGTGGGAACCTGCTTTACTCATCATAACATCAACGAGCTCCAGCAGTCTGCCTGGCATTTCCTGAGTTAGGAAGTAAGTGAAGGAGTGGTAAGTGTCTGGTGACGGCGTGTGGGTGCTGGTGATGGAGGGGAGAGCGGATTGGTGATGCCAGTGGGTATGGTCTGTCGTTAGGGGTGACAGTGGAGGTGATGGTGGTATCGTGATGCCGAAAGTGATGGTGGCAGCGGTGGCGATGGCCTTGATGTTGGTGGTGGTGATGATGGTCCCCACCCCCCTGCACAGACACTTGGACAAGAGACCTGAGCTGAGTCACACTGATGGAGCACGGTCACAGCTGGGCTGTTCCAAAAGCAGCAACCTAAAGAGACAGTCTCTCCGTCCAGGAGCTGCTGGGATACCAGGCTCCTTCCCACAGGTACTGAGTTTCTTGTTCCTGTACACACTCTACAGTGACCCCTCTGCCTTTTAACTGACATTAGCTAGCACTGATTTTTGTCCCTCGTAACCAGAGTGCTCTAATTAGCACAGGGGGCCATAGAGAACAGCGGGCTGCAAAGGAGCCCATTCCTTCCCACTTTCCTCTGTCTTCTCCCAGGCCTCTGACCGTCCTTGAACTTTCTCCATCTCGCCTCACTCCCTGGATGCACTCAAGCCTTCGGATACCATTGTGTACGCTGATTTCCATTTTCCATCCTGGGTCTTGACCTTTCTCCAGACCCCAGATATGTCTCCAGGTGGGGACTGGACCTCTCTTACTTGACTGCCTGTCATGTCAAACTCAATGTGCCCCCAGCTGAATGCTTGACTTTCCTCTACCAGTCAGCCTGCACCACCCTCCACCCATGGTCTTCCATCTGCTCAGCAACTCCGTTTGATCACACCAGAAACATGGGGTTCACCCTTGACTCCTTTCTCTCACCCTTGCATCTAATCCATCGTCAACTCTCATCAGTCCTAACTTCCAAATATATTTTGCCGACTGACCCCATTACCATCTCTCTGACCCAACTGCCATCCTCTCTCACCTGAGAAATGCAACCGCCTCGTCCTCTGTGTGCCTTCTTTCCACTCCTCTTACATCCCCACAGTCTCTACATGCAGCCAGAGTGACCCATCAAACACATGTCTGCGCCTCCTCTGCCCTACCTGCCCATGGCTTTCCATCTACCCAACAAAGAGCACAGCCCTTAGAAGAGTCTTTGTGGACGACCTAGCCCCCCGCTGCCTCCTTACTACTCCTCACTGAATACTGCTCACAGATATCTTTGCTTTGCAGAGAATGCTGCTGCCTTTGGACCTTTGCACATGCTGTGCTCTCTGCTGGAATGCACTCCCCAGGCCTTCACAGGCTCGCCTTCTCACCTCCTTTGGCGAAGGCTTCGATCAGGGTGGTGGCGGAGGGCACAGAGAGGAAGAATCCACAGGATGCAGTGTCTGCGAGGGAGTTCAGGGTGGTTCCCAGGTGCCTGGATGGCCAAGGAACCCGAGGAGGGATAGAGCATGCGAGTCAGATTTGGGGAGACAGACACCATGTCTGTTTGGCACAGGAGTGAGTGGCCCTGTGGGCCGTCCAGGAAAAGGCACCAGGATGCAGCCCAGTCATCTGGGTCTGGAGCCCAAGGCAGAACCGGATTGGAGCAGCATAATCGGAGGCCTGCCACGCACCGGAAGTCCCCAGAGCCGGGCAGCACCGACACCCCTGAATCAGCCAAGCCTGACAGGAGACACTCCAGCCCAGGGCAGCAAAACCAGGGCTGGGCAACACCGAACAGAGATGGCGCAAAGCTGGCTCAGCAAGAAGCGCAGGCACTCTCGGGGGCTGGCTTCCCAGCCAGCCTTTCCCGGCTGGCGGCAACTGACAGCTCTCGATAAGCCTAATTAATAATTAACTTTTTAATTAAATATCAATTTAAAACAAGTATGGGAATCTGTCTCTTGCCATTAGCGGCTTTGCCTTTCTTTCTGAAAAGGACTTAGTCGAAGGCCGGCTCTGCCGTGTGGGTGAGGACCACACCCCAGCACTGCGGCCAGAGGGACAGAATAGTGGGGAAGGGGCTGGTGCCCGGCCTGCTCCTCTCCTGTAACGCGGGGACTCTTGGGACACCATCCCTGTGTCCTTTAGACCTATGGAGAAAGCTTTCTCCACTCAGTGGTCAGCACCCTGCCTCCTCGGGGCTCTGCCCCGTGCTGGCCAAGCTGGGGACAGAGCACAAAGAATCCCTGCCCTAGGGGAACCGGCACCTGGAAGGCCAGGTGGGAGATATTCAGAGACAGACTGAGCCTATTGTCCCAAAGGAGGAAAAGACAGAGCAGGAAGAATGGAGGCTGTGAGAAGCCAGCTCTCTTGACCTTGATGGGGACAAGTGGGAAGGATGCCCTGTGGTGGGAGCCGCACACCAGAGGTGTGGCCACGGGAGTCACCATGGGTGTGGCAAGGGTTCGGGGCAGCGGAGGGTGGCCCAAGCATCTGGAAGCAAGGATGGCTCATACATACCCGCGCTGCCACCCCAGAACCCCACGACCCCAGGGGTTTCCTGACCGGCTGCTTGGGTGACCGCAGGCGTAACCACGGCGCCTGGGGGCTCAAGTGGCTGGCGGTACCAGGTTCCTGCTTCGGGAGTGTGACAGCGCAGTGTGGTTGGCGGCCCCGGCCCAGCACTGCCTGGTTCCCCGGCCGCGGAGGGGAGACCCGTTCTGTAGACCAAACCCCGCAACGCCAGTGAGGGCCAGGTGCAGAGGACTCACTTACCAGGGACCAGGCTGCCCAAGTCGGGAGCAGGAGGTATGGAGGATGGGGGAGTCACAGATGTCATCCGAGGTGACACTCAACCAGTGCCCTCTGAGATACCGATAGGGGTTGTGATCAAATCTTAACACAAAACTAACTCCCCCTGTGGACATCCCATGGTCTGGTCTGTTGACACTCTAGGACAACCCTCAGGCTAGCTCTGAGCTGTGATTCTGGGCCTCCCCGGAAACCCCTGCTCATACTATCCACGTGGCTCAGTGGAGGGGTGATGATACCTCTCGATGGACAAGATGTCGTAGGATTCTGGAGCAGGTGGCATGATCTTGGGGAGTGACACACAAAGAGTGCTCCCAGGGTCCCCAGAAGGAACTCAGCCTCCCACACCTGGACCTTAGCCCAAGGAGACCCATTCTGGATTTCTGCTCTCCAGAACTGGGAAGGAATGATTGTGTGTTACCTTAAGCCACTGCGTTTGTGGTCATCTGTCACAGAAGCACTCGGACAAGGGTAGAGAGCAAGGGCCCTGCCTTGCAAAGGAGGAGGCCTCCTAGAGGAAGGGAGCAGAGGGGGCCAGACAGCTGCTGCCCCCACCCTCCTCCCAACCCCTCAGGCGTGGAATGGAGAGAGGGGTGCACAGGGAACATGCCAATACTGGCGTGAGGGGCGCCATCTTGAGGGAAGTAGCCCCTCATTTGGCAGATAAGGAAATGGGCTCAGAAGAATGAGGTGACTTGCTGAGGCCAAACCCCATCATTCTGGCTCCAAACTGCATCCCTCCTCTTAGAACCTGGTGTGTAAGTCACCTGTGGCTGAATGTCTGCATCCTCTGCCCCCACAGCCATCCCCTCCAGTTCTGCAGTCCTGGAATCGCCCAGCTGAGGTGAACTGAGGTGCCGGCCAGACCCCGGCCGCCGGGGACCTCTCTCAGGAGAAAAGACATGGGCTGGGGGCAGCTGCGGCCGACCGGCCAGCCAACCACCACACTCCCTGCTTCTTGGCCAGTGACTTTGAGCAGCTCTGTTCCCCGCTATGAGGCCTTGGCTTCCCTCTGTAAGGTAGGGTGATGCTCCCCCACCCTGTTGGCACTCAGTTTGCACAACGAGCACAGTGGCCAGGGTCCACAATGGATCGTTATGTGGGCAAAGCACGAGGCATCACAGTAGGAGTGGAATGAAGTCCATGCTGGTGAGAGAAAATAAATTTATGGGCACAGAGGGGTTTTCCAAAATGTTACTTAGGGTACACGGCAAACCACAGCCCAGAAAACCTCTGATGAGCAGACAGTGGGGTGTCTATGGGGTCATTTTTCTCTTATTTAACATGTTGCAATAGCAGGAGCTGCGAAAGAAATGTCAGATTAGTTGCTCCCACTTGTCCAGACAGAATCACTGTGTATGCAGCGGGCGGCGGAGTTTTCAAAGCTGTGCCTGAATCTGCTTCTCCTCCTCCCAGCATCTGGGGGGTTGGCCTTGTATGCTGCACCAGTGGGTGGAAACGGGGCTGTAAAGGGAAACCCAACAGGAGCACGACCCTGTGATTCCTCTTACCTGCAACCCCAGAGCATCAGCTCCCTGAGGGAGACAGAAGCGGGCGGGGAGAACCCAGCAGCTAGTGTTTCCCAGGACAGAGGTTCTGCTGGGGAAGATGGAAAAGTTCCAGGATGGTGGGGGTGATGGTGGCACAGTGTGAAAATGCCACTGAATCAGACACGCAAAAATGGTGTGTGTTTCATCCATTTTACTACCATTAAAAATAAATGAGTGACCCGCCCACTGCAGATGGAAGGAGATGGAAGGTGAGGAAGGATGAGACCTGGGGTCCTGGTGGGCACTGGGGCTTGTTCAAGGACAAGCCAGGTGTTCCAATTTGTCCTGGCATCGAGGGGCTTTTTTTTTTTTTTTTTTGGACCACTTTGTGGAGTTTGGACAGGAGGCGATGGATAAACCTTCGCTGACTGCGTTGCGTGCTGCCCTGTAACGTGGGCAGGGCTGTCTGGAGGTATGGGGTACGTGGGGACAGCACAGCACGCAATGGTCAGCGCCCACCTTCCAGCCCCGTTGTGACCTGGCGAGTTTGGTTGATGGAACTGTCTCAGAGTCGAAACAAGGGCAGCTGTTTGATAGAAGCAGCTGGTGTCCCAGCCCTGAGCTGAGCGTGGGACCCTGCCTGGCCAGGGAGGAACCCTAGGGCCTGAGACCCTGTGGTGGCAGAGGGGCAGAGTGGGGAGTTCCAAAGGTTCCTCTTCCCAGACCCGCCCCAGAGGGTAGGCTGCCTCAGGTGGGCTCTGGAGTCAGAGCAGGCGACTGGCCAGGAGAACACACCCTCTTGTTGCAAACACCAGCCTTGTCCTGAGGCCAGGCCGGGCATCTATCCCATAGCTGCCTCCCAGAGTCTCTCATCTATCCCCCCTCTCCTGGGCACCCTCCAGCTATCTCTCCTGGCTGCTCAGCTTCTCTGTCCTCTTGTGTGTGTGTCCCTGCCTCTCTTGAGTCTCTGGGTCTTTCCTTCTGGGTCTCTGCTGGCTCCCCGGCCCTCTGCCCACCCCCACTGCACCCACGGCAGCCCCTCCACCCACCCTGGTGCCCTTATCTGGGTCCAGCCCCTGCACAATTGCTGGGAGCCCATCCCCATGACAACGGGGCAGATGGTGGCTGCGATTAGCCTGCTCTCCCTCCCGCCACAGTTCAATCCGTCTTTGAAATTAAATCAGCTGTGATAACATCGACTGGCCAGAGGGAGGGGGCAGCGGGGCGCCTGGGCCCCACCCACCCACCCCAGGCCGGTGTGGTGCTGGGGAGCAGATGAAGACCACAGAACCAACTTCCAAGGAGGGTGTGTCACCGTCACCAAGTCTCTAACCCTCTGAGCCTCACTTTCCCCATCTGTAAAATGGGGGCAGATAGTCATGCCTTTCTCGGGGTCAACACGAGTCTCTGGGGAGAGTGTGTAGGCAAAGCACCTAGTGAGAGCTCAGGAGGGCTGAGAACATCGCCCTGTCCCAGTCCATGCAAAAATCAGAGCCCCAATCACCCCCAACGCTGAGTACACTGAGGGTGCCGCCCCCCAGGGCTCCGGCTACTCAGAGCAGAAAGGTTATAGACCTAGCTACTCTCCCTGGGAGCCGAGGTGCTTTCCTCCCTGGAGGCCCGCTGCCCTGACTTAAAAATGCTCCAATGTTGTTGAATCCCAGGGCACGAGGGACACACTTGAACATCATTTTGTCCAACCAATGATGGGGAAACCACTCCTTCCCCGTAGGATTTGGGTCCTCCAAACACCAGGGGTCCTGGCAGGCTGAGGGAAAGCAGCGGTGTTGGGTGCAGCTGGTAGGAAGCTGAGGCCTCCTCAGGGGAGCGGTGGCAGCACTTAGGTGGGTGGGGCCGGGCGGGGAGGGGCCTTTCAGCCAGTGGTGTCAGCGGTGCGGTGCGGAAGGGCAGAAGTCCAAGGCAGGAAGAAGTGGGCTTCAGCGGGGGACAAGCAAAGACCCACAGGGAGGCAAGGGAGAGGGCTCGTGGAGATCTGGGAGGATGGCTCCTGGCAGAGCGCTCAGCGAGTGCAGTGGTGTCGAGGCTGGTGTGTGCAGGACTGTGAGAGGCTGGGGGCTGCAGCAGAGCAGAGAAGTCATAGGGACCAGGCCTGTGGGTCACTGTGCAGACTTGGCCTTTCCTCTCACAACCCGGGTTTGCACAGGATCCCTCTAGCTGCTGGGGTGAGCGTGGGATGAAAGAGAACGGAGGCCGCAGGGCAGGGGCTGGTGTAAGGTCTAAGTGAGAAATGCTGGAACACGGCCCAGGAGACAGCGGCATGGTTGGGGGGCTCCCTTCAAAAGGTGGGTCTTTCACGCCTCCAAGCCCATTGGGTCAGGGTGCAGGCTGGGGCAGTGCCAGTAGAGGGCTTCACCGCAGCCACTCCCTCAGGTCGAGGGGAGTCCTTGGCAACACCCACTCTACTAGGCAGGTCCTACACCAGGGTGTGTATGCTGGGTTGTGGGGCTTTGCAGAGAACCTGAGGTGTCCTCACTGATCCCAGTTCCCGCATACAATGGGGCCCAAAGAGAATGTACTGCCCCAGAGCAGTTAGGCAAAATCTGCCCAAGGAGGTGACACGGAGCAGGGCGGCAGAGATGGACTTCACAGGCCAAAAGGAGATGGGGAGTGACCCAGGGTGGGCAAGCGGGAACAGCACGCACAGACCCCAGTGCTGACAGGCCAGGACCCAGCACGCAGTGCCCAGGGGGCAGGCACTGCAAAGACAGTGGGGGCCTCAAATGCCAATTTGGGGGGGTCACCCTAGTTGCACCTCAACTTTCTTGGGTTTCGGTGTCTCCATCTGTACCATGGGGCTAAAGTGTGAGACAGGGTCCCAGGAGATAGTGGAGGACAAGTTCTCAGCTTTGCTGACACGTTAGCGCACAGGGGTGCCCGAAGCCATGGAGGTACTGAGCGGGGTGGGGTGGGGGATGCCTGCTCAGCCTGCTGGGGAGGCAGAAGGCAAGCGTGAGGGTGGGAGCTCAGACAGCGAGCCCTGTGAGGTCTTTTGGGGTGATGGAACCCCAGTGCCTCGCAAGCACCCCGATGTCTGCTGTGCATCCAGTCCCAGGACCATGAAACCTGGGCTGCGGGGCAGTAATTGGATTTGCCCAGCAGCTGTCGGAGCTAAGCAGGCCCACTTGACGCAGCCGTGGTTGGTCAGTAATTGGTGAAATTAGCAGGTCGGTGGGGGCAGAGGTCAGGTGGTTAATGCTATAGTGGGGGCTTTGATGAAGTTAGTCCCATTGCAGGACTGGAGCTGGGGTTCGACCTTCTGTGGCACGGGGCTCTCCTGCCTCTGGGGTAACATGGTTAAGGGACCTCCAGCTGCTGACCTGTCCCAGGGGCTCCAGGAGGCAGACCCAGGGGGCCAGAGCCGGGGCTGTGCCTTGAGGTGTGGCTGAGCCAGGTCGCCTGTTGTATTCTCTTGACCAAGATACTGGCAGCACCCAAGGGGGCTGTAACCCCTCGAGATGTTGGGGTGCTGCCTCTCAGCTTTCCTGGAAGAGGCTTTCTGTGGGAGACCAACACCCTTTCCGCCCTCTAAGCTTTAGCCACCCCTTTCTGTAGAGGCTCCTCCTCCTAGCTCTCATCTGGGTGATTTCCTCCGGGTACCTGTCTGTGTCCAGGCCCTCTCCTCCCCCCAGGTCAAGGCCTCCTAGGTCTTCTCCTGCCATGTGCCTAAGCACACCCCTGGTTCTTGCTGCTCCCTGGAAGAGGGTGCCCCCGTGTTCTTTCAGTTCGCACTCACTTCAGGACCACCTGTGCATGCCAAGCCCTGGGGTAGTTGCTGAGATGCATAGGTGAATGAGATCTGACCAAGGCCTGGGGCGGTCAGCTCTCACGACTGGCCATGCCCATGCTCCGGTCTCCCTGGGAACCAGAGACTCTGTCTCCACCGGCACCCTGCAACCTGCAATCGCCTTTTCTAGCTCCACTTCAGCCCTGAGGGACAGTAGATGCTAGCATGCCAGTCCTTCATACACATGCACACACACACAGGCACACAGGCACACATGCACATACACACACACACACACACCTGCCTCTGGCTATCACTGCTATTATTGCAGTTACTGTTATTAACAATAGTAGTGATATTAACATTATTAATATTAAGGCAAATTCTTTGACGTCAATAATCTGGCCCGCCACTTGACAGCTATGTGACTCTTCTCCGTGGCTCAGTTTCCTCTTGTGTAACATGGGTCCGTTGAGAGGGAAAATGTAAAATGGGTCATATCTCCCATTTGGCACTAATGGAGCTGTGTATCGTCACCTCACCGGCCTTCTTTCTGTTCCTCAAACAAACCAAGCCTGCTCCTGCCTCAGGGAGTTCACATTGCTGTTCCCTCTGCCCAAAATGCTTTTCCCTCCGATAGCCATGTGGTCTGTGACCTCAGTTTCACCACAGTTTCTGAGAGATGTCAGCTCCTCGGAAAGGCCTTCTGGGACCATCCGACACTCTCCCTGCCAGAGCCCTGACCCAATGCTTCTCCATCATTCCTTACTGCCAGGGCATAGTCTGCGCTCCTGCTGGTTGTCCAGCTCCTCAACTAGAATGTCAACTGCATGACAGGAGGGGAGGATCTGTCTTGCCCATGACTGTGTCCCCAGAGCCTAGTACTGTGCTTGGCACCTAACAGGGGCTCAATGCATATTTCTTGAATTGTGTTGAATTAAAAGTGTCTGACACATCTGTACATCGGAGATTGTTTCAAAATAAAAGTATACTTTAAAATATGTATGGATTTCATGAGGTTCACGTCCACTTGTAAAAGCCTCATAAAAGCTATGTTATAAAGAGCCAGACCGAGGTCAGACATGAGGGAAGTCTCTCTGGATCTTACCTGCAGACTTACCTGCTCTCCTGACCTGGAGCAGCCCTGCAGAGATTTGGGGACAGCAACTGGAGTCCATGAGGCCAAGTCTCCCCAGCTTCTCATAGGACGGAGTCTCCAATCTTCTCCCAGCCCTGGCCTCCTCCTCTAGACCCACCCTGAGACTCTCCAGGGCAAGCCTGTAGCTGAGCACAAAGTGGGGGCAGAAAGACTGAAAAGAAGAGCTATCCCTTCTCTGCAGGCACATGAGGCTTCCCGAGCACCTTTTTAGTGACATGCTGGCCGCACAAAGCTGTGGCCCACTGAGACCTCCCACTCCACACCCACCCGCGGCTGACAGACCAGGTTTCCCAGCCCGACTCCCTTCTCTTTAAAGCCCAATTCTCATGTTCCCTCCAGTTTCCAGGGTTGGGCATCTTATTTCCAATTGGAACAACAGCTTAGGGTCTGCTTCCCTCCCCAGAGTGTGTCTGAGAATACAAGGTCTGTGCCTTTTGTGGCTCCTTTAAAGGCCTCATGCCAATGTTGAGGACACAGTGCTGAGGACAGAGGCTGTGGCCCAGCTATAGAGAGAGTACTATCCAGACGGACACTGGCACGCGCACACAAACACCTGCATACAGCAAGCATTTATCGAGCACCTACTATACCCACACCCTGGACTCAGTTCTGGAGATCTGCAATGGGCAGCACAGAGCTGATTTTGTGAAGTTTGCGGTCCACTGGGGAGGCAGAGTATCACACCACCCTCCCCGTCTTCATACTACACACACTGGGCACAGCGTCCATTCTACATCTGGCCCAACCTCACGAAGGCTCACTTGAACATCACTTGGGAAATCATAAAACAGGGCCCCCAACCTTGGAGCACCTGTCCACATATAAGTCCACGGGCTTGTCACCTACAGTGCCCGGGAACTGCGTGAACCTCCCCTCATTCTCCCTCACCCAGAGCCCACAAAACTGCTCAGAGGATGCCCGCCACCTGCTGACGGTGCCCATCCCCAGAACGCCACACCAAGAGGCTGCCTGACACTGAAAGCCCCGAGGACTATGGAGGCCAGCAGAAGCCTCCAGCCCCGCTGTGTCTCTGGGGCCTGACCTGTCTCCAGTCAAGAGCCCCAGCATCCACTTCCTCCTGGACACTCAGCCTTGCCTTGGTCTGCCTGCAGCCACACATCCCCCCAACACCCAGCACACATACAGGCACAGCACATGCAGGAGCATGCATTCCCCCAGCAAATATGTGCTTTGTTCCTCGGTGGCAGGCATTGTTCTAGACTCGGGGGACCTGGCAAAGAACCACTGGACATGCAGTGTGATTGAAGAGGCGCACAACTCTCAGTCTCACAGAGAGCAGAAGACACATGGAGAAGTGAAGCAGAGGGCTGTGAGAAATCAGAGTGGATAGGTGGAGAACCAATTCAGAATACGAGTGTCAGGGAAGGTGTCCTCGAAGTGCCACTTGAGTAAAGGCCTGAGGATCAGTCGGCATTCACCAGGGAGGATGGCAGCTGCAAAGGCCCTGGGGCTGCAAGGATTTGGTGCTGTGGAAGAGCAGAGGGGAGGCCAGTGTGGCTGGAGCGCAGAGCCCGAGGGTCATGAGACCAGGGAGATGGGCTCCACTGGGGCTGCACCCTGAGCAGAGGCCTGAGGCCTTTCTGCTTAGAGCAGGGGGAGTCCCAGAGGGTTTAAAGCAAGTTGCGATGAGGAGCCCGGCTGGACAGCACTGTGAAGACTCACTCTCGGGGGCAGGGGCTAAGAGCTGGAGCCGGAAGCCCTGGGAGGAGGAGGAGGTGATGGCATCGGAGCTGATGGTGGGTGTGGAGGCTGGGGTGGGATGGAGATGGCGTTACGGTCACGGTATTTGTCAGCTCAGAGTCACAGGCAAGATACTACACACCACCTGAGTCCCAACGGCGACAGCCAGTGCTGCAAGGCAGCACCCACAGGCCGGCTCACAGCTCCTCTGCGCAGCACCCGCGCAGCCCAGCGGGTCCACGAGATGCCACCACCACCGGCCCTGCACGAAGCTGCAAGCCGCTCCATGAACTCACTTGGCACATTTATTAACCATCAGCCGACATCTGCAGCCCGGCAGCTGCAGGGCAGGCCCGGGGCCGGCGCCTACTTGCTGTCCACCCGCTTGAGCTGCTCCTTGCCATTGATGGTCACCGACCTCAGCTGCCCGTCCTCCTCCACCTCCACCCGCTCCCGCCCGTTCTCCACGATGCGCTTGGTGGTGATCTTGTGGCCGTTGACCATCTCGGTGGACGACACAACCGACTTGAAGCCTGAGCTGCCGCAGCCAGTGCCCCCGAAGGAGGTGGAAGAGAAGGTGGTGCGGCTGGCGCCGCCGCGGCCCAGCGTGTCCAAGAAGGAGAAGGCTTCCATGAAGGCCGGGAACTCGCCGAAGCCGGCTGAGAAGGCCCCCCTCAGCCCGTGACCCCGGCCGGCACGGTCACTGCTGAAAGGGTTGTCCCAGAAGTCAAAGGAGAAGGGGTCCAGGCCACCGAAAAACTCGCGGAAGATGTCCTCGGGATTGCGGAAGGTGTAGCCAGCGTCGAAGGGGCTGGCGTAGGGGGCGCTGGCGCCCCCACCCCGCCAGCTGTCGCAGCCTGCCCGGTCATACAGGGAGCGCTTTTTGGCGTCAGACAGGACCTCGTAGGCCTCGGACACCTGCTTGAACTTCTTCTCTGCCTCCTCCTTGTTGTCGGGGTTCTTGTCGGGGTGCCAACGCAAGGCCAACCTGCGGTAGGCCTTCTTGATGTCCTCAGGGGAGGCGCTCGACTGGACCCCCAGAACCTCGTAATAGTTAGCCATGCTGAGGGGCAGAGGGGGCCGGAGTGGGGAGAAGGTAAAGCAAAGGGGGCCCCGGGCCCAGGGGTGGGGGTGGACGCAGAGAGGGCAGCAGCTGGTGTGGGCCCCTTGACAGCAGGGACCTTGCTGGAATCTGCTGGCTCCGGCGCGGCTCTGCCCAGCAGGTTACCTTTTCATAGTACCAGTTCTCAGGGACAGGTGGGTGCCTCCGCTGGGGCGGGGGGAGCCGAGGGACACTGCCGCTGTGGGGCCGCCGGGGCAGGCCCCCTCCTCCAGCGCTGAGGCAAGGCCCATTATGACATCAGCCCCCGGGTGGGGCAGATCTCACCTCCAGCTCTGGACAGGGCAATGGCCAGCACATTGGCCTGGTCCTGTGGGGAGCCCGACCTCCGGGGCAGGCTGAGTAGCTCGGGGAACCCTGGGGCTGCCGACTGAGCCCTGGGGAAGATGCGGGCAGCCCAGGCCCTGGGGTCTGGGCCTACGTGGGCAGTGAAGGTCAGTGACAGCGGTCAGGGAAAAGTGTGAGGCTTCCTGGGATATGTCCATTTAGCCTACTGGCTGGGGCGTTGCACTGAACTGAAGGGGTGAGCTGGGGGTCAGGCAGCGTGGAGACGGGGCGGAGTTCATTCTTCTGGTGGCCCATTACCTGGGGGGGCCTCGTCCACATCTAGGCAGTGTCTGCTGTGCAGAGATGACTGTCAGCATTTGCAGAATAAAGGAAGCTCAGAGACACAGAGCAACGTGTTCCGGGCCCACGCTAAGTCACCAGAGAGGCACAGGCAGACACAGGGCTGAGGCCGCAGTGACGACAAATGAAAAGAAGCGTTCTACTCAATTCCAGCAAGAAAAACAGGCACCGATAACGTAGACTAGCGAGTGTGCTGGTCTGAATGGTGATCCCCAAAACCGTGTGTGTCTGAATCCCTGGAACCTGTGAATGTGGTCTTTGGGGAAGGGTCTTTGAACGTGTAACTGGATTAAGGAACTCGGGATGAGGTCATCCTGCATTATCTGAGCAGGCCCTAAATCCAGCGACAAGTGTCCTTACGAGAGAGAAGAGACCATGTGGAAATGGAGGCAGAAATTGGAACCGAGTAGGCCAAGAAAACTGAGTCACCAGAAGCTGAAGGGACAAGAGGGACCTTCCTTAGAGCCTCCAGAGGGAGCAGAGGGACACCCCGATGCTTGGACTTCCGTCCTCTGGAATTGTGAGGTCAAATTTGTCCTTTTACGCTGCCTGTTTTGTGATAACTTAAGACAGCCCTAGAAACATAAGGTGTGTGAGGAAACCAATGTTCCTTGGCCTTTTTAGTATTTTCATTCTTATTCTGATTTGGATTATAGTTAGAAATGGTAATTAATAATAAGGACATCTATTCCCCCCTTCACCTCACCTTCCAGTTAAGATGGAAAAAAATGCTACACTACCTATCGCCCGTGACAATGAAAAACTTACCTGTGAATCAAGAGTCTTAGCTGAAAAAGCTTTCCTCCTCTTTCTCCCTCAGCCTGTCTTCCCTCCCTCCTTCCTTCCCTCCATCCCTTTTATAAGGGTCTCATCTCCCTTTTTCTCGTCTTTATCCTTTTCCATTAATCTCTCTCCTCCTCTTTGCCTTCAAGACTCATTGGCTCCGGGTTACAGGCATCTGGCAGGGGCACACGTTCGAGCCCTGGGCGTGCTGGGAGAAAGAAAGAAAGAACTCGGAGGCCCTTCGCAGCCCAGCCGGGGTGGGAAGTCCTGTGCCCGCCGCAGCTCACCCAGAGCACCCGCTCCATTCTGTGCGCCACATCTGTCCATCCACATGGCCAGCACCTACGCCAGTCTCTGGGTAAAGGAAATGAAGGGCAGAATAACTCCACTGGGTACAGTGACAAATAAAGACATTTCTGTATTTATTTAATAACACTGGAGCTAGATCCTGTGCTTGACTGACTTGTTCACTGGAGCAAAGACGCCCATCCTTCACAGCTCTCTGTGCTGGCGGTGTGGGGAGTGGTCTGCTGCTGCCTACGGCAACTGTGAGAAGAGTGACAGGGAGGGGGCCGGGTGTGGTGACAGAAAAGGCAATGGGTCACAGTGCCCGTGGGAAGGCAGTGGTGAGCTGGAGTGGATAATGGCAAAAAGCGGTGATGGGGTAATGGTGACGCTGGTGCCGACTGAAACAATGCTGGTGGTGAGAGCTTGTGGTGAGGCGGAGGTGCTGGTATTGGCGGAGGGATGGTCATGGTGAGACCAGTGTGGTGGAGGGCGACGGTGGTGATGTGACGCCAAGGCCATGAGATAGTGGAACGTGCCTGTGTTCCAGCTGTCGACAGGAAAGACCCCCACATCTCAGAGGCCTGAGACAGGCTTGACTTCCTACCCAGTTTACTTGTCAGCAGCCCAGAGGCCGCTGGGGCTCCAGCACTGGTCGTCTCCGAGGTGAGGGACTGACCTGGAACACACCATTCTCGTGCAGCGGGAAGGCAAGGAGGAGCTGCTGGAAACTTGAGAGGCTGCTTAAATGTGTTGTTTGTCACTCTGGCTCACATCACACGCCAAAGCCAGTGACTGGGGTGGAGATGGCGCTCCTTTGGGGAGGTTCTGCAAATGTAAAGCAAAGCTGAAGAGGTGCGATGACCCTACTGAGATGAGCAAGTACTCCGGGTGATAATGGGTGACGGGTGGTGGTAACGGGAATGACACTGGTAAGCGACACCAGGGGCGGTGCGGATAAGTGGTAGAGACGGTGCAGGGACAGTGCAGGGACGGAGCATGGTGGGGAAGGTGGGGACGGTAGGGAGGTGTCGGGGCAGGCCAGTGTTCTCTGTGCTGAGGACAACGGTTTGGGGGTGTGGGAGGCCTCCGTTTTCTGTTGCTGACTCGGCGTGGCCACCGCCCGCTTGGATGGTCTGCACCACATTCTAGAGAATTCCCTTGACCGTCTGGGTCTGGATCAGAGTTACCAGTGCAAGAGGTTAGGAACGGAGAAAGCAGGGGCAGTTAGAGGCAGATAACTGTGGAGGTTTGCAGCAGCCTCTGGGCGGTCTTTGAACCTCACTTCAGAGGTAAGACACATTCAGGGAAGCTTCTGGAACAGGCTGGGGAACCACTCACTCTGGAGCCCCGGGCTACGGCCATCAGTGATGATCGGCTTCCCTGACTTGACTCCCTCAGTCATGCAATTGTTGTGGAAATTGAGTACACGTCTTGCTGCCTGCTCTGTGGTCAATGACGGCATACGTGTGACTACTGAGATGGCTCAGGTGAAGGTGTGGACATGGAGACAAGGTGGTGTGGGAGGTGATGGTGGTGGTGGCAGTGGTGGTGGTGACGGAGGAGATGATCTGCGAGGAGGAAGGTGGCGATGATGGTCACATGGGTTGAGGTGGAGAAGCTGGTGGAGCAGGTGATGACGATAACAGTGGTCATGGGGACACTGACTGAGGTGGAGATGGCAATGACAGCAGTGGAGATGGGGATGGAGGTGATGGTGGGGACGGTAGTGATGATGAAGAAGTGATGTCAGAGCTGAGAATGGTGCCGGTGCTGATGAAAGTGATGGTGATACTGGTAATGGCAGTGGCAGCGATGATCATTGAAATGGTGGAGGTGACAGAAATGACGTCACAAGCCAACGTGGTAGGAAGACAGCGAGGCAGTGTGGCTGAGGTGGGGACAATCACAGTGCTGGGACGTGATGGTAAGGATGAGGATAACGCTGGCGGCGACAGTGCGTTTATGGTGATAGGACGCTGTGATGTTGACGAGGGCGTGGTGACAGCAGTGTGTCTCGGCATGAAGGCCAAGTATCCCATGATGATGTAGTAGGGAGAGGGCGCGGTGGTTATGATGAGACCCAAGATGCTACAGATTCTCCCCGCCTTGCTGAGACTCTGGTCCGGGTCTCCTCTTCCTCCAGGAAGGAACTTGCTCTGTTCGCGACAGGTTCCAGAACCTCGGTACTCTGCTCTGTCCTGAGTGAGCTGTGTCCTGACCCTCACCCTGGGACGGTCTGTGGGAGGCAACCGGAGACAGGGCTGGAGATGCATCCTATCAGCGCCAGGCTGTCCTCAGTGCAGAGAGCAGACCTCTCCGCAGGCCTCGTGGGGACAGCACCCCATGTGAAGCAGATGCCAGCTCCTCGTGGCCAAAGGTGCCAGGAAGATGGAGCCCCCAGCCTGTTACCTGGGGTGAGTTGGGTAAAGTCTCCACAAACCGAGGAGTGGAAAGTGTTGGCTGCACACAGACGTGATTTTCACTCCGCAAATGGTTCAGACTAGTGTCCTGTGAGGCCCTAAAACCCAAAGTGTTGTCAGAGACGGGTGGGCGCAGCAGGGGCCTCTGGGGGCCAGCCGTGGACCTGCATGGAGGGACAAGTGTTAGCTGGGACTCCCACACTCTCACCTCCCTGGCGCTTGGGCCACTCCCCTCTGCAAAGCTCTGTCCTCATTTACTAGCAGGCTGGTGCCGCTCCTTCCTTTTGGGGCTCCCTCCTCTCTGGAGGGTTCCCTGGTCTCAGGTCCTCCCTGAAGCCAGTCCATGAGCCATGACCCGCAAAGAGAACCAGGGCCTTGAGTGACCAGGTCATCTCAGGGGGAGCCTGGCCCAGGACACAGGGAGGCCCAGAGAGGGCAGGGCACACCCAAGGTCACACAGCAGTCCCAGGCACCCTCCCCAGGGCAAGCTGATGGAGGCCGATTAGGCAGCCAATTGGTATTCTGGGCAGCCGGAGGCCCCTCTGTCTCTGTAATTAATGGAGTGGCTTTTTAAAAGGATTCTAATCACCCCCGATCCTATCTGCTTATCACTAGCGTTCCTAATTAGATGATCTGGCAGTCACTCTGCTAATTCCCTCCAGCCCCGAGAAGCCCTGCCCGGCCTGGGACAGCCCACCCCACCCCCGCAAACCACCCTGGCCCAGCCAGATGGGCAGTTTGGGCCCTCTCTCCCCTCAGGGCCCGGGCTCTCTAACTGCATTACCTTCAGGATGGATGGGTGACAGCGATGGATGGATGGGCCACTGGATGGGTAGTGACCGGTGAGTGAAGAGTCTAACTGATGGACAGCTTCAGGGGTAGATATGTGGTCTGACAGACCTACTGAGAGCTTAAGAACTCTGCCTGACAAGCCAGACAACACTGTCATTTACAAGCTGTATGTTCTTAGGGAAGTTATTTAACCTCTATGTGCCTCAGTTTCCTCATCTGTAAAGTGGGAATAATAGTGTCTTCATCATAGCGCTGCTTACAGTGAGGAAGAGCTGTGGTACATGCTTTCTAGCATAGCAATGGCTATGTTGCCAAAGGGCAGACAGACAGGTGGAAGAATGAGTAGGAATGGACACAAAATTGGTGGGCTGATGGAGAGCTGGTCAGGTGGTAAGTTGCAGGTAGATAGGAGGAACAGACATGAGAGCTCAGTACCAGACAGGGAGGATGGGTTGGGGGCAGCCTCTCCTCTCCAGAGGTGAACGGACCATCTCAGCTCAAGTTCCAGCACAGACCTGGCTCAGACCTGCTTTTTCTCTCAGTACCTCCAAGAAAGCTCCTTGCTCAACCATCCCAGTCAGTGATGATGAACCCCCACTGTGTCTACCCTTGTCCTTTCCTCTTGATCCCCATCCAGATAGGTCTCCTTCCTGGTAGTGGCCCATGTGATCTTTAGAGGCAGGTGTAACCTCCCCTGGGGCTTGACTGCCTGAGCAAAGGCACCATTTGTGGGACCCTCTGAATACCAAGGTGTGCCAGTCTGTTAAAGCAGCTACTCTCCCTCACAGTGCCCTAGTCCCCAGCTCACTCCTGCCCGAAGCAAGCCTTGGCAGGGCTCTGATCCGGGTTCTAACAGCTGATCCTAAGCCTCTAAAAGAATTCCACCCCCCAGAGCCTCCTCCGCACATCCATGGGCCTCTTCCAACTTCAGCAGTGTGGTCTTCCTGCAAAGAGTATAGAAGAAGCTGAAGAATCTTACAATGTCAAGGCCTGTGTACATATACACACTGGCAGACATCCATCCACCCATCCATCCACCCATCCATTCACCCAACCATTACTCATCCATCCATCCATCCATCCTCCCACTCCTCCATCTATCCATCCATCTATCCATTCACTCCTCCATCTATCCATCCTCCAACTCCTCCATCCATCCGTCCATCCATCCATCCATCCATTCTGCAAGCTTCTTGAGTTCCTATCCACACATATGCTATGTGCCAAGCACTCTTCTGCAGTTATAGATGCCAGTGAACAAAGGAGACGGAGCCTTATTTGCCTTCATGGAGCTGACATCTATTGGGGGAGATAAGAGAAACTGATAACAAATGAACTGTCGGGTAGTGATTGGTGCCATGAAGAAAAACAAAGCAGAAAGAGGAGCTAGAGAGTGACAGGGCTTCTCCTGTAGACAGGATACTGAGAACAGTATCTCACGTCTCTCCACATGCATGTTCTAGCACCGATGCCCTTGTGCATGTGTACATACCTGGACGCATATGAGCACACATGCACACAAGCGCACACACACCACCACAAGGCCTGCAACCCTGCTGTTCCTGTGATCAGGGTACAATTTCCCAAGAGGTGCCTGTGCCAGCCCCAGCTGGGGAGATCTGGCTGCCCACATCTCAGTGCTGTTTCTCCCTTTCCTCCCTGACCTCCCTGTGACCCGCCCCAGGCCTGCTCACCTGGAGCCCAGCACATACCTAGGTTTTGCTGGGTCGGCTAGAGAAGGGCCTAGGTGACTTCCAAGAAATTCACAGTTCAACATTATTATGTCTGAATCCTAGCCCCAGGCCTCAGACTCACGTCCATGGCTTTTATAGCCTCTATCTTAACTGGCTGAAATGCAAGAGTGGGGGCTCTTTTTAACACTTCACAGTTCAGATCCACAATCTTTCCTGTGCTGGTCTGGGTGGGCCTGGAAGCAGCTGCATTCAGCTGTGTCATGCCCCTTCCCCCCACCTCCAGCAAGGAACTCCCCATCCCAGGTTGTGGGAGAGAGAGTAGGGACACTAGCCCTACAAGAATGGAGGGAAAGGTGGCAACTGCCTGGGGCATGTGGGAAGGCTGGTCAGAGCCGGAAGGGGCAGTCCAGCAGTGTCTGCTGGGAGGGGCGACACTGGCCTTTGGTCCTGGCCTCACACGCACACGAGGCCCTGGATTTAGGCACTGGATGTCCTTTCCAAATGAGATCACTCAATCATGGAAAAAATAACACCTCAAGGTGGGAAGATGCTCATAGTGTGACTGTGACCCTGCGTCCATCTTCAGACCACTTTGTCCCAGATTCAGTGTGAATTCATCTCTTTCTAAACCAGTGGTTCTCAATAGAGACAGCTGTCCCTCCTCAGGGGACATTGGCTATGACTGCAGTTTTATCTGCTGTGACCAGTGAAGGGCGTTGCTATTGGCATCTTGTGGGGCGAGGTGAAGGATGCTGCTGAACTTCTGACAATACACCACAGGGACCCATCCAGCCCCAAATGTCAACAGTGCCCAGCTGAGCGCTGGGTTCTAAACCTCGAGGTCACTTGATAGTACAATTATCATGAATTGTATTTTAATGTGCTGAAGTCTTCCGTTTCTGCAGTCTAAGCATTTAAAGTTTACAACACATAACCTATCATTTGTTTCTTAATAAAATAGAAGCCTCAGATGTGGAGGTGGTTCTATGCAGAGGGAACAGCGTGAGGCCTCAGGACGTGCCTGTCGTCCGATTGGGTCTGATGACCAGGGGCTGCAAGGGTCTTGCGAAGCTCAGACCAAGGCCCTAGAGCCTGGGCTGTGTCCTGGCCTGGAGAGCCTTTAGCTGGAGAGCCTTCATCTGGAGAGCCTTCAGCTGGAGAGCCTTCAGGAAGATTTGAAGCAGTGGGAGGATATGGTCTATTCCATGTTCTAGAAAGAGCTCTCCACAACACAAACTGGTACAAATGCAAAAGGCAGACATTACCAAATTTTGAGGAGGATGTGGAGCAACTGGAATCCCTCTACCCTGCTGGCGAGAGGTAAATTAGAAGAACTAGTGCGGAAAATTCTTTGGCCTTATCTTGTGGATATGAGGCTGCTGAGTCCTTCTACTCACTAATTCTACCTTTAGGCTTATTTCCCTAGAGAAACACTCACACATGGGCGTAGGAGCAAAAATACCCATTGTCACCCTGTTTATAGTAGAAAATGGGAAAAGGGGCAACTGTATTGTGCTGTACTTCTCTAGTGGAATACTGCAGTGCAGTGGGAATGAGTAGCCTGGAACTTCATGTTAGTTTGAATGAATAGCACCCACATGATGGCGAATGGAAGTTATAGAAAAAGAATGACGACAGCCTTTATGCACCATGTAAAAACATGCAGAATAATATGAGCTGTGCCTTTAGGGTTCACACAGAGGGAGTGACAGGAGCATGGGAGTAATCAAGGTCAGACCCCCTCTTGGATGGGGAGCAGGAAGGCGCCTGGGTTTGGAGGCCTTAACAGGACAGTAATGTGTACTTTCTTAAGCTGGGGTGAGGGACCATCACTACCTCTGTTCTGCAGCCTTCTGCTGTCTGTGCCCTGGAGGCTGGGTGGCACTGGTGACTTGATATAACCAGTAGAACACGGGGCAAAGATGATGGGATGTCATTCAGGGATTGCAGGGCCTTACACAAGTCTGCTGTGCTTACCGACTCTTAGAATCTCTCCTGCTGGCTTTCAAGGAGCGCGTTGCTGAGAATCCAGCAGCTGCAAGGAAAGGAATTCTGCAGAAGTCGAGGGAGTTAGGAAGCAGTTCAGAGGGCTCCCCAGTGAAGCCTCTGAGGGGACCCAAGGCTGATCAGCACACTGACTGCACCTGGTGGGACCTTGAGCAAAGACCCAATTATGCCATGCCTGGGCTCCTGACCCACGGACACTAGAGAAAAGAAATGTGTGTGGTCTGTAGCTTCTGAGTTTGTGGGTTTGTTATGTAACACCGAAAAATAACGCAGGGGGCAGGGTACCATAGGGTTTATTGTATTAGTAGCTATATTTTCGGATATCTGAAATATTTCGTAGTTTTAATTAAAAGGTGAAGAAAACTCCCTGCAGCAGAAAAGATAGATTGCAATGTGCAAGCCAGAGGCGGGGAAGCCAGGCAGGAGGCTGGGAACACAGAGCAGTAGGGATGGAGCTGGGGAGTTTGCCGGGAAGAAGGGGCTGCTGGAGGTGGTCCGGTAGTGTCTGTGTGTACAAATGTCCCTTCCATTGCTAGTCTGAGGAAGGGGAGGGCCGCAGCCCACATCCCTCAAAGCCTGGGAAACCTGGATCCCAGCCCCACCCTCAGGTCAACAAAGCCAAAGCTAGTGGGGAGGGGCAGAGAGAAGGGGCAAGGGCGGCAATTTCCCAGGGTCCCCCAGGGAGCCCCACAGTGTGTTCTGAATGGGGGCCTGTGGAAGGGACAGATGAGACACTGGAAGGAAGCAGCTGAACGGGGTCCACCAGTGCCCCCTCCAGGGAGGCAACCCCCAACGCCAGCCTGCATGCCAGTGGGAGCAATCCTATCCAGCTCCTCCCAGGCAGTGAGACCCCCATCCCTGCCTCCTCTGGTCCTCAGTTTCCCTGGAAGTGCAGGCGGAGTGATCTATGGGGATCCTGCTTGGTTGGACACAGAACAGAGGGAAATACTGAAGATATTATGAATAGCTAGGGAAGTCCTGTGGATCCTCCCCAGGCCCCTGATAGCTAGGTGCTGTGGCGGAAGGAGGAACAGAAAGGACAGGCAGCTTGCCCAGGATCCCAAAACACCCTGGGCTTCTAGAAGCAGAGAAGAGTGAGGGCTGGGTGGGTGCTGTGGGGTACTCAGACTGAATTCCAGGGACTTCAGAGGGGCCTCTTTACTGAGGACCCCTCTTCATTTTACCCTTACAACTCTGTCAAGGCTTCCAGGTGTGGTCTTGTTTTCCTGGTGAGGAGTCAGGATTCAGAGAGGCTAAGCCACTGGTTCAAAGCAGCACAGTAAGGGATAAGCAGGTCTGTCTGCCCCACAGCCAGGCTCACCCCTGGGTGGCATCCGTCAGGGACTAGAGAGACTCTGAGGGACTCGGGAGTGGGAATCCAGAGAAGGCTTTCCCAGGACCTTTGCGGGTTTGGGGAGTGAAGAGATGTTCTCCAGACGGATCCAGATCTGATAGGATACCATCCCAGCCAGAGAGATCCAGCAAGAACAGAGCAGAGAAAAGAAAATAGGTTTATATTCATGATTATTATTTTATTTACAAAAACAGTACCTAGCCATAACATTAAAAACTAGCCCAGGTTTATAAAGGGAAACATACCTTCTCCCTTACCCCTGGCCTATCACACTTCCCAGAACTAGCAACTGTTGACTAGGTATGTATGTATCTATACACACACACACACACACACACACACACACACACAGATGTGCGTGCGCGCACACACACGCACATTTTAATAAAGGAAAGGTGCAAGCAGGAACAAAGGCAATCAGGGAGAGGAGGAAGAAGTACCCCTATTTTCCATTTTTGTTCAGTCATCCATATTGGCTAGTCCTCCTCCTCCCCCACTGCCCCTCAATCCCTGGACCTGGAACTTGAACCCAGGGGAATGTGGCTTGCACTCCTTCAGAGGTGACAGACCTAACCACTGCTCCACCAGGGCATGCCAACACAAACATTTTTAAAGTCATGCTTTGTGTATTGTTTTGTAATTTGTTTTTATTAAAAAGCCTACAATTTTGCTTATTTCCTTTCTAGTGTCTCTGTGAGAAGCAACTGAAGAGGGGCTGCTGGACCAGAGAAAAGGTGGGATTTTGATCTACATTTCATCGACCATGTGACAGGCTGTTCCTGCACATCTGCCAGGCTTTTCCACTTAGTGAAGGTGAGTGGTGGAAGGCACCTCCTTGTCTGCCTCGCATGCATGTGTCATTTCGGAGGCTGGAATGCTTTCGCTTGTTCATTTCATTTCTGTGGGGAAGGACCTGCTTGCTATTCTGTAGTTTCCTCTTTTTTGGTGAAGGGGGTATTTTTTATTATTTATTGCATTTTTGTTTTCTGAGTTTTTACAATTCTGTAAATTTTCTCCCATTCTGGTGATGATTTTAATATTAATTTTCTTTCTAAGGAAAGAAAGGTACAGGCAGCCAGGAAGAGAGAAGAAGAAAAAGCATTTCATTTATTTTTATTTAGTTGTTCACACCGGTTGTCTCCTCCCAGAGCCGGGACTTGAACTCAGGGGTGTGAGGCCTGTGTACCGTTGGAGGTGATTGCCATAGATGAATTTTTATCATTAAAATGATTAAATCTAATTACGGAATTGTTGGGAAACGGGAAGGAGAGGGGCAAGTCATCTATCACATGAATGTGGCTACATGCTAACATTTGGTAAATTTTCTTTCCCTTTAGGCACGCCCTGCTGAAGTCACGGCTGGGTGCAGTCCACACGCATCTCAAGGTCCCAGGTTTGCATCTGCATGCCAAAACCAGCAGGAACAACCCAGATGAACAACTAAACAAAATAAATAAAGTGCTTCCTCCTCCTCTCTCTCCTTGTCTGCTTTTGCTCACCTTCATTCCTGCCTGCACCTTTCCTTTAAAAAAAATCTTTCCCCTTAGATGCATTCCCGTTGTCATTGTGTTATACGTCTCTTTTCTGTGATTTGGCTCTAAAAACATAACCTTCATGAGGCATGTTTAAGACTTTCTAGGTGATGTCCTAACATTCCTTTAGTTCCTTCATTTCCTTGCCTTGTGTCAAATTCATATAACATAAAACTGACCCCTTCACCATCTCAAGTGTCCAGTTCGGCGGCGTTAAGTGTACTCACGCTGTGCCAACATCACTGCCATCGTCTCCAGAACATTGTCCTCACCCTCCCCACCCAGCACTCTGTGCCCACCGAACACGACCCCGACCTCGCCCACCCAGCCCTGCGACCACCGTCCTGCTTTCTGCCTCTGGTACTCGACTTGATTCCTCATAAATAGAATCATACAGTACTTGTCCCGTCCTGTCTGGCTCATTCCACTTGGCATAATGTTGTCAAGATCCATGCATGTTGTGGCTTCCTTATTAAAGACCGAATGCCACTCCGTCGTGTGGATGCAGCACATCTGCTCATCCGTGCTCCACAGACAGACACGTGAGTCGCTTCCACTCTCAGTGAGGAATGCTGCTGTGAGCCTGGGTGTGCAAATAGCTGTTAGATTCCTTTCACTTATTTGGGTTACAGACTCTCATCACACCCATTTGTTGAGCACTTAGGTTGCCTTCAGTCTGTTGGCTTTATAAATAACGTCCTGAGCTGCTCTGTGTCGAGCGTCTTTCCAGTGGTGCTGCAGTGGTCACTCAACATTGGAGTCTTAGAACTGGAAATATCTCAGAGTTCATTTCAAAAGCACTCTCAAATGATCTGCACACTCCCTCCCTGCTGCAAAAGCATTATATCCTATCTGTTCAACAATACCTCCATTTCCTTCTCTATTTCTAGAAGGGCTAAAGTTTTAACCTTGGAGCTTACAGTGTCCCTCTGCCAGTTTCTCTGTAGGGGACAAACTTGGGTGACTAAGTTGCCTAATAGAGTGTGATGACTGGCTTCAAGATCTTAATAAATGTCACATGTGTGATAGGACTTGGGTGACACTGTTAGGACTCCAACTTGTGTCTCCAAGACCGAGGTAGGCATGGGCAAGGGGACAGGCGGATGTGGGGGATCAGCTCCTTCACCTGAGCAGAGATGACCCTGCACGTGCACCTTCATGGAGTAGTGGTTTGGGCAGTCGCCTTTGACCAGCACAGTCTGCATACACCCCAGGGACCCAGGTTCACGTCCCTGGGCCAGGAAGAGCAACCAAGAACAACCAAGTTAAATAAATAAATAAAATACTTCTTTCCCTTCCTGTCTGCCTGCCTCTGCTTGCCTTCATTCCTGCCTGCATCTTTCCTTTACAAAAGAGAGCGGGGAAGGGAGGAAGGGAGAGAAGGAGGGAGGGGGGTAGAAATGATCTTGCAAATAGTCTCCTTGGCACCAGTCCTTCTGCCTATTTTTAAGTTAAGCAAAGCTCCCAATGTAAAATCATTTGCAGTTCACTCATATATTTTCAAAACATCCCACAACCCAAACAAAGCACGTCTCTTGGCTAGGTACGGCCCTGGGCTTCCGGTTTTAGGTCTTTAGGAGGTGATCACCCAGAGCTTTTCCAGCTCCACTTGATCGAACCACCTTCCATCGTTGCATTGATTCAGGATGCCGACTTGAACGTTCATTATCTCCTAAATCACAGGGTCTGTGTGGGGCTTACCTGAGTCAGAGCCATTGATCTGCTTATTCCCACAGCAGCACTGTTTGAACAATTGTGATCACAGAATCTTGTTTAATACTGGAAAGTGTTACACGCTCATCTCGATTAACTTTCACTTATTCTCTGCTTTTATTCTGCTTCAGATAAAGTTTGGAATTGTTTTACAATTTTTTCTAAAACAAAACAGAAACAAACCTGTGGAACTTTGCTCTACTGTCTGGTACTATAAACTTGTCTAGGGTCAGCCCACTTGGGTTACAGTCCCTGTTGTTTGTCTTCCTTCCTGTGACTCCGAAGAGTGTGTCCTTCCCTCTGTCAGATGGGTGGCAGGCATTTCTCCCAAATCTTATTCCTCTGGGACCCTGAATGCCAGGAGGGCTGTTTTCCTACTCTGTTCCCAGTGGTGGGTCACCAGGAAAGGAAGGAGCACTTTGGAAGAAGTTGGTCTCTAAGCATCACCAAGAGGGTTTCATTTCTTCATACAGAAAATGGAAATAAGAGACTGAGCCTGGGAGTATCGTGGCAGGAGGAAGGAGCCCCGGCCCACCCAGCCCCACTGGGTGCAAACACATGGAACAAAGATCCACTCACCCTGGGGCCCGGCATCTGGCCCATGCACTCACGGAGGCCCCATCACCCTGTGAAGGCAGCCACTTGCAGTGCCTGGGCTGGCTGCCCTGACCTGTGCCTGGGAGTTTTGAGGCTACAAAATGGAAAGGGTTTGCCCACACAATGACTCCAGGCAGCAGGAGTCATTGTTAGGAGCTGATGATTTTATGGACGTGGGCACAGAATCTGCGGGAGAGTCAGAGTGAATTTAGACTTACCCTAAGGCCTCTAAGTCAGTGTGCTTTCCCAGCTCCTGAAGGCCAGCCCTCCCCACCATCACCACCACAGCCCTCCCTAGCTTTTGTCACAAACCGCCTCTACCCACCAGGAGATTCTTGGAAGCTGGTTGATTCACCAGATTTTTGTGTTTCATCCACCAGAGCAAGAGGGTCAAAAAATGAGTGAATCTATTCAGCAGATGTTTAAGAAATACCTGCTCCAGCCCAGGAGAGGCAATGGGGCACAGGAGTGACGAGACAGTGCCTCTCCCTTGAGCTGACATTGTCTTGGGAACATGCTCCTCTGCTTCTTTCTTTCTGGTTGGCGCTCAGCCCCTCAACCATACTCTGGCCACACTCTGGCCTCCCGGGCCTGAGCCACATTCTAGATTCTCAGCCCTGAGCTCCAGCTCCTCCATATTAACTTCTGGGCTCTGAGCCCCAGTCTCTAGGTTGGCAGGGTGTGGCTCCACATTCAGGAACCCTCTGTTTTGGGTTCTATGTTTGAAGTTCTGGGTTCTGATTCTGGGCTCTGGACTTAGGACCAGGCATAGGACTGTTTGCCAGATGTCAGGAAATGTCATTGCTGCGTTTCCTGCCTAGAATGTAAGCTCGTCAGAGGCAGGAATCCTTGTTTGTTTTGTTCACTGGTGCAGCTCCCCCAGCATATGCTGGCTGGCAGGAGATGTCCGCAGGTACACATGCCTGCACACTTGCTACATGGTCACATAGACAGCTCAGCAGTCACGAGCTGGACCAGGCAAGCAGGACTATCTCTGCCCTTGGCTACAGCTAGAGAAGAGGAGACCAGAATGCCATGGAGCTGTGGGATGGGGTGGGAGGGTAGCTATTGACATAGCTCAAGAAGGCCAAGCCACTATGTGTGCAGATGAGCAGACAAGTGTCTACCCGGCTGCCTATCCACTTGCTTTAGGCATCCATTCTGTACCAGAGGTAGGTACTGGTAGCATACCCAGGACAGAGAGGGGTCTTGAGGTCAGAGCTCAAAGATGCTCCCTCCACTCAATTCTGAGGAACTCGGGCATCTGGGACAAGGTTTTGACCTTCACAGGGCCTTTGCTTCCCAAGACGGGAGTGAGGGCCATCACTGCATGCAGACTGAGAGGGAGAAGATGAAAGAAAGCCTCCTGAAATGGTAAGCATCAGAGCTGTCAAGGAACAAGGAGATTGGAAATCTGAAATATTAGTCAGAGGGACCCCGGCCATCAGAGATGATAATGTTAGGCTCAAAGAAGTCATTGATCAGGGACATATGACTAGAATGACTATAATTAGAAACAGTGGCATCTTGCAGAAAGATATCAAACACCATCTGAAGGGTCATGCATTGAGGACCAGAGGGCAGTGCTCAGAGATCTTGACCACAATGACCGTGCACTGGATATAACATTAATCGTTGGTCAGGGACACAAGGGACTCAGGATATATGGGTGCCAGGAGCATTTGAAATGAAAACATTTAGTGCTTATGTCCCTGATGACTAGTGGTGGAAGAGACATTGGTGGTCAGATTCAGTGACTGATGGCATCCAGATCTTGGTAGTTTGTGACCAACTGGGTGTCAGAAGTATCAGTGATCAAACAATTGAGATCAGAGATGCTGATACTAGTGATGATCAGAGAGGTTGGCCATTAGGCTGCTGGTGACTGGGGTAGAAGGGATATTGGCCACCAGGGCCTTGGAAGATAAGAGGAGTCACCAGTCATGTTGGACACTAGAGAGCTTGCTATACAGCACTGAGCAGGCAGAGATACTGCTAACCAGTCATGGTGACCACACCAATAGCCAGAAAATTTGATGGTAAAGTTTCTATAATCAGGCACCTTGATTATCAGGCATATTGCTGATTAAAGCTATTGGGACTAGAGACAAGTGACCAAGGACATCATTAAGAAGATTGGTGACCAGAAATAGTGTAATCAGAGATAATGGAGATCATATATTAATTATCAGCTCTATCACTGATTAAGGAAACGCTGATCCATGACATTGGTCACACAGCTTGTTGACCTAGGACATTAGTGACAAAGTGCATTGGCCATCAGAGGCCCTGGTGACCACAAACACAGTGAACAGAAATATTGGGGAAACAGTGGTCATCAGAGGTCTTGGCAAGCAGGCATGTTGAACAGAAATATTGGTGAACAGATATGTTGACCAGAAACATTGTTGATCAAAAGATATTCACAATTAGACTTACTGGTGAGCAGGGACAGTCACTGGTGATCACATTTGGTGGAGATCAGTGATCAGATACATCATCAGCTGGAAGCATTGATGAAATATTGGTAATTCAGTCTTGGTGATCAGTTTTTAGTGATCAGATGTCTAGGATCACAAGCTCTGGTGATGAGACAGGTCACTGATGGGGAATACCAGCGATAGTGGTTATCGCCAATGACCAATATTAATTAAAGATGCCAGCTGTCAGTGGCATCAGTGATCAAAGACTGATCAGATTTGTCATTGAACATGAATATTGGTGACCAGATAACTCAGATATGAAAGCGGATGGGCCCTTAGAAGTTGGCGAAGCTGGAGGGAGGAGCAGCAATCCTTGCCGGGATCCACAAGACCCCCAGTTGGGCCCTCAGGGAAAGGATCAGTGTGTGGATCAAAGACTGAGAAAAGTCGGCCTCCCTGAGCCCTTCCTGCAGACACCCAGCCACCAGGACCCCCAGTCAGGTGATAATGGCAATCATTCCAGAAGCCCTTCCCTCCGAATCACCCAGCAGCCCCAGGAGCCCACAAGACAGGCCAGAGGCATTCACAAAAAGTATTTTATTATTCTTAACAGTATTCACTTTAAAGGAATAGGAGGATAACATACAATTTTTACAGACAATATATAAATGTTGTACATAATTAACAATAACTTAGTTCACTAATCCAAAATAAAACAAGCCAAATAAAACATAAAAACAGAAAATACTGCCGATTCTTTTTCTTATGCGGATACTAGTACAAAATAAGTTATTCCTGGCCGTGGTGCCCGCCGCGGGCAGCGATGGCTGCCCGTATTGCACGTGATCGACTATGTCAGCACAGTCCTCTTCCTGGCCGGGCCTCACCAGCCGCAGCACCCGCCACCACCGCACAGAATCGAAGCTCACACACAGTATGTACAGCTGTACCTTGGGAAGGATCCAGACAGCCACGCAAAGCAGGGCAGAACCCAGGCATCGCCAGGGATCTCGGCAGGGTTGTGGCCTCTCCCTGGGCCCTGACTCTGACTCACACCAGCCCCTGCCTTCACCACCTGCCAGGTGCCTCCCCACCCCCAGATGCCAAGAGTAGCCAGGCCTCTCCCTTGATCCCCTGCTCCCCGTTCTAGGGCGGTGGGACCCAAGAAATTTTCCAAAAATAATTGCAAAGCTACAGCCTTGGTTTGCAGATTTTATTCCTTTCCATAGCAAGGGCTTCCGTGGCAACGTACAATTGACTAGACCCAAAATGAGTTTAAAAATAAGAACAAGTAACTCATCAGTGAGTTAAGCTTATGCAGTTTTGTTTGGGTTTGTTTGGTCGGGTTTTTTTTTCTCTTTCTTTCTTTCTTTTTTTTTTTTCTTTTGTCCCAGAGAGGGAGGGAAGGGAGTTGGGGGGTTAGCAGAAAAAGGATATATGTACAGGGGTCCACCTGGCAGAAGAGACAGGCTGTGGCTGTGGCCATTATGGGGACACAGGTCACACCAGCTTCAGCCTCAGAGCCAGGGGAGCGAGCTGGGAGACATTTCCCCTCTCAAGAAAATCTTATTTCCTTCCTGTGACCCAGCCCTGGCCTGGGAATCTGCGCAGGACCGCCCCTGATTGTCTCTGCCCTCCAGGGCCGGGCGGTAGGGCACACACCAGCTCAGTCTCCCAGGGCCGGTGGCCTTGGCTCAGCCCAGCTAGGGGTCTGCTGTTCAAGAGAGGGAAGCCAGGAGAGGGTGCCAGCCGAGGTGCCCGCCAATCTGCCCCTGGAGCCAGGCAGATAGACAGCCTCGCCCGGCACCTGGCCTGGAGGAAGAACCTAGAGGACCTGGGAAAGCTCAGACCTCCCTAGACCCCAGTCCTTGTTAGAAACAAGAGCAAAATAAATTATTTTTGCCGACTCCCTCTTCTTTCTAAAAAATGGTTTCTTTTCTTTGTCCCCTGCCCCTCCTTTTCTCTTCAGAGAGTTGTCCTTTCTGTTTTCCTGACAATTGTCCATGATGGGGACCCCACCTGGGCCACAGCCAGGCCCAGGCCACCCCCCACCCGCCCCGGTGAGGATCTTCACAGTGGCGGCCGCAGGCTCGGCTGGGCTGGCAGGAGTGGCACAGTCTGTGGGGAGAGGCAGGCAACTAAGTTTGGTTCCCGGTACCGGGAGCGCTGCAGACCACTCTCCTCAGCAGCCAGCTGTCCTTTCGGTGGAGGGCTACCCCTAGCCCATGGCAGTCACCATGCTGGACGGGTGCGGGTGGCCAAAGGAGAGGCTGGAGGAGGGGTGGATAGGCGTCGGCGTGGGCAGGATGTGTCCCGAGTGGCTGAAGGGCGGCAGGTGGCCCACGGGCGCCATGTGTCCGGCCAGGGCGGCTGCGCTGAAGGGGGCTGACTTCTCCTGCATGCATTTGGACAGCTCCTCGAAACACTCAGCCCCCTTCTTGTTCTTCTTGGATTTGTTGGACATCTTCCGGTTTCGGGTCTGGATCCCCTCCTTCTTCATGGTCAGCGGCCTGTTCACCTGGGGCAACCACAGAAGCTTCAGGGGATGAGGTCCCTTCCCAGAGCAAACCTACCACTCCGGGCCCTGGCTTGGGGCACAGGCAGGTCTGGGTTCGACCCCACCTCCAAATGGCCACCATGATCCTGCCAGGGTTTCAGGCACCCAAATGCCAGCACTGCCTCCCCCACGCCCTGACTTTTGTTTCCAACAGATACCACTTCTCCAGGCCTCCTGGACCATGCGGTGGGGGACAGACTTCCAGCCGCTTGCCCCCCTCTAGGGGAAGCCCTTTGGCACTCAGGGCCCACCCCCGTGGGTGGGCAGCAGCAGCTTCCCAAGCCAAGCCAAGCGGTGTAGCCAGGGCCTCTCCTGGCGGCACAAAGAGCAGTGGTCCCTGGGGAGGGGTGGGGCGGCCAGGGCGGAGCCAACTCACATTGTGCAGTTTGTAGTAGAGGCCACAGGCGTTGCAGACAGGGTCCCCGTTGGCGTTTCGGCGCCATAAGGTGGTGGTTGTCGTCTGACAGTTTGCACAGCAGGTGCCTGCTCTCCTGGCAGCCGACTGGGAGCAGGCAAAGGCAGGCGTCAGCAAGCAGGCCAGGCTCCCACGCCCTCCCCCGCCAACTTAGCCCAGGAGTGCAAACCTCACAGGGAAATCAAGGCATCTCAGAGCAGTGGAATTTTAGAATCTGAGACCTAAACCACCACAGAACTTTGGAATAAAGAACTCTCAGAAGGCTGACCTGGAATCAACAGGGCTATGACAGATGGAAGAAAGTATCTGCCTCAGCCCTCAAACACCAAGCCACCTATCAGTGGGGAAACTGAGGCCCTGTAAAGGCCTCTGGTTTCGAAGGGCAGCTAGGTCCCTCTTGAGTCCCTGGGTCTGGAGCTGCTTCTCTGTCTCCTCTCTCATGACCCTCCTCAAAATTCAAACCCCTGGGCTGCCCAGGGTGAGGATGGAAAACATTTAGTGACTCTAGAGCTTCGCCGTCCAATTTGGTAGTCACTACTCCCATGGGGCTGCTTAAATTAAATTGAACTACAACTTAATAAAGTTAGAAATTTGGGTCCTTCCATTGCACAGGTCACATTTCAAGGGGTCAATAGTCACATGAGACTAGAGGCTGCCTGAATGGACCACGCAGCTCTAAAACACGTCCATCATCAGAGGTCGTTCAGACAGGACTGGTCTCTCTATCCAGCCCCCTGTGCCCCAGAGTTCTAGCTGTCCCCTAGCCCTTAGGGAAAGCTGGGCAGAGGAGGTCTGACAATGAACACTGGGTGCTGGAGAAGATTGCTGAAAGCTCCTAAGAGGAGAAGGCAAGAAAGCCTTTGCCCAGGAAAGCAGAGTCCCTCTCCCAGTCCCGCCAGCGCCAGGCCCACCGTAAGGAACGCAATCCCCCACACTTCCCAGGCAGAGGGGTGGGGGTGGGAGGCCAGGCCAGCAGAGGCTGGACAGGCCCCAGGCCCCAGCCTGGTGGCTGAGGGGCCATCGGACTGCAGCCATGGGGGTGGGAGGGGAGGGATGAGGGTGAGTAAGCAGCCTGAAGCTGGAATTCTGACTCAGGGGCCAACACCGTATCCTCCAGCCCTACCCCTACCCCCGCCCGAGCCCTCGCTCCAGGAAAAAAAAAAGGGGGGAGGGGGCAAAGCAGCAAGCGATTTAAGCCTCGTAAATCACTTCGCCCTGAAAAAATATATTTATTATTCTTAGCATTTTACGCATTATTTGCAGAGTGGAGGGTATTAGAAATTTCAAAACAGCCCAGCGAGAGGCAGAACTGAGCCGAGGAGACTCTCAAAACTCGCCGAGTCCGGAAACAGATACACGAAGTTTCCTTATCTTCAGGCTGCAGATGTCCGGATAGGAAACTCCGGCAGGAGATCCGAAAGGGCATTTTTTTAAAATCACTCAAATGAAAATACACAGTATAGGTGACTCCATGGAAAAATAATAAAGGGCAGGTTTTTTTGGTAGTTGGTGTGAGTGTGGGTTTTTATTTAAATAAGCACGAGCAGATTGTGTGTTGGGAAGCAGAGAGCGCTGCCCTGAGCTACAGGGAAAATTACTTCATGTCCCTATTTTTAAAAAGAGTTAAACAGAGGCCAAGAGACGGCCCGTGGACACCCAACTTTGGGGATCCCGGAGCAGGGTGGCAGGGAGGTTACCCGGTGGGCTGAGCACGAGGAAATCTGGCCTGAAAGATGGAAGACCCCAACTGACATCTGAGTGATTTTCATAATAAAAGGATTTCAAGTGGCAAATCATCTGCATTTGAAGGGTTTTGTCATTAGTATTGCTTTTCGGCTGATTATCGGCCCCAGCTCAGGTTCGCGTCCCCTGCCGCTGCCCTGCAGCCCCTCCCCAGCCACCTGCTGCCCCGGGCCTGCCGCCTACCAGTCTCCGCTTGGGCTTGATGAGCGGCCGGTTCTGCCCATTCATCTTGTGGTAGAGCCCGCAGGCGTTGCACAGGTAGTGTCCGGTGCCATCTCGTCGCCAGAGAGGGGTGGCTGTGGCCCCACAGTTGACGCACTCCCGGCCTTCTGAAAGGGGACAGGGAGAGACAACAAGGTCAAGGGAAGGAGTCAGGGGCGGGTGCGTGCTAGAACCTGTGCCAGCCGGGCGGGGATCAGGCAGCCGTCTGCCTCCGCCGGGCTGCCTCTGAGGGTGACATTTAGTCCCAGCCCGAGCACAAACAGGGACCCAACGGGTCTCCCCCGGGGGCTGGGCGTGCCTAGAGTAGTTGAAAGCCAAAGCTCCCACCTCAGAATCCTTTAGAGAAGAAAAGGAAATGGAGCTGGAGGGAGGAGAGGGCCAGGACTCCAGGGATTTTGTTGGACAAGGAAAGGGTATTTACAGCAAACTTTGCCTACGGCGGTGGCAGGAGTCACCCAGCTCAACCTGGCTGGGACTGCGGAGGTCGTCGGTCCCTCGGTCTTTTCTCCTCCTTTCTCCCAAGTCTCTGCTCCACTCTCTGCCCTCTCCCCTGACTCTGTCTTTCTGTTCTCAGTCCAGAGTCGTTCTCTTCTTTCTCCCCATCCTTCCTGCCCTTTCCCGGAAACCCTAGAATTCGGTCCTGAGCACGGACAGAAGTTGCTTTTTAAAATGAAAATAAATAATAGCCCTTTCTTTCATTTTTAGGCTAAGTAGACCTAGTGACCTTGGGTTTTTTTTGGTGGTGGTGGTTTTCTGGTTTTTGTTTTGATTCTGTTGTTGTTCAAAGACCATCTGGAATTCCAATAGAATTAAAACAAACTTGGGAGAAAGGTCTTACTAAAGGCAAGCTTACTGGTCAGAGCAGAAAGGGACCTGAGCCAGAGTGAGGCGGGTGTCAGTGACATTCGGTTACCTGGGACATTCTTCCCTGTTTCGTTTAAACAAAATTGTCCACTGATAGGGGTAACAACAAGTGGTTCCTAGACTCAGGAGTAAAAGTTTTCAAGATCTTCTTCCTCTCATACTTAAAGAGACAAGAAGGAGGTGCTGATGCAGGAACCCTTCACTGGTCACAGTTTCTGCTCCACCCCAGTAGGAAAAACTCGCCTGGCTCCAGCCGGCTCCTGCGGACAAGGGGGCAGAGGCCCCTGTGGTTCCAGCCTCTCAATCCAGCCTTCTGGGAGGGAGAGTGAAGGACAAGCCAGAGGGCAGGGAGTGGGAACAGGTCCTGGGAATTTTGCTTGGGGGGAAATCTCCCCAGGAGACCAGGAGTCTTGAAATCCCAAGATTGAACTGATTAAGTTGGAGAACCAGATTCCTTAAAAGACCTGGAGCCTCTGGGATGTACCCATAGCCCTCACATTTCTAAAACACACGTACACACACGTACACATGGCCTCACCTGCATATTGCATTCTATCACACACTAAGTCATGAGGCGGCTGGATTTTTCGCTTAAGACTGGGAAGAAGGAGGGGGATTTCCCCTTCTGTGCTCTGGTCTGGCAGTGGCCAACCTTGGAGGGGAGGGTAAGGAGTTGGGAAGGGAGCTGGACTTTGGGCCAGGAAAAGGACAAAAGCTTTAGGGGTCTCTCTTGCCCATTCTGGGGTCTCAAACATGTTGGGGGGCTCCTAGAGCAGGGCATCACCCATCCCCAGATGGAGGAGACCGACTCAGCTCCTTTTTCCATATCACACCTCCACCCAAAGGCACAAAGTGTCTCCATTCCCTCTAAGGTCCTGGCACCCGCCTTACCTGAGCAGGAGCGTGCTTTGCTGCGCTGCTTAGGGGTGAAGCTGGAGGCAGGACCGCCCAGGAAGCCTCCTGGGTGGAAGAGTCCACTGCTGTAGTCGTGGGCTGTGGCGGGCACATAGGAGGGGTAGGTGGGGATCGGGTGGTGGGTGGCAGGCTGGGTGCCCATGGCAGCCAGGCCTGGGCGCAGGGGACTGCCACTTTCCATCTTCATGCTCTCTGTCAGTGACACCTGGTACTTCACTCCATCCTTGTCTTCCCCGCGGGCTGCACTACCGCCTGCCGAAGAGGAGGCTGGGGAGGCAGCTCCAGTGGTGCTGGGGTCCGGAGACACTTCTTTGGGCGGCGTGGGCGGGAAGCCGAAGAGGTGGGAGCCAGAGTGGGCTGCAGTGGGGGTGAGGGAGGCCACGGAGCTGCTGCTGCCTCCCCCGCTCCCACCCCCGGCCCCTGGGTACACGGAGAGGGGGCCTCCGGGGCCGCCAGCAGCTGAGGGGTGCAGTGGTGTCTTGGAGAAGGGGCTCACGGTCCAGGGATTGTGGTGGTGCGCTGCCGCGGAGAGCGCAGCTTTACCGCCGTCCAGCCAGGGCAGCCCCGGGCTGTGCAACAAGTGTGGGCGGCACATCTGGCCTCCGGTCAGACGGGCTGTGGGAAGAGGGAGCGGGGTCAGGGTGCAGGGTGCGCAGGGGCTGAGTGGAGCTGGAAAACGGAGAGGCAGTACCACAACTGGCAGTAAACCCGGCAGTAACACCCCCACCCCACCCCGCCAAAAGGCAAAAAAACAAGCAAACACATAACTAGAAACACAGCACCCCAAACAGCAAGTGTCAGTCTGGAGCTGAAGCCCAAGCGGCACCAGAGGACCCCCACCGTCCGGGCCGGTAAGGCCCTCCCACTGGCCAGCCGAAAGTGGGCAGAAACCCTTCGGGGCCCAGGCCCTCCCTAAGAGGCCGCTGCCCCCACCTTTCCCGCTCCGATTTCTCAGCAGCTCCGATTCCTGCGGATCCCACATCCGGGAAGCAGGCAGCCGGGCCCTCCTCCCCTCCCGCGCCCGGCTCGCGGCGTCCGGGCGCCCAGTCACCCACGGGCCCTGGGCTCACCGTGCGCGGGGCTGTACGAGACGCGCGCCCGCGCGTGGGCCGGGTTGGCGTAGTAGGGGCTGCCCTGTGAGTCAAGGTGGTTGAAGAAGACGTCCACCTCGTCAGGAGGCAGCAGCTGTGCCGGCTCCATGTAGTTGTGCGCCAGGCCCGGATGGTGCGAGTCGGGGTGCTGAGCATTCAGCACGGCGGGGTGCGCCATCCAGCGCGGCTGCTCGGGCGCCACCTCCATGGCTGGCTGCAGGGGCTCGGTATCTGGGCGGCGGTGGCAGCGGCCCTGCGCGATGGAAGGGGACGTGAGGGGCGTCGTCAGGGCCCAAGTCCCCCAAAGTCCCGCCATGCGGCTGCCCGCGCCGCTGTGCCCGATCCGATCTCAGCTCCAGACCCGTCCCGGGTGGGAGGAAAGCACACGGCTCAAAACGAAAGAAGGGCGGGGGAAACGGTTCGGTCACATACACTCACGTGGTGACCCCCAATCCCAGAGCCACATGCCAGTGTACACGGGGTCACACAAGAGGACGAACCCCGACAAGTTACCTCCAACACACGCTTACGGAGACACACTTAAATTGGACACCCACACTGAACCCTCACAGTCCCAGTACACAAACACAAAAACACAGACTAAAAGTTGGAGACAGGCGACCGGGCACCCTCTGGGGCCCACGAGTTTAGCGACAAGCACGCACCTACACTGGGTGCCAGGTATCGACCTCGTCCCCCCAAACACGAACACGCAGCCCCACCCGCTGAGAGCCAGCCTTCCACGCACGCTCCCGTGAGACTGATTCAGGACCTCTCCCAAAAGCACACCAAAGCAGTCACCCGCAGCCTGAGTCCCCAGCGAGACAACTCAGAGCTTGGCGCGTCCCAGGCCCCCCACTAGCTTTCGCACCCCAAACTTACAGACGTAGCACCGCTAGGAGGTGGGGGCGCGGCCTTAGTGGGGAGGCAGCACCAGCGGAGGTCCTGAGGCTGGCAGGCCCAGAGATGGCTAGTCGGGTGGCTGGCAGGGCTCACGGAGTAGGAGCGGGGGGCAGTGCGCGCCTCGGCCTCAGGCCCGCCGGGCTCCGGCCCCTCGGCATCCTCCGGCCGCCCTGGCGCCAGCTCGCGACTCCGGCACAGACATGAAGCGGGGGCCGCGCACGCCTAAGAAGCCCGCGCCAGCCAATCAGCGCCGCGCGCCGCCCAGCCTCTGCCCCCCATTGGCTGAGCCCGCAACTCCCGGCCCGCTGGACTCCCGGACTGACCCGCCAGCCTGCCCCCCTTCGCCCGCGGGCCCCCTCCCAGCGCCCTCCCGGCGGCCCCAGCTGCCAACGCCGCCCCCCACCCCACCGCCGACCCTCACCCCGCGGGACTAGGACTACGCCCCCTCTTGCGGACTCTTCGGGATCTCCCCCACCAACCTTTCGTCCCACCTCCCAGTAACTAAGCTCCAGCTGGGGGCCCCCTCCCCAGAAGGCTGGGTCGTGCACCCTCTGTGAGTCCTCCCCTGGGAGCTTTCCACTTCCTCGGATCGCACCTCCTTTACCACTGAACATGACCAGTCGGAGTCCAACTACCTACCCAGACCGTTCCCTCCGGGTCCCCAATGCAGGAGCTAGCTGGGCCGGGGAGTTGGAAGGACTGCTGCGGGACAGCAGTACCTATGAGGGACAGGAGCTACGGGGCCTCACTGGGTACCTGGGCCTCCAACAGGCAGCCGCTCAGGACTGTGCTTGAACGGGTGGAGGTGGCCTGGCCGGTACCTCCAGAGAGGGGGAGGGGGTCCTCTTCCCGGGCGTGGCCTTCTCAGACCAACGGGCCGAACTGCCTGGGGCGAGGCCGTGGAGACCCGGACTGGCGCCGGCGCCGGCTCGAAGGAGACGCCTCCGGGCAGGAGGAGGCATTTCCCCCACCCCCTCTGGGGAAGGGGGGTCCGTAAGGCGCCCCTGGCGAGAGGGAGGTGGTGGTCAGAGAACTCCGTTCCCTAAGTCACCTGGAACTGCTCCCCACACACCTCCAGAGCAGGATTCAGCTCTGGGGTGCAGTGGGCCCGGGTTCACAAATCTCCTTGGTCTCTCCCATTGTACAGACGGAGGGGACCGAGGCTCGCAGGGAGCCCAAGATCGAAGAAGAGGGTCGGGAACAAAGAAATTTGGGGTGACTGAGACAGGTGCGGGGGCGGGGGGAAGGGGGAGTACTCAAGTACTCCAGTCCTTCTCTCCTCGCTGGGCCCACAGCTCTCGTGGTTAGCAGCCCGGAGGGAATCCAGGTGGGTCTCGGACAAGGCTTAGGGTGGGGGTCCGGGCCACCCCGGGAAGGGTGGGGGAGGGGCGGCGGGATTGACAGTCGGTAATTGGGTAACTGGAGGCGGCTTCTCCGGCCGGGCGGCCCCGCCACCGCGACGCCGGGCCCCTGACGTCACCCGATTCGCCAGGAAATGAACTTTTTAATAATCTGAGGAGGGAGGAAAGTCCTCGGTCCCCTCGGCTCGGGGGGCGCCCAGCCAGGCCCTGCTTCGCGGGCGCGCCCCTGCCACCCTCTCTTAGGCCAGCTCTGGGCAGCGCCAAGAGGGTGCGGACCCGAGCCAGGATCCTCCTCCTGTCTCTGCGTTCGGCTGTCCGTCGGTCTGTCTGAGGAATTGGCTCAGGTAAAGGCGTGGGGTCGGGGGTACAGATCCCTATCTGTATGGGTACCGTCGCGTTTGCGGCCCTTGGGGATCCGGCTGCTCTGACCGCCTGCTGCGCCTCCCGTTCCGCTCCTTTCTGGGACGCTCGGGGGCCCTGCCTTCTCGCGAACTCTGCTCCGCGGGAGAGGAGGTCGGCGCGCTGCCGGTACAGCGCGCCGGAGCCGGGAGCGGGAGACCGAGGGCACTGGGCCTCGAAGAGCGGGCCGGGCAGGTGAGTGCCTCCGTGCCTCCAGGTTCGCAACCCGCAGCGCTCTGGATCTGGGTCGGGCCGCTATTTCTCGGTACGTCTGTCTCCTCCCAGCCTTTAACTCGCGATTCTTCATCAGCGCGTAAAATGAGATCGCCGCGAAGCTTGGAGTCTGTTTTGCATCCCCGGAGCCTAGTGGGAGTTTCTCAAAGACACAGCGGACCGGGTACAATCCCCCGGGTCCTGGCTGCCCCTCTGGAGCTCGAACCCCCGGACCCAGTGCGGGAGGCCGCCGGCCCACTGCCCGGCCACGGGACAGTGAACGCCGGAGCCGAGCGGAAGCTTTCTGCCCGGCCGCTATCGGCGCCTCGGCTTACAAGGAGGTGGCCTCTAGAAGCCCCCCCGGAAAGCAGGTAATTCGCCTCGCCCCCACTCCTCAACCCCCAAAGGCGCCGTTTAAATTATCCCCCTCGCTCTAGGTGGATGTGCGGTTTCATCATCTCGAGCTCGATTTCAGGGTCCTCCGGACAGCCTCAAACCCCTCCGGGGCAGCGTCCTGACCACCTAAGGGTGGAGTGACCAGCTCGGCTGGGCCCCCTGCCCAAACAGCAATCGTGCGCTGCCCCCGACCTGGCTCAGAGCGGAGCGCAGACAGGGATTTAATTCCTCCGCTCAGCGGCTCAGAAAATCGGGCAGTTAAGCAATGCTTGAACTGAGGCCTCGGGAGACCCGCACCACCTCCCTTCCCACAGTCCAGGCCTAGAGGGAAGGGGAGCCCTGCCCGTTCTCTTGAGGCCTTGAGTCGGGCTTCCTTGAAAAGGCAAGCGGACATCGGGCTCCGCGGAGGCCTTCGCGCTGATGCGAGCTTCTGCGTTGGACCCGGGACTGCCTCTCTCTCTCACAGGAACAAACCCGCCTGGGAGACGAAAGTGGTGGCTTGACAGGGTGCCCAACCGGCCAATAAAGCAGGGGCTGTTCTTGTGAGTGTATGTGTGTACCTGACAGCCCAACGACAGACAATAGCCAGGCAGCTAGTCCACTAGGCAGCAGAGACCATCCTATCATGTCTGCTCCCAAAAAACCGTCTGGAGAAGGTCAGCAGCCTTAAGCTGGCTGGGATTTCTGGGCCACTCTTTAGTCTGAGGCAAAGAGATTTCTTCGTTTACAGCCTCAGACTTCTGGGTCCCCAGAACACCTTCAGAGGAACACAATCCCCTTTTCATTGTTTGGTTCGTTCCTAAGGGTTATTGCAAATACAGGCCACTGCCTTTTGATCGAACTAACAAATTGCCACTTTCCTTATGTGGGAATAAGATTTTTGAGAATAATGGGAGAACAGCCTTGACAAAACTGAATTTTCTAATGGCCTATTTCAAGCCATTGAACATCCCCCGATTGAGTACACTCTTAATGCAGCCTGAGGTGCTTTCACCCCAAAGCTGGGGACCAGGGATCACAAGTTCAGCTTTAGAGGGCTTCACCTGCCCGTGTCTTCCAGACCTGTAGCCCTCCCTACTGCACCCTTTGTTTAAAGTTCACTTGTGAGATGGTCCTTCTGGGACCTTAAGTTTGCCCTCTCTTTGTAACCTAATTCTTCTCCCCTTTCCTATGGACATCTAATGGGCCTGTGTGTGTGTGTGCGTGTGTGTGTGTGTGGTGTGGTGGGGGGGTAACCAAAGAAATCAATTTGCTTGGGGACTGCTTTCTACAGGAATATTTCATTTGTAACCCAGTGTGGCTTCCCAGCCCTACACAAGCGTGTGCCTTGACGGAGAACTGCGTGCTGGGAGTTGGGAAGTCCCTCTAGGACAAGGTCTGGGATATGCTCAGGCTGGCAGCCATCCCTCCAGCATGGGTATCAGGGGTCCAACAGCGTCCTACTCTTGGACTTTCACTTCCAGCCTCGGATTTCGAAGCCTTCTCTGGCCTTCCCGCTGACTCCCTTACCCCATCTGTCTTTCGTGACTTTTGTAATCATAAAGACCAAATTCGACACCCCAGATTTTTCACCGCCCTGGGTCGAGGCTCATAAGAGATCCTGTTTTTCCTTACCGGGTTCTACTCCCCACCGCCAAGCTGGACAGTTTCCCCTAAGGCCCTGCTGAAACCCGCAGAAAATCGGGCCACATTTCTCCCTCCGCGAACAGCCACGGTTTACTCAAAGCCGGCAGCCCGGCGGCATGACAACTGGTAAATCCGTTTCGTTAGACACAATTTGTTTGCAATTTGTCAACCCGGCTGGGAAACGCTCTCCAGACGCCTGGGCAGTCGGCAGTGGTCCTACCTGCTTCTCGAATCCTGTCTACTCATAAACAAATCCCAGAGCGAGGTGCCTTAGTAGACCCGGAGCTCACCGCCAGATGTTCCCCACCTCAGAGATGTGGCTTTTTCCAAAACAACGAATTTCCTTCTGTATTTTCCGGGAAAGGAGCGGCCGTCACACCCGGGAACCGTGAAGGCCGAACCTTGCCCCTCGCAATGAAGGCACCCTGAAGTTCAAGCCCGGCCACCGCCGAAGGATTCCAAACGCGGGGCCCAAACCGCCGTCGGGAGCAGACCCCGAAGCCCGCGGCGGCCCCATTCTTATTGAAATCCTACTAAACGGATTCCAATTCGGGCTTTGGGCAGCAGGGAGACACCAGACCTAGCGCTCTCCCCCACTCGCACCACAGACTCACAGGATAAAGGGCCGCCGGGCGCGGAGCGCGGGGGCGCACGCAGGAGCGAGCCGGGTTAAGCCGCGCAAAGCCGGCGCACGGGACCAGTCGGCAGGTGCAGCCGCCGCTAAGCGGTCCGGCTCGGGCGCATCCGCCAAGGCGACCCGGAGGTGGGGGGCGACCGAGACAAAGGCTCCAGCTCAGGAGAGAGGGGGCGAGGTGTGGGGAGTGCTTTGCGAGACTCTGGAAATAGCCCGGGCTGGAGGCCTATATTGCTCCATCTGGGAAATGGGAAGGCGGGCCTATCGTACCCAGCTTCCCAAATACTCCCTCAGCTTTAGGTCCCTATGACTTGGGGTTCCAGTTGCTAGCAAGGCCAGGACAAGCACCTAAGGCAACATGTTAGGGGCCAAGAGGCTAGACAAACCGTGTGATTACGATGTCGGACCGGTGGCGCCTGGGGACTGGAAGAGCCCTAGCCAGGCCAAGAGTAAAGAGGACTTACCGAGCGAGGTGCGGCAGGCGGCGCCCCCGGGCGGACGGGGCCGGAGCCTAGCAGGGCGCACAGCGCGGTACGTGACGAGGCGGGCCCACAGGACCCTGGTGCAGGCTGGCGGCGTTCACCAGCAGGGCCCGGGCGGCGCGGCGAGAGGCCTCATGGTGCGCGGCGGGTAGCTTTTGTTAGCCCGGTGGCCGAAGAGGGCCGGCTCGTGTTGGGGCAACGGCAGCCGGGAGACTTGAGCGGAGAGTCCGAGAGGCTCTGGCCTCGCTACGTCCCTCACGCTCCCGCTGCTCCCTCCCCCCCGACCGCTGCTTTTTATTTCGAGAGCACTTTGAGGGGGCGGGAGCGCCGCTGGGGGGCAGGAGGGTGTCTGGGGTTCTGTGCCCCGTCTCCCTGGTTCAGCCGCCGGGCGGCGGGCCGAGGGCCGCCGAGCACTCAAGGTGCACACACCCTACTCGCCCACACTCCAGACCACTCCCGCCCTCGCAGGGACGCACACTCGCGCACCCTGGCTCTCTGGGATTCACGCTCAGAAAGCTCAGGACGTCTCTCTTCTGGAACTCTCCCCTAGGACCCTCGGCACACGGGCTCACATATGAACGTACACAGATGACTGCTCCTCCTCCAGCCTACTGCTAGTGGTCCTCACACGGACGCGGACATGGACACGGACACATCTGTGCACACATGTTATCGCATAGCGCTATGGCTGTGTAGACATCAGCTGGGAGATCTGGGTCACAGCGCCATGCCCTCGTTCACACACTGAAATGTATGTAGCCAGGCACCCTGAAATACATTCGCACAACTCCCTCACTTTCAGGCTGATTCTCCAGCTTCAGAGCAGACCACAGCATTTTAGGAGTGAGGTTTTAGGTGTCTCCCTGGCCTCTCCCAGGGAACATTGGAGAGAGCGAGGAACCCAGCAGACAGCTTGTTCTTGGAAGGCTGGGTGAAGGCTGGGGATATGGAAGTCTTTACCCCAAGAATGTTCTTGGGTTTGTGAGCTAGCAGAGTCTAGGCCTACCGCAAAATTCAACCCTGTAGTGGGGTCTCCTGAGTCCCACTCTGCTAGCCAACGACAATGAGTGTGGCTTGGGGGTCTTGTGTCCAAAGAGGGTGCACTTTGTTTTCGAAGGCTGGAAAAGTCTGTGGTCCTGGGAGAATTTGTGTGTGCCCAGTTATTTCCAGAGAAAGGGGGTGTCCAGCCCCTCCATCTTTGTGGGCACCCTCTGTGTGTGTGTCTTTCTTCAACTTGGTAGTAACTGTGTTGCATGTGATCTGTGTACATGGTGACCTGAGTGCCTCTGTGTGCCTTTCGTATGTGTGTGTGTGTGCGCGCATGTGCGTGAAGTCTGAAAAACTGAGTATATGACTATGTCTTCTGGGAGTTCCCTGAGACTCAGTATATTGTGGGTCCCTGAGAGTTTGCATACTGTTTCAGAGCAAGGACCCCCCCACCCCCCATGAGAAGTAAAGGTGAGAGAGTGTGTCCGTGGAACTGGATGTGTGTCCCTATAGCTGTGTATCTATGAGGTCATTGTGATGGGAAGTGGGTATTTCCAAGTGTTTGTATACAAATTGTGTGTGTCCCATGTTGCACCGTGTACCTGGGGTCCTGTGTCTCTGAATTTGGGTGTATGAATGTGTATAGGTGTATGTTTGTCTTTAGCACTATGGGTGCATATCATTGTATCTTTGAACTGTTTCAACTGATGGGGCAGAAAGTAAGTGTGTCCAAGTGTTTCTGTATATCTGCATTGAGCTCCATGAATCCACTGATGGTGAAGTGGGTGTTTGTGTCTATGTATCTAGGGTGTGGGCCTCTGTGTGCATGAATATGTCTTTGAACTCTGTGTGTTTCTCTACCCAGTGTTACCCTGTGTGTCTGCAGAAGAGTGTGTCCCTGGGTGGTACACCGTATGCCTGTCTTCCTAGATCATCCCCCCACCCCCCTTGCACACTTTCCCTAACCAGCAGGGCAGGCGGCCTGTGGAGCTCCGGGGTGCCATTTGTGAGGGCACTTTCTGTCTGTCTGTGGGAGGGGGAGATGAGTTGATAAGGCTTATCTGCCTTCGCCAGCGCCATGCTGAATAACTGCTCTAATGAGGTGGCCTCTCTGGGACCAGTCTCCCAAGGCCCCCCAGCCTCACTGGGGAGGGGCATGGGAAGCCAGTTCTAGGACATAGGAGCAAGAGCCTTTCCTAGTTCCATCATGTTTCCTTGGAGGGGTGGAGAGGTTCCCGGTCTAACGCTCCACACCCCACCTTTCCCCTGGCTTGTCTGGACTAGGCTGGTTAGAACCAGCTGCAGAAGCCCAGCCTCTGGCCTGCAGTCTGGAACACAGGCCTGAGATGCAGGGAAGTGTGAGTTCTGGAGACATGGGGCCCTCTGGGGTGGGGGGTGGATTGTGACATAGAGTGTTGCAGTGATAGAAAAATCCAGCGGGCATGTGTGTGTGGGGAGGGGGGACAGGGGGACCAACGACAGATTTTAGGCATTTTAAAGAAATAGCAATAAAGGGGCAGGGACACTGGTGGGGATGGAGGGCTGGGTTGGGGAGAATGGAGGACAGAAGCAAACAACTAGTAGAAAGGATCAGAAAGAGATGAGAACACAAGCAGCAAAAGTGTTCACCAAAAAGACACATGGGGGTGGGGGAAGAGAAGAGGGAGATGGGCAGAGAGATCGTAATCCGGAGGGGAAGACGGAGGGAGGAGAACGAGTCCAGAGAGAAGGAGGGAAAAGTGGCGACGCGAAATGTGGGCTGGGGGGATAGACAAACTGAGTTGGGGAAGAAAGAGCGCTGGAGACCGAGCCCCAGGCGGCGGCCCGGAGGGCGTGAGCGCAGAGCCTGCGGGCCGGGCGGGGTACCGAGGCGCGGGCGGCGGCGGGCAGGGGGGTCCGCGCGGGGCTGCGCCGCTGTCCGGGGTAATTTTTCATCTCGGCCGGCTAATCTTTGTTCCCGGCGAAGATAATGAATAGCCAATCGTTATCTGCCCGGCTCCCGGAGGCTGCCCGAGAATGGGGTTGTACAGGGCTGGGAATTGTTTCCAAAGTGCCGCGGAATAAATGGTGTTCCTTATCTCTGCCTTCCAGATTATCGGAGCCCTTTCAGAGCGCGCACAACAAATGCGCCCGCCATCGAATGCATCATTTACCACCGCAGATCCGCGCGCTGATGGGCAGGCAGATAGCCGTCCGCGGGGGGCATGCCGGGCGCCGGGTGCCCTCGCCGTCTGCCTGCCCGCCGGGGCCCCGAGTGTGCGCCCCGGGCGTGTTTGGATGGAACTGTGGGTGTGCTGGTGGTTGGGCACAGGAACAAACAAGGGTGTTGGTGGGCATGTGGGTATGCCAAACAAGTGTGCCACAAGAAAGTGCACGTGTGCGAGCCCACGCACACATGCGTGGTGGGCGTGTGAGCTCCTGGAGATGGCCGAGATGAGGCTGTTTGATGGTGCACGGAGGAAGAGGGCCTGCTCCTGAGTGTGGGCACACACTTGTGGGAAGAGTGGGTTGCGAGCCCGTGTGTACAAGTATAGTGGCTGAGTGTATCGAGGAGAGTGCCTCAATGTATCTGCCTCTACGAAGCTCTTTAGGAGATCCCACGGAGGTGGGCGTGGCCAGAGGGTGGGCGCCTTATGTCCCTAACTGCTGTGTGCCCGCAGGTGTCCCGTCCTACTCAGTGTTTGCGGGCCATGCGTGCCTGTAAACCTGTGCATCCCTGCATACCTGCGAGTGAGGGGGTTGGGAGGTTGGGGGCGGGTAGGTGTGCAGGTGTCAGCGTCCAGCCCAGTGTGTGCATGAGATTTTGTCCTTGTATATCTATCCGCCCTGTGTGTCCAGGTGTGCTGCATGAGGGGTGAGGAGGAAGGCCTGTCGTTGGAGTCTGTCCCTGTGTTTGCATGTGTAGAGTCAAAGCTGGACGCGAACTGGGGACTCCTCCAACGTGAGGAAGAGCCAGAGGAATGAGAAGCTGTGCGCAGGTGTGATAGAGGCCAGAAAGGAGTGGGTTATGCCATGTAACAGTACTTGTGACAGAAAACGGGGTGTGCTGGTGTGTAAAGGGAAGTCTTCCTAGGATTTGGGGGACACTAAGCGGTCGCAACCTGCCTCAAGGGGCACGCCCTGCCACAGGTCCCAGAGCCTTCCTACTCAGGTCCTAGGGAAAGAGAGACCCAAGCCCCACTGCCTGAGTCCCCGCACCGTGAGTGACTCGGGCCTCCGACAAAGGCTGTATTTTTCCAGGCTCGCGCCCTGCCCGCGCGCACGCGCGCGATGGTCCCCATAGCGACGCAGATAGCGCTGCAGCCATTTTCCCTATCTCCCCGGAGTCTATTATACTGCGGGATTAGCTCATCTCCAAGCAGGTCAAACCCAAAGTCACACAACCTGCGGGCGCGGGCCCCGCCCCCCGCCCGGTCGCCCCTCCCCCGCCTAGGTCTGGTCGGGGCCTGGCGACCCCAGAGTGCCAGCCCATGCGCAGGCGCAGAGCGCCACCTGGCGGCCGCAGGCATCCTGAGTGGGGTTTCCAGAGTCTGAACTGAACAGAAATCATCTGGCTGAGGAAGTGGGGTCGGGTCCCTTCCTCCAGGTGGACCTTCAGAAGCAAGGGCTTTGTTTTGCCACTGCTGTGTCCCCAGGGCCAAGCGGCACAGTTGGTGACCCGTAAGTGTTTGTTGAAAGGATAAATGGATAGGCAGGAAATTACAGATAGGGGCAAACTGTCAAAGATCACACAGCTTAGTTAGCAACAAGAAATAATTTCTTAGACTATATCCACTAAATTTAGAATAAAAGCCAAACTGTTGGAGCCTATGTAAGAACTGGTGCTGACGGCTCAGATCTGTTTTCCCCCTTTTTAAACCTCCATGGCCTTTCTGTCTGTGGCTCCTCTACCGAGAAAGTGTTAATAATGCCTTTGTGCACGACACCCTTCAGAGTGCCGTCCCTCTCCTCTGTCCTAGTTTTCTCAGTCTTACTATATACACATACACGTGTATGTTTTTTTTTAATAATCTTTCGTGGTCCTTAGCATAATGTGAAATCATCTCATCTCTCTGACTTGTTGCAGTCTTGTTTGGAACGCTAGACTCCGTAGGGGAGGGACCTGTTCTCCTCCAGCGGCGGCCCAGCTGTTGGAATCCTGTCTCTTGGTTCCCATCAGTTTGGCATCAGTCATAACTTTGGGAATCAGAATGAGAACAAGTGGGCTGACTGTGCAAGCTTATTGTGACCATGTCCCTGTCTTCTGCCATTCTCCCTACCCTCTGTTTCACCTGCACTAACCCTGGGCTGCCTGCCCCACCCACCCAGCCCTGCCCGCAAGTCCTGAGGGCCCTTGGCTGGATCAAGGGAGTAAGTACCCAGGAGACTTCTCCACTGTGTGCACCAGCTGTGCCTGTGGGACAGAGAATGGTTCGCACCCCATGCTCTCCAGGAGCCAAGTCCTCTCTGGGGAGGCCAGCACCAGTGGGAGACCACTCGTAATACAAGATAATTATACCAGAGTTGTCATGAGACAGAGATGATTAATTGCTGTGCATGGGGCACGGATTTCCAGGTATCTAGAGCGGAGAGAAGGCCATGACTTGATTGGGCTTCCAGGTGGGAGCTCGGCTTGCTCTGCTCCGCGCTGGAAGGGGCAGCAGGCCAAGCTCACGCTGCCCAGGTAGCCATGGGACAAACTCCGTGAGAGGACCTGGCCCCGGGGCTCCAAGACTTGGCTCCCTGTTCCCTCAGGCATGCCTGGTTCCCTCCTGAAAGAGAGACTCTGGGGTAGATTCTTCGGTGAGAAGCCCCTGAACTCACTTTCTTACTCCGAGCCGTGGATCTGCCTCTGCAAACTCCAGGGTCTTCATGAGCACTCCTCGGGAGCTTGCTTTTAAAGTTTTACAACCCTGGTCTCAAAAACTGGCAACGCAAGTCTTAGGGGCCCCCACGATGATTAATCGTGAACATTTTGAAGTGGGAGATTTCAGAGAAAGAACCATTTCTGGGTGTATTCTGTGGCTCAGGCAGCTAAGGTGTAGACCATAGAAAGCCCAAACTCCAGGATCCCAACCCAGGCAAAGGAGGAAAAAAAAACAAACCTCATTTCCAACTTCTCTTGAAACATTGGAAGATTGGTTCACTGGTACCCACATTCCTGCATGGTAATGCAATTCCAGAGTTCTGGATCACCTGTCCTGGTAGATGGGCATGCGCACCTTGCATCAGGTTCCCCGTCCCGCCATTCAGGTACCTGGATCAGAGACATGTCTCAGAATTACTAGATGCTGTGGCTGTGTTGCTTTTGAACTTTCTTTTCTGTCTCTGTTCATGGAACTTCCAATATCTTTCTTCCTCCAGGTACTGTAAATCATTTGGTAATTTACAAGTTAATTAATGAATCCAATCAAAACATGTAAATAATGTGTTAGGTCACACTTTTTTGCATGATAGATATGCAATATTGAAGAAAAAGACATTACTTTCCTCAGGCGGCAGTCAGATATGACTCACCACACAGATTAACGTATCATTAGTCTGGGGGAAAGAATGTATATTTACAGATATTGAATTCAAGCTTATTTGCAGAGACCTAATCTAGGCCCGGTCCTGTGCTGAGAGGTAGGTGACACGGGGGAAACCAGATATGGTCACCATGTGCAGACAACTCACAGGATGGTGGAGGTGCAGGAATATAAAAAAATTTTGTTAATTCCAGCTGATGACAATTGGAAGCAGAGTGCTTACAGGAGGAAAGACACTTAGCCTAACCTGGCAGCATAATATATAAAGAGTGTCTACAAACCAATAAGGAAAAAATGGGCTAAAGATCTGAACTCTAGAAAAGGAAATAGAAATTACTCTGAAATTAATGAAAAATGATCGGTCTTAAGAAATGAACATTGAAAACACATTGAGGCAGACCCCAGTGGAGTAGTGCATCCCAGGGCTGTGGAGAACAACTAAGATGTACTGCTAAATCAAATTAAATAAAATGCTTCTTTCTCCTTTCTCTTCCTGCCTGCCTGCCTACTCACCTTCATTCTTACCTGCACCTTTCCTTTAAAACAAACAAAAAAAAAACACATTGAGATATTTGTGATGAGAGAGATAGTCTAAAATTAGATTATGGTGATACATTTAATTAAATTCACTTAAAATGAATACATTTTATGAAATATAAATAAATTACAGTAAAGCTATTTAAAGATGAATAAACTTAAAAATGTGTTAAGATACCATCATATACCCATCAGTATTAGAAAATATCAAAACTTTTGAGAATATACTGTGTCCTAAGGGAATAGAGGAGACAGGTTGATGGGAATGATGACACACTCCTGGGTGATGTGTTCTCGAGGTGACATGGGGAATATGACACTTTCAAATTTACAGACATATTTATGCTTTCAGTTAAGAATTCCAATGATAGGACTTTATCTGATACACATGCTCGTACCCTTGTGAAATTTATAAAGAAATTTACTGCAAATTTATACATTATGGCAAGTGATTGGAAACACAACATTCTCATCAAGAAGAAACAGTTAAAAATATCACCATACAGTCCAACAGTTGAATTACGTCACAAAATGAAAAAGAAGAAAAAAAAAGGAAGTTCTTTATGTACATATATCAAATGATGGAAGAGGTGCGCCCTGGTGGAGCAGTGGGTAGGTCAATCATCTCCAAAGGAGCAAGCCACATACACCTGGGTTCAAGTCCCAGATCCAGGGGAAGCAACCAGTGTGAACAACTATATAAAATGTAAGTAAAGATGCTTCTTCCTCCTCTCTTTTTTTCTTGCCTGCCTGCTCGCCTTCATTCTTTCCTGCACCTTTCTTTAAAAAAAGAAATTAATGGAAGAACAAAGGAGTAGAAGAGTAAATATAGTGTCCTACCATTTGATTAAAAATAGAGATAAGGAGAGATGATATAGACATATTTACTTATATGTATTTTTTTTCCTCTGAATGGGAAACAAAAGAAACTGTTAACCATAGCTGGTACCTACAAAATGATACAGGTTTGGGTGACTGGGGACAGGGAAAGGAGAAAGACTTTTCACTGTGCAATTTTGATTACTGTGAAAATTACATAGATAGATAGAGCTTGAGATAGAAATAGCTATATAAACTAGGTAGGTAAACATTATATCCTATACAAAAAAGAAAAATTATAAATTAAAATGAAAAAAAATATGATCGAACATAGAGAATAGAAGTTTGCCAAGAAGCAAAGTTTGGGAAGAAAAGTCACATTGCTGGCTAGAACATAGGGAAACAGAACTCTCCTGCCCCATCAACTGGAATGTAAATCGGTGCATATATTTGGCAGATTAATTTGGTCATATCTAGTAAAGTTGATATAAATACCACATGACCCCCTATTCCTCTTCTAGGCTTATGAGAAACCCTCACACATGAGCAAAAGAGATGTGGACAAGGATAATCATAGGGGTACTATTTTAAAAAAATCCAAATTTAAACTTTGGATGCTCGTTACTGGCCTCTCTCAAGGATACTGGATAAATAGAGGGGCATCCTTTGGCTGAAATGTCACACAGCAGTTACATTGTAAGGACAGGTAGAAGGCATGTAATGTTTTAAAGTAAAAATTGTCAGAATTCTGAACACAAAACAGTACTATATATTGTTTATGGAAATGAAGCACATGAGTAAAATATAGATACATTAATGGGATTAAATCTTTTGAGAGATTTAAAAACAAGATCTAGAAAAGAACAGGCCTGCCATATTCTTGGATAGGAAAAAACTTAATGCCATAAAAATGCTAAACTCTCCCATATTTTCTGTATATATTTAATATAATTCATATTCGAATACCAACAAGGCAATGTTATTTAAAAATGGATAAAATTACCTCCAAAATAATGTGGCAGAATAAATGCCCAAGAATAACCAAGGAAAATTGGAAAAAGAATCACTTGGGGTTTTTGCCTTATCGGAAATAAGAATATACTGTAAAGCCACTCTAATCAAATCAATATGGCATTGGCAGAGGAATAGACAATGGAAAAGGATAGAGAATCCAGAAATAGATTCCAGTATATATAAGAGTGTAATATATGACAAAGGTAGTATTTCAATTCAATGGGAAAAGGGTAGATTGTTAAATAAATGAGGCTGGCACCAGTAAATATTCATCTGGAAGAAAATAAAGTTGAATCTTTCTTATATATCCAAATAAACTCCAGATGGGCTAGAAACTTAAATGTGAAAAATGACTAACAATCTTGCAACAGCAACAAAGAAATCTTTGAGGTGACGTGTAATTATAGACAGAGGAAAGAGCATGTGCAAAGTCCAGGGGCTGAGAGTCGCAGCATGCTCTGGAAAAGGCAGATTCTCCTTATGGCTAGGGTGAAGGGAGAGGCCTCTCTTACACCCAGTCATGTCCATTACCATCTTCAGAAATTTTTGTCCCATCTCTCACTGCCTGCGTAATTTCATTCGTCTTATTTTATTTTTTTAAGGAAAGGTGCAGGCAGAACTGAAGGACAGCAGGCAGGCAGGCAGGGAGAGAGAGGAGGAAGAAGCATTTTATTTTATTTTTATTTGTTTATACTGGTTGTTTTCCCCTCGACTGGGGACTGGAAACCAAAGGTATGTGGCCTGCACCCCTCCAGGGAAAATTGACCTAACTACTCCATCAGAGCACTCCCATCTTTTTCTTTAAATCTTTAAATGATTTTATACACCGAAGTTGTTTCTAAATGATAAGTTTGTATTGCTGGCAAAGTCGTGGGTCCCCCAAGCTAGTTTTATGTTTTCTGAATGACAGAAATAAATGTGTGGACGATAAGATGAAGAAGCGATCTGGAATGACCTTGGTGTGAGAGGTTGAAAACTGCACTGGGAAGGCACGTTGACAGCTGTGGGTGGGTGGAGCTGGGCTAGGAGTGAGCAGACTGGGTGGCAGTGAACAGAGAGGTGGCAGAGCAACAGCTGTCTCGAAGGTAGTGCCGTGTAAGCCAGGGTCACAGGGACCACCCCTTCCTCCTTCCACAACACACATCTTCAGTCTGTGATTCCAAAATTCAGCCACTTCCCAGCATCCACACAGAGACTCACCTGGTCCAAGCTGTCATCACCTCTGCTCCATGACTCTACCAACTTCTTTGATGGACATCTCTGATTTCCCCTACTGTCCATTCAGAACACAGCCAGACACATCTGTGCACTGTTCCCCCATCCTCCCACCGGCCTCACGCAAAGGAACCCACTCCAGCCACTTGGCTGACTCCCCTCCAGACCCACTTGCTCCCTTGTCAACATATCTGGTATGTGTCTACCCCAGGACATTTGCACTTGCTGTCCCCTTTGCTCAGGTAGTCACATGGCTGCTTGCATACTTCAGGCCTCTTCCCAAATGTCACCTTCCCTGTGGGTGACAGTCAGGGTGCCGAGGAGTCCTGGAGTCCTGCACTCTGGATTGCATCAGAGAAGGCAGGTCATCCTGGAGCCTCGAGTTGGGGCCAAGATTTCCCAAGACTGCCTAAACCCCTGTGCCTGAAGCTGGGTGTCACCTTGGCCTTTTCTGTTATGTGCGCCCCCATCTTTTCCCCTTTAGTCAATGTGAAGTGGGGAATTTTTGTCTTTTATAAGTGAAAGGCTGTTGTCATAGCTGCAGTAGATTGCAGACGGCCACAAAGTCTTTGTTACTGAGAGGGACATCCCCTCCCCTAGAGCCTGGATGGACCTGGTGATAAGGGTCCAAGAGGAAACGGGGCCGTGACAGTGCAGTTTCCAGACCAGGCCTGAAGAAATTAGTACCTTCCACCCCGTTTCCTGAAACCCTCTCCATGGGTATCCTGAGCTGCTATGTGAAAAATCCAGCAACCCGGAGGCCACCATGCTGTAAGGAAGCCCAGGCGGGTCAGCTAGAAATACTAGGAGCAGAGAAAGCATTGCCCAACCTGGTCATCTGAGTCAACCCACAGGAGCTCCAGATATCATCGAGCAGATAGGGGCTCTCCCTGCATCCTGTCCAAATTCCTGACCCACAGTTTTGTGAAAACTAATACTGAGTTTTCAGACACAGTTTTGGGATAGGGGTGTGTGTGTGTGTGTGTCTGTCTGTCTGTCTGTCTGTCTGTCTGAATGCAGATAAATGGGAACAGTAGTTATTAGCAAAGAGCCATATATAGCTACGGGATTGAATAGCCAGACAGATGGGATTGCTGACATGCATAGGATTGGACTGACTTATTTCTTTGGGAATTTTTTCTTTCTTTCTTTCTTTCTTTCTTTCTTTCTTTCTTTTTAAAGGAAAGCTTTTCTTTCCTTCTTTCTTTTTAAAGGAAAGCTGTAGGCAGGAATGAAGGAAAGCAGAGGCAGGCAGGCAGAGAGAGGAAAAAGAGATACTTTATTCACTTTACTTAGTTGTTCATCTTGGTTGTCCTCCCTGGTCCAGGGACATGTACCTGGGACCTTGGGATGTATGTGGATGATAGCCAACCTCTGCTCCACCGGGGTGCACCTCCTTGGAAATTCTTACATGTATTCATGTGGATACAGGATCAATGTGTAGGATGGTGGAGCAAGAAAGAGTCCTGACAGCAAATGGCTTTGATTTGAGTCCTTGTTCTGCTATAAGCCCAGCTAGGAGACCCAGGGGCAAGTTGTTTTCCCTTTCTGAGCCTCAGTTTCTTCATCATTCAAATAAAAAATATTAGTGCCTGATTGTTAGGAATAGTTTTGAGAGCTGCCCATAGCAACAAGACAGAAGTTCACTTCTCGGTGCAAACTGTGGCTCAGGTGGCTAAGGTGCTGACCACATAAAGCCCATGGAACTGGGTTGGAAACCTGGGGTCAGGGGTTAAGGGAAAAAAAAAGAAGCTCATTTGTCTGTCATGTGAACATTCCAAGGTGGATAATCTAGGGCTATTATGTCACCTCCCATTATGAGAGTCTAAGATTTTTTCTGTTTTGTTGCTCCCAGTGCATGACCTTTACCAACATTACCTCATGATCCCAAATGGCTGCTATAGTCTCACCATCATGTCTACATTCCAGGGAGCAGGAAAGCAGACATGAACAACAAGAACAAACGAGGCATACACTGTGGCTTGGGGATTAAACTTGTGTCTGGGGTGCTGTCCACACTCAGCCTAAGGACCTGGGATCGTGGCTCAGGACCAGAAGAACAACAGAAAAAATGAACAGCTAAATAAATAAAATGCTTCTCCATCCTCTCACTTTTTGCCTGTCTGCTGCCTACCTGCCTTCCTCTTTAACAAATAGACAAAACACACACACACAAAACCCCACACAAGGTGCCTATCACCTATCTCTGATGAAAGTTTCCTAAAAACTAAACCATTCACTTACACCCCGCTGGCCGGAGCCTAGTCACATGACCGTACCTAGCAACATAGGATCTGGACCACAGTCTCCATCTGCGAAGCCATGTTCTCAGTCAAAATTCTTCTATGGAAGAATAAAAGGATGAATCTGGAAGATATCTAGTAGACTCTGCCACAAATATCTATGTCTAGAGTTCTTATAAAGACCCTTGTCCCTTGAGCTGACTCATATTATGACCAATAATTGTCAGCTCCTTTGCCTTCTCACCTAAACTCTCATCAATGACTTTTTCTGTGCTCAGACCCCAAGGATGAGGAACTCTGTCCCCTAGGAAGACACCCTATTTTATTTTCCTTGCCACATTTACCATAACTACTTACTTCTTTATTTGTTCATCATCCATCTCCCTCCATCCTAATACAAACAACATGAAAGAGGGACAGTATTTCCAGGGTCTAGCCAGGAAAACAGAAACCACTTGGAAAGTTTCAAACTTAACTTAAAAGCTTAAATGCAGAGACGTGATTGTGTAGGGATGGAACGGCTCAGAACAAGGGACAGTGAGGCACAAGGGACAGTGAGGCATGTCAGAAATGAGTAGCAGGGAGCTGTACCTCCCTCAGGGCTGACTGGACAAAGGAAGGAGGTGGTATTCCTGAGTCCAGGGCCTGGGATGACCCAGAGGATGCTCAGCAGGCCTGCCCGGTGTCCCTAAGAGACACAGGAACTCCCCGCTGTGAGAAGCTGCTGTGGAGGACAGGAGGCAGAGACACCCTGGCTCTCCCTTCCTCTTGCCTCCAGGGCTTCCCATTGAATGAATCCAGCAGAAACCCAGCTGGCAAGGGGCCTGGGAGATTTACCTGCAGGGATAGGCTTCCTCCCCAACCACCTGACACAGAGCAGAGAGGGCAAGGCCAGGGGCAGCTCTGAGAAGCTAGTGAGGGGAGGGGCCTGGGGGGCCTGGGACCTCACCAGCCTGGCTTACCTCCATACCCAGAGCTCCAGACACAGCTCGCATGCAGTGGGACCTCAGTGGTTCTGCTCTCAACTCATTACACGTGGAAGGCTACGTAGAGCTCACAAAACTGCTTTAATCCTCATAAGAGGGTCCTGGGTGCCTAGCCCCCCAGAGGGACAACTGATAGGTTAAGATGGCCAGAGTTCCACTGGCCGGCTTCTGAGACCAGCACCTAGAGGAGCTTCCCTCCCTAACTTGAGCCTTCAGCTCAACTTGCTTCAGCCCCCAGGGAGGCCAGTCTTGCCTCTCAGCCTGCCCCTGCCTGGCATCCTCCCTGATGAGCTCACTAGGGGGAGGGAGAGAGAAAAAGAGAGACGAAGGGAAAGGATATGAGCAGAGACAGACTGAGAGTGACAGAGGCAGAAAGAAAGAGAAACAGAGAGAGGGACAGAGATGGGGAGAAAGGGGAAAAGAGACAGAGTTATGGAGACAGAGAGGTAGGGATAGCCATGAAACGAGGTTGGCTCTGCCTGCCACCATCCTCCACCCACTAGCCCGGGCATGGACGCAGCAGCCAGCAGGGTGAGGTCTGTGGGAAGCACGTGGACGGGACGGTGGGCTTCCAAAAACTGGCCAAGAAAGCAGATGCTCTCCCTGCAGCCCAACACCTGGGTGAGGTCCACTCCATCCATATCCTGTAGGAAGATATGGAAGGATTAGCAGGAAGTTCGATCCAAATGTGGGAACGGAAAGCAACAACTGGCAGCACAGCTGAAGGTGTGCGGGGCACCCTCTGGAGAGGAATGGGGCAAAGCAACCAAAGAGGTAGTTGTGTGCCGCCACAATTCCACTCAGGCCAAGTTCCCAGCCTGAAATGCCTATGAGCAAGGTAGCAGCGCACCCGGACAAGGCCTGGAGGAGCCCAGGAGGAAGGGTCAAGGAATCGTATTGCAGTCACGCCGTGGAACATTGCATGGCAATGAAAAACACAAGCCACTTCCACACAGTCTGCTTTTGCATCTTCACGCACTGGGCTGTGGATACATGACCCTTAGTGGGGACCTACGGGACCGTCCGAGAGTGGCGTTGGCCCAACAAGATTTTCCCCTTGTGAGCAGGTGTCCTGAGCCTGCAGGAAAAGCCCCATCATGGCTGCTGTGAGGCGCAGAGACAGTTACAGCCCCAGACCTGAGAGTGAGCCCACGCTCAAGAGCAGTGACTTAGCACTGTCACCTGTAGATTGTCCTCATCTTATAGGTGATAGGGACCCAGAAGGGAGGCTAATTGCACAGGGACACGCAGCCTGTGGGAAGCAGCTTCTGCAAACTCATCATGGTCAGTTGGTCACATGCTCACCCCTGAACAGCCTCTGTGGCCAGGAAGACACAGTGGGTAGCCTGGCCGGAACTGAGCCACAAGTCCACCCTCAGCAACTGAGCGGGGACAGAGCAGTGACTCCAGAGGAGAATGAAGGCATGTTTTCAGAAGATGGGCATGCACGTGGGTGGGAGCAGCCACCAAAGCACACCCCGCTCACAGCCAACTGCCCCTCCCCTGAATACCCTTCTCCTGGGCTCACATCTCAGGGGGGTGTAGAAGCAGAACGGCAGCCCCCAATGTGTACACCATCATCTCAAAGCTGCTAGCACCCCCAAATGTGTTCACTCCATCACCATAGGGACTTTGAAATTACTAATCAACTGACTTTAGAATAAGGAGAAGATTCTAGATTATCCTGGGAGGGCAGCCTCAGTGTAATCACATGGGCTCTTAGGAGCAGAGAACTCAACCTGGCAGGTGGCAGAAGATGAACTTCGAGCCTGGTGCCAGGAGGGAGAGTCCGAGGTCAGAAAGGACTCAATGCGTCATTGCTGGTGTGAAGATGGAGGGGCTACCTGGCAAAGAAGAGGGGACCCAGACCTACAGCAAATAACTGAGTCTACCAACAGCTTCCGTGAGCGATCAGTTCTTCTCCAGTGAGCTCCAGCAGAGTCCCATCTGCGAAGACCCCTTGGCCTTAGAAGGCCCCAAGCAGAATGTCTGGTGGAGGCACACTCTGCCTGGACCTCTGAGCCACAGGCCAGTGAGACACTAAACGCTGTTTCGTAAAGCCCCCAGGTTTGTTGTCATTTGTTACAGCCGCAGTGGAAGAGGAATGCTGGAGGCAGCACAGTGAGAGACCGAGTCCCAGGACCAGGGTTCCAGGGCCCCTGTGCTGAGGTCCCTGCTTAACCGCCCTCTCGCCCCCAACATGACCTACGCAGAGGAAAGGACAAGTGTATGACCCACGTGGGAAAGGGGAGCGTATAGTCACAGGCACTTGCCCACAGCATGTCTCAAGGCTTCTTAGCAAGAACACTGGTACATGGTAGACGTGGAATTGACAGATGACCCAGCAATGCGACCCCTGGGTGCGCACCCAAGAGGTGAAAGCCCGCGTCCACATGAAAACTTGCACACTGATGTCCAGGGTAGCCTAGCTCATGACTATCCCACAGTGGAAACAACCCCACAGCCACCCAACTGATGAATGGATAGACAATATCTGCACAAAGGCAGATTTATTTGTCTATAAGAAGAAACAAGCACTGATACACACTAAGACAGTGAAAAGCAGATTCATGGCAAATGCGCACTTCATGGTTTTTAGTAAGTTCACAGAATGTGTAACTAGCATCAAATCTAAATTGAGAAGATTTCATTTTCAAAGAAAAGCTACAGCAGGAGTGAAGGCTGAGCAGAGGCAGGAGGCAGGCAGGAAGAAGCGCTTTGTCTTATTTAGTTGTTCATCTTGACTGTTCCCTCCGGCCCCGGGAATTGAACCCAGGTCCTTCAGATGTATGTGGACTACGCTGAGGCAGACTTATCCACTTGGCTACTAGGGTTCATGAAGTTTAGAAGATTCTAATCACCTCCACAAGAAACCCAGTGCCCATTACCAACCGCTCTCTATCTCCCTCCTCCAGCCCCTGGCAACCACGTATCTGCTTTCTGTCTCTAATCTGGACGTTCCGCGTAAACAGAACCGTATGTTCTACGGTCTTTTGTGACTGGCTTCTCACCAAGCATGTGGTCAGGCTCCTCTGTGCATAGCACATGGCTTCTTGGTGAGTTTCCTGGCCAGTCACTTCAGTTGCCCCAATTCCGTTCCCTGAAAGACCATTCCCTACCAGCTTCTCCACAGTCCTGTGTGAGGCGGACACTGGCTTTCCTGTCTTCAGCAGCCAGCCTGGTGGTGCACATCCCAGCTGGTAGAGATGCTTAGGCTTAGCGATAACTCACTCACATTGACTTGCTTGTTTTTGTTTTTCATCATTGGCAGACTTTGATTTTTCTTTTTTTCCTGGCAGTGCAACTCCATTACAAATGTCTTCCTGGTGTGGATTGGTGGCTCGGGTGCTAAGTCGGTGACGAGAGCATAGAGCATGTAAGGACCTGGAGTCACAACTTGGGGCTGGGGGAATCAATCATAAATAAATAAAGAACTTCCCTTCTGTCCTTCCTCCCTCCCTCCCTTTCTTCCTTCTTTCTTTCTTGCCTTCCTTACTCCCTCCCTCCCTCCTCTCCTCCCTTCCTTCCTTCTTTCCTCCCTTCCTTCCTCCTTTCCTTCCTTCCTTCTGTCCTTTCATAAAAATGCTTCTTCCTTTTCTATCTTCCTCTTTAAAAAAAATAAATTTTATTCCTTTCCCCCTTTTCTTTCTTTATAGAACATTTTGTAATATTTCAGTCACACAAATATTTAAAAAGAATAATGTTTAAAACACCTCTGTACCCACCACCAAGCTTAAATGTTAAACATCACTAATACGGTTAAAATAGAAATTACTACCTACTTACAGAAAATGCACAGGGTTTTTTTTGTTTTTGTTTTTGTGTAACTTTGGTATAGAGAGGGATTTTCTAAGCATTGCACAGAAAGCAAAAAATATAAAGAAAAGGATTGATTCATTGGACTACACGAAATGTTCCAACTTCTCTATAGTGAAAGACACTACAAACAAACTTAAAAGACAAAGACTAGACGAGAGAGAATTAGCAATGCATATAATGAAGTAGCAGTCAATATCTGTAATATGCAGTGTTCCTAAAAAATCCATAAGGAAAAAGAACCTAGTGGAAAAATAAGCACTTCACACAAAAAGAAATATAATGGTCAATAAACTTATGAAAAGAAGACATGCTCTCATTTATAGTTAAAAAAAATGAAAATTAGAAAGAGCGAGATACGCTTTTTCATTTAGGGACCCTCCAAAAAATTATATAAGTAACAAGAGTGATTACAGCCATCAATGGTGAGCCTAAAGGATAGCAAGCGTTCCGTGATTGTTGGGAAAATAGATTGATAGAACCTCTTTGGACGAGCAACTCAGTAGATACTCTCCAAATGTGATACATTCCCACCACACACCACTTAGCATAGTATCAGGCAGAAATACTAGCACATGAGAAAATAAATATATCATCATCATCTCTAATGGCAAAAATATTGGAAAGCACTTTAATGTCCACAAATGCAGATTGGTTAAATAGACATTGATGCAACTATTATTTGACTTGTTATACAGATTTTTAAATGGATACATTAGCTATGAATATATATCGATAGGGAAGGCTGTTCACAATTTATTTTGAGTGGGGGAAATCAAATGATAGGATAATAGATATATTACAATCCCATTAGTAACAAAAACCTTGATAATTGTGTGCGTGAACCCTCTCTCTGTTGGTATTAACAAACCCTGTATGATCAAGTGTGTATTTATTCCTAAGGGTTGTTCATAAGCAGCACTATCTGAATTATAATAACACATCTATTTTGTTTGTAATGCAAAAAATAATACTTTTCAAATCTAATGAAGTGTTAAGAAATATGACTTAAAAATAGTAAAGATGAGTTCTATTTACTATTTTTTATTTGGTCAATTGTGTTTTCTGTGCTCTGTTTAAGAAATCTTTACCTAACTCAGGGTCACCTAATTTTTGTCTCTATACTGTCTCCTAGACTCTTAAGGGTTTTACTCTTACATTTAGATCTAGGATCTCTTTTGATTTAGTTTTGAGTATGTTCCATGATAAAGTTCGGAGTTGTGGAGTTTTTTGCTCATAAAGGTATTTAATTATTCAAGCATCATAGGTTTAAAGAGTAGTATTTGCCCTCATTGACTTACTGTGGTACCTTGTAAATAGTCAATTGACCATATAAATGCAGGTCTTCTTTGGGGCTCTCTCTTCTTTTTCTTACTCCAATATCACAGTCTTAATTGCTAAAACTTTTTAGAAAGTCTTGAAATCAGATCATGTAAATCTTTTGACCCTTGTATGATGGTTCTAGGTCCTTTGCCTTTCCATATAAATTAAAAATTTTGGTTATCAATTTCTCTTTTAATAAAGTCCATGCATTTTTCTTTGGATTGTATTGAATGTATAGATTAATTTGAAGACAATAGTCACCTTCCCAATATTGAGTCTTTCGATTCAAGAATGTGGTCTGTCTATTCGTTAGATCGTCTCTAACTTCCCTATATAAGGTTTTATAGCTTTGAATTGCACATATATTCGCTAAATTTATTTCTGAGTATTTTGTCTTTGATGCTATTATAAATTAAGGTTTTTTAAATTCCATTTTCTTATTGCTCATTGCTAGTATATAGAAATAAATTACATTTTTGTTTAAATTGAGTTTTACCCTAAAAATTTACTATATTCACTCATTCTAGTAACTTTTTAAAAACCCTTAAGGTTTTCTGTAAACATGATCTTGTTATCTGCAAGTAAAAACAGTTTTACATCTTTCCTTGTATCTTATTTAGTTTTCTTGACTTACACTGGCTACCTCAAATGCTGCAAAGAAGTTGTGAGGGCAGATGCCTAAGCCTTGCTCCTAACCTTAACACAGATTCTTTCACCACTGAGTATACTATTAACTGTGGGCTTTTCATAGATGTTTGTCATCTAACTGAAGAAGTTCCCTTCTATTCCTGGTTTGCTGAGAATGTTTATTGTGAATCAGACTTATATTTTACCAAATGTTTTATTTGCCATTTTCAGAATGATCCTATGCTTCCCCTTCTATTTATACACAGGATTAATAATAAACTGATTTTAATTATCAAATAAACTTTGCATTCTTAGGATGAGTTCCATGTGGTAGTGATATATTATCATTTTTACATATTGTTATATTCAATTTGTTAAAATCCTGTTAAAGATTTTTGCATCTATGTTTAAGGGCTTTGACCCATACTTCTCTTTCCTTGTGATATTTTTGTTTGGGGCACCAAGGTAATAATTGCCTCATTAAATTAGTCAAGAAGTGTGTCTGACGCTTCTACTTTCTGAAGTAGTTTGTGCAGAACATACATCTTTTTTCTTTAAGGGAAAGGTTTTAATGACAAATTCCATTTCTTTAATTCGTATAAAGTGATCCCAAACTTCTCTTTCTTCTTGAATCAGTTTTGGTCATTTGCATCTTTCCAGGATATTATCCATTTCATCAATGGCCAAATTTCTTACCACAACACTTGCTCATAATATTTCCTTGTAATCCTTTCATTGTCTGCAGCATCTGAAGTGATGGTTTCTCTTCCGTTCTTGATCTTGCATCTCTTCTTTTTTCCTTGATAAAGCAGTCATAGGCTTTTCAATTTCACTATTCATTTCAAAGAACTGAATTTTAGTTTCACTGATTTTTACCTATTGTTTTTCTTTTTTCCACTCCATTGATTTCAGCTCTTTTTATTGCTTTTATTCAACATTTTGGGTTCAATTTGATCTTTTTCTAATTTCTTAAGACTAGAACTTGGATGAAATGAATGAAAAAAATACTGAAAATAATACATCTGTCTATCTATCTATCTATCTACCTATCTATGTATATGTATATATATGGTAATGGTTAGATCCAGAACTTATTTTTAAGGAAAACACCTACAACTCAATAATAAGACAGACTACCTGATTTTTTAAATGAACAGTTTGAACGGTTACTTCATAAAATGGCCACAAGACCAAGATGCTCAACATTTTTTGTCAGCAAGGAAATGCAAACTAAAGACACTATAGGCCCACTAAAATAGCTAAGTTAAAACAATTGACAATACTAACTGCTGAAAGTTGATACAGAGAAAGTAGAATTTTCATTCTCACATATTCCTGGCGAGGATACAAAATGGTACCATTACTTTGGGAAATAGTATGGTAGTATTTTATGAAGTTAACTATACATTTTACCATGTTACTAAGAAATCCTACTCCTGGGTATATACATAACAGAAATAAAAACAGATGTCCACATAAAGACCTCCATGTAATTATGCATTATCCATAATGGCCCCAAACAGGAAGTAACCCATAAATAAGCCCATCAAACTGGCAAATGGATAAACAAAATGTGGTACATCCATACTATGGAATATTCCTCAACAATAACAATGAATGAAATATTAATTCACATAATGACATGAATGAATTTTTAAAACATGCTGAGTCATGGGTCAGTCAAAGATGGTCATTCCCTGGGCAAGTTGAGCAAAAGTGCTGTGAGCTCCCCTGTGGCTAAGGAAAAGGCACACCTGCTGGGAGGGCATAAGGCTCAAGATGGAAAATCATGAATCAGATGATACTATCAAGGAAAACACAACTTTCAATATTATAACCAGAAAAATTAATCAACTGCCAGAAGCAGAAAGGAATCTACTTGAACATGGATCAACATATGTTGACTTAATGCTGCTGTCTGAGGCCTAATAACCAATGATCTTTTTTTGATACATCTTAAATGTAACACAGGTTTGTATACTTTTTGGCTTACCAATGGCAGGGATTCCATTTTCTGTGGCAGATACGGTTTTGTAAATTTATCCTTGAATACTGGTGTTTTGAATCATGAAACCTGGGATGGATGGGTTAGCCTTGCTTTGAGTGGTCTGTATCCTGCTTAATTGGCTATATTGGTGAATGGTGGCCAAGGAGTAAGATATCACTAAGCCCTGCTACCAGAGAAAGGAAACATCTTAACTTTCTGGATTTCGATTTCTAAGCCTGTCCTTAGAAAGATGTTATTTCCCGATTTGCTCTAGACTGTGTGTGCAGCATAACTTGGATCTGCACAGCATGTAGTCTCTTAAAAACAAACTGTCATGCCCTGGTGGATTAGTGGTTAGGTCACCGCCTCCGAAGGAGTGCAGTCCACATACATCCCAAGGACCCTGGTTCACTTCCCAGGGCTGGGAGAACAACCACTGTGAACAACTGAATAAAAATAAACAAAATGCTTCTTCCTCCTCTCTTTCTGCCTGCCTGCCTACTCTCCTTCATTCCTGCCTTTAAAAAATTACAATAAGTCAATCATTCTCTTTCATCTGCTTTTCTAATCAAGCCCCAATTTTTGTCTCTGCATTGGGCAACATGTGCTTAAGAAGAGCTGGTCTTCTCCCCAGCCCCAGAGGGTGAAACTTTATCTACCTAGATTCATCCTCACAGTAATTCCAAATTGTGGGAAAGACTCCTCATTGTCTTTTAATATCCGTGGCTTCTTCTTCCCTTAGTAACAGAACTATCCAGAATAAAGCCTACATTGACCAGCCTCCTTTGCACCTGGGGTAGACATGTGGTTAAGATGAACCAATGGGAAATGAGCGTAAGTTACAGCTGAAGTTTCAAGTCATGCTTTTAAGGGAAAGTGGAGTGTCTCCAGTATTTCATTTCCATGGAACATGGAACATGGTTGAAATAAAGATATGACGGAAGGAGTTGGCACCACCATATTGGATCTCATGATGAAAGTCACAGGTTAAAGAGGACAGAGATATAAGACAAGTAACTTGGATCTCTGTTCACTGCAGACACACAAATCAGCTTAGGACTACCTCCTTGGACTTTTCTTGAGAGAGAATAAACCTCTCTCTTGTTTCAGTCTCTGTTACTTTTGGATGTTTGTTACATCACTCAACCTGAGTCCTATATTGACTAGGCATGAGCATATGACACAACTGGGGCTAACTGAACATGGGAAGTGGTCATCTGGGGTGCTTTGGGTAATTTTTTTCTTTTTTCTAAAGGTGTTTAAGGAAGGGAACTCACCTCCATCTGGTTTTTGAATATTGTTGGGTAAAGACACAAATCCTGGACCTGAGGCAGCCATCTTCTGACCTTGCCAAGCCAATTCTAGAGATAAAAGCTAAGCTGCCAAAGCTGGAAGAGGGGAAAGAGGGACAGCCCTGGAGTCCTGGGTAATGTCCCTGAGCCACTGAATAAACCGGTCTGAGGCTCATTTGCATGGCTCAGACAGCTAAGGCGGCTGAGGTGTGGGCCACGTAAAGCCCGAGGAAGTGGGTTGGAGACCCTGGGCCAGGGAAAAAAAAAGAACACCAGTCTGAGAATGCATACTTCCAGATTCTCTTTACATAAGAATTATCTTCCATGTTTATGCCACTTGTGGTCAGATTTATTATTTGCAACCGAAGAGAAATCTATTTGGGGAGCTTCGTGGGACCTCAGTAAAACCAAACCAGGCTCCATACTGGAGGGGGCTTCAGGACTTTGGGCTCTTCTTCCTCGGTGTAAGTTGCGTGGTACCTCTGGAACCACCAGTCCTCGTATCGCTCTCTCCAACCAGTCCTGCTGAGGTTGTAAAAGCTCCTTTCCTCCCAGTGCCAGGATTTATCAGGCATCTAGTAGTCCATTAAGCTGTACATGAGCTATTAAATTGTCTGAATCTCTAGTCCCTTATCTGCAGAATAAGCTCATCTAAATGAATCCCTCTTACAAGATCTTTGCATGCATCAAATCAGATAATGGATTTATTTTTTAATTTTGTTGTATTTAGTTTATCCTACTGGTAAGTGAGTTCTTGAGGGCAAATGAATGACCACAATATCTATGAAATCCCAGAACCTATGACAGGGTGTAACACTAACCAGATATTCAGTAAATATTTACAGGTTAACTTTAGACATGACCAATCACAGCAGTTCTCTCAAGGCACAATAATTGGTTCAGGAATGGCTGAAGCCAAGCCATTCAGGCCAAGCATAATGAATTCCAGGAATTTTGCTTAGGAAATAAGATTTACTTTCCCATTCAACTTTTCAACTACAGAGTGAATTGGGCTAGAATTGTTGTAGTTAACTTGTCACACAAGATGGACTGTCTGAGAATGGAGTCCCAGGGAGGAAACAGTGAGAAAACACACAGGGTTTTGAGGACTTAATTTAAGCCCCTGGATCAAGCCATACCTAAAGACTACCCTTAATTTTTTTTATTGCATGAGGCCATATCTCCTCCTTGTTCTCTTTTAAGTTGATCTGGGGCTTCCAGCTGCTAAAATGAGTAACAAAAGGGCACTTGGTATGTGGTTCAGCCCTATACATCTTGAAATCATTTTGCTCTGCCTGGATATAGTGTTGTGGATGGCCACCTTTACTGTGGGAATTAAAAGGCAATCAATGGTTTCCCTATTCCCAAAATTTTCTAGAGATCCTCCAAAATAGAGGATCTATGGTTTCTACCCAGAAAAACCCTGCTGTCCAATGCTGATTCTACTCTTCTGAATAGTCCTCACTAGAACATCTCAGACACTGACCTATCTTCCCATCTCTTTAATGACCATGTACTTTCTCTTTCAAACCACAGTGTGTTTTGCAGGGTGGGGTTCACGCAGCCCAAAGAACGCCCCCATAAGGGCAGCCAGGAGGATATTTAGCTGCAGTAGACTGGTACCAAGGAGCAGAGAAACTTCTAGTTCGAATAGAAAATACTTGAATGTGTTTGGTCTGCACCCCTGGGCACAGCAGAATCCATCTGTGGCTCAGCACACTGTCCTTGACTGGGTGAGCAGGTCCTTGATTGGATGTATTGGGGAGCCCTCAAAGCCAGCCTCTTGGAGGAAGCAGAGCAAGCAGTCTCCACAAAGACTCAGCCCACCTTGTGGGAGCTCTGGGCTGGGTAACCCTCTGGATTCTCCCGAGTCGGAGCCAGGGTGCTCGGCTTTAGGACTCCCACCCCGACCAGTCTTTTGACGCAGGCTGCTCCCAAGAAGGGGTCTGACCTTGGGCGCTTTTGGAATGGGCCTCAGCAGGGAGCGCTCAGCAGCCAGCACTGGGCGGCAGGACAATGCCTGGAGAAGATGCGAGACACAGCAGAATTCACTCCAAATCCTGACTCCACCAAACACCTTTTCGGAGGCAGGAGTGTCTCTGGTTCTTTTTGCCATATTTTGCCACATCTTTTTCCAAGAGAGTCCTGACTTCCGCCCTGGGTGCACCACAGCGTTGTCTGGATCACTCCCCACTCCCTGGAGCGATGGTGCCCAAGAACTGTGGGCAAATGGTGCCCAGGTTCCGGAAACTCTGGGGACAGACGGGCCTCCAGGCCTGGGTCAGCCCCTCACAGCTGACTTGGCAAGAAGCGTGCAGACGCACGGGCTCTCCTCTCTCTTCCCTGTCGGTCAGTGGGCCCCCTCTCTCCTCTCAGAAGTCTCCCCATGCACCCATGGGTGCCCTTTCGCACATGCCCATGTGGGGGTCTGTCCTCATTGGGACCCTCTCCGATGTAACCTCTGGGGAGTGTCTCCACAGGTCACCAAGAAGAAGACAAGGGTAGCTTCACGAAGTCCACACCTTCCGACTGCTCTGTGGACGTCACAGCTCCCCTTTCTGACCAAGGGTGGGACCCTGGGTGCCTCCTGCTCTGCCTGGAGGAGCACAGAGGGCGTGGCCCCCATGAGAGGAGGTGGCCTGGGCTGACAGGTCCCTGGGCGGCGCTGTCAGTTGTGTTCCACTCTCAGACTTCCTCCGGCCTCTGTGGGAGGCCTGGCCGTGCCAGGCGACACGTGTGGCTGGGTTGCAGAACACATCCGGCGTGGCAGTTGGTGAAAGAGTTGTGCAACCGACTCCAACTTACGGAAACCACCGCGAGGTGCTCCCTGGGAGGAGAGCAGCCTGGCTTTGCCACCCCGGCCACAGGTTCAGGCTCCACACGGGCAGTCTGAAGAGCGGCCTAGGTGCTGGGGTGTCGCTGTGACAGACCTTCCCTGAAGTCACCCTGGGGGCATGTGACCCACACAACCAGCGTCACAGTGGCTTCTCCTCCCAGCTTCTTTGGAACGGTTCTCCTCATGACCACCTCCAGAAAAGTCTCATTGTCATCAGCTGCCCCTCCAACAGCCAAATGCCACCTAAGTTGTCCCACCTTAGAGTGAGCCAGGGCCAACCTGGGGAGGGGTGCTGGAGGGGACAGCTGGAACGAGTAGGAGGATGGAGACCCCATTTTGTGAGGAGCTTGAGCCTGGAGAAGGGCACTGTCCAGAGACCCAGTCACTGACCCTCCAAGTCTCTGTCCCAAAGCAGCAGAAGCAGGTGGCGTTCAAGGGCACTGATGACGAAGCTGGGGCTGGGCGGGGGAGTCAGGGGGAAGGAGAACCCAGCTCCATGTTAAAAAGAATGTCCTCCCATTCAGAGCTCTCCACAGGGATGAGGGATGGGATGACAATAGGAATCAGTTCGTGTCACAGGAGGGTGAGACAGCCATCTGATAGGCGTCACAGGTAATCTAAACAGCACCTGTGCCCCTGCCCTGGGCCCAGTGGCCATTGCTGAGAAGTGGAGTGATGATGGGAGGAATTTTGTAAGTCAAGCCAGGTGAGCAGTAGATCCTCCAATCCCTCCTGCTCCCCTGAGGCCCCCTTCTGCCTCCCTGGGGACTGACTTGGGCTTTGAGATCAACCCCGGGACCTGAACCCTAGCTCTGTCATTGCCGTGTAACCGCGGTTAAGTCACTTGCCGCCTTTGAGCCTGCGCTTTCTCCTCTGGGGCTGACAGGAGACGAAGGATGTGCCGATCTGACACACATCTGTTCGCAAGAAAAAGTAAACTCGTTTGTTTCATTTCAACCCCACAAACTGGCAGCTTTAAATCCTCAAACTGAAATCTTCCAATTAAGGTTACACCTCCAAGGATGGTGTGAGTTGACATCAGTGAGAGCACCTCTTCCAGAAAAGTTCTATAAGTTTGCGTGTTTCCCCTGCGGAGGGTTGTCTATGTAAATGCTGCTGTGCTTTACATATTAGTCTGCACCTCATTTTTTGAGGAGTCTTTCAAATTAATGCTTCATTAGCTTACAATGATATGTAACAATACCTTGCTTTTTTCACTGAACACTTTATCTCGGAGGCTTCTTCATGCTCAGAATACAGATCCATGTCATCCCTCTGAACTACTGCCTGCCCTAAGGAAGGAGCTCACCCTGCTTTATTTATCCTCTTCTATGAGTGAACACAAGTTATTTCCAGTTTTTTCACTCTCAACATGAACATCTTCACTGAACTCTCATAGGGTATATAAAAAAAGGATTAACTTCCAAAGAAATGTAGCCTCTCTGTTAGAGAGAATGTGCATTTCTAATCGTAATATATGCAGAAGGGTAAAAAAAAAAAAAAGCATTAATAAATAAATATCACTTTCATTCAATCACCTTAACCTCAGAAGCAAGTTTCAAGTATTGTGATTTTTCTTAACATGATCCTTATTAGTTTTGTTTTGTTTTTAAAGGAAAGAGACAGGTAGGAATGAAGGTGACTAGGCAAACAGGAAGGAAGGGAGAGAGAAGAGGAAGAAGTGCTTATTTATGTTTTTCATTTACTTGCTCACATTTGTTGTTCCCCCGGTCCCGCGTTTAAACCCTGGACCTTAGTATGTATGTGGGACTGCTCCGAGGTGTGCTAGACCGCTAGGCCACCAGGGCGCACCCTATTTTTGTTTTTTAAAGGCAAGATGCAAGCAGGAATGAAGGTGAGCAAAGGCAGACAGGACGAGAGTAGAGGAAGAAATGCTTTTTTTCTTTTCATTTAGTTGTTCATCCTGGTTGTTCCCACTGGCCTTGGGTTGCAAACCCAGGACCTTGGGGTGTGTGTGGATGAGCCCAATGCCTAGTCCACCAGGGTGTGCCTCGTGATCCTTATTTTTAAAAAGTAGACATGAGTTTTTAAAGTTTAGTCTCCTTCTCCCGACTATGAACAGTTGGCATATATGCTTCCAAACCATTTAATTTGTATTTACAAGCACTCAAATAGCATGTAAACATGAATGAGATAGAGATAGATAGGCAGATAGATATAAAACTTAATTTTCTTCTTTATTGACATATTTTAGACAGCATTCCATGTCAGTATATTTATATCTGGCTCCTTACTTTTAATGGTTGCATAGAATTTTATTGTAAGAGGGATCATAATAAATGTACTCATTTCCCATTTGATGAACATTTTCGTTGTTTTTAGTCATCTGCTATCATAAATGGAGCAGCAGTGAACATCCTGGTACATGTATCTCTGTGCCCCGAAAACATAAACTAAGATGAGCAAAACTTGTCTTAGAAGACTTAGAAAAGGAGTTACTTCTTGGGAAGGCTGGTTAGTCGAAAGGGATTCAAGGGATCTCTGGGTTGCTGGTAATTATTCTATTCTTTCATCTGCATGCTAATTACAAGGGTGTGTTCAGATTGTGAAAATTTGTCAAGATATACACTTAGGAATTGTGCACTTTTCTGTATTATTAGCTATACTAAAACTTAAACTTTTACTTTAAAATGTAAGTGGAAAAAGAAAACATATTTGTCTTAGGAAAGGCTAAATATAACTGAAGTTCGTTAGCAAACTAAATATTAATTTGTGCAAAACATGTATGCTAAATATAATTATATAATTTTCTCACATTATTGGACAAGTAATTAGGGGAAACTGAGAAAATATATATAGGGTAAGATAGGACTGAATTTACCCAGGGATTTCATAAGTTCAAGAGTGAGGAGAAAAACTTTCCCGAGGAAGTGATGTTTCTGCTGAAACTTGAAGATCTTTTTCTATTATCTGTTTTATTCTCTTGGATTTTCAGTTGACTCTTGTATTCTATTATACCTGGTCATTTTTAGTCGAGTGCCAGACATTCTACATGAAAAATCATAGAGATAAAAGAAGAGTCTGTGTGATATTATTCTTCTCTATAAAGGATTTACATTTGTTTCTGTTAAACTAAAAACATTTCCAAGCCCAAATCATTCTAATCCAATCATGGATATCATGCAAAATGAAGAATTAGTCCCAATGAGGAAGGGCCTATGTATGGTTCATTCATATTTTGTTTTCAGTAACAGTTCAATTGATATATAATTTGCATATATGCATTTGATTCATTCAATATATAAAATGTACAAAAAGTATAAGTTCAATGGATTTTAGAATATTCGCAGGTATTATTTCTATAAAATGAATTTTATAACACTTTCACAGCCCAAAAAGAAACCCCATACCATTTACCTACCACCCCTCTTATCGCTCGTTATCCCTTCTAGTCCTAAAAAAACCACAAGCTACTTCACCTTTAGTGATATTTCCTGGGGTTTATCATCAGCTTCAGCTTTATACTAACTTAATTCCAGTGAGATATAGTAATATGACTCCTATATAACTCTATTCCCTTTTCTTCCTTTTCATAGAATTATGATATGTGAAACATTGACAAATGTTCTAAATTCAACATTGCATTGCTACAGCTGTTACTTTATATAATTCCATGTCTGTTAAAGAAAATGAGAATAAAAGGAAATCAAGTTTATATTTATCTATTTTGTTTTATTAGTCTTATTTTTCATCTCAGGCCTTTTCACTTGTTCCTGTGTATTCAGGTTACCACCCAGAGTAGTTTTGTTAGCCTAAATATAGCTTTACTCCATTTTTACTTCATGCAAATATAAATACATGACCTTTCAATGTGGTAAAGACCCAACAATCTATATGTATGTTGTTTTATATAATTGCTTTTTTTTAATCAGGAGAATAAATATACATTTATATTGTCTTCCATAATTAGAAAATTGCTCTGTTTTTAAAAATACTATCTGGAGAAACCTGATTTTAGCCGGAAGGACTACTTTAGGATTTCTTGTAAGGCTATCTGCTAGCAATAAATTCCCTGTTTTCATCTATCCGAGTGTGTTTTAACTCAATCTTTACTTTTGAAAGATAGCTTTGCTAGATATAGAATTCTTGGTTGACAGGTTTTTTTCTTTGAACAGTTTGAATGTTATCTCATTGCCGTCTGATGTGTTGTCTACTAAGAAGTTAGCTGCTCATCTTATTTAAGTTCTCTTGTATGTGGTAAGTCACTTTTTCCTTGCTGTTTTCAGTACTTTCCCTTTGTCTTTGAATTTCAACCTTTTTTTTTTTTCATGATGTGCCTCTATGTAGATCTGTGCATTTGTGCAACTGAAAGATTTTTAACTTATTGGCTGTGCAGGGATATGTATCCTTTCCCTACACTGAACATTAAATGTGGGTCTAGCAGGTTTTTGTGGGCTCTGAGAGTCTTTCTAAAAAATTATTAAAACCAAGGGAGGTCTTGAACACCCCCTAAATTGCAATTGGTATTAGAAGCGAAGGCGGTCCCGTACGGACTGTGTTTCCACTGACTTTGTATTTGGCCTAAAATACACAGATACTTCCTAAGGTCAGTGTTTGAGATTTGTTGTGATTCACAAGAACCCCTCAAAGCTATCCCTTTCCTAATTCTCTCAGGTAAACAAGTCAGTTTTCAGTTTAATCTATATCTGTGATGAATCTCTAAGTCTCCCTCAGTCTCCTCCACTGTTTTGAGAGCTCTTTTCAGCTGAATTTTTCCAAACTCTCTCTCAAATGAAGGTACTTCATTTGGAGAGGCATTTGGAGTTTTCTGTTTTATGGGCTGTTCCTTTCTCTGAGAAAACTCTCTCGGCCATGACTCTGGTGCTTGGAGTGGAGTAATGGTGTGCTTCTCTCTGAGAGATTCCGCGTTTTAGAGGCTGAACACTCACTGGAATGGGTTGGCAGCACCTCCAGGTCTCCATGAATCATGGAAAGGGAAATAGAGGCCCCAGTACTTTCAGTGGTTCCATAACCTAGATAGAGCCTTTGTCCCACAGCTGGGGCTGGATGGAAGCCACTTCTCAGCTGCTCTTCTCCAGATTAAAGTCTCACAGCAAGTATCTGGAAGCAGGATGAGAAAGTATGAAGCCCCTTCCATGAAGACACCTCTTTAACTGGGATCTGGGAAGAGAAGAAGCCTGTGGTCTTTGTTCTAACAGTGGTGCAGACAGGAATGAAGGCGAGCAGGCAGGAAAGCAGGAAGAGAAAAGAAGAAGAATTTATTAATTTCATTTAGTTGCTAATCTTGGTTGTTTCCTCTAGCCCTGGGTCTGGAAAAAAGGCCTTTGAGATACATATGAACATGCCGAGCCAGAGGCTGATGACTTAACTGCTTAGCCAACAGGACAGGTCTTAAAATAATATTCACCAGTCTTGCAGAAAAGAAGAGAGTAGGGGTGGTAAAGCATGGAGTTCCTCATTCTCTCGTGCAAGAGGTGGAATTTTCTGGTTCATTCTTACTTCCAGAATGTAGCTCTTCAAGATCTGAATCTGGGTTCATTAGTCTTTTCTCCTTGGGAGTCCCTGAACTCCAATTTTTATCTCCTCAGGGCCATGAGTCTTTCAAGAGCTCAATTTATTTCTTAACCTCTCAACTTTTCAACATCAGTTATATTGCCTTGAGAGGGAATTAGTGCCAAATGCCTAGCACACTTCTCTGAGAATCTCTTCTCTCACAAATCTCAGCCTTGCTACCCCTCATTGACCTAGTATATATTCAAAGGAGGTGATTTTTAATATTTAGTTCATATTTTCTGGCTACTCTCTGAGGAAGAGTTGATCTGGAACAATATAATCGATCACTGCTAAAAACTGGAATTGTGGTGGCTAACAATGAAGACAGAGGAAGATGTGAGTGAAGAAGCATTTAGGAAGTAGCATAATTAGAGCTGATTGACTGATTATTGACTGACTGATTGGATATGGGAAAAGGGAGGAAATTAGGACAATATGGAGATTTCTAGATCTGACCATTTTGTGGCTGGTGGAACCCTTAGAGAAACAGCGACCCAAAAGAGGAGCTGCATGGTGAGAGGAAGAGATGATGAGTTCTGCACTGGAGATTCTGAACTTGAGATGCCTGTGTTACATCCTAATGTCCAGGAGGCAATGTAACACTGAAGTTCGAAGTGCAGGGGATATGTCCAGTGGAGACAGAGATACTTAAAATATATCCACAAGGAGGAGAGAATTGAAACTATGGAAAAAGATAAGAGAGGACCAGAAGAGAAGAGGAACTAGGGTAGATTCTTAGGAGTCATTTACTTTTAGGTGATGGAAGGAACTATTGATATCAGAAAAAAGAACAGTAATAAAATCCGGAGGAATTTATGAGAGTACAAGGGACAGAATTGATGAAAGTGCTGCAGATGGTGCAGGCAAATGAGAGAGGAACTTTCAATGAAGTTTCAGTGGCAGTGGGGTGAGAAGTCAGACTTCCAAGGTTTAGCGGGTGAGCAAGTGGTAAAGAAGTAGAATTTAAGAGTGTGGACAACTCTTTAGCAGCCCCAGGAGAGGGGCATTGGAGCTCTCTGCCCTGCTGGGGTCACCTGCGGTAAATGTGCACAGCAGTCCTGCAGACTGCACTGATTGATCTGGCTCTCCTACCTACCAGTGTCTCATTAGAGTCTAAAAAAAAATTCCCATGGTGATGACTTCGTTGTTGAATTCAGTAACTTCTTCTTCGGCTTCTATCTGTTCATTCTCATCATCTAGCACTGTTAACCACTTACCTCTACCCCTGATCCTAGACAACACCATGGCTTTGAAACTTGGGTGCACACGGCGCACCTCGTGGAGTAGCCATTTGGTCAACCACCTTCAGCCGGCACTGTCCACATGCATCCAAGGACCATAGGTTCGCATCCTGGGGCCAGAGGGAACATCCAAGATGAACAACTAAATAAAGTACTTCTTCCTCTTCCTGCCTTCCTGCCTCTGCTTGCCTTCATTCCTGCATGTACCTTTCCTTTAAAAAAATAAACTTGGGTGCATTTCTTTGACATTCTCTCCCTTTGACCCTCTCCTTTTGAGTCCAGGCAGGTTTTTGACCAGTTCTATCAACAGAATATGATGAAAATGATTCTATGTGACCTTCAATGCTAGATCATAACAGGTTATGCAGCTCTCTGCTTTGTGGCTGGAACAGTTGCCTCCAGAGCCCTAAGCCATCATAAAAGAAGTCCAAACATCTTGAGAAGCCCAGCTCCCTCTCTGCCGTGCTGGAGAAGCAGCACGTACATGCTTCAGTAGGGAATCATGCCTGAGCCCATCGTTCAGTGTTGCCAGCCCAGGTATAAGACATATGAATGAAAAAATCATTTTGAAAATGGGTCTTCCAGCTTGAAATGTTCCAGTCTTACAGCTGTCAAAGTTAACCTCAGTCGTTTCAGTCATCCCAGGCAAGGGCCCGCAGCTCTAGAAGCAGAAAGTACCCACCAAGCCCTTTCCGGATACAATGTATGGCCCACAGAACTCATAAGCATAATAAAATTATGGTTTATAGCACCATGTTTTGAGATGATTCATTACACAGCAATAGAAAATCAGAACACTGTTCTTTCTCCTTTCTCCTTGCAGTCAAACCATTCTTTTTCTCCTAATCCTATATGACTGCACAGTTTCTGTTCCCAGTTAGCCCTAGGCTAAAGGTTATTCTGGACCTAACAAAGCTTAAAAGCAAGCCTCAAAAGAATCAAGCTGTATTCCCAAAAATCCTAAAAATATATGTATTATATTATATTATATACACATATATGTATACATAATATTCCTATATATATGGATATATACATATATACCTATATTTCCATATATCTATTTGGAAAGTTTCAGGCAGGAATGAAGGCAAATAGGCACACAGGAAGAGAGAGGAGGAAGAAGCATTTGATTTATTGTTATTTAGTTGTTCACACTGGTTTTTTTCCCCCAGGGGTTTATGGTCTTTGCTCCTTTAGAGGTGATTGACCTAACTGCTACTCCACCAGGGCTCACCTAAAAATATGCTTAAAAAGATAAAATTCAACACTCAAGAGCATAAAATGTATGATATCTGGCATCAAACAAAAATTACCAGGCATGCAAAGGACTAGGAAAGTGCAAGAAGAAAAACTACTCAGCAGAAGCAGACCCGCAGATGACAGAATTATTGGATGATAGCATTAATACAGCCCCTATAACTACACTCAATATATTCAAGAAGGGAGAGGAAATCATGAAATTGATGAAAATAGAAACTAAACATATAAAAACACACCAAAATCAAATTTCTACAAAAAAGAAATTATGCTAGATAGAACTAACAACACATTAGACAATGCAGGAGAAAAATGCAGGAAAAGAAGAAAAACTGAACACAGATGAGATAGATATAAAACAGTGAGAAACATATTCGATATAAATTCAGTCATATCAACAATCATTTTAAATATAAATGATCTAACATTCTAATTAAAAAGCAGTATACACAAAGTTCACTTTTTAATACAAAGATGTACAAATAGGTGAAAGCAAAAAAATGGATATATATGCCTTGCAATCCGTCATATCACTACATGTGAAATTTTATTTACGTATTGTTGACCACTGTCATGACAGAATGGCAGAGTTGAGTATTTGCAAAAAAAGATGGTATGGGCTTCAAGACTGAATATATTCACTATGTCGTTCTTTTATTTGTTTGTTTACCTTGAGTTCTTTCTTTCTTAAAAATAATAATATTTACTACTATACGATTCTTTAAAGAAAAAGTTTGCTACTCCCTATGCAAAAGACTTAAACTATGTTATTAAGTAAATCAACTTTATTAACATGTATGAAGCATTCCACCCAACAACATCTGATACACATTCTTTCTCGAGTATAGACAGAACATTTACCAGATTATATTCCGCACACTACTGAAAGCCTTGATACATTTAAAAGGATTCAAATCCTGAAAAGTTCTCTTCAACTCAGATTTTCTCTGATCACAATAGAATTAAAGTTGAAGTCAGTAACAAAGCAACACATTTCTTTTTTTTTTTTTGTAACAGACACATTTCTAAACAACCCAGCAGTCAAAGGAAATTAGAAAATACTTGAACAGAGAAGAAAATACAATGTATCAAAATGTGGGGGCAGAGTAAGACTTCAGCAGGCTACCCATGCATGGCAGTCCAGAGGCATCTGTTTATTTACACACCAGCGAAGATTTCTGGGAGGTAAGCCATCCTGATCATCACTGTGGCCTGACTGACCTCCTTATCTCTGGAGGTACGTTGCACCACCCCTATTCTCCCTTTCCTTGAATCAGTTACTTTCCTCACAATTTAGTGGCTTAAACACAATCTTTCTTTTGCTCACAGTCCTGTGCATCAGCTCAGTGATCTTATGGTCGGAGGGCCTCAGCGAGCTATTTCATGTGCCTGCAGGCAACTGGGGGCTGGATGACCTAGGATAGCCTCACTGACATATCTGCCAATTGACTGGTTGTTGACCAGAGTGGCAGGAACACCTTGGTCACATGCCACTCATGATCCAGACTTGTTCAGCAGAGGCCAGCTTCCCAGAGCGAGAAGACAAGAGCAAACAAGCCTGAAAGTGCAAACATTTTTCAAGTCTCAGCTTGGGTCATTCTTGCTACTGCTCCATGTCCAAAACAAGTCACACAGGTATGTTGACACAGATCCCACTTGAGAAGAACCACAAAGTATGGTGGTGACGAGGGGAAGAAGACGTGACCACTTCTACAATCTGTTCCGGGAGTTCATTTCAGTCTCGACATCTCCCGCTGGCATCATGGGCTTACAATGGGCTTACAAGACTCAAGACACAGCATTTCTGAGCGCCCTAGTGTCCGGGCAGATAAGGCCACTGGACGGAGTCCACACACATCCCCAAAACCCAGGTTCAAGACCCTGGGTGGGGGAACAACTAGAAAGAACAACTAAATAAAATAAATGTTTCTTCCTCCTTGCTCTTCCAGCCTGCCTGCCTGCTCACCTCCATTCCTACCCACACCTTTCCCTTTAAACAAAAGACACAGCATTTCAAAATTCTGATGTTCTGTGCACCCTTGTAACTCAGGCGACTGACATAGCTCAATATGAAGCCCAAGGACCCCAGTTTATGACCCAGAGCCAGTGAGGGGGGGGGACCAAAATAAATTAAAGTGCTTCTGTTTCCTCTCTTAAAAAAAAAATTCTGAGATGCCTTAGAGACTTAGCAGTTAAATTCACCAGGTATAGTCCACATCAGGGACATCAGGTTGGGGGAACAACCAAGATGAACAACTAAGTAAAACAAATAAACGCTTCTTCCTCCTTGCTCTTCCTGTCTGCCTGCTTACTTGCCTTCATTTCTGCCTGCACTTTTCCTTTAAAAAAAAAAAAAAAGAAAGAAAAGTTCTGATGTTCCCTTCATCTGAGTTTTCTCAACTCTCTTGTCAGAAAATATCCTTTGCATCACCCCACTCCAGGAGTCAGTGATAAGTATTTGCTCACATTTCAGTCATTTTCATAGCTTTAGCTGCAAAGGAGTCTAGAAATGTTTATTTCGTTTGTTGTTTTTTTTTAGTTTTCTAGCCTCTGAAATACAGGACAGACGTAAGAAGGGATGACACAGATTTGGGGCTCCAGTCCATTATGCTAACCAAGCTGAGGAGCTCCATGAGGAGGGTCCTTGTCTCAGGGAAGTGACTGCAGCAGGGAGGAAAGAGACTGAGGCAGGACGTCCCCCATGCCAGTACCTAGCACTGAGCTGGAAATTCCAGCTTTTTTGGCCATACCTACAGTGCAAATCAGTCCCAAATGAGGCGACATGCCTGCACACACAGCCCAGCCCCAGAGTCTCGGCCACCAGCTCTCCTGCATGGACATGTGGACATGCCGGCTCATTTAATCCGCTAACCCACCCTGGCTGAGGGGCATACTCATGGTCTCAGGGATAAACTAAGCACCAGAGAGGTGGTCACTTCTTCCAGGTGACCTGCCATAGACTGACGGAGCTGGGATGTGAACACAGGTCTAAGTGAGAGGAAAGCTTTCCCACTGGATTACATAGCTGCCCTGGCTCTCATTTTCCTACTTCTCTAGATGCCAGATTCCAGGACCAGAATGCCAAGAGAGGACCACACTGCCCTCCTCCCTGGGCATCGGAGCCATGGAGTGCCTGCCCTGGGCCTAGAACCTAGCTCTCTGCAGAGGCCTGACCACATGTCACCGGGTGAAAGGGACACATTCCTCCCTCCAAATGCCTAGAGAAAACACAAAGTGCAATTGTTGGAAATATGCTACCACCAGACATCCCGAGAGTCAGTTCTGTGAAGGTGGGGGACACTGGCTGCCCCGATTCTACCTCCCCCTTCTGGGAGAACAGACTTTTCCTAAGGAAAATTCCTTGGGGGTACACTGGAGGGTTGACAGGTTCCCGATTAGAGACCCTGACCAATAGGAGTTCAGGAATGGGCACATGACCCGCTCTGAGCCAGTCGTCAGTCAACCCTGTAATTGTTTTTCTGGAACTGATGGGAAGGGAATTTCCTGCTCCACCAGAACTGCTGAGCTGGTTGAAGATGAGCCGAAGCCCCTGGGACCATCTGGCTCTCACCAGGAGCCTCCGGGGAAAGAAGCCAGCGCAGAGACCCTGGATCCAGTCATTCCTGAAACTGGCTGAAGTTTCAATTCCATAAACCAGTACTTTTTCTTTTTTCCTTAAGACATTGAGTTGGGTTTTATCACATAATCAGATGATCCTGTTGGACACAATAAATTGTGAAAGCCACATCAGGGTTCCACTTGTTTTGCAAGGCATAAACTTTGCCCCTTTCTCATTAAGTAAGAAAATAAAACTCTCCAGGCCCCAAACCATCATTCCTGTCATTCCAGTGCCTCCCAGGGCCTTGTCCAATCTTCTCCTTATCTCACAAACACATGGAGTCACCACACACACACACACACACATCACACACCACATGCTTACACACGCCACACGCGCACAGCCACGCGTGCACACGTGCGACACCCCACACACGCACACACGCACACCATGGCAGTCCTGCAGCCCCCAATGCCAGCCTCCATCCTGCCAAGTCCCCTCCTGTCTTCCTTGACCCCCACAGCCTAGTCCTCTGGTTGGTTCTCCTCCAGGAAGACCCAGGTCCCCCACAGAGGGCCGGGCCTCAGGGTGTGGGTTGGGGCTGAGCAGAACTAACGGGAAGCTGACAGTCATCACACTGTGGATCATGCAGCCATCAGTAAAACCTGCTGATCGAGCACCCCAATGTCTACCCTGGTGTTTATACTTCTACTTGCAACACTATTTGCATTTTATGCATTAATAAAACTCCATGATATCCTTTTTTTAGATGAAAGCTTAAACAGAAATGTGGTCTCCTCCCTCTTCTTTTAGACTGAGACCTCAGGGTCAGTTGGGGGTGGGCTCATGGCCTGGACTCTCCTTCCGGGCCCCCTGGTTGTTTTCCAGACCCGGAATACTGTGAGTAAAAGGAGGGGCCTGCCCAGCGAGGGCTGGCTGAATCACTCCGTGGAAATATGGGCGCCCCGGGCTGGGGGCAGGGTGGGTCCAGTTTCCAGGAAGGACTTGGGCAGGAAGCCAGGCAGGAAGGGGCTGGGAGTTTCTGGAAGGGCAGCCTGAGAGGCAGGCAGGCCAGCATGGGCCTCAGAGCACAGCACAGTGCAGCTGGCCTGCCCTTTCAGAGGTGGGGAATCCTTGGCACTTCCTGGCACAAGCCAGGGCTGGGGGGCAGGGCTAGGAGGGCTCCCAGGCAGAGAACAGCTCCTCACGGGGAGAGCCTGCAGGGAGAGCGGCCCCAGAGAGGAGAAGGTGGAGGGTTTAGAAGGCGGTGCCAAAGGGTGGGGGGCCTCACCTAAACCTGGTCCCACCCCCATGGTCCCTGCTTTGGGGTCCATAAGGAGTGGTCCCATTAAAACAGCTGTGCTTTCAGCCCAAAGGGCACTCAGACTAGGAGAAACAGAAAAACTACTGGGCCTTCAGTGACTGGTGGACGCAGAGAATCCCACTGGTGGGTATGATGGAGCTGCTCTTGGGGGTCCCTCTCCCAGACTTCTGTGCTGTCTTGACATCTAGCCCAAGAGGTGCCTTCTCCTTAAATTAGTGAAGTCATAGAAGAGAAATCCAGTGTCCGAGCGGCATCAATACTATCAAAGCTGGTTCTCTCACAACCAGTCTGGACATAGGCCTTTCAGGCTGCTCTGGCCCCACAGTGTTGGGGACTAGGCCTCTCTGCCTGGGTGCTCCACCATCCCTGTGTGGTCCATCCCATGGCCACCCTCCTAGAGCAGGAGGGAGGGAGGACAGACCAGGACCTGTCCCCTGGCCACTCCTAACTGAAGGGATATGGGGATGTAAGCTTGGAAGGTGGCCACTGCATGTTCTGTGACAGTGGAAAGAGAAAACAAATGTGGGAGCAGCTGGCAGTCTACCCCAGCACCTCAAACACTTGAGCTTACACAGAAACCAAACTTCTCCTATTGGGCCCCCAACCCAGAGCTTTGCTGAATACTAAGGGCATTCACGCACAAAGGGGTCATCATTATGGAGACATGTACACGGACCAGGCTCCCCAGCACCAGCCCAAGACAGGAAACAAGACCACAGCAGCCCCTTCACATGGCCTTTGTCCTTTGTCCCCTGGCCTAGCTCTCTCCCACTCCAGCCCCAAATTCAAGAATCTCCAGTATAGGCCTTATCCATTTCCTCTTAGCACTAGGGCTGAATTTGTTTACTTATCACTCGTCCTTTCATTCATTCAACAACCCTTCACTGAGCACCTCTTACGTTCATTTTGCGTTCAGATTCTGTGCTCTGGGCTGTTCTTCCCCCGAACCCCAACCCTGACCCCCGCCCCGACTGATTCAGGGTAGAAATGCCGGCCCAGCTGGTCCTATGGGGTGAATATCAGCACTTTGGCAGGCAGGGTCCAGACAGTGATTTGAACCAGGGAGTGGTGGAGCCAGTCCTTACATGGTTGAAAAATCTTTACTGAGAGTGGACCCAGCACAGAAGAAAAGGTTCTAGACACAGGGAGAGACTGGCCACTGTGATGTTTCAGTCCTGGCAGCACGTGCCTCCCCGCCACACACAGGCACTCCCACCCAAGCCCTATTGCACCTGGTGCTCTGTCCCCGACAACCCAAAGTGTGGCGTCTGGCGGAGAGGAGGTCCAGCGCGTGCGGGACTGAGTGACCTGGAAGGCGAGACACTGGTGGGCTGGGCTGCTGGCTCTCGTCTGAGCCGCAGTGTCTACCCACGTCCTGTCCCCTGTACTCTCTCCTCAAGGTGGCCAACTCGCTGACATCATCTCAGTGAATCCCCAGGGAGTCGCGAGTGGGGCCCACAGTCCATCTGACTGACCCACGAAGAAAAGGCATGAGGGTGGGAGGCTCCTGGGTTCTTATCTGCGCTGAACATGAATCAGCCAATACCAAGCTTTGCGCTCACAGCCAGGCCACAGCCACAGTCCAGAGTCCAGTAATGACTTGTCCAGACACAAGTCAGGGTCCCTGAGGCTCCAGCTGCTGCCCAGGCCACCTCAGGGGGCACCCTGGGAATTGTCCCCTCTTTACAGCTCCTCTGAGCTTAAGCCACCTATCTTCTCCACTAGATGTCCTCTCTCCCAGGGAGGAAAGACCATAAAGAATTTTTCAAAAATTTCGTCTTTGAAAATCTTGGTCACTGCATAGAATCCCATTGAGTATTTAGCATGCTAAATGAAAAATAAGCTGGAAAGAGAATTGCAGGATGGTTTCACTCATATGTGGGAAATAAAGAAACAGACAGATCTCAGCAAAGTCCACAGCAAAACTGTGGCTACAGGGGTGGAAGAAGGAACAGGGGAAGGAAGGAATGAAAAAGGTGATAAAGGGCACTAGAATTCTAGTGGCGGGGGTGGTGAGAAATGCACATGGATTGCAAATTCAATATCCTAAAAAGCATGCAGCCATGTAAAGAAAGAAATATATATTTTAAGGGAAGAATAGACAAAAGAATTGAACTACTGGTGGTAAATTGAATGCATTACACACAGACGTTAATTGATGATGATGCATATATTAACTCTGCCTGGTGTGATGCAATGTTCTTTCAATATAAAACACAGTTTAAAGGAAAGGTGCAGGCAGGAATGAAGACAAGTAGACAGGAGGCAGGAGGAGAGAGGAGGAAGGAGCATTATATTTTATTTCTATTTTAATGGCTTAATTGTTTCCATTTTCATTGTTTTCCTCCTGGACCTGGGATTCAAACCCAGGGATGTGTAGCCTGTGTCCTGCAGAGGCCACTGACCTAACTGCTACTCCACTGGTGCACGCCTCTATCAATCAAGTGTTTAAAAAATAAACAAATCTTTGTAATGGAAAGGACAAGCTACTGCCACCTAGCAGGTTTCTGGAGACCAGTGGCAAAGGTCAAGTGACCCTACAAGGGCCTGGGAGAAAGGGTAGATGCTCGGAGGCCTGCCAGAAGCAGTTCAGAATAGCACAGGGGCTTTAGAAAGGCTGTCCCAGCAGGAAATACCTAAGAGAGGGGAGGAGGGCAGTGGGCTCGTCCAGCAATATCGTCCACTATGAGCCCCTTCTGGATGCCAGGTCCCCCTCTTGCACGGGGGAGCAGTCCCTGCTTCATGAGGGGTAGTCTCATGGGAAGACACCAGTGCAGCCGCACGAATAGTGGTGTGCGCCCTGGGAGGAAAGCACAGGGTGTCACAGGAGCCAGTGAGGGGGCCCAGCTCTACTCAGTCGTGGGAAGTCTTCCCTGAGCTGGACAGAAGGACCTGGCTTCAAGTACTACCATTGTGATAGGCATGGTGACAGCCCCCCAGCATCTGTCCCCACCTCCTGAGCCCTGCTCTGTAAGTGCAGACACGGGACGCAAAGTGCGTGAACTACTTTCCCCAAATGCCTTTACCACAGGGGTCACAGTCAGTGCCAACACTCCGGTGCATTCACGTGTGATCAGAAGGCAAACAGGGAAGAGGCCGTCTCCAGCCACCTTTAGGTTTTCTGCTGTTAAGTACGGTTGCAGAGATGCTGGGTCTCTGAATGGCCCTCTAGGCCCCAGGCTCCGGCTGTATGGGCTTACTCAGCAACTGGTGCCGCCGAAGTGTCCTCTGGTCCCTGGATCACAGATGAAATGCTGTGTTGTTGAACTAGCAGTTCCAAAGGCAGTTTCATGATTTCTCCCAGTGGTATAGCAGAGGCTGCAGCCTCACAGCAGAATGATTCTGCCACCGTCCTAAAGGCTCCGCACCAGCCCCTCCAAAGGGGTTTTGGTTTTGGAGTGTGTGTGTGTGTGTGTGTGTGTGTGTGTGTGTGTGTGTGTTGTTATTTTTTGTTAATACCCTGGCCCAGGTCTCAAACCTGAGTCCTTGGGCTTCACATGGTCTTCACCTCAGCCACATCAGCCACCTGAGCCACAAGGGTGCACCATCACAGGGGTAATTTTAGTTGCCAAATATCTGCATTAAATCTTCTTCGGCTTAAAACACCTAGAGTGACTTCTCTTTCCAAAGAAGACACCAACCAAAGAGGGAACAAAAGAATGCATGAAACATAAGTAGGAGGGAGGAGACCAGAATCAAATCAAGAGAGGAACCACCGGCTGCTGAACACCAGACCAGAGGGCCCAACAGGGTGTAATTGTCAAGCTGAAGATAGAGAAGGGAAGGGAGAAGGCAGGAGGCTTGATGAAGTTACCACATGATGTGAAAAGAGCCTGAATGAAGGCAGACGCATGGGGTGGAGCAGAAAAGAAGGGTGGGGTGAAGAATTAGCCAGACTTCGTTACTGATCACCTGGGGGAGTGAAGAATGACTTTGAGGGCCAACCCAAGTGGCTGGTACCAATGAGATTGCATCCATGTAAGGAAGCACATAGGCCGTGTGAGGGGAGCACAGGCAGGGAGACCTCCTGTAGATAATATTCCAGCAAGGGAGATAGATAAACAAGTAGATAATGTCATCTCCCACAGCAGTAAGCACTGCCAGGCTCTCAGAAGAGGGGGCAACTAACTGAGACTGGAAGGAGGGGGAGGAGCCATGGGAAAAGCTAAAGTAAGAGCAGTTCAAGCACAGGGAACAAATCCTCTGTGCTGGGAGGCACTAACAGATGCAGGGAGCACAGTGGCAGGATGGCAGCAACCCAGCAAGCGAGGAAAGGAGGGTGAGACAGGTCAGGAGGGAACACCGAGGGCATGACAGGCCTCAGTCAACCAGAACGTTTAATTCATCACAACACACCACCCTCCATGTTCACTAACAAGCATCTTGCCATTCATTTAGCAAATGAGTGACTGATGTGTTCAAGCTCAGGTGTCGTAAGTTCTGATTCCCCAGAAGGGCAGGAACTATACACGCCAGCCATCAGGAGCCAGTGGTGTGTCTGGTTCCTGCCTTTGCATCTGTTCAGCCTTGGGGCTGCTGGGAAACAGAATGTCTGTGACTGACTCTGGATCACCCTGATCCCATTGCTGTGGGTAAGAGAATGTGTTGACAAACCGTTACTGAGGGGGGCCTCCAGAGACAGATGGGGTCACCCAGATAAAGCACAGGGGCCAAGAGTCAGGAAAGGTTGTTTGAGAGAGAAGGCTAAATAAGCGAAGTCCATGAGGCTGTAAAAACCTGGGAGAGTGAAGCAGGGGGAGGATGGGGTTGGGGGGAGTTGTTAAGAGGAGAAGTGAAGCTAGAGCAGAACTTCAAAGGACAGGAGGGAGCCAGCCTACCAGAGGGAAGCTCAGGGGCAGCTCTGTGGTGTGAGGAGCAGGAGGGGCCTGTGGTGGGGATGCGGGGAGTGAGGACCAGGAGTCATGGGAGCTAATGGGAGGGCAAGGTGGGGCGAAGAGGGCTCTCCCTCTAAATAACATGGGAGCCTTGAGAGGATTTTCAGCAAAAGGGAGACCGGTTTGCACAAGATCCTGCCGCCTGCTGTGTGAGGAGAGGTTTGGTTGGGATGCAGGGGCCCAATAAGGGCAGTGGCCAGGTGGCAGAGGGGGATGGGCCAAGGGGCTTATTGGGGAGGCATTGTGACGTGGAGCTGAATGGAGCTGGATGGACCCGGCAAGGGGTCAGGGAGAGATGAGAAACCAAGGCCCAGAGCTTAAGACACTTGCTACGGACTCTGACTCAGTGGCGCAGGGGGCATGCTATCCCGGCACCAGCCTTGCTGTGGCACCTGGAGCTGGGCCCTGCCAGAGTGGGAGAGGGCCTGCTGCCTGGCCCATGCTGGACAGGATGCCCAGCCTTGTGCCAGCTCTCCCCGAACCTCTGACCCTCGTCAGGTGGGCGGGGGGCTGCAGAGCGGAGGCTGCCGGGTCTCTGGAGAGCAGCAGCACTGAGGGACGGAAAGCAGAGGCCGTGTGTTTTTCAGGAAGGAAATCTTTGCTGCAGTAACAGTCTGGGAGTCTGCTCTGGCCCAGCAGTCCGGCCCAGCCAGGAAGCGCCTCCTCCCGCCCGCTGGCTGGAGGCAAACACTTTTGAGGACAGGAAGGGGAGAGGTGAGGAGAGCATCAAAGCAGCTGTGGAATTTGGGGGCGGACCCAGCAAAGGGGTCTTTGCCATTTTAAGTTCTGATGAGACTTCCAAGACTACAAATTATGAGCAGCCATGGTGGCGTGGTGTGGGGCGGGGGTCAGTGGCCCGGCAAAGTGCCCAGGTCCTCCTTGCATCACTCACCCAGCCGGAATTCCTGCAGGACGCTTTGTTCTCAGAGGGTAGCCCCGCTCCAGCCATCAGGCCTTTGCAGTGAGCTGAGTGGCAGGCCAGAGCCAGGCCTCAGGAAACCTTCCACCGGCCACAGGGCTGGGCACTGCTCCACAGAGCCTGCCTGCCCACCTCCTGACACAGTCTATCCTCCACCCCTCACCCCCAGCTGGACAGCTGGTGGGCTGTGCTAAGAGCACCCCAGTTTCCTGTGGCTATGCTCACTTTCTACAGCAGACTACGCATTCTGCTTCCCTTGCCCTCAACCAGGCCCCTCCTCTCCCTGCCATGCCCCCCACACAGCAACTGGGCACTGCCCTGCAGGGTCCTCCTTGGAAACTCTGCAGACCAGCCCCAGACCAGCAGGCCGTGTGAGATCAGGAAAGCAACCGAGCCTCTCTGTGCTTCTGCCTCCTCCGCTTTCCAGAAGGCCTAAGGCCCACGTAGGTGCAGTAAAGCCAGGGCATCCACGGGAAGAAAAGCTTCCAGCTTAGCGAACAGACTCAGAATGGGGCAATCAAAAGAGTCTGGAGGAAAAGCATTGTCATTCAGTCCTGAGTTTTGGTGTTGCTTTGATTTGTTGGAATTTTTGAAACAAGCACCTACAGTACTCGCTTAGTGACCATCACTGTTCTGAGCATTTGTGGACAAAGGAGCATCAGCAGCAGTATTTTCACTCTTTAACGGAGACCAACAGACCAGTGCGGTGAACAAGCAACCCGCAGGTGGAAAGTCGCAAAGTTGGAAGCCAGCCCAGGTGTTCCAGCTCCAGGGAGCGTGCTCAGAAATACTGCTCACACATCCGTGTTCTGATCGCCAGCACCTTCGGCCGCCCTTTCCCCGCCACTTTAAAAGAGTCAAGTCCCCATCTTTGAGAAGAGAGGGGGTTATTCTCAAAAATGTGTAAGGGTGAGATGTGTGTAAATGAGTATATAAATGAGTATATGTGAGAATACGTATGTGTTCAGTATTGTGAGTTGTAAACATGTATATTTGTGTGAATGCGTGGATGTGTGAGTAAGTATGCAAATAATGTGTGAATGTGCAAATCTGCGTGTGTGATTTGTGGCAGTGTATATATGTGTGCAAATGTATATATATGTGTGAGCATTTTTGCAAATGAGATCTGTGAAAGCGTGAGTGTGGATTTCTGTGATTTGTACAGGTATGTGTGTATGTGCAATTTGTTATGTGTCAGAGTGAGTGTGGGTGTGAGCATATGCATGTGTGTGAGTGCACTATGTGTGTGCAGCAGCACAGAAAACGCCTGAGAAGAGCTGGCAAGGGTAGAGGGAGGGGGCCAGGGTGAGACTTGGGGATGCACCAAAAAATAATTAAAGGGCGATTAGTCAAAGTTGAATTGTTTTTCTAAACTCTTAAAGCAAACAGCATGTGGGGCAGCGCCCAGATGGTGCCCGGGAGCCCCCGACAGTGTCCTCAGGAAACAGGTGCTCTTGGAATGTTTCCTGTCGCTGGGCTGTGAGGGCCAGTGAGGTTGCCCTGTTCTCTATTACCGTCAGGCCAGGCCCAGCTGCAGCCTTGTCCAGCTGGGTGGAAACCCATGGCCACCGGTCACAACAAAGCCAAGCTTGACTGAGACAGGCCCCACAGCTCTGCCATGCTCAGTGCCACCAGCCAGTGCTAGGTGTGTCCCTGGGCTGGGGACAGGGTGTGGGGAGTAGTACTCTAACTCCCTAGAATTACTGCCAAGAAGTTTAAGAGCATCTCTAATTTGGAAAACTATTGTCAATCATTCTCCCAAAGCCTTGTACCAATTTATAGTGCCATCAGCTAGACAGCTAGGAATTGCTTTCCCTAACTTTTCCGCAAGCAGAGAGTTGTCTCAATTTCAACAAGGAAGATGATTTCTCACAAGGAAAGGATTTTAAGCTGAAAAAGAACACAGTAATGCCTATGGTTTTTTGTGATTTTTTTTTTAAAAAAAAAAGAAAGGTGCAGGCAAAAAGGAAGGTGAGGAGGCAGGCAGGCAGGAAGAGAAAGGAGGAAGAAGCACTTTATTTTAATTATACATCTTGCTTGTTCCTTCCAGCCTTGGAACTCAAGCCCAGGTTCTTAAATATATGTGGACCGCACCGGCAAAGGCATCTGACTCTACTGCTACTCCACCAGGGTGTGCTTCATGCCCGTGTGATTATTATGATAGCTAAGTTGATGATAGACTAGGGGACCCTTAGGATTATGTCCAGTCACAACAAACTACCTTAGCAACTTAAACAAATGGGGATTTATTTTTCTCACATAATAAGAAATACTATGTTGTTCAATGGCTAAAGCGTGCTAGCGCTAAAATCCTGGTGAGGTTCTGCCCTCGTGGTCACAAGATAGCTGCTGTAGCTCCAGTCATTGGCTCCATGTCCAAGGCAAAAAGAAGAAGGAAAAAGGAAGGGTTTGAACCAGCTGAGTTCATTTCTTTTTATCAGGAAAGAAAGGTTTTCCTCAAAGCCACCCCAGCAGAGATCTGCTGATTCATCATGGGCATAAATAGGAGTCACGAGCCCCTTCTGGCTTTATTAGAATCCATCGACGTATTTAGCTTTCTGGTCTTCACAGCTTCAAAGGAGTGGAGGGTTTGGAGATGTTGTCAACCAACCAATAATATCCCCCATGACAGGACAGGCACACCAGCTGCCTGATGTTGTTGCTTTGGGTCAGCCTGGACCCTGCCCCTCCTGGCCCTACTTGGAGAAACCTCTAGTCCCTGACAGAGAGCCATGTTCCACTCTGATCCTGGAAGCAGCCGGAGTTCAGTCTGGAATGATACCAAGAGCTCTCTTTCAACACAGGCCAAGCCTCAAAACTTGCCTCCAAGCTTCTGGTGAAGGTTACAAGGCAACTTTCTTGCCCACCCCAGAGTGAGAGCCAGTTGGATAAATCTCAAGCTTCTAGAACATTCTATCTGCCTTGGTCTCTGACGTCCCAAGGAAGTCCAGTCCCATGTCCAAAAGACCCACTAGTTCCTCCCAGCCCTTTCCAAATGTGGGACGCTGGCTTGAGTGTCCACCCTGACTGTCCCACCCTGCCTGGCCATCCCGCTCTCCCTCATACGGACTTCCTGGTACAATACCATAACTGGCTCTTCTGCCCAGGACACGGCTAGCTATAGAGGCTGCTATTCTGTCATTGCCCCAGGCCTCTGGGCACAGTCACCCCATCCCAGAGTGCCACTATTCTTTTAAAAATAGTTTTTAATCTAAAATTCCATTTCTAGCAAAATGCCAGTGGGTCACGTGCAGTCACATCCAGCTGAATGCCCACTCCTTGTACCACAGGAAACACAGTTGCAAGCACTTCACAGGCCTGCTCGCAACAGCCCTATATGGTGGGCTCCCCCTTTTTCAGATGAGGAGACAGAAACAGAGAGATTACGTAGCCTGCCCACGTCACACCGTTATGAGTGATCTTGCATTTCCTAGAAATGATGAAAGTACAATAAACATTATTTCTAGACATAGCAGAGCTTACAGGGGAAAAAAGTGCGGGGGCGGGGTGGATTCCTAAGAGTCAAATTGAAGGAGCATCAGGAAGATGAGGCACAATTCTCAGCTTTCGTGTGGCCCACACCTAGCAATGCCTTGCAGAGCTCAGCGTGGCAAGGAGGGCGCAGTACAGAGAGCAGCAGCCCTGACAATGTGACCTCAGCCAGGTGGTCACAGTCAACACCAACAGCAACGGGTCCTGTGTCCTGAACACACCCTTGATGTGACGCAATGAGAAAGGGGCCTCCTCACAACCTGGAATGAGAGTCTAATCGTGAGAAAGAAATCAGAAAAATCCCCGCGACCTACAGAATACCTGACCTGACGCGCTCTGGTGCAGTTGCGGTTGGGTCTGCTAACTCTGTCAAGAGCACAGTCTGCATACATCCCAAGGACCCGGGTTTGTGTCGTGGGGCTAAACAATTAAATAAAATAAATCAAGTACTTCTTCCTCTTCTCTCTTCCTGTCCGCTTACGCATTTCCTTTAAAAATTAAAAGATTAAAAGAATTTTCCAGGATTGATTGAAGATAGAAATTCTCAAAATCGAGAGCAAAAGTCCTGAACATGAGAAATAAAATGAAAGCAACCTTGCATGCATGGTACTGATGCTGCAGAAAGTTTCAGGTGGAGACAAGGAGTGGATGCGGAGGGGCGGTGCTCAGACACCCAGCACTGGAACACTTGCTCCCCAAATGCCAGGAGTTCAGTTGCTGATGGTTCACATTGGGTCCCTCGCGGAATTACTGTCAGTTGAAGGGCATTGCACCCCCAGGCCAGCCTTCCCCAGGGTGCAGACTGTGTGGGATGCCCAGTCTCCAGTGTCAGGACTCCCAGGGGAGGGCAGATCTCCAGGTCCCACTGCACAGCCTCTCCTGCCAGACCCTGCCTCTCATTCCCTCCCCAGAACACACGCCAGTACACCCCTTGAGCACCATAGTCCTTCCTGGACGCTGTTCTCAGGGAAATAAACCTACACGCTGTTCTTTAATGTATAGGCTAACTGTATTTCCTTGAGACAAAAACAGACATTGGGATGGCAAAAAGAACTGGACGGGGTTTCACGCTGGCGACTAAGGGAAGAGGAGGAGGCGGAGCAATCCGAGCAGGAGCAGAGCAGCCAGGCCAGCAGCAAATGAGTGCTGTGTGATGCAGATCTGAGATCACATAGGAATCACATGTGGTCTGGTGGGACTTCATACCAACCGCCAGGGACAGTGCAAGGAATTTTGACACCTTAAGCAAAACCAAATTTGGCGCCCCTATAAGCCCCACTCTAAATGTCCTGCCTAAAACATATGCTGCTTTAACCATCCCAGTGCCCAAAATGCCCAATAATCCCACAGTGCCACAGATAAACCCCAACAATGCCAGAAATAACCCCCATAGTACATAGTACTTACTTGTGATTGGACCACGCTGCAATGTTCTCTTCCCTTTGAAGAAACAGGTGTGAGGGATTGGAGGGAATCTTCTTCCCACAAGACTCCTGTTTCTTCACAGGGGTGAGAACAGCAGTAGTGACCACGACTCACCACAGTCAGTGCTGGCAAGGACCATCTTTAACATGGGACAAAAGGGGCAGCTGATTTTCGGCCCCTTCAACAGACTGGACCTGGGGCAACACAACTGCCACCTTTGTCAAATAAGATGGCTGTGGTATATTAAAAATTGGACAAAATTGACTTTTATATTAAAACGACTGGATGGTCAGGAAATACGAAAAAAAAAAAAACAGTACCGACCCATTTAAAACTGTTCATGTGGTCAGCCTATTAAAGTAGCCACATGATTACAAAGCCAAGTACCCCCAGAAAATGGAATGTGGTTGCTGGGGCCCAAGAGAAGGAGAAATCGGGAGCTTACATTTGATGGGGATGGCGTTTCAGTTGGGGAAGAGGAACAGGCTCTGCAGAGGAGTGGTGGTGACGTTGGCCTAATGGGAGTGCACTTGATGGCTCAGAACTGGACACTTGAAACGTTGAAGATGGTCACTTTTATATCATGTGGCTTTTACCAAAATAAAAAGATCAAGTTGCCCAAATATAAAAATAAATATCCATATTGATATCAATACATAAGAGCAAAGTTGGAGCAATCACTAAGTTGGAGAGAAATCTCCCAGGCAGAAACATTCCAAATAAATTGCGAAGAGATCCCTTTCTAGTGGAAGGGTATCGTGACTCTCCCCCATGAGTGTGTGCTGCTGGTGACATCCTTCTAGAAAGCTCAGTCTGGGAAGGACAATGAAAGATGCAGAAGTCTGATAGCACAACCTCAGTCAGAAGGTCAAGGTCAAGACCAATCACGGTGCACAGGGACAGAGTCACCTTGGATACGATGTGATCAAAAAGGCACTTTACCTCTGGGGTCTCCTCCCAAAAACTCATTAATATCTTCCAGTGAAATCACGAAGCTAGCAGAAAAAGTGTCAATTTTCTGTCAATCTAAACTTTTTCCAAAATCAAGTGTATTCCCTAAAATGAAAAGGCAAATAGCATAGGGCAGAGAATGAAAAGCAATGCCGCCCCCCCGCCACCTTGGAGAAAACTGTTAATTCATTCTGACTTTAAGTTTCTCATTGTGGTCACCTGCGATCCAGCCACACTCTACGTCTAGAGCTACCATTACTTCATTTATCAAATGGAATCATGAGCTCTTGACTTCCTCCCAGGACGAGGTTTCAGCAAGCCTGTGGCACCTCTCTCCTCCTGGTTTTGAAATGTTTGCTTCCTCGTCATGTTTGTCTCAGACCCCAGACATTGCCATACGCCTTCACAGATGACACTGTCTGGCACCGTTCACTTACTATTTATCCTCCGACTGACTTGCTGTTGTTAAATGACAGTATATTAAATAGTATATATTCAATGAAAGTATATTAAAAGAAAGTTTTTATGACACTACCATTTCTTAAATTTTATGCTAAGACATTTAAACAAATATCCATGTCTGTTGGCATGCCACCAAAGACCCTCCCCCATCTACGTTAGAGGTGCTGGTCCCATACTTCCAATTTTAAATAATATACCTAAACCTTAGTTCTTTGTCCGTGTATTTTAACAGTTCTGGGTGGCAACTGTTCTCTGCCCTACCTTCCCATCCTGCTCCTCCCTCAGATTTCCTGTTCAGATTGACAGCAACTTCATCCTTTCCATTGTTCAGAGAAGTCATTACTCAAGGGAGTCACCACATCCACTTGGATGTCTAAGGGGCACTACAAATGGGCACTACAGTTGGATGTCTGAGTCTGAAGCCAGGGGAAAAGTCAGGCCTGGAGAGAACATGTTTAAAAGCCATCAGTGAGCAGATGGTGTTTACAGACATGAGACTGAGTGAAATCAATGAGAGAGTGAGGAGATGAAGGAGACGAGGACTGAGGAATGAGTGCTGGGGACTTCTAGTTAGCATTCTGGAGAGGAAGAGGAACTGGAGCCTGATTCAGAGCATCCAAGGAAGGTGAAGAGAAGCAGAAAGTTGTGGTGTTCCAGAGGTGGTAAACCTGATTGCTGAAGATGGATGGATGGATGGATGGATGGATGCATGGACAGACGGATGGATGGTAGATGGATGGATGGGTAGGTGGGAGGTGGATGGATGGCTAGGCAAATAGGTAGGTAGGTCAATATAAGATAGATGTCAAACAGGTAGATAGATAGATAGATAGATAGATAGATAGATAGGCACTTATTTGTGGCATGTTTAAATCTCTATTGTTTGAACACCCCCACCATGATTCTTTTCAAAGTGATGATTGTTGCTAGGTTGTTGGCACACCATCAACTCTTGTAAACTGGCAAGAGGCTGGCTCCTGCTCACCACTGCCCAGAAACCAAGTGAAAAAGAGCTGCAAGAAAGAATTCAAATAAAAGTGTGATCAACTATATTAAGTGCTGTTGACATATCAAATTTAGATGAGGACTTCTGTGCTGCTGAGTATCACTTACTGCCACACAGCAAAGTTAAACCTAATTGAGGCAAGAGGCAAGACTCCATACTCCACAAAGTTCAAAGTCTCCCAATGCAGCTTAAGAGAAAAACAACTGCTCAGCTCATTTTTTTCCAACCTTTCCTCTTTTCTAATACAGCCATTAAGGGTAGAATTTTTCCTCTAAGCATACCTTTAACTGCATGCCACACATTTTTATATGTGATATTTTAAATATTACTTGTTCAAAATATATTAATTGCCATTGTGGTTTCTTGATGCACTTTTTTTTTTTTTTTTTCAAAATTTACATCGTCTTAGAAAATCTAGATGACCAGTAACACATGACTATGTTTTGCAGGATAAATTTTTTTAGATTAGGTGAAAAGAACAAAGCAAAAGTCTCCCTTTATACTTCCTAAAACATAAATATAACTAAGTCTAGAATATGCTGTCACGTTTGGGCGTTTTTCCTTTGGTCTTTAGGGATTTCTGTTTGGTTGGCTGGTTATTTAGTTTTGCTTCTTTTTTTTTTTGTTTAATTGAGAGACTGGGAGAGAAGAAGTATTCAAAGAGATGATGGCTTGCCCCCAGGCTAATTCAGTTTTACCTGAATTCACTTTTTTCTTCGGTTTCTTGAATGACGATCTCATATGCTTTTTGTTTTTTAATGGAATTTCTCCTAGAATCTTGTGCTTGGTTAACATCTGGAACTTTAAATTTGTCAGATTGAAAGTTATAAACTCAAATATTTCTCCATAATCTCTAGATTGTTTTAGGATGTACTGTTTGATTTCTTCAAAGACTCTGAGCTTCTCTGCTGTAAGCACTAATAACATTTCAAAGATATAAGTATCCAAATAATAAATGCATAACATTTCATTTTTTGAAAGGATTTTATTTAGTTATCTTTTGAATCATTATTTCTAACTTAATTATGCTGTGGTCAGAGAACATATCCTGTATTATTTCAATTCTTTGAAACTGTTTGAGACTTGCCTCCCAGTGTAAGTACATTTTTGGTCAATTTCCAACGTGTACTTGAAAAGAATGTGTATTATAAAGACTTGTTGTGTGCAGTGTATTACACATGTCCATTAGGTCAAGATTGCTGATCATGTTATTTGAATCTTCTGTATCCTTACTGAGTTTTTTTTTTTTTTTTCTTGCTTGTTCCATGAGTTACTGAGAGAGGTACAAGGTGGTATTTACACCTCCCAACATGACTGAGATTTGTCCATTTCTTCTTGTGTTTTTTCTAATGTCTGTTGCTTCTTCTGGTCATTATTCATGTGGTTTTGTCTCTCTTATGCCTACTCACTTTTATTATAGGCTCGATATTAAAATTTTTAACATTGTTAATAAGAAAAAAAATTGGACCCAAAATTCTGTTATCTTCCTTCAGAAAGGTCATTCAAGGTATTAAATGCCTCCAGGAAGTCTTTGTTAGTGCCCTAGGCACTAAACCCTAAATTCGCTTTTAGGGTTTAACAGTTCCTGTCAGGTTTGCACGCTCACTCCCAGGGTGCATTGCTTCGGGTCCCAACTAACACCACATGCCCCCAACTTTTCTCCTCCTAGCCCCTCAAACTGTCAAAACCAGATCAGCTCTTAGCCACTTCTTCTGAAACTGGAAGACACCTCCAAGGAAAAAGTGACCCCAAATGCGGAGCTCACCTTTTGGAATCTTTACTTTATACTGAATATCTTGGCTCAGTCATTCTTCACAATGTTGTTAGCTTTCCAATGCCTTCAAACAAGCATTTTGTTTTGGTTAGGTTTGCTCAGCTTTTCTAATTGTTCTCAGTGGAAAGGTTGGTACAAATCACTTAGTCATCTCAATAATAATCAAAACTCTTATCTCATTTTTCAAAGGAAAAAGCCATGACTTCCTATTTCACAGAAAGAGTATTCTATTTTAATTCCTAAAGAGTTCTCTTCCATGATGTAATATCTCCATTGATGTGAATTTGAAGGAGTTACTACTAAGAACTCTTAAAGGCAGACAATAAGTGTTAAGGACAGAACTAACAATGATCAGTTGAAATACTAACGCAGAATTCTGTTTACACACACACGCACAGACACGCAAACCAGAGCTACCGTTAAACCACTTGTGCAAATAGGCAAGATGAAAACATCACTGCCACTTGGTGACAGCATGTCTTAATTGTAGGCAAATGCTCCTAAATATAAAAAGTCCAAAAGAAAGTCACAGATTAGGGGAGTCACTGTAGGAATCTGACGGTCAAGCCTCTGCCTCTGAATATGAGAGGAAAGGAATGATATAGAGATTCTCAAGACCTGCTGAGCCCCTGGATGACTAAGCACAGCCCCTGGCCAGCACCCCCTCTTTCTTACACCCCAGGTCCCTAGCTCATCCCATTTGCCCACTATCCTCACCCCTTAGTCTCACCCAAGGGAACAATTTATTTGCAACTGAAACTGTAGAATCTCAGGAGGAAATTTGGTCAGTATTTTAGCCATTTCCTTACACTCAGCCTCAGTCGAGCTCTCTCTTTTTGGCTGTATTGTCCTAAATCACTTTCCACCAGTTAATACTATTTCTAGTTCTTTCTCTAACAATTGGAGAAGTGTTAGGTTGGAATTGCTATTGGAATCTCTAGTGACTCTGCACGTTAAAAAGGAGGAAGGGGAAAGGCAACGAACTCGACTCACTTGCTCAGTCATGGCCCTTGGCAGCTGGACCAGGGTCAACCTGCACCTCCTTACCTCCTTGCCAGGAGGTTTGCCCTTAGTCACCCCACTCTAAACTCTGCAGTCTGGGCCTCTGAGACTCTGGGCTCTGGGTACCAAGGCTGGGGAACTGACTCCCTGGAGGCTATTTAGGTAGGGTCTTCAGAGGCCTAGAGAACAGTGCTGGGGAGAGGAAGGGGAGGTTTCACCTCCTCCCAGGTCAGTGAGCGTCTCACATGCCAGCAGATTGCAGCCCCGCACCCTGTAACCATCTGCTAACACTGCAGAGGGTGCGGCCGGGCATCAGGCACAATCAGCCAAGCAACCCGCAAGAATTCAGAGTGATTCTCTCTTGAGCAAGACTTTGTCATTGCACTCAGAGTGGCTCTGCCATTTAACCAGTTGTGTGACTCTGGGCAGTCACGTCACCTCTCCATCCTCCCTTTCCTCCTCTGTCCACAGAGATCCTACTACTGCCCATCCAGAGGGCTCTGGTGAGAAAAATATGAGCCATTAGATAGAAGTCACTTAGAGTCATGCCTGTTACATAGTAAGTGTTTGGAAATGTCTGCTGTTAGTAGCAAAAAAAGGAAGAATGGAGATGTCTTCATAGTATAAAGGAAGGACTCAACTAAGCCTGGATTAATTGTCACTTGTCCAGAACCTAGCCTGTGCTAGGAAGTCTCTAAGGCAGCCACTGTCACCGTGAGCATGACCTTGTGCTAAGTAGGTACCACCCCGCCTCCGAGTGGAAGGTGCTCAGGGAGACTGAGCGACTTTCCCCGCCAGCAAAGATGCCACCAGAGTCTCGCTCCCAACTAGGCCCTTACATACTGTCTCATGTGACCCTCCCAGCAGCCCTAACCGACCGGCCCTGCAGCTCCACTTGACAGGCACGTAAAATGTCAGCACCTTGCTGATGGAGGCCGCTGGACAGCGGGAGGAATACTGGGTGATGTGCTGGAGGGCAGGGTGTGTGGACACATGTGTAAGGAGTGGGGAACCTATGCAGAGGAAGTGATTTTCACGTGTAGAACAATCACTACAAGAAATACATATATAAATGTCAGCACCTTGCCTGGGGTTCGACCCCTGGCCAGTGGCAAAGTCAGGACCTGCTGCCCACATCTTGCTCTGCTGCCCGGGTGAGTCACTGCAGCTGCCACAAAGAACTTTGCAGAACAAAACCCAGGCACGTGCTGGCGGTGGAGGGCTGAGGCCCTAGCGGAGGGTTTGCCAAAGGTAGGAGAGGAGTGGAACCTCCACTGGGGTGGCACCTGACAGACGCTGTGGCCCAAACCTGCCTTCACACTATACAGTCGCTTCTTCACTCACCCACCTGTGTGCCAACACTCAGTGCCGGAGGCCCGCCCACCGCCTCTCTGCTCTTTTGCTCTTTTTAAGGAGAGGTGCAGGCAGGAATGAATTCACGCAGGCAGGCGGGCAGGAAGAGAGGAGGAAGCAGCGTGTTGTTTTCATCTTATTTAGCTGTTCATCTTGTTCTTCCCTGGCCCCGGGACACAGACCTGGTCCTTGGGTATACATGGACCTTGCTCAGTCGGAGGCAGTGGACCTAACCACTACTCCACCAGGTATGCCTGTTCCATCATCTAATTGCCTTGATGGGTTAGGAAGCCTTTATTTGAGGCAAAATGGACCCCCTGCACCCTACTGGTCCAGGTTCTGCCATCCTGAGCCACACAGGTGTTGCCTTCTGTGAAATAACAAAAACGATAATAATAATAATATAATGGCGACAATTTTTTTGAGCTGGTACGGCGCCCCCTTCACTGTGCTAAGGGCTTTTTCACATATTATCTCATTTAGTGTTTGAATCTAACTACTGTGCCCACGCAACCCCCACCCCAACAAAGACAGGAAGTTCCCAATTTATGAACTAATTGTGTTCCCAAAAGTCTTTTGTAAGTCTGTTTGGATGGCGGAACCGCTTTCCTACATAAACAATGTTATAAATGGCTGTGACTGCCCCAAGGAGCCTCTGGAAGCCTGCTTTCCCCATCAACCCCGGCGGACCACTGCGAGCAAGCTGGCCTGTGCCGCACTCATTAAACAATGCAGGGGAAACTCACGTTGGGAAAGAAATGTTTGTTCATCTTCAGTGTGGCTGCTCGAGGAAGCGCCCACCTGGAGAGGACAGCCAGCTTTCCATGGGGGGACAGGGACAGCCTGGGAACTGCCTTCAAAGTCAGTTCTCTCTTACTGACAGAACAGGCCAGCAATGGCCCTAGAATTTGACCCAAATGATGGTCCTCGGTGGTGGCATGGTGTGGGGTCCCTGAGGAGTCAGCCAGACCGGAGCAAACTAGCTAACATCTCTGAGGGTCCCCTGTGGAAAAGATGGGCACGCCATAGTCCTTCCTGGGGGCCAGTGACGGTTCAGAGAGACAATGGGAGTCAGGAACTTAGCAAAGCCTATGGCATACATAAGTGCTCAATAAATAGTGATTCATATTGTTGAAAAATAAATAAAAGTTCTCTATAGTCCATGTCAGGGGAAGAAAAGAAGAAAGAGATGGGAAAAGAGAGGTTCAAAGTTGCTTGACAGAGCCTGTAATCTGACGGTTCAGAGTCAGGCCAGTGTCCGCTCAGCAGTGAACTTAGAGCTAAAAGGGACAAAGGGACAGGCAAGATCTGAGCAGAAGTCTCTGAACGACTTGGGATTTTCTAACAGAAAGAGTGGCTGTCATAGGTCAGAAAGGACAGCCTTACCACCTGTTGGTAATTGGGAGACGAGACAGCAGCAAACTGCACAAGCAGGCAGAAGTTCCCTAAATAAGAGGTTGGAACAGCATTTCTCAAACTGGGGCCCCCAGGCTTCGTCTGCAGACTCTGGTAGATAATTCGTAGAGAGGTTTTACCTTCAGGAAGTTGTTTCCAGCATTACTGGCCTGGCTACCTTCTCACCCAGGCAACCACAAAGTTCTAGCACCAGCAACCAGGGTACGGGACAGAATACATGCCATGGCTCTCGGACACTAAAGAAAGGGCCGAGGGGTGCATTTGTGACAAGAGATGGGAAAACATCATTTGTGTGTGTTACTTAAAACTAAGATTCTGCAATAGTTACAGCAGAGAAAAATGTCGGAAAAATGAGTCATCCAAGTGGCTAAAGGAGGTGGCTGATCCCAGGGAGACCCAGCACCCTCTCCCTGTTCTAACCAGGTTTCAGCAAGATGACCCACCCACTGCTGTCTGTTCATGCCGTTCCTTTCAATTTTGTTAACCTTGTCATTTTGACAATATTTCATTTATACCTTTGTTGAAACTTTATTGTAGAAGTAAACAGAGTTTAGTTCGAGGTGCGCACTAATGTGCATGCTACATATTTTATATAGAATGTGTGTACATGTATATATGTATCTATACATGTCTACATATATAATGTCTATAAAGCTAAAGTCTCAATATCCCAAAGATGAAAGAAACTCTGGTGTCCACTGACAGAAGAATGGATAAACAAAATATAGTCTATCCATACAGTGGAGTATTATTCAACCTTAAAAAGGAATGAAGTTTTCAGCGCACTCTTGTAATACTCTGCCTCCCTTTCTTCCTCCCTTCCACTTTGAAAAAAAGAAAGGAATGAAATTATTTTTTAAGGAAAGATGCAGGCAGAAATGAAGGCAAGTAAGCAGGTAGACAGGAAGAGAGAGGAGGAATCATCTTTACCATTTAATTTTTATTTAGTTGTTCACACTGGTTACTTTCCCCCAGGCCTGGGACTCGAACCCGGTGGTGTGGCACCTGTGCTCCTTCACGGCCAGTTGACCCAACCACTGCTCCACCAGGGCGCACCAGGAGTGAATTTCTTACACATGTTATGACATGGACGAACTTGGAGGGCATTATGCTAAGTGAAAAGAACACAATAGTCACAAAAGAACAAAAACTGTATATATATATAGGGTTCCTAGAGCAGTCGGATTGAGAGAGTCAGGTAGTGGTTACCAGGGCGGCAGGACGCAGAGTGGGGAGTTAGTATTCACGGTAATGGAGCTTCAGTTTGAAGAAGATGAAAAAGTTCTGGGAATGGTGGTGGTGATGATTGCACAACAGGGTCGGTGTGCTTCGTACCACTGAATGGGACACTTAAAAATAGTTAAGATGGTGCACCCCGGCAGCTCAGGTGCTGGGGCGCAGTCCACACTCCTAAGGACCTGGGTTTGCGACCCTGGTTTGTGACTCAGGGCTGGGGTGAACAACTACACAAATAAAACACTTCTTCCTCCTCTCTCTTCCTCCCTACTTTCTGTCTTCTTTCCCGCCTTCCTCTGAAAAAAAATAGTGGTGCCCCCTGGTGGCCTAGCTGTTCGGTCCACAAGATGTAGGCCATATACATCCCAGGGTCCCCTGTTCAAAACCTGGGTCCCTGGGGGAACAGCCAGAATGAACAACTAAATAAAAGAAAGTGCTTCTTCCTCCTCTCTCACCCTGCCTGCCTGTTAGCCTTCATTCCTGCCTGCTGCTTTCCTTTTAAAAAATAGTTAAGGTGATAAATTCTATTGTTTCACCACAAAAATAAAGTAACTCGAGTCAACACTGGATATGGGTGAGCTGTGTTTTTGCTGTTGTTAAAAGATGGCCAAGCATGAGTCCATGGATTATCTCGGGGTGAGAGAGCCTGGACCCTAGGACTCATCCCTCTGGGTAGAGTATAGTTTGCCTCCCTCCCACATCGTGATCTCAATCAGACCACAGAGGAAAAGCCACTATCCATCCCCAGACCTGGGGAGAGTGAGTCATCTAGCAGTGATGTACACACCTGCTGTGCATGGCCCTCATGGGGACAACTGTCAGAATGAAGAGCCCAGGACCCCCTGAATTTGGGTCTCCAAGCATGGTTGGGCAGCTGTGTTTTTCACTGGCTCCCAAGGCCCCTCTGAACACAGTGGGGTCATGCAGAGACCTGGAAGAGCCTGGGAATGCAGTGCCCATATCCGTGACTTTGTGGAAGTCATTCAGCATCCTGGTGTGATTTTCCCATATCTGAGCTGGACCCAGAAATGCTTCTGTGGGGAGGGCTTATTTTGAGGACTGGTGGTAACACACACACACACACACACACACACACACATACACACACACACACACGGTACCAGGCAGTGGGCTTTGCACATAAAAGGCCCTCAATTAATGGTCATGGTGGTTAGAATTCAAGAGCCAGGGACACCAACCCATTTGGCAGAGCTGAGAGATGAGCATGGCAGGGCAGTTCAGCCCTTTCCCCCAGAGCTGCTGTCGTGGACGCCTCCATCTAAATGACACGTGCTTCCTGGAGTGGCGCACCTGTAAGCAGGGATGTGGACATCGCTTGTCACGTGAGCTCTGAAAAATGGGGCAGAGTTGTTGAGGGGAAATCCGTTTTACCAGAAATCAGAAAGCTGCTATGGAAAGTCCTCTCCTCTTCCACCCTCCACCTGGCTCCTCACCCTCAGAATTAGCTCCACCTGAGTCCTACCCCAGACTGCAGCCTCCCGCGAGAAGAGAGGCAACACGTAGCAGGCATTCAAATCCTGCTGGGTGTGTTCTGAGAAATCACTTACCCTCTCTGAGCCTGTGATCCTCATCTCTAACTATGAGGAGGAAGGTGACATCCATTCTTCCATTCAGGGGATTTTTTTGAGCCTTTACTAGTTTGGGACCCCTACCAAGCTCAAAGAGACTGTAGTGAACACGTTATACACAGCCCTCAACCTCACAGGCTGGCAGTCTCAGGGGAAAGTCAGGCTACAGTCAAACCATCTGCAAGTACCCAGTCGCCAAAGAAAACAGCACCTTATAAAGTTGTGGCCAGGCAATGGTTCTTTCAATGTCTTGGAGGAGTGACCTTTGTTCAAATAGTCTTACCCTGTATAAGGGCAGGGAGGCTGCAGCCTGGTGGCCTAGAGGTTTAGTACACACCAGGTGTAGTCCACATACATCCCAGGATTCCAGTTCAAAACCTGGGACTCGGGGGAATTATCAGGATGAGCAAATCAATAAAGATGCTTCTTCCTCCTCTCTCTTCCTGCCTGCCTACCTACTCACCTTCATTACTGCCTGCACCTTTCCTTAAAAAAAAAAAAAAAAGAGGGCATGGGGGACAGTTCGCTGAAACTGCTCAGAGGTTTCCCAGGATTCCCTCCAAAACTCTTGGGCTCCAAGGAGCACAGCTGGAATCCCACCTCAGAGGGATAGATGTCTGCAGGTGGCTGGCTGAACAGAGTTCTGGCCCATTGTAGACACTGGAAAACTGGCAGCTTCCATCTCTGAAGCTGATCTCTCTCTCTCTCTCTCTCTCTCTCTCTCTCTCTCTCTGAAGAGACACCATATCAAACAGTAGTTGGGGCAGGGGACTGGGACAGCAAACTCAGCCCCAACCCCTGTGTTTCTCAGCTGCCCTGAGCCCCTGTCCATCCCGGCCAAGGGCCCCTGGGGGCTGTGAGCGTGTGGGTCCCTGGGAGGTGGGGACACACTGACTCTGGGCATGCTCACACTGGAAGCCAGCTCGCGGCAGCGGCAGATTATCTGATGGAGCGCTTCCTTCATCAGCGCTAATATCCATGTAGCGAAACAATGAAAGGGTTTCCTATCAGTTCCAAATAGGACGTGAAAAACTCTCAGTCTAAGAGTAGAGGATACTAGAATAGGGCAATGGGAAACGCCTGAGTCACCGGAGGGCCTCTTTGATTCCAACGGCCCAATCACTGAGGAAGAAAGAGAGAGAGAGGGAGAGTGGTTCGTTAATGGTCAGAGGGAGGGGACAGGAAGGACAGTCCCTCACATGGGACCTCCTGAGAGAGCTAAAAGCAGGAGACATGAGGTCGTGGGGAAGCAAGGCCATGGGCTGCCTTCTGGACGCCGGAGCCCTGCTCCATGGGCAGTTGCAGTCGCCATGAGTAGAAGCTTTGCTGCTCAGATTTCTACAGGAAAAACGAGAGGGAAATCACATGCAGATTGTTCCTTAGACCCAATTCTTGCCCAGAGCCTTTCGGAATGGGTCTCCCAGCAACCCTCCAGCTGACACGAGCCTCTCCTTTGCCTTCTCTGCAATGCACTAGCCCATTATTCCAGAAAAAAATTAAGTGTGAGCATGCCCCAGGCAAGTTATTAACCTCATGCCCGCATCCCCAAAGCTAATAACCTATTAAAGTCAAACCACAGCCCTGGTTATGAGCCTCAGAAGTTAGAAAGGAGTCTGGTGTTCCTCAAGTCATCGGGGAGCCATCAAGTATTCGCCTTGGCCCAAGGAAAGGACTGGCCAGAGTGCTGCCGAGAGAATGGTTATCTTTGTCACATTCCTAATTGTCCTTACTTGCTGGTGATCCAGACGGTGCCCATCTTTAAGCCTCCTGGGTAAGACACGAATATTTGAATCTGTCTCTGTGTCCTCACTGGGATCCCTGCATCGCGATCCTGCTTCACCGCGGGGAGCTGGGCAGGGAGGAGCATGCGTGCTGTGCTCACCTCGGGGTGAGACAGCAGATTGTAGGAAAACACTTCAGGTGGGGACCTGATCGTGTACAGGTGCATCGTGTACAGGTGCATCATAGGGGCCTCACGAATAGGCATCCATAAAAGTGAACCGAAGGAAGCTTATTCAACTTGTGTCATCTGTGGGTCGGTCTCCTGCCACAGGAAATGCATGTGGGGGAAGAGTGAAGTCCCCTCGGGCTGGATTCCAGAAAGAGCCCGAGGCTCTTGAGAGAAAAGGACCCAGCTCAGCTACAAGTTTAGAACAATGGCCAGTGCTCAGCACACTGCAGGTGTGTATGTGCGAGGGGAACTTCTTCCTGAAGCCTCTGAGGTCAGGGGCCGGGGCCCAGAGGGCTGGCTGCATTTATTGTCCATTGTCCCCAGCTGGGACAGGAAGCACTTTCTGTTCCCAATTGCCCTGGTGGATTAATTTACAGTGGGGAGCTCAGAGTGTGCCAGCACCTGTCTTCCCCCTGAGAGGTCAGCTTCCGGGCTGGGAGGGTTTCAGGAAGGCCCACTGCAGACATGGCCCAGGAGAGCTCCCCTGGCTGTCACCCCTGGGCGCCCCCTGTGGGCTCAGGGTTGCAGCTGAGGCTTGAGACCCCACCAACGGGCCTGAGTTGAGCTGCGCTGCCCCTCAGAGCTGCCCGCAGGCCGGAGGGAAGTTCAGCCCCGTGGGGCTCACATCAACGGTTTCAGCGTGGAAGAGTGATAATCAAACCTCAGGAACAGCACCTTCCCTTTTAGGATGATCCACTCTTCGTGCCAGGGTCAGAGTTAGGTGATGTCATCACTGCGCATTTTAGCTAAGATTGAATGTACAGTCAGGTGACACATCTAGACCCCTCATTTTCATGTGATGGGTCTTGTGAACCCCATTTTCCAGAAGAAACAGGTTCAGAGAAGCCAGCCACACAGTCATTAGCAGCAGTGGTGGGGTTAAGCGCGGGTCTGTTCTAGGTGCCAGAGGTCTCTCCCAAATTCGAGTGCCTAAAGCTGAGCCACACTGGGCAGACAGGCGGGCAGTGACAGGCCGCAGAGGGGGTTGAGGAGAGCTGGGAGCACATGTGCCACCAATGGGAACAATCATTCTCAACTCCGGCCCACTGTTGTCATGGGCCCTGCCCATCCAGATTTTTCCATGGAGCCGCCACATTCTTCCATGTTAGAAACTCGAGCGATACATTCCCAAGTGCTGCTCCGTCTGAGAGAGCCCATCTGCAGGTGATACATTGCCTGCGGGCCTGACGTCTGCTTCCGCTCTGTGCCACCGTGCCAGCGAGCAGCACCGGCTGCATGCAGGATGCAGCGGCTGCTGGTCGCTCCTGGGGACCGTGCTGTTCTCCCGCATTCTCACTTTGCAGCAGGCCCCGCACACCAGCTCATTGGTTTCCTGTTGGACAAATAAGGAGACTGAGGCCAAAAAGGCCAACTCACTGCCTCCAGGCACACAGCCAATCTCGGTTGACTCATTACATCCCAGCCTCCCTACATCGAACTTTCATCACCGTCCAACCAGAAGGCAGGGGGAGAGGTTGGAAATCTGGTGGAGGCTGGGGATGCTGACCCTATTTCTATGGGGTCATTTTCATTTTGCCATGATGGACGTGAGACTGTCACCTAGAACTCCACACACACACTCATCCCCAGCGAGCACAACTGGGGTTGCCAGCCGACTCCATTCTGCAGGGGCCACAGGGCTATTGCATTTCCCAGTATAAGCCTGACTCCTCGACTCCAGTGGTGCAAGATGGCTCATGTGCCTTCTGCCTGCCCTGGCTCCCTGCTCCCTGCCCCAGCAGCCTGCCATTAGAGGACCGTGACCGCACTGTGGCCACACTGTGGCCCTGCTTCCTCCTGCAAGAGACAGTGTGGACACATTTCTGCGTGGCCCCTGATCCAGGTTTGCCAGCCATCCCCCTGAGTGACAGGGATGCCCTTTGTGGAGGGGGAGATTAGAGGCGGGCTGGGGGCCGCACAGCCCTCCAGGGGATGACAGGAGCCGTCTGCCCGGCATGCTGCACAGCCCTGAGCGAGGAAAGCCTTGACAGGCTTGGAGGGGATCCAAGAGGGAGGCAGGCAGGGGCCGCACTCCTCACACACAAAGGCTGGGCCTGTCTTCACACCTGCGGGGAGAGGTGGGGGCGTGGGGGCATGAATAATTCACTCTGAAAGAAGCATGTCACAGGAAGATAGCTCAGCCAGACACTTCAAATAAAGGCAAGCAGCTGCGGTGACAGGGGACATTCTTTGCCACCGATGCGCTGCTAGGACCTAAGTGCTGAGATGTCATGAAAGAAAGGCGCCTTGAACCCTTCATAGTTATTTTTATTTAAAAAAAAAAAATGAGAGCACACACAGGAGAGAAAAAAATACCACCACAGAGGCAGCGATGAGCCTGTGAGTCCTGAGGAAGGCCAGATAATGAGCTCTGGCGCCTCACTGTTACCTTTGTTGGGGAGATGCTTCTTGGACCCCTCCTTCCCCCTCCCAACGCCCATGACTCCTCCTTTGTGTGAGGACCGTCCTGGCCAAGCATCAGCATTCTTGTTCCGTCCCCAAACTTCCTCATCTCCTACACATGTGTGAACTTACCTTTTGACATTGACCGGGGCCACCCAGCCAAGTCCCCAAGGCAAAGATCCTGTCTGTTCCTTGTCTCCCAAAAGAGCACAATGTTCTCATACAGTGGCCACCCACTAAATGCCAATTGATGAGGACAATTGTCAGGACCCCCACAAGAGCAAGCCTTACGCCAGGGATCAAAGTTCGGATATCAGGGCAGTGAAGTGTCCCCGGCACCACCCAGCCAAGCAAAGGAATGTAATCATCCAGATTGATGAGCAAAGCCCATGGACGAGTATGACATGCAGGGTGTGTCCCACGTGTAGGAAGTGACCAGGACATATCCTCTGCACAAAGGAACAAAGGTTGAAGAAGCCCACCAATAACTTCAAAGCACAATTTCGCCTTGCCCAATCAGGAACTGAAACCTGGCCCGACGACCCTCTCTCCAACCTCCTTCCTCACCATGTGGGTTTTGCTGGAGCTCCCTTAGTCGGCTCCATTTCTTTACCCTCTGATTAAATCTCTGCTTGCTCACTGACCTAACTCTGTTGTGGGTTCTCTGAGTGACCCGAACCCCACATACTGGTGCCAAAACCTGGGAATTGGGGTACCGGTTCCACACTCAGGGTTCCTCCACCCCACCCGGAGAGCCCCTGGGCCGGCCCCGGTCTCCAATGAACCACTGCTTTGCTCAAGGAATCCCCCAGCTAAGGCTTGAGTTGAGACTCTCTGCGCTCTTCCCGCCCGCCTAACGCCATCCTGCCACTGTGTCTCTGATGTGCACGCCACACCAATCATCAACTGAACGGTTCTCAACCTTGCCTCTCTTTGAGGATTTTGTTCCAGAGCCCTCTGATCCCACTACCAACCTTTGGTCGATACCCCGAAAAATCTGAGCGCTCTGTCAAAATTCTCCACGGCCAGCGTGCATTCCCACTGTCTGATGACACTGCTCTGTTGGGAGACAAGGAGCAGACAGGATCTTTGACTTCCTGAGGGGGCACCTTTGTCAAGTCCTGTTCTCTCGTCTCTAACTCCCAGAGGCAACAGAGGGATGCCTGTCTTGCCACTGGAGTTTTTTGCGTCTTTATATCTGGCTTCACCCTTTTGCACCTTACCATCCTCATTTGTGAAAATCATGGGAAATACAAAATCTCTCCCTCCAAAGGACTGCCTCTCAGATGCCTCATCCGTAGCCTCCCTAAGCTCCATTTGGAGGGAGACATTAAACCAAAAAAACTCTTATCCCTTTCCACTGTGGCCTGGCCCCAATATCCCTTAAATAACCAGGGACAGTGGCCTGAACATGGCACACTCAAATTCTCACTGACTTAGTAACTTTATTAGACACAATGGCCAATGGTCAGAGGGTCCCTAGATACAGGCCTTCTGGACACTGTTTTCTCCCGTCTCTTTGTCAATCTGTTACTTTTTTTCAGATTCTATTGATTAATGAAAAAAAACCCAAAACTCTGGAGGGCCTCTCCACTCTGGACAACCCTCCCACTTTTGTAGACAACCGTTCTTCATTCGATGCCGTCTATGCCCGTCCTCATGCACACCCACCACCACCCTCCCCTTCCTCTTCTCAGGCTTCTCTCCCCAACCTTCTGCCCCTCACTCCCCCCAGGAATCTACTCTAGAACCTCCCCCTCATTCACCCCCTCATTCCCTTCACCACAGCACCCTCCTCCTCTACCTCCCCAAGGCTTGTTAAGTGGCCTCCCCAGCAGGTCCAGCCCATTCTTTACCCTCCCACACCCTCAACAAACCTTTTGCCAGTAGAACCAGCTCCAGCCCCCTCCCCTCCCCACACTCCATCTAAGGGCCCCATTGTTCACAGCCTGACTCCCCCCTGGACTATACTCGCTACGGCAAGTAGCAGGACAGGACGGTGCCATGGGTGTCCATGTCCCTTTCTCCTTTTCAGACATGGGTCAGATCGAAAAGCATTTGGATTCTTTCTCCGAAGACCCCGCTAAATTTGCCAAGGAATTTAGATATCTGACCTTGGCTTATGATCAAACCTGTCATGACGTGTCCGTCATCGTCACCATCACCACCGGCTCTAAGGAAAAGGTCCACACCTGGGCCAGGGCCAGAGCACATGCTGACAAACTTTTTGCTGAAAAGTATGATGGTGAGAGACCCCCAGACTCCGCAGGCTGGACAGCACAAGTGCTCTACCCACAGCCAACCCCAACTGGAATGACCAGGAGGGCCCCCAGACTGCTTAAAAAAAGATCATTTCCTTACCTGCTTAACAGGGGGAATGCACAGGGCAGGACTTTAGGCGGTGAACTGTGACAAAATTTCGGAAATCACCTAGGGTCCGGATGAAAACCCAGCCTCCTTTCTAAATCATCTTACGGAAGCTATCTCTAAATATACCAATACAGATCCAACCTCCCAGGAAGGAACCCTCTTCCTCCACTCACTTTATTACCCAGGCTGCCCCAGACATTCACAAGAAATTGCAAAAAATAGAACAAGGCCCACAGTCTCCTCAGCGAGATTTAATTCAAGCGGACTTCAAGGCCTACAGAGGCAGGCAGGAGGAGAGAGAAGAAAAGGGACAGAGAAAGGGCAAGACAAGAGAGGGAGGATGCCCCATACTTGCTCCTCGCCACGGCTCTAAAACCCAGACAGGGTCGTGGTCAAAGGTTAAAGGATAACAGAACTCCAGCGGCCCCTGCTTCAGGTGTGGCAAGGAAGGACATTGAGACGGGCTCTGCCTGCAGCCCCGACCTCCTCCAGGCCCTGGCCCTCTCTGCTGTCAGCAGGGACATTGGAAGATGGACTTCCTAGTGGCCTCTAACTGAGGGACAGCTCTGCCTCCATCAGTCCCTGCACAGGCACCAGCACCAGCACCACCAGGACCCTCGGTCTCCGAGCTCCTCGGCCTCGCCACCAACTGACGGGGCCAGGTTCGGAAACTACCCGACTCTGACCATCACCACCGCATAACCCAGGGTAAAACTAGCAGTGGCAGGTAAGCCCATCTCTTTTGTTTTGGACACTGGTGCCACCTACTCGGTCTTGCCTGAATTCTCAGGGCTCCTCCTTCCCGCCTCCACAGCAGTGGTAGGAATAGACGGAAAAAACTCTCATCCATTCAAAACTCTGCCTCACCTATGTAGGCTGAAAAACCAAACTTTCTTAGTACTGCCCAGCTGCCCAACGCCTTTATTAGGCTGAGACATCCTTACTAAACTGGGTGCATCAGTCCTCCTCCCAGGGATCCACACCAACATCCCTGCCCAGCCTCAAACCGTCGTGCTTCTTGCTGTAGGGAATACAATCTCCTCTCCGCCGGTCCTTTCCACCCCCACCTGGCTATCCCAAATAGACCCTAAGTATGGGACACCTCTCACCCCTTGGTAGCATCACATCACACCCTAGTCTGGGTAACTCTTAAAAATCCGGGACAGTTCCCCAGTCAGGCCCAATATCCCCTCACGCCCCAGGCCTCTCACAGACTAAAACCCATCACAGACAGACTCGTCTCAGCCGGACTGCTGAGAGAAACTTCTTCTCCAGCTAACACTCCTATCCTGGCAATCAAGAAGCCTAACAGCTCTTATTGCCTGGTCCAAGACCTCCAGGCTATTAATGAGGCCACTCTCCCCATCACCACTATAGTACCTAACCCACACTCCATTCTCTCGCAAATACCGCCAACCACTTCCCACTATACTGCCCTAGATTGAAAGGATGCTTTCTTTACCATCCCCTCAGCCCTCACGCCCAGGATCTGTTTGCTTTCACTCAGACTGACCCAGTTACTCGTGTCACCAAACAGTTTACCTGGACAGTCCCACCCCAAGGATTTAGGAACAGCCCCCATCTTTTCAGCCAAGCATTGGACCCTGACCTATCAGGGCTAACCCTTAGTCCCAGTACTCTCCTACAGTACATTGATGACTCGTTCCTTTGTAGTCCTTCAGAAATCTTGTCCCAACAACACACTGCACTCTTCCTTACATTCCTCCAAGAAAAGGCATATAGGGTATCCAAAGATAAGGGATGATATTCCCAACCCGAGGTCACCTACTTAGGTCTCTCTCTCTCTCCCACTGAAAAGGGTATCGCCTCCCAAAGACGAGACTTAATACTCAATATCCCCCTCCCACATACCAAGCAGGATCTCCTCTCCTTCCTAGGATTAGCTAATATCTTCTGTACTTGGATTCCAAATTTTGGCCCCATCTCTAAGGAGCTACACAAAGTCACCTCAGGAGACCTTCATGAGCCATTAGACAGCTCAGCTGCCCTAGCATGCGCCTTCAGAAGATGAAAAGCTGCTCTCACCCAGGCCCCCGCCCTAGCACTCCCAGACCCTAGAAAGCCTTTCACACTGTACACAGATGCCGGGGTGGGTTTGCCTTGGGAATTCTCACTCAGACCTCCATCCCAGACCCACAGGTCATTGCTTATTTTTCTCAGTCCCTCGACTCTCCCTTCCTTGGCTGGCCAGTGTGTTTGAGGGCTCTGGCCTCCACAGCCCTACTCATACAAGAGGCCCCCAGACTCATTCCCTATGCCCACCTCAAGGTGCTTTCTCCTCACAACCTCACACCCTCACTAACCCATCAGGCTATCGTGAGTGCATCCCACTCCCGGCTGCAAACCCTACAAGCACAGCTCCTTCTTAACCCACAGGCTCCCATCATGCATATACCTGATGCTCCTAACCTGGCAAGTCTCCTCACGACCAGATTAAGTACCAAACAGACTCCTCCACCTGAACCACACGATTGTCTGGACATAATTGAAAGCTTCTTACATCCATTCCCTAATTCTAAGGACACCCGTCTCCCACTGCCAGCTACTAACTGTTTTATTGATGGCACTGCTTTTAAGACCCATTAAAACAGGCTGGGTAAGTCATCACATCGTCACAGTTAGTAGTCGACTCTGGTCCCCTCCCACGTGGCACTGCTTCACAGTAGGCAGAACTCATTGCTCCACCAAGGCTCTCATATTAGCTAAAACCCAGCCCACTAACATCTACACTGATTCTAAATATGTCTTCCACATTATTCCCTCTCACATCCCTATATGGAAAGAGAGAAGATACCTCACCTCCAAAAACTCAATCATTAACAAGACACTCATCACCAAACTGTCGCAAGCAACCCAGGCACCTGCCCAAGCAGCAGTCATACACCGTAAAGGACACCAAACTACTAAGGATTTTACCGGGGGGGGCAACAGCAAGGCAGACACAGAAGCAAAAAGACAGGCACAGGGGGCCGCAACACACTCTCAACTTCTCACTATGTCCCCTCAAGCTCCAAGCTACGGTGATCAAGAACAGACGGATCTCACTCAACTCGGGGCATCTCTCAATGAGGGATGGTTTTATCTGGACAAAAAGCTGGTCCTTCTGACCGAGCATGCCCTGGAGATCCTCACAGACCTACATAATCAATTTTACTTTGGTGTAAGCCTCTAACTGCTCTCCTCTTTTCAGTCCTTATCATACCCATCACTATACTCAACTCTCTCTGAAATCACCAAATCTTGTCCCACTTGCCAGAAAATAACCTCACAGGGAAGCTCAGACATATAACACATCATTATCCAGGCACCAGAAGGAACTTTTTGGTTATGTGGCCTCCACTCCAATTTAGATATTATATCCTCATCCCCACAAACAATAGCTCTCATACACCTGGACAACAGCAAACATACTGGGACATGCACCCTGGGAAACCTAACACGACAGGGAATCTATATCCTTAACTCCACATCTCACTCCAGACCCATCAAATGGACAAAAAGGGCAGATGGGTTTACAATAGCTGGGGTCATAGGAGCCATAACAGCTGTAGCACCGTGGGGAGGATTCGCATACCATGAACATACCCAGTGACGGATAACCACAGTAATTGAACTTTCTCGAATCATGGGGGATGGCTTCAGCACTCTCACAGTCACTGGATTCCCTAGCCAACGTAGTACTTGATAGCTGTTTAACCTTAGATTACCTCTTGGCAGAACAGGGTGGAGTTTGTGCAGTAATTAATAAAACCTGCTATATATATACCATCAGTTCCAGCAAGGTAGAAACCAACTTTAAAGCTATATATGCACAGGCAGAATGACTTTGCAAATACAACCAAAAATCTGGCCCCACATAACAAGTAGCAGGAACTTGGCTACTGGCTACAACCATTCTCATGGCTCACTTTTCTCCTTCCCCTACTAACTCCTCTTGTATTCATTGCACCCTTTTTTTCTCTTGGCCCTTATGCCTTAAAGTTGTTCAGTCAGTTCCTCCAAAGAGCTATTAAATCTATAACCCAAACTCAAATTTACTATGTACTCTTCCTAAGAGAATACAGGGACCAGCCTCTAAATGGTGCTGAAGGCAAACAGACACACTTCAGAACCAGCCCTGGGGAAAAGGAGGAACCCAAACTGGAATCTAGCACCCCTGTTCAGCAGGAAGTAGTCTGAGAGATACTGCACCCCTATTCCCAGTTCCTCCTTCCCCAATCTTTTTTTCTTCCCAATTTTAAAAGAGAAAGGCAGGACTATCAGGACCCCCATAAGAGCAAGCCCTACTCCAGAGATCAAAGTTCAAATATCAGGGAAGTGAATTGCCTCTGGCGCCATCTGGCCGAGCAAAGAAAAACCATTATCCAGATCAATAAGGAAAGTCGATGGGCGATTCTGACATGCAGGACGTGTCCCACATTAGTATGTGACCAGGACAGACCCTCTGCACAAAGGAACAAAGGAACAGTGCCAGTTGAAGAAGCCCACCAATAACTTCAAAGGACAATTTCACCTTGCCCAATCAGGAACTGAAACCTGGCCTGACGACCCTTTCTCCTTCCTCCTTCCTCACCGAATGGGTTTTTTCATTAAAAACCCAGGCTGCCAGCAAGGCGGACTGGGTCTGGACCTCCCTTGGTCAGCTCCATTCTTTTATCCTCTAATTAAATCTCTGTTTGCTCACTTGCCTAACTCTGTCATGGGTTCTTTGAGTGACCTGAACCCCATAACAATGATGGCCACTTTTATTTTTCCCTTAGGGCAATGAAACTACAAATAATAATATTCTAGTGAAAAGCTGACCCATGACTGAGTCCAGAGAGAACAACTAAATAAATTATCATAAAACCCAACATGGAACTAATGGGGCCACTCAAAGAATAAGATGGACCTATGTATGCTCATATGGATGGAGGTCATGGGATTCAGCATGACATACAGAGCACAGGAAAAAATGGGGGAGATTCTCCCCAAACCATTAACTGGGGAAACTTCTACAGAGTCAGGATTTAGGGGGAGAAAGGGAAATGAGAGACATTCACTTTGCATTATGCATACCTATGTATTATTTTAAGTTGTTTTCTTAAAGGAAAGATGCAGGCAGCAGTGATGGTAAGCAGAGACAGGAAGGCAGGAAGAGAGAGGCAGAAGAAGCACTTTATTTAGTTGTTCATCTTGGTTGTTTCATTCTGGTCCAGAGACAAGAACCTGGGCCATTGGAATGTAGGTGAACTGCACTACCAGCCGAAGGCGACAAATCAAACCACTACTCCACTAGAGTGTGCCTATTTTAAGTTTTTACATCAATTATGTGTTACTTTTGTCATTTAAAAATGTACACTTAATCCATGTGGCATAGTGTGAAACGCCTTTCCCAAGTTGGGACTCAAGGCACGTCTTTGCTCAAGGAAGAAGGAAGAGGTATTGGAAGATGGCTGCCAAGGAAGAAAGGCAGGACAGAGGTCATCTCTGGCCTTGGCCACCATTATCCTTTCCAAGACAGCAAAAGCTTGAGGGAAATCCTTCAAGCCAATAGCTACTTGTTTCTCATTGGCCAGAGCGGATCACGCAGTCACCATAGCTGCAAGGGAGGCAGGGACGGTGGAAGTAAGAGTGCCTTGCCAGGCAGACCAGAATGCATTTTATCTCAGAGAAAACTTCTTCAAGCCCAAAGGGCCTCCCTCCCACTTATTTTTCCTTTTGCTTTAAGTCTTCAGTCACTTTTCCTCTTCTCTTAAAACAAGAGTCTATCTCCAAAGGCTAACCCATCCCTGCTCCCAGACCCTTCCTGCTATACCCGGTGCACAGCTTTCTGATGTCATTTTCAACAATATTTATTTTTTCTTTTATGTTTTGAATTTCCCACAAACCCTTCTGCATTTCAGTCTTGCTACCAAGTCTGCCTGAAAAATGTAGCCAACAGCAAAGAAACCAGAAACCAGGAGCTGAGGGAACCTGGAGTACCATGGATCAGCAAACCTGACAGGTCTGCCTGAAACTACCCCTGACTTTCTAAATAAAGGTAAATTACCACTTTTCCCTTCCTTATGTGTTTGGATTGCATTTCAATCTCTGAAAACCAAAAAAAAATTGTCCTGACCGCCAAAGAAAGCACCTTACAGCAGAGTTGAACCACGTGCCCTGAGGTGGACACCCTCACCGGGTGTGTGTGGTGATCACACATGTGACCATACAAAATCCATCTGTCAATGAGGCCACCCCAGCTTCAGCAGGATTGAGTCCCGTCACCAGTCCATCTGGGCCCCCCAAGCTTTCTGTAGGACCCCAGGGGTTCCTATCCTCCTGACCATTGTGACTCCATGCTGGCCCTTGTTCTCATCCCTCCCTCCATGTCTGTGTCTTCCCTCATCTCCTCACTGACCTGGGTATGGAACGGCACCTTTTCCTAATCCACCCCCTGCCCCCCCAAGATGACTCACAGAAGACACTCAGAAACATGGTGTATTTTACTGATGCTTTAGAGTAGCTTAAATGACAGCAATATGACTAGACACCTCAATAACGAGGACATACAGATGACCACAGGCACATGAAAAATACTCTTCATCACTTATTATTAGGGAAAGGCAAATACAACCACGAAGATCTATCACCTTAATGCTGAGAATGGCCCACATCAAGATGACAAGAACCAACAAGGGCTGTTGAGGGTGTGGAGAGAAAAGAACCCCATCTGCTGTCGGTGGGAATGCGGGTGCGTGCAGCCACTTTGGAAAACAATATGGAGATTCCTCAGGCAATAACAACAGAACTTGTGTATCATCTAATAATCGCACTATCCAAAAGATAGAAAATACTAATTCAAAAAGATAAACACAGCCCTTTGTTTATTGCAGCAGTTTTTATAGTAGCCAAGATCAGGAAACAACCTCAGTGCCTACAGATGGAGGAATAGACATAGATAAGGAAGATCTGGTAGGAGGTTAGTTCTGCCACCTCCGGGCTGGGTGTGGTCCATGTACATCCAAGGTCCTGGGTTTGCATCCCGGGGTTGGTGGAGGTGGTGGGGGACAATCAAGATGAACAACTAAATAAAATGAATGAAAGTGCTTCTTCTTCCTCTCTTTACTCATCTTCATTCCTGTCTGCACCTTTCCTTTAAAAAAAATGAAAGACAACATCAATGGAACTCGAGAGTATTTTGCTGAGAACTTAAGTCAGGAGAAAGACAAATATTGGACGATTTCACCTACATCTGGAATACAGACAAACTCTGCAAATGAACTGATGGGATAAAATTGGAATAAAGCTTTGGACTTTATCAGACCTGACAGTACTGGAGGGGAGGGTGCTGGGATAGGACCATGTGATAGGAGGGAGTTATTTATTATTTACCCTTCCTTTTCTTGGTTTTTTGCTTCCTAGTGGTTTGAGATTTATTTAATAAATAAAACTGGACTGGAACACCTTAGTTAAGAGTAATCAACACAAATCATTACGAGTCCAGCACCAAGCCCTGTCACCAGGAGCCTCCTGTTGACTCCCTTTTCCATGGACCCCTTTCCCACAGCCTCTCCCCTCCCCTCTTTCCATGGCTCTTTGCCCTCTCAATTTTCAGTTCATTCCACCACAGCTCTTCCCTGGCCTGCACGGTGCAGACATGTATTTTCCTGAATCCAGAGGTCCCTGCCCAGGAAGGACTCAGCGCTGGCACCTCTAGTCACTGTCTCCTCGCAGGCCGGGAGTGCGGCACACATTGGGGTGTGAGTGCACAGATCACAGCTCCTGAGATGGGAGAGCAAATCAACTTGTGGAGGAGAAGTAACTAATGGCCTGTCATGTGTCCTCTGAAGAACCGATAGATTTACATTCCAAAGCGGATCTCTGGGCAAAGGTCATGCACTTCACTCTCTGCCCTCCTCCTGAAATGCCACAGATGGCACAGAATGGCTGCGACAGGACTTGGCTCTTGTCTGCCTCTTGGAACATGCTGAGACCTTGAGGACAGCTTCCAGACGTCTTCCTTCCGCCTACGCGCCATGGATGGCGGCAGACAGCTAAGGCTCCTCGCCTTGAAGAAAGCAGGCTGGGAGCAAGAGCCGTTTGAGGCGCCCCTGGAGGCTCAAGGCACTGTGTTCGCAGCTGCGGGTGGTATAGCCCATGTTAAGCCCAAGCGTTGGCGTTGGCGCTGCAGGCAGTGGCAGGGTGGGGTAGGGGGACACAAGCAAAATAAACAACTAACTAAGTAAATAAATATGCTTCCTCTTCCTCTCCCTGACTGCCTGACTGCTTGCCTTCATTCCTGCCAGCTCTCTTCCTCTAAAAAAAAAAAAAAAAAAAAAGAGAGAAAGAAAAGAAAAAATGTCACTTTAGTGAAGGCGGCGGACCTTCCCAATTGATCTATGATCACATCACAGTCAGGTGCATTCAGAAGACTCCCCCAAGCACCTTCTCAGAGGTCTCCCACCTGCACAGCCCCCCACCCCGGTGCTCCCTGAGACCCCTGCTCCTGGACATACTCTTTTCATTTCCCTCCTGACTTGGTTTCCCTACCTCCCGCCTCCCACACCTTGCCCTCCATGCAGGGGTGGTTGATCTAAAGCCCAAATCCAATCCTGTTTAAAATTCACAAATGAAAAAGAAGGAGGAAAAACTAAAAGAAACAACAGTTCACTAATGAGGCAATGTCCCAGGGCACAGGTCTTCTGACCCAGCTCTCCAAGGGTTCCAATGTGCGGACAAGGTGGGAACTCCTGATGGAAGGGCTACCAGCGGGGCACACTGACTGATGTCACTGCTCTGACCACAGCACAGCCTGAGCAGAAAACTCACTGACAACAGAGAGCAGCCAGGGCTGTTTGCACTTTCTAGAGGACAAGAAGGCTTTTTTAATACAACCCCAGTAAATAGTCACTTACTGGATGGAGTCAGTGAAGCCCCTGCTACTCAAAGTGGGACCCCTGTACAAGGAGTCTTTTAGAAATGGAAAATCTCAGGGTTCACCCCAGATTTGCTCAGTCAGAACTTACATTTTAAGAAGAGCTCCAGGTGATTGAAACGCAGCTCTGCCCTAAACTTGAAAGCTATGAAGGATAGAGGATAAAGCTATGATATGCCTCACCCCGGACCATACCCACAAGAACACGCGGGATGCCTCACTGAGCAAGATGGGGCATGTGAGGCACTGAGGAGCGCTGGGGCCTGTGGGTAGCTGAGGGCACCACTTGACCCCGGTCTGTTCTTGCCAGTCAGGATCCAGACCCAGAACTGCCCGAAATCCTGTTTTTCAACAGAATCCAGAATTTGGGGTTCTCTTTCAGTGAAAACTTCATATTGGCCACAGGTCCCCTCTTATTCTGCCCTTTGCAATGTTTTTGAGGCTCACACTTGCTGCAACAGGCTTCTTTGCTGCATTTCTTGTCTCTCCCCTACAGATGCAAAGATTGTTGTCTCTTGTGCTCACTATTGTATCCCAGGGATATAGAACTGTCCCTGCAGAGAGTAGGTGACAACACATAGGTGTGGAAAGGGGAGTGTGGAGTGCAGGGGTGGGGGGGCACCGGGAGCTGGTATGGCTGCTGCCAGCACCCTGGGCCTTGTGAGAAGGTTGCTGGGAAGTTGGGAGGCCAAGGCGCTCACCCTCAGGCTTCTTCTTTAGCTTCCTTCCCTTCCCTTTCAGCCCTTTGGGATCCTAGGTGCAGGAGAGGGGCCTCTGGGGAGACTCGAGGAGAGCCGGGTCTGTCAGAAGTGGTCAGGAGGCCATCTTATCTAAGCCTTGCTTTCACGAAGGACCTTGAGTGTAGACTTTTCTAGATTGTCTCTAAATGAGGGTACACCTACAGAGGTCTTTTTTCTAATCTGCACAATGCGAACATTCGCAAGCTCCCACAATTCATCATGCACTGCTCCATTTTGTCTTCACTGTTTGATATTCTAGAAGGCTCTCTCATTCCTGAAGGGAGTGCCCTGGGACAGAGCTCACAGGGGACCTAGGGGACACTCTTTGCTTGCAGGTCTCTCTCCCCCCTTGAAAGGGGCTTTCCAGGCAGGGGACCCTTAGGCCTTAATGCCCTGCCCCTGAGGCCTGGCTTGTGCTGGACTCTCCTTTTCTGGGGCAGCACATCCCCACGACACTGTCCCTGCAAAGGCTATCAGGACTGGATATAGAAGACGGGGCCCAGGGCAGTGCCTGCTGGGGCCTGAGCTCCTGCAAAGCAGCTGCCTGAGGGCTGGAGCATGTCTTCCCTGAGCACTGGCTGCCCCCAAGAGGGCAAAGAGGAGGCCAGAGGCTTCCTGTGCAGGGGAAACTGGCCGAGGGGAGGGAGCCTCCTTGAGGGGAGCAGAGGAAGTGGGGGGCTGTGTGCAGCCCCTAGGATGTGTGGAACCCAGGGGCTCCCGGGGAACTTAGGAGGGAAATCCATGCTGGCTGCACCTATGAGGGGAAGCCTATAGTGGGAGGTGGGTCTGGGGGGACCCTGCGTGAGGGTAATAGAGAACGGGCCGGTCAGCTAGTTGGCAAGTTTTTTATTTCTGTTGTTTGTTGTTCTTTTGCTTTTATTTTACCTTTGTTATCAAAACCTCGAACTTTCATCCTAGCAAAGAGAATACTATAACGACCGTTCGTATACCCATGTGAATAGACAAAAGAAAGGAGCAGACAAAACAAAACCAGCCCTTGGACACTTGCAGAAGAACTGAGGTGACCAGTAGGGAACAAGAGTTGGGGAGCAAATGGTGGCGGAGCCCACTGGACAATGGTGATTTGGTGGAGGGCATGGCATGTTGGCATGTATCTGAGGAATGCGGAACCTATACACAGGAGGTTATTTTAATGTATAGAATAACTACTACAAAAACAACAACAACAAAAAAAACTCAACCTTTCATATACCCATCACCCAACTTCAACACATATCAACCCAGGGCCAAAATTGCTTCATCTATTACTGCCAAGAATGTACCCCTCCTGTATTCATGTGTGGCAAACTGCATGCATCATACTAATTCATTTGTAAATATTTTAATATGTTTCTCCGAAGGACAAAGAAACTTTTGGTGCACACTGGTGGCTCAGGTACTAAGCCAGCGACTGGGGTGTAAACCATGTAAAATCCAAGGACAGGGGTTCACAATCCAGGGCCAGAGGAAACAGCCAAAATAAACAAACAAATAAACAAAACAGCTTTCTCTTCCCCTTCCTTCCTTCTTTCTCTCCTTCCTTCCTTAAACTGCTTCTTCCTCCTCTCCCCTCCTTTCTTTAAAAAAAAGAAGAGGTGTGCCCTGGTAAAGTGGTGGTTTGGTCAACTGTCTCCAGCCTAAGTACAGTCTATATACATCTCAAGGAACCTGGTTCACATCCTGGCCTGGGAAGAACAAACAAGATGAACAACTAAATAAAAATAAATAAAATGCTTCTTTCTCCTCTCTCTTTCTGCCTGCCTGCCTGTTCACCTTCATTCCTACCTGCACCTTTCCTTTAAAAACAAAAAAGAAACTTTTAGAAACAATCACAATATCATCACACCTTTTTTTAAAAAATGAACACTATTTCCTATTATCAACTATCTAATATTGTGAATTGAACTTTATTCCCCCCAAAGTAGATAGGTGAAAATCCTAACCCCCTCAGAAAGTGACCTTATTTGAAGATAGGCTGTTTTCAGAGGTAATCAAGTTAAGTGAGGTCATCGGGGTGGGTCCTAGGCCAAGCTGACTGGGTTCCTCATAAGAAAAGGGAAATTTGGATGCAGAGATAGACATACGCAGAGAAAATATTAACAGCAAGGATACAAGAAGAATGCCCTCTGAAAACTGGAGTTAAACTGCCATGAGCTAAGGAACGCCTGGGGCCCCTGGAAACTAAGAGGCGAGAAAGGATCCTTCCCTAGAACACACGGAGGGCACGTAACCCTGCCAACAGCACCTTGATTTGGACTTCAGGCTCCACAAATGTGAAAAAATAAAATTCTGTCATTCTGAGGCTCCCTGTTTGCAGTACTCGTAGAGAATAATCTTGTCAATTTTCCATCTCCAATTATCTCACAAATGTCACCTTTCTTTTTCACAGTTTGTCTGTTGGGATCAAGTTCTAATAAGAATTACCCATTGTGACCGGTGAATTTCTCTCTGAAAATTCTTTTCATCCCCTTTCTTCTGGCATTGGGTTTGTTGCAAAAATCATGTTTGCCTGCTGGGTTCTCTTCAGAGTGGATTTTGCTGTTTGCATCTCCTCCCTGCTGGCATCGCCTTACCTGGGTGCTCCGTGGAAATGCAGGGTCCCCCAGGCCTGCCCTGTGTCCGCTGATCTGGAGCAGTATCTTCTAAGTTGCCTGGGGACTCATGCACATGCTGAAGTTTGAGAAGCCCCGGACTCACACCTTTTCTTCTTGGCATTTCCCAAAATTAGTAGTTGGAGCTGGAGACTTGATCAGACGTGAATTTTATTTAGGGGTCTTGGGGGACAAGGCTTTGTCCCAGGTGGTAATGGCACTCTCAGCAGAAGTCATATCCTGCCTGGTTGTCTCTTCTTTATGATGTTAGCATATCATCAATGCCTCAATCCATTCACTGATGTGAGTTGCAGAAAGGTATTCTATTTCCATTATTCCTCTTCATTTATGAATAGATCTGTGTCTGACAAGAAAACATCCCTCAACCTGCCCAGTGGTATGGTTGATAAGGAATAGAAATGGATGGTCACATCTTTCCCACTTACGCACTACTTTTCAAAACAACGAGCAGATTCTTAATGGCGACAATGAGTTTGTCATTGTGTTTGTTTAGTCCCATATGAACTCATGAATGTGAAAGCTTAACTATGTGTTTCCATCCACTACATTATTCTTACTGATGCACAAGTGGTTGTCCCGTCTGTGGTAGGTGGGAATCACTCGAGTTATCAGCTGAGTCTTTTTGACATGACCGTAGTAGACTAGGGTATCTTTGCTACCTCGTTTGATCAGGTACTCAGAGCTCTCCTTGTGTCTCTCCTGAAATCGGTCATTGCCCTACGAACTCCTGCTTTCATTCCGCGGAGAAGGGTACTTGGAGACCAGAATCTGAGTGTAAGGGTGCTCCGTGTCGTAGGTTGGCCTTGTTTAGGGATCTTTCATCAAATAAAACTTTTCAAACTTTTTAACACAAAACCCATGAGTTCACACTTCCAGTCAAGTTCAATACCACGGGATGTGTAACCTTTTCAGATTCACCTGTGTTTCTCCTCTCTCATGAGACAAATCTAAGCTCCATGACACTAGGAATTTCAGAATTGGAATCGCCCATATTTGCTCATTTGCCAATGTCCCCCATGGCGTGATAAGACTTGTGAGTTGTTATCGCGTGTTGCAGAGTGTGTGAGAGGCTCCCGCTGGGGTGGCCCCTTGTGTGGGTGAGGAGGAAGCTCAGCAGACCAGCTGGGGCTCTGAGGGAAGGTAGCCTGCAGGCTGACGGAGTTGGGGTGAAGAGACATGAAGTCTCGAAGGTCACAAAGGAGACTATTATGGGATCCTGTCTCAGGATTGCTCAGAGAAAATAGGTTAGGTTCAGAGACAAGAAGGGTCTATGGGGTGAGACATCAAACCTGTGGAATGGGCTGTGGGTGGGGACTTTCATACTCAATTGGGACCCCAGCTACTTTCATTTGTGTGGACCTCCAGTGCATAAAAAAAAAGAAAGAAATGCCAAAACACGGCTACATATATTAATAGATATTTTCAGTGTTTAACAAGTAAAGCTGTTGGGAGTAGGGGGGTAGATCATTCTGTAATATATTACATCACATAAAATAATTAGAAGATCTATAAAAAATACCTATCTATTAACCTATCATTACAAGGAGTGAGTCAACAGTGGAACACAAATTTGGAATTGAATGAGGAAGGGAAAAAAGAAAAGAAGCATTTTAAGGGAGGAAGAAAGAAAAAAAAAGGGAGAGAAAGAAGAAGCATCTTCATTTATTTAATGGTTTTCACCTCAGCCTCAGGTGGCAAACCCAGGTTCTTGAAGTTTGTGTGGTCCACACACCAGCATCTCAGTCACCTGAGCCACAGGGGCATGTCCTAATTTATTTTTTTTAATAGATGCACCATATCCCCGCTGTTCCCACACATGCACAGCCTCCGCATTATCAGCAACCCCCACCAGAGTGGACTGTTTGTTTTAATTAATGGGCCTGCATGACACCGCATCACCAGAGTCCATAGTTGACATGAGGGGCATTCTTGGTGGCACAAATTCTATGTGTGTGGACAAACGTCTGCCACCATGTAGTCACCCTAACTGCACCATACAGAATGCTTTCATTGCTCTAAATACCCTCTGAGCTCTGCCTCTTCCCCTTCACCCCCTGGCAGCCACTGATATTTTTACTGTCTCCATAGCTTGACCTTTTCCAAAATGTCATTGTCGTAATCACACAGTATCTACCCTTTTCAGATTGGCTTCTCTCACTTACCAATATGCTCTTAAGACTCTTCCATGCTTTTTTCACGACTCGACAGCTCACTTCTTCTTTGTGCTGAGTAATAGCCACGGTCTGGAGGGACCGCAGTCTACCACTCACCTACTAAAGGACATCTCGGTTGCTTCCAAGTTTTGACAACTATGAATAAATCTTCAATAAACATCTGTGTGCAGGTTTTGTATGGACACAGCTTGTAACTCCTTAAGGTAACTACCACGGAACATGGTTGCTGGAGGGGTGGTAAGAACATGTGTGGCTTTGTAAGAAACCACCAAACAAGTAGTTGTTAAGTCAGTTACCTTCAAAGGAGCACAGGCCACGTGCCCCTGAGTTTGAGATTTGGATCTGGGGCAAAACAACCACTGTGAACAGCTAAATAAAAATAAGAAACTAAGTAAAGGTGAAGAAAAAAAAAGAAAAAGAAACCACCAGCCTGTCTTCCAAAGGGGCCACCATATTACATCCCCACCAGCAGTGAGAGCTCCTGTTACCCCAAGTCCTTGCCAGTATTTGGTGGTGTCAGTGTTCTGGACTTTGGCCACTCTGATACGTATAACTCATCTTAATTTGTGTTTTCCTGGTGATATATGATGTGGAGCATCCTTGCATGTACTTGCTTGCCATCTGTATGCCTTTTGTTTTTTTAAGAAATGTGCAGGCAGGAATGAAGGCAAGAAGAGGCAGGCAGGCAGGCAGGCAGGCAGGCAGGCAGGCAGGCAGAGAGAAGAGCAAGAAGCACTTTTATTTGCTGTACTTAGTTGTTCATCTTGCTTGTCCCCCGCACCACAGAATGTGAACCCAAGTCTTTGGGATGTATGTGGACTGCACCCAACTGGAAGCAATGGATCCAACCGCAACTCCACCAGGGCAGACCTATATATCTTTTTTGGTGAAATGTCTGTTCAAGTCTTTTGCCCATTACTTAATTGGTTATTTTTTTTCTTATCGTTGAGTTTTAAGAGTCCTTTGTATATTTAAGGGAACAGTCCTTCATCAGATGTGTCTTTTGCAAGTACTTTCCCCGTCTGTGGCCATCTTCTAGTTATCTTGGTGTTGAAAGTTGGAGCTTGAGACCAACCCTCATGCACGTGTACGGGCCTCTCACCCCATGGTCCCGGGGAAAAGGCAGGGAAGGATGGAGTGGGCAGAGCCCCAGAGGTTCCCCGCTAGGGCCGAGGGCATGGAGGTGGGGAAAGCATGGATCGGGATCATCCCTGGAGAAGCTAAGTTGAGGAAGGGGCGATTAGAGGGTGGAAGCAGTTCAGGCAGCCAGAGCAGGGAGGCCTGTGAGCAGTGGAGTCCGTGGGAGGTCACTCTCCCCAAGGTGGGGGGTTCACTGCGGAGAGGTCCCAGAGGGGGATCTCCATAGACTTTCCTTTGCAAGGCAGTTGGACCCTGAAGCCAGCAGGACAGAGTGCGAAGGCAGCACAGTCGCTCTGCTGTCTCTAGGAGTCCTTCCTGAGCCCCCAGGAAGCTCTGTGGCCCTGACAGAGGCTCCTCACATAAGTGTGGTACTTTCAGGGGCCGAGACTAAAAGGACCAGAAAGTAAATCTAAGTGTCAGGTTTTCCTAGTTCACCTGTGTGTCACACGTCCTGGAAAACTCGAGGCCTTTTCAAACCCGCAGTCCAGTCCAGCCCCATAGGGCCCGCGTGGGACAGTCCAGGCAGACCCTCCCACGAGTCCCTGACTCGACAAAGGGGGCCGCATGAAGGGCACATCTGTGAAGCAGCTTGGCGTCAGCTTCCCCTTTCAAGCCCCTCACTCCCGGAGGTAATCAAAGGGGTCCACACAGCACCAGGCTGGCCCAGCCCGGCTCTGCGGAGCTGAGCTGTTGTCCGGTTCACGAGAATCCATCAACCATCAAAGAGAACTTCTCTCTGCCTCCGAGGCCCAGGGAGAACTGAGGGCGTCACGGCGCCCCTGACCAGAAGCCCGCTCGTTCGAAGTCTTAGCCAGTGTTCTCAGCTCTCCATCTACCTAGAAACGAACCAGAGCCCACGTGCGAGCAGCCTTGGCTGGGGATGACCTTTCCGACTCATGACTGGAGACCCTCGCAGGATCTCAGAGTTGGTACCACTGGCTGGGTGGGAGGTGTGCGGAAAAGTTAGAGAAAGTGAAGAACAGAAAGGAAGTCAGATAATATTGAATGCATTCTGAGTCACCAGCCTGCAAACGTCATGGGTAGGAAAGACGCTGACACACGTCCTCGTGACAACTGGGCAGAGAGACTACTGTGCCCAAGGACAAGCAAACTGTGGGGGTCACACATGCCCCGAAGGGTGCCAGTGCCCCTGGCCCCAGGCGCCTTGCTGCTCCTGTCCCTGTGCCTGGCATCCCACCGCTAGACAACTGCCTTCTATGTGCGCACAGAACAACTGGAACCAGCCTCGATGCACTTCAGCAAGAGGCTGCCCCTTTGTGTCCTTGGATCTTAAATCATGTGAATGCATTATCTTTTCAAATATATTTAGATTTCGAAAGAAAGGAGTGAAAATATCTATGTATAGAGACATGGAGAGATACAAGATTCATGACGAAATGAAGACAAACGCCAACAGGAAGTCTAGGTGCATCGATCTGTTTTGAAAAATAAGATTCACATATAGACTTATACATACATAGACAGTGCTTGAGGGCGCGCCCTGGTGGCAGCAGCGCAGTCTGCTGCCCGCAACCAGTGCAGTCTGCGTGCATCCCAAAGACCCCGGTTTGTACTCCAGGGTTGGAGGGAACAACCAAGATGAACAACTAAATAAAAAAAAATAAGATGCTTCTTCCTCCTCACTCTTCCTGCCCGCCTGCCTACTCGCCTTCATTCCTGCCTGCACCTTTCCTTTAAAAAAAGAAAGAAAGAAAATGAGGATACATGGAAATGAGGAAATCGAGGATACACCAGAAATTAGAGGTCCCCTTTGGGGAAGTAGAAAAACAGACATCTTATATTTTCCTTTGTATCTCTTCTGCCTCGTTCGTTTTTTTAAAAACAAACACGTGGCACACCCTGGCGAAGCAACGCTTGGGTCAGTCGCCTCCAAAGGACACAAGCCACATACCTCTGGGTTCAAGTCCCGGGTCCTGGGGGAAACAACCAGTGTGAACAACTAAAATGGAAATGGAATAAAAATGCTTCTCCTGCCTCTTGCTGCCTGCTTGCCTGCCCATTCACCTTCATTCCTGCCTACACTTTTCCTTAAAAAAAAAGAAAAAAAAAAAAAAAGTGCTACTGTTTTGATAACAGCAATGGGATGGCGAGGTTACGGTGAAGGAAAAAGCCTGTGGATGTTACGTGGTTCTGAGACCTGCAGTCACTTGCAGGCCACGTGGAACAGGATGCTCGTGCCAGCCTCCAGAACTGCCATGAATGCAGAAGGAAACCACTGTGGGTGGCTCCATCTTCAGAAGCCTAACATTAAAGGACATGGGAGAAAGGGCAGCAGGAGTAGACCGCGTGTGGGAACTGTGGGGAATCATCACTCTGGGGATGGCTGAGCAAGCCTGCACAACTGACAAAATTGCACTTACAACCTGGGTGCAGATAAAGCTAGGGATCGCTGAACAAGATCATTGGTTGACATCAATGTCACTATCTGGCTGTGACTGTTCATCCCGCAGAGTGACAAGCTGTCTCCATTGGGGGAACCGGGTCAAGGGTGCAGACTTGCTTGCTTATACCAGGTGGATCCCCGTCATCACCATAAACATTTCCATTCCCATCTGCGCATGCACCTGCAGCCTCAAGAATGCAGCCTGGAGGACAAAGCAGAACTGGGACAAAGGAGACAGCCCCTGAAAAAGGGGAGGAGAGTGAAATTTCACAAGCCGCTGCTGTTCTCCCAGTGCCCTCCGAGGGCTCACAAGGAGATCACGGTGCCTCCCCTGGGCTGGGGCTGGGGCTGAGGAGGACGCGGGCAGAGGGACAGGAAAGATGCCAGGAGCTCTTTCTCCCAGGAGGTGCAGGTTACATCAGGACCTCCCATCTGGAGTCCCAGGAATGACTCTGAGCCTCTGCCTCCCTGACCTATGGCAGGGGGTCTGCACTCCAGCCTGGCACCGTGTTGGGGAGTGAGCCACACCCGGGGCTGAACATTCTGACAGTGTCTGGTATGTGGTGAAGCTCAGGAAATGCTGTTTCCTTCCCCTCAGCATGAAGAGAATGGAATTGATGGAGTGGGTTCTGTCGTCTCCTGAGGGTGTCCCTCCACCTTTTCCTGGAGCCCCTTCCCTTTCATGAGGAAGCACACCAGAAAGACAAAACCGTCCACCTGAAAAGTTCCGCATCACACCCTTCACAACAGATGCTTCAGTGGAGCAGAAACTCTTTACTAGAACAGTTTCTGGCCCACTCGTCACAGGGCAAGCATCCGGCTGGGAATCCAGGGCACTCAGCCTCTGCCAGGCTCCAGGCTCTGTGATCCCAGGCAAGGGACTTAGCTCCTCTGTGCCTCAGTTTTCCTTCTCAGTAACCCAGGGCCAAGAACCCCTGGGTATTTGTGAGGATTTTATTAAATGAGATAATAGAGAAGGAAGGGTCTTGCAAATTGCAACTGATTTGCTATCATCCTCATTATCATCATTATCGTCATCATCAATCTATTTGGTTAAAGACAGTATCTCATGTCCGCTGTCACCTGTGGACATGCATTGAAGTCCCAATGGACTGGAGATAAAGTGGTCACAGAAACACTTATACTGGCGGGCCGTGGTGGAGCAGCAGTTAGGTCAATCACCTCCAAAGGGCCCCAAGCCACATACCTCTGGGTTCAAGTCCTGGGTCTGGGAGGAAACAACCCGTATGAACAAGTAAACAAAAATAAAATGAAATGCTTCTTCTGCTCTCTAAAAAAAAGAAAGAAAAGGCAAAAAAGAAACATGTATTCAACCAGGCATGGCTTCAAGTACTGCACTTATACTAATTAATCCTCAAAACAGCACTTCTAGAAGTCACCAGCATGATCCTGGTGTTTAGGGAGGAAAATGAGCCCCAGGCACATGGTGCCATTGAAATGGCTTAGACTTCCCGCAGCGCCCGATCTGAAGGTGCTGAGTAAGAGCCGCCCCTTCGCGGGGCACGTGGGCTCGGTTTGCTATTGTCCTGCCACTTCCTACAGTCACCCTGACACTGAAGGCTGAGACACTGTGCTCATTTTTTTTTTAAAGGAAATGTGCAGGTAGGAATGAAGGTGATTAGGTAAATAGGAAGAGAGGAGGAGGAAGCACTTTATTTTTACTTAGTTGTTCATCTTGGTTGTTTCCCCAGCCTGGGACGCACACCTGAGTCATTGGAATATTTGTGGCCTGCACTTTGGCCAGAGGCAGTTGACCAAACCACTGCTCTACCAGGACACGCCTGTGCTCATTCCTTTTTTTTTTTAAAGAAAAGGCACAGGCAGGAATGCAGGTGAACAGGCAGGCAGGAAGAGAGAGGAAGAAGAAACATTCCATTCCATTTTCATTTCAGTCGTTCACGCTGGTTGTTTCCCCTGGGGCTTAGAACTCGAACCCAGGGGTATGAGCCTTCATTCCTTCCGAGGAGACTGACCTAACTGCTGCTCCACCGGAGCGCACCGCCTGTATTCATTCTTAAAGACTCTTATACTGTTGCTCTTCTCATGCCAAAGTCACGGTTTTCGGTATCCACGTCTTTATCGGAATGGGAAAATAGAAAGAAATAAAAAGACATTGAGTTTTGTTGTACGGAGGTGAAGAATATTCATGTGCATCGATGAGCAGACACCTGTCCTGTCCACCTATGTGCCTTGCCAGCTCAGCCAGAACTGTCCCACGAGATTGACAAGATGTGCCCTGCTCATCTCTAGGGGGCCCCTTGAGTCATAGTCTGTGTGAATGTCACCTCCGGGTCCAGAGTCTGTAGAGCCTGACACAGCAGTGGCCCCGGGACATCTGCAACTTCAGGTCTCAGGCCCTCATCCCTCTTCCCCAAGACACACATTCAAGGCTGTCCTTCTGTGTACTCTCGCCCTCTGTGGTGTGTGTCTGTCGCATGAGAAAGCCCCAAGGGGAGGCGGAGTCAGGGCGAGGTCGGCCTCTACCAGACCCTCACACTTCCTGACAGCACTCTAGATAAAGCCATGAAGATGACCATCAGTGACAAAGATGCCTGGAACATCAGCACTTCCCATAAGCCTCTCAGAAGTGATCTGAGATACATCTTCTGATCTGTGAACACCCCCTCTTCAGCCTCCCCACATGGGAATTCCCTTGGTTAAGGCTAGACCTCACAGTCCCTGCCAGAGACCATTAACAAATTTGTTAAATTTGTCCCCATTGCCTCATTCATCTATTTCTGGACATCTAGCCTTAAAAAGTCATAAAAAGAAAGAGAGAGCGAGGGAAGGAGAAAAAAGGGAGGAAGGGAGGTGGTGGCTACATTCATGAAAATGTCCTCGGGGTGAAAATACCTGAATGATGACTGTAGGTATGTCATCTTGTAAGGAAAAATTTTGTTTTGTTTCTGCCGTTTGGAAAACTTTCTGCCATGCTTCGTTGGTTCGATCATCAGACAAAATCGATGCAGCCTTCAAACCTGACCTGCCTTAAGGACCGCGGGCTAGCCTTGCTCCCTGAGCCTTGCAGACAGCGGTCAGGACCAGGCTTCAGAAGACCTCCTGGGCCCCTTGCCCAGTCCCCACTCCCAGCTGAGTGTCTGGGCCAGCTCCTTTCCTCGCTTTGGCTTTGTGCTGTTGCTGTTTATTTTTAAAATGGGTGCAATCATAGGCAGTGCCTACCTCACACAGCTGTTGCAAGGAACAAATCAGTTGTCGAAGTGCATAGAACAGTACCTAGCTCTGAAGAAGTCCTTCTGACCTCACCCCTGCGGCTCAGGCAGCTAAGGCAGCTAAGCTGTGTGCTGCGTAAAGCCTGTGGACCTGGGTGCAAGACCGGACGCCAGAGGAAAAAAAAATAATAATAATTTTTAAATTTTCTTCTTAAAAAAATCAGTTCTCATTTGCTATTTGTAGTGATAACAACAGATCGTGGCCCTGCTTCTGACTTGCCAGCTCATCCCCACCCACTTCATTCTTCTGCATGTCCTGCCCCATCTTCCACTCTCAAGTGCACCCCAAACTCAGCTCTTTGATGAAATGCCTGCAGCATTCACCTCCCACTCCAGGTGACCAGTAGAAGAAAAAGCGCAGGTGCCACCGGGCCAGCACCACCCAAATCGCCCTCCACCATCTGCTGCCTCCTACCAGACCCCTGGCCCCTCCCACACCCCAGGATCTGTGCCCTGCCTCTAGCCCTGTCTCCTCCTCAGCCTGTCCCCACTCCATGACAACCGTTCCCCCAGGGTTGACTCGAAACTCTGACCTGAAGCTAAATAGCAGAAGAAAACTGCAATTCACTCATTTTTACTGATTTCAAAGTAGACCACAGACATCACATCACCCCACCTTTAAAAACTACAAAGCTTTTTGTACAGTCAGATACATGATCATCACTAACAAATGTATGTTTCATTCATACCACTTACATATTTACTTATTGATGCATTGATTTTAAGAAAAGATGCCGGCAGGAGTGAAGGCACGCAGACAGGAAAGCAAGAAGAGAGAGAGGAGGAAGAAGCATTTCTTTACTTTATTTAGTTGTTCACATTGGTTGTTGTTCTTCCCGGCCCCAGACTGCAAACCTGGATCCTTGGGATGGATGCACATGAACTGCGCCTGTCAAAGGTGACTGACCTAACCACTATTCCACCAGGGTGCAGCCATTCATACCATTTAATAATTTGTTTGAAGGCCATGTTAGAAGCAACAATTTGAAATTCATAGCTTTTTTCTCCTTTAGTTTAAACAATGTCAGGCCAGTGATGGGGATGGCAGAGGTACAGAGAGGAGTCCTTGCTTGAGGAGTGTGCTGCTGACCCTGGAGCCATGTCTGCAGGTGGAATGGGACACTGGCATCCCAGACAATCCACCAGCATCCCTGAGAGAGCGTCTCTGGTTTCCCACATTGTAAGCATGACCTCCAGTAGAGAGAGATGGCAGAGGTTGTTAGCAGGATGATGATGCTGATGATTATATTATCACTGCTGTTGCCACTGCTACAGCTCTTATAACTACCAGCTGCTGAGGACTTTCAGCCAGGCACTTTGCAGATGTATCCCCAAAACACTCCAGGATAATTACCGAGACTGGATCTCTGATATCTGTCGAACTGAAGAATGAGCAGCACAGCCCCATTTTACAGCTGAGACAACTGAGACCCACAAAGTACTTGCTAGTAGGTCATGGAGGCCAGAGTGAACCCAAAACTTGGGTGCTCTCCACGTCCTCTGCTGTGTCTCTCCCCAATTCCCCCTTACCCATCCCTAGGCTGCCTTTCCTGAGCCCCCTCCTATTGGGCCTGAGCCCCTCGCAGACATGGGGGGCACTGCCTTCGGAGCGTGGGTGCTCCTGGGAGTGGTGGCAAGGTGGGTGTAACTCGTCACCCCCACAGGCTGTGGACAGGGGCCTCCTGCATCCGTTACTTGCCCCCAGCCCAGGCTCTGCCCACCACACAGCAGTGATAGATAGTTTGTGAAATACCCCGAGCTTGCGGTTGACCAGAATTCTGAAATAATTCCATTGAGACCGGAATTCATGCAATGTTCTGTATCCTGATGTGGTAAAGAAGGCAGCCCGCGGGGGGGGCCAGGGGATGTGAAGGCCGAGGATGGTGAGGCAGCCTCCAGGCCCTGCAGCAGGGGCTCCTGCTGCCCCCCCTCGCCCACGGGCTCCGGAAGGCCCATCTGACAGGAGTGGAACCCTGATAAGCACCACCTGACCAGGAGGCCCAGGCAGAGAGATTAATGCACAAATTGTCAACAACCTCCCCAAGCTGCACCCCCCAGGGGAGCAGGGCCAGATGGGGGGGCATGCTGAGAAAGGAAGGACAGAAGAGGCCTCATGCAGAGATAGGCCAGAGGACAGCTTGGCCTGCCCCATCCCCTCGGCCTCAGCCTTGCTCCCCCACCGGCAGCACCCCAGCCCTGGGCACCCAGAGCGGGAAAAGGTCAAGGTGTGAGGCCAAGCCAGCATCATGGTGGCTGAGCGTAGCACTCGGCTGCCCTCAGCTCCCGCAGGCCGCTGCTGTGCAGGCGAGGGTGGGAGGCTGCGCGGCCATTCAACCTGGAAGGCTCCCATGGTGAGTGGCCCCGGCGCCTCCATCCCAGGACCAGGGCCTCAAGCAGCCCAGGCTCCACATCTCAGCCCACCTTGGCCGATGCCTGGAAGGAGAGGTGGGCTTCTCCGAAGTCGGCAACACTCTCAGGGCTGCAGAGCGTCTCCATGGGGCCTGTGCTTGGCGGGAGGAAGGCAGGACCGGTGTGGCTCCAAGGTCACCACAGATGGGACCTCCTTCACTCCGGTCGGCAGGTTCAGGCTGATTAAATTTTTTTTCTTTGCCAGGAAACCAGAAACCCGAGGGCAACTACAGGTTTGCTATAACGCTAAAGGTATTCACTGAACACAGCGCTGTCCTCCGAGATTATGAGCTTCCCACTTTTGGTGGGAAAAAAAGAGAGAAAAAACATTTCTCTAAAAAAATGCTGATACTAGCAAATCTATATGAGTAATTAGGCTTCCATCTTTAAATCCTTTTTTCTCTTCTTTGAAAAAAAGGAAAGGAAAAGTGCAGCCAGGAATGAAGGAAAGCAGGCAGCCAGGCAGAGAGACGAAGAAGAAGCATTTCACTTTATTTTTATTTGGTTGTTCACATTGGCTTTTCCCTGCCCTCCCACCCCCTGAACCCTGGACACAAAACTGGGTCCTTGGGACCTATATGGACTGTGTTCCTTCGGAGGTGACTGACCTAACCGCTACCCTACCAGGTCTCCATCTTTAAATATTGAAGTTCGCTTTTTACAGTTGTATTATCTACTTTGGCTTTGAAAACTGTGAGCCCATGTCCTCTTGCAGCCCCTGTTGGAGCAGAGTGAAGGCCATGCTTACAGGTACCTGCATGACACTTATTTACTATCTCGTCCCTGGTCTGTGTGCTCCCAGACAGGAGGCCTCATCCCAAGCCTCCTACTGTCACCCTAGAACAACTCCTCTCCACAGGGAGGGTGAACCGAGGCCCACCTGTCCAGAGCCCCTGGGGTTGCCAGGCACAAGCCCAGGCTCAGGTGCTGCCCAGGGTTGCAGAGGAGGTCTTGCCCACACAGCAGCCAGAATTCAGGGTGTAAACCCCAGGGCTGTCTCACACGGCCTGAGCTGGCAGAGTGTGCCTGAGGATCACACGTCCATGTCTGCTCCCTTCTAAGCTTGGCTTCCTTCTCAATCACTGATGATTTTCATGGAAGTCCATCTTCCACAGGAGGTTGCCAAATAGAGGATCACAGACCTGGGGGCCTCTGGACCAGGCAGGGGGCCCACCTGAGTGTGTGGCCAGCAGGAGGGCTGCTGCCTAGGAGTTTGTACAGAGGCAGAGCAGCGGCTGCTGCTCCAACCCACAGCCCCATCATCTGAATGTTTCCAGGAGATTAAAAATTTCAGATGCTAGAGAATATCTCCCAACTTTCAAATGTTGAAAATGCATTCAACTTTACATGAGGACAGAAGGAAAAGAAAAGTTGTCTGCAAGCCGGCTGCAACCGCCTCCTCCCCACGATGTGCGACCTGTCAGTGCTTTGAGGACACAGAACCAGCCCAGCCACATCTTCAAAGCGCCTTTTCTGGGCCCAGCCTAGAGCTGGCCCTGGGTCCCCCTGCTAAGTCAGACCCAACCCAAGGCCTCAGCGCTGGACAGAGACAGTCCACTCAAGAGTAATGAAATCATCTAAACACACTGGTCCAGGCAAGAGGGCTTTCTCGAGGAACTCATGGACATTGCTAACAAAGCTTTCCTCTGGGAGAGAAATTGGCAACTGGGTCTGGAAAGAAGATGGGGGCTTCCACTTATATTTCTATGCTTACCATGAGCATGGATGACTTTTAGAAGGGCTTCTTCTTTTTTTTTTTTTTTTTTTTTTTGGCACACCCTAGTGGCCTAGCAGTTTAAACCAGGCACAGTTCACACACACCCCACAGACCTGGAGCAGGGGAAACAACTAATGATGAACAATTAAATAAAATAAAGAGAGTGCTTCTTTCTCCTCTCTTCCTGCGTGACTACCTATTTGCCTGTTTGCCTTCATTCCTGCCTGTAACTTCCCTTTAAAAAAAAGTTTTTTAAGAGGAAGAAGCATTTTTATTTATTGGTGGTTTTTGTGTTTTTTGGGGGGTGGGGGTGGGGGCGGGGTAATTCCCTCCAAGTCAAGAACCCAAGAAAGCCCAGAAAGGCAGCACACATCTCCTCAAGGAGAGAGGCGGAGAGAGGCATGAAGTCTTCCCAGAGGCAGTACTGGAGGCTGGTGTTAGAGAATCCAGAGTATTTTCCAGGCAGACAAGGAGGGGAGCTTTCCTGCAGACCAAGGGAATCAGTGGCTGTCAGGATAAAGGGGGAGGGTTTCATGGAGTCTGGGGCAGGATGTACTTCACCGGGTGAAGGAGACAGAGAATTTGAATGGGAGAGGATTGAAAAGTGGTGAACACGGAGGGAGAAATGACCTCGATCCGGCTGGGACTCCGGGAAGCCCCTGACTTGTTCTATCCTAAGCCACAGTTTCCAGGCAGATTCTTACAGCAGGGAGTGTAAGGACATGGGTTCAAGTCCTAGTGCTCACACTTACTCGGTGTGTGACCTTGAACTTGATCTCATTGTGCTGATTCTTCATCTGTTAAGTGGGGACTGTTGAACTTGCCTTACACTGAGACCATGTATGAGAAGCACTGCAAGAACCGTAACAGGCTGCCCAGGGGTGAAGAGTCATGATTGGTTCTTAGAGCCCCAGCAGGGATCAGAGTGGCCCAGAAACCCAGAGAGGAATCAGCCCGGCCCGCCCCTGTCAGAAAGGCTGGGACAGCAAAGACTCCAGCAGGCCCTCGTGGTAGGTTGAGTCCAAATAGCCAACTAGGATTCCACTGTGTGTTCTCTGCCTCCCCCATGCCAAGTCATAGGCCACCTTTGATGGCACTGCTGCCATGGGCCACTTTTGGAGCGGGGACTGCAGTCTGAGAACACTCCTAGGTCCCCACAGGGCTTGTCCAGAGCTATCTCTCAGAGGTCCAGGAGGCCCTCAGGCCATGCCACAGCACACAGGCCTGTGTCAGTCACCTTGCGCGGGGTGTGTCAAGAGGACCCCATTTGGTCGTTGCAAAGACCTGAGTGAAGTGGTGTAACTCACTCCCATTTGGGAGCTGGTCACTAGGTTCGAATGCCACTGGGACCTTTACTCACCTTTAGCTGCCTTTCCCTAAGCTCCAGCTTCCTCAATAGGAGCCTGCACCTGCGTGATGGCAAGGAACCAACGGCAGAAGCCCTCACGTCCCATCACAGGACCTGGCTGTGAACAGGAGCTCCATCATAACAGGGCGCCCACCTAAGTGTTCTACCTTCTCAAGAGGCCTACACGATAGTTCCTGGGGTCACCCTGTTACACGTGAGAAAACAGGCTGGGAGGGTTTTATCCGGCCAGTGAGTGTGGGAGCTGTGATTTGAACCTGCTGACTGCCAACCACCACAACCTGTATGCAGGGGCCATGCTTCCTCATTCTCCCATTGTGGAATGTGGCCACCCTACACAGAGCTCCTTCATGCCAGAGCGCCTGCCATCTGTGAGCAGAAGTGACCCACCAAGCCCCTAATGTCCTGTGTGGGTCTTCTCTCCAGGCAATGCCAGGTACCCACCGGGAGAGGAGTGGATTTCCTGGGCGGGGGCGCCCTCTGGTGGTGATGGGCTGCGTGTCCGTCAGCCTCCGAAGGGTTTTGGAGCAAGGTGCGGTAGATCCTGATCTTTTCCAGAACCTTGCTCACCATTGCCGGGAAGTGGGATTCCTACTACGCAAAAGGGAAACCAAGGTCCTGAAAATTGAATGGCAACTTTGCCAGGGCCCCGGAAAAACTGGAGGAGAAAGCCACATTTGCTAGGGAGAAGCGGCATGTGGGATGAGGGTCTCCCCCATTTACTGAGCACCTACTATGTGTTCTATGTACATGGCCTCCCATGACCCTTATTAAACTAAAAATTACTTACAATAGTTGTTAAATATGATGAGGAGGGCTTTACTGAAGAGGGTTTACTACAAATGAGTCCTGTAGTAGGGGAGAGGGAGGGTACTCAACTCTGACTACAAGGAAAAGAATTTATAGGTGAGTCCTGGTGGAGTAGTGGTTAGGTCAGCCACCTCAGAAAGAGAATAATCCACAAACAACCCAAGGATTTGGGTTTGCATCCCCAGTCTGGGGGAACAACTAATGTGAACGACTAAATAAAATAAGATGTTTCCTCCTCCTCACTCTTCCTGCCTGCCTACTCACCTTCGTTCCAGCCTGCACCTTTCCTTTAAAAAAAAGAGAGAGAGAGAATTTATAGCTAAGGAACAGGTGGAAGTCAGTGGATGGAAGGTCACGAAGGGAAAGATCAGGGACAAGGGGGCTTCTGGCTAAACCAACCTCACAGGATTCTTGCTGAAGAGAGGCCAAAGTGGTCGAATACCAACATGGGGGTGCTGGAGGATGAGGGACCCCTCAGACAGCAAGGGTAGGAGATTCTGGTGAACCAGATGTAGAAGCATTCTTGGTAACATTGGAAATGCAAAGGGGAACACAGAAGACCAAAAGTCAGGGTCTAGTTGAGAAAAGAACTCAAAAGAGCGTAACGGAGTCTGGTCAAGAGAAGTCTTTGTCACCCTGTGGCGACCCTGGGATTATCCCGTTCTGTGCATGAGACCCCAGGTTTGGAGGCCTGGCTGACTCCAAAATCACCCCTCGGGCCAGCCTCCCAGAGTCACCTCTTAACGGCGGCTGTTTCCATTGGATGGGCAGAGTAAAGCACAGGGAAAGGGGACTCAGTTTCCCCACTGAAGTGGAAGCTCAACTAGATAAGTGTTTCGACAGTCAAGCTCGCCTTCGAACCCTGTGCCATACGTGGCCCTCCCCCAGTCTTCACGTTCAGGTAAGTCATGATAGCAATAGACCCCTCCCTAGTGCTTATCAGGGCTCAGTGTCCAGCCTGCCAACTCATTTGAGTCTCACACCAACAATGACTCTCTGAATCAGGAATTAATATTATTTTCATTTTATGGATGGGGAAACTGAGGCACAGGGCAGTTGAGTACCTTGATTACGGTCATACAACTAGGAAGTGGCAAAGTCACAATCCAACCCATGCAGACTGCACAAAGGTTGAGCTTAGCTGCCCCTCCTCCGTCCTCCTCAGGTCAGTCTCAGAGTCTATCTTTGCTTTAAATGAAAGCTTGGGTCTCTACCTAGGTGGAAAACCAGTTTCACTTGCCTAAATAAAAGGTAACTATAAAAAACAAAGAGAATGGTGCACCCTGGTGGCTCTGGTGTTAACCCCATGCTGGGGGCACAGTCCACCAACAGCCCAAGGACCCAGGTTGGCTGTCCAGGTCCAGGGCAAACAACTAAGTAAATAAAGTGCTTCTTCCTCATCTCTCTTCCTTCCTGCCTGCTGCCTGCCTGGGTTCCTCTTTAAAACAAACAAATAGAATGTGAATCAAAAAAAGGGATTCCTGGCATGCCCTGGTGGAGTAGGAGTTGGGCGCAAACCACACATATCCCATGGTTCCAGGTTGGTGGAGACTGGGAACTGGGTTTCATAATAGGAGAAACAGGCTCTGGTCTATTTAGCTCAGATTTTTTTTGCTCACTCCTGTGCTTCTTATGGTGGGAAAACCAGAAAGGACTTCTTTCATGAGGAGGCCAACCATTCTCCTTCCCTCCCTGTTCAATGCTGGCTGGGTATGTGAGAAGACTTATGATCCACTTAGCTGGCTGGGTTCATGGTTGGAATTTGTGCACAGGTTTAGTCACGTGCCCATAGGCACACATGACTTTGAGTCTCAAGGTCAGAGACAGGAGATCATAGATCCAAGTCTTTTTTTTTTTAGGTACGGCAGGGATGAAGGCAGCAGAGGCTGGCAATCAGGAAGAGGGAGGAGGAAAACAATTTTATCTATTTTATTTAGTTGTTCATCTTGGTTTCTCCTGCCAGTCCTGGGACATGAATCTGGGACCTTAGGATATATGTGAACTGTGCCCAACCCCTCCTCCACCAGGGCAAACTAGTAGATCCAATCTTACTACCCAACACAACTAAGAAATTAACATGGTACATGAATTTGCACTAAACCACATACTTTGGATATCACCAATTTCTCCATTAATGTCCTTTTTCTATTTCAGGACCACACTGCATTGAGCCCAGCTTATTTTAATTGAAATATGGAAATATGGTGGCCTGTCAGAAAATCGTTCCTAAGAAAATTAATGATTAGGAACTGGAAAATCATTTATTGATTTAAAATTTACAAAAGATTTGTCTTCTCAAAAAACAACAACAATATAAAAATAAAAAGAGAGATGTAATGTAATCTTAGGGCAAGCCATTTCTTTGGGAAAATAAAACAATGACATTTGGTTACACAAATGTTAAACAAATACCCATACTTTGTGTCTGATGAATAACTATATAGGACAACCTTAAGGCACCTTAAATGTGATATTAACTATAGGCTTTCAACTTATAAACTGAGTTTTCTATTATGCCATTTAATTGAGTTAAAGCTTTGCACATAATGGTTTTGTTGCTGCTGAGCATGGTGCTTCAGTGATGTGGCCAGAGACACCCCTGTGGCCAGACCTCCTGGCACCTCTTGGGGTGGTGTGTTCTCTTGTTTGAACAATAGTGATCCTGTATATCTAAACTTACATTGTTTTGTAAATCAAATTCACCTCAATTAAAAACAAACAAATAGCAGTCATCCCTGGTGACTCAAGCACCTGAGATGACTAGGGCGTGGGTCATCTAAGGCCTGAGGACCCGGTGGAGACCTGGGTTTGAGACCTGGGATGGGGAGGTGGGATGGCGGAGGGACCAAAATAAACAACTAAATAAAAATGCTTCTTCCTCTCTAAAAAAATAAATTAAAAAGAACAAAATAAACAAAGAACTAGAGTGTGGTAAAACCAAGTAGACACACTTGCATGGAGACACGTATTTGACCAGGATGCATACTCATCTGAGGACCCTACAGAGCAGGGCTGTCAGAGGGGATACAGGTTAGGGTTAGGAGTGGGGGCAGGGATGACTGAAGACACGTCAAGGACAGAGGCAGGTGTCCCAATCTGAAGAAAAACATGAAAGCAGAAAAAATAATAATGCTGCCCAGTACAGGGTCTAGCCTATCGCACAGGGATTTAACAACTCCTGGCCTCCACGCTTAGCCGTGGACCCTGGGTCAGGCCATCTGTCTGGGGACCTGTGGAGATGAGCGTCCCTGCAGGCAGGACTACTGTCTGAGCTGGGTCCACAGGGGGCAACTCGATCCTGAGTGGCAGGACAGCTGCATTGGGACAGGCCCTGGAGACCAGCCCTGTGGGGACCTGCAATTCACAAGCCCTAAAAGGACATTAATGTCTATGCCCCCACTGCCCCTCATAGGAATAAGCCACAACTGCTAGCTGTGAAGTACTTAAGTACTTATACTCTTTGTGCCCGGATGTTTTCATTCATATTTTTTATCCTCAAACAGGAATTATTTGCCCCATGTGAGAAACAGGTGGAAAAACTTAAGTGGCTTGCAGAGCCAAGATTCAATTCCAGGTGGACCTGGTGCTGCCCTCTTCCTACCTCCCCCAACACACACACACACTGGACCGACCCTCCCTCTAGGCCAGTCCGGGGGCCCGGCCTGTGGAGGGAAGGAGAGAGCGTGGGCAGGCAATGACAGCCGAAAGGGTAAGAGTTTCGAGACTCTGGCCCACAATGGCAGGCATCCCCACGCCACCCTCATACAAGCTCCCTTGATACAAAGTGGAGAAAGCGACTGCTGAAGGGTGAAGAGTCAGAGGTGTGAGGCCACTACAGGATGGCCTGGTCATGTGTCTCTGTAGGTTTCTAAGGTCCATAAGAGCAGGGACTTTGCTCACCCCCCGCTGTGTCCCCAAGGCCAAGGCGGCACCCAGCACATGTGGGGTGCCCAGTGACGGCTGAACTGTGGGTGAGCCAGCAGTGGGTGTGCACATCTGAGAGCTCATCCACGCCTGCTCGTCTGAGCCACAGCGAGAAGTAGGCGTGTGGAGGGGCAGGCGTGCCTCCTTGGTGCCCCCAACCCCAGAGACACAAGAGAGGAAGCCCCACCCTCCCCCAGAAGCCCTGCAGGCCAGGAAGGACCCACATCACAGCAGGCCCGCTGACAAGGCACCAGGAAACCAAAGTTGAGTCCTGCCCCCCAAAAGACCAGGCTCATCTCTCCTCTGGAGGGGAGCCCGCCCAGCCAGCCTGGGGAGGGAGACAAACTCTGCCTCCTCCCTCTCGACTGAAGCTGTTCCTGAGACTCTCCCTGAGTTGCTGGTTCCAGCAGTCCCTTGTGTCCATGCCGAAAGGACCTTCATACATCTGTCACTATGCAGGAAGACCTGAGGCCCAGAGAGGGAAGGGGCAAGATCACCCAGGGGCAGGCTGCAGAGCTGGGAAACAGTAGCCCATCTGAGAGCCATGAAGGCACTTTGTAGAGAGCTCTGTTCTGCAAACAGAAGGGTTGTACTGAGCATTCTATCTGGTGAGGGAAGAGACTCCGTTTCTTAAGCCAGCACCATAGGAGTGCCTTCCTTGTGTCACATCACTGAGTCTCCCAGACCTCACACCGGATGGTGCCCATTCTCCAGGTGAGTAATGTGTGGCTCAGAGAACAGAAACGACCAGCCCTGAGTGTGTCGCATATCCCATAGGAGCCTGCTGGGGGTATGATCACACCCTGATGCGAAAGCAGGAGCCTGGGGCTAAAGGAGAGAGTGGGTGCCAGGTCCCAAGGAAAGGGAGCTGGCCAACCTCGGGGAAAGGGGTGCTGTGAAACCTGACTTGGAGGTTCTGCAGCCAGGTTGGGATGTGGTGGGGCAGGGAAGAGACCAGGAGGAAACAGGCAGCCTGGCTTGGGGCATTCGCTAGCCGACCCCAGCTACGCTGCCCTTCCCAGCTCCTGGTTTCTCCCCTCTCAGCTCGGCTGTCCCATCCACAGATGCCCCCTGATTCTGCAGAATAAATCTGTATATCACATCACCTATTTTATTTCCTTCAAGGCATTCATCAGTTCCTGCAATGATTTACTTTCCAGTTTCTTGTCTAGAAGTCACACAAGATTGTCCAATACATAGTGAAGGTATTTGCTAAGTGAAACACAGGCACTGACCTCCGTACCTGGCTAAGTTCCTAGTCGGCACCACTTCAGAGAGCTGTGCCTCACAGTATAAGTTGGGGGAAATGAAGAAAGTCACCCTGGAAGCCATGTTTGAACAGCTCGCTACTGGTTTCCACTGAGGTGCTGGTGGAAAGCAGGGGACAACAGCTCAGAGTTCTCTTCTTTCAGCCCTCAATCCCATCCAGTCCTGCCCTTTCCCACTTCCTCTCTTGACTGAACCCTCTTCTGGGTTTGCAACCTTTTTCTCCCTGGGACCGCCTTTCTTCCCACCAGCATTTAAAGGAACACCTGTCTTTCCCATACTAAAATGCTTCTATATTATCATAAATGGAAGTCAAATAGGGGGCTGAAATGTGGGCTCCTCCCTCCCATTGTGCCCACATTCAAATCCTTCAGACTCTGATTTATCCTCTTAAATATGTCCTAATGTCTGCTTTAACCATGACGACTACACTTCACTTCTGTGTCCCTGCATTTAGTTCTGGGCTTGTTCACAGTAAATATGAATGCAATGACGTGATGGAAGCTGATAATTTAAAGAACAGGGTGTGGGGCACATGGAGGGTTCAGCCATGATCAGAGAGGGGGAGGCTGCATTCCACTCCAGTTCAAGTCTAGGCCAGTATGGAGGCTTCGCTGTCTATCCTTGTCATCTTCCAGGTCTGTCCAGGCAAGTGACAGATGATCCTCAGATCCCAGGCCAGAGTCCAGCCCAGCCTCAAAATGGCGCCAGGTCTGGTCCAAGGCAGCAGGTCTGTGCAAGGTCCTGGGCCCTGGAGTTCTCCTGGGGGTGTTTCCTGTCTGGGCCTGCGGCCCTCAACCGCTGGCAGCGCGGTTTCCGGCGGGGCTGCGGCCGGGGCTTGCACTATCAGCTCGGTACCAGACACCCCGGTCAGGATACTTGTGGTGAAACTGTGAGGGCACATTTGGTCCTTTGGGGTTTTCAACCATGTCAGCCTCCAAGACAAATGGAGGAGGGAAAGTGACACCCAGCCCTTCTTCTTCAGCTGTGTTTCCCCCCATCTGAGCTAGAAGCCAGACTTTGGGCCTCTGCCCAGGTCTGGGGCATGACAACCTATGGCTGTAGGGGCAGCTCAAAGTTGAGGCCATGGAGAAGCCAGGGCCAGGCCTCTGGGGTCAGGCATCTTGACTGGACAGATATGGCTGGCCTAGGGGTCTGAAGAGCCACTACAAAGCCCCAGGGAAATGTTTCTCTCGGCCCACCGTGTGGGTCACAGAAGGGTAGACTAAATCTGAGACCACATGAGAGGCGTTAGGTGACTGAGATACCCCATCTGCATGAAGGGTCCAGACCTGTGTCAAGGCTTTACCGAGGGCCCCACTACCCAGGTCGGGATTTCCAGAAAGACACCGAGGCCCTGTTTGCTTCTGGAGAAATCGAGGACCAGCCTCAGACACAGTTCTGGTCCAGGAGGTTCCTGGACTTGCTCCCCTAGATGGCGCCACAGCAGAGGCATTCTGTCCCCGGGATTGTCACAGTCGCCCTGGCAGTACAGTAGGCACGTCCTGCGCATGTGCTCCCTTTCCTGCCCCGCGGGCCTGCGCCTGCGCACTCGGCCTCACTTTCCGGAGCTCCGGTGACGTAGGCACGGGTTTCTCGGACACAGAAGCCGCGTAAGTGCAAGCCCGTCCCTCGGCCTGCGAGGGACCCGCCAGTCCAGCAGAGGGCGCGCGTCAGCGAGAACGTTCAGTTGCTGCCGAGATTTCTAGCTTTTCCTGCTCCAAATAGTGAGGAAAGATTTAGCGGAGGGTGGAAGGGTAACGAGGCGGGGCGGGCGGAAGCCGGCCCGCTGGCCCGTGGTGGCGTCTGCGCGGGGCAACCAGGGCCCTTACTGACGCACAGCTGCAGCCCCGGCTCCGAGGAGCAGCGTCGGCCCCGCGGGGCTGCCGGGCCGGTGTCCTTCCACGAGCAGGTTTTGCGCGAGACCAGCTCCCCATCAAGGGGCGGGAAGGCCGCCGAACACGGCGGGGGCAGCCCCGGCCCCGCCTGGAGAACAGCCCGCCGAGCACGCAGCAGGCCGGGGGGCGCGCGCGGAGCGGTGGGCGGCGAGGGTGGAAACCATCGCGCACGGCACGCCTGACCAGCAGTCGCCAGGACCCTTCACGCCACGTCTCCCTCACTTGAGCCTCACAGCCATCCTGTGAAGCAACTGGTACAGCGCGGCTCGTTTATTTTTATGACGGAGGAAACGGACGCCCACGACGTGCCCACGTCGGGCAGTGGCGGGATTTAGGCCTGACCGGCAAGCCCTCTGGAGTCCCCTCCTTCCACTGTCCAGTGGACTGCATATCCTCCCTCTCGGCAACCACTGCACAGTCGTCTCCCGTCCCCTGCATTCAGTCTCCCATTCGCCACTGGATCCTCCCAGTGGCGTTTTACACACCTGAATCTCCCCGTAGCCACCGCCCCCCTCCCTTTCACGGACATCACCAGTTTTTGAAGAAAGTCCAACTCCCATCAATCGACCGACACAGCTCTGAAATCCCCAGACTATCAGTTACCAGCTCCTAAAGCCAACAGACATCTCCCCGTCTTGACCTCTCGGGGCACTCGCTGACTGCTCCACCGGGATGCACCTTTTCTTTGGCCCCCGTGACACCACTGGCCTGGTGCTTCTCCAGCTTCAGTGAGCACGTCTCCACTTGTGGCTCTAGAACTCTGGAATCCTAACATTCAGCTTTGCTCTCTTACTCAATACTCTAACAGCCCTCACCACACCTCCATCTCCCCATTTCCACACTCACCTTTATTCTAAAGGGCTCCCACATTCATCATTTCCAAGCCTTACCTCCTTTTGAGTTCCTGCCCAGACATTCCCGCTTGGACGTCTCCGGCACACCCACCTACCGTACTGTGTCTGAAACAGAACTCATCACCATTTTCCTCAGAACTGTTCTTGTACAGATTTTCCCACATTAAATAAACCCATACCAATATTTAAGCCACTCATTCACTTAGTAATCCGCACTAAGTGGCATACACTGAACTGAGTATCTTGCCAATAACCTAAGAATGAAAATATTAGACAAAGGCCTAAGCTAGTGCAATAAAAATTTCAACTGTGCAGCAGTGTGGAATAAAGATACAAGTAGACCAAAAGGGTATATGTTCTGTCTGGGAGGTCATGGCAGGCTTCCCTGAGACATTAACCTTAAAATGTTACCTGAGGGATAATGAATTACTAGGTGAAAACAAGGTACTCTAAGCAAATAGGGGAAAAAAACATGAACTCATTTAGCACTATGGAATCCCTCACCCAAATCTCAACCCCACCCATATCAGTATGTCACCATCCTTAACTAAACCATCATCTTCTGCTGGATTACAAGAGCCTCTAGATTCTCACATCCAGTATGGCCTTCAGTTCATTCTGAACCATAATACAAATCTAAGCATGTCTGTTACACTAAGCACATAATTTTCCCTTGATTTTAGGGTAAAGTCTAAAACCCTGACAGATCTACAAAGCCCTGCCTCTTCTAACCCTGCAGCCCTAAGTCATACCCTCTCTACCTTACTCTCTGGATTCCTTTCAGGTGCTTGAAGCACTTGAGCTGCCCTGGGGCCTTTGCACATACTCTGCTCTCTTCATGGAACACTTTCCACCCCTGCCATCTAAGTAATTCCTGTAGAACTCAATTTTATACCATCAGAGAAGCCCGTTTCTTTTCCTCACAGGATTGTCAGCTTATGATTAGGAAATTGTCTTTGATTTGACCCTCTGTCTCCCATTAAGAACCCTTATCTCCTCTTCACTCATTTCTTTAATGCCTAACAGAGCATGTGACACAGGCAATCAAAAATATAAGAACAGAGCACTCAGGCCAACACTGTTCTGCACTGTTACATAGGACATTTTTACCTTTGTGATCTTGGAAGTATGGAAAATATAATACCTGCCATTCAAATTTGCTCTTCAGAGCAAATTCATTATTTAATCAATAAAAAAGCATGTGTACTATTCCAAAGTTATGACTTTCAGAAGAATAAAAAATTTTCACAGCCCCTGCTTTATTTTCATTTGATTACACACTTTTAAAAACACACACTTATTGAAAATTTCCTTGTTGAAAACACAAAGATATTTTACATTTAATGGATTTAGATTTTTGTTTTTGAGTTTAAAAAAAATAAAAGGATGCTTTGGGGACAAAAACCTAAGTTTCCTGTGTTGTCTGAGGCAGGGCCTGGCATCTCTTCCTTGAAGGCCTTTTGCAAAATACAGATGGAAGTCCTCTGCTGGCCTTGACATTCACCCACTCCACAGATACCCATTATCTGAAAGTGCAGCACCCTGGGCCCACAGTGAGGATGACCGATAGGGGCTACAGAGCATCCAAGATGTGGTCGATCTTGGTCACCAGCTCCTGCCGCTTTCCTGAGATGAGCTTCTCATTCTCAATGTACGTGTCTTTCTTGAGTTTGCCAGCCACCAGCCGCTCTGCTTCCACCGCTGACTTCAGCACCAGCTCCTTGACCTGCGCGTCCAGCTTCTGCATTTCGCTCACCTGGCCGAGGCAAGAGCAGGGCAAGGCTTGAGAAGGCTCTTCCCACCTCCTCAGCAGGGCCTGCCACCTCCCAGGCCTACACACCCCAAGCTCCCAGGGCAGAGGAGCTGGCTGTGGGTAGACAGACCTGACTTGATGCCGGTTTCATCCCCTAGCAGCCCTGACCCTTCACCCTCCTGGGCCTCATCTATAACAGAGGACTGTGAGGATTCAGTGTGGAAATCTGTTAAATTACCTGGCATGGTGCCAGGCACATAACAGGATGGTAGACTCTCCCCTTTCAGTTTGCCAAATTAGGTCCAGGAATTCAGTTAGACAAGACCAAAGGCAGGGGGTGTGACAGGAGAACTGAACAACTGTCCTGGTGTCAGGTTGAAGACTTACAGTCACATTTGCTCACCATTCAACAAACAATTAGTGAGTCACAGTGTGAGGCATGAGTCTAGTCACTGAGAAAACAGCAAAAAGATAAAGTATCTTGCCCTCATGAAGCCAACATAATACTTAAGTACATAAAGTACATAAACTAACAGTTTTAAAACGTGCTAAGTGCTCTGAAAAAACCATCACGGGGGTAAGGACTGTGAGAGCTGGGAGTGGCACAGGCTAGGGACTCTGGGTCCTCATCCTCCAGGACTGGGTCCTCATCCTCACGTACAGGTAACAAGCATGCACATAACAAGTCCTGCAGGTTCTCAGTGCTTCACATGTTGAGCTCACTTCATCTTCACCAGCCCTGTGAGCTAAATACAGTAGCATCCTCTTTTTACAGAGGAGGAAACTGAGGCACAGAAGTCAGAATTCACCCATGTTTACAAAGTCTGAGTCACCCTAAATTCTTAACCTACAATTCTATGTGTACATCCACACCACAGCAGAGCAGCCTCAGCCAATCCATTCCCCAGAAGGGGAAGCAGCTGCTCTCAACGCCAGCCGTGGGGACAGAGTGCTGTAGAGGGTAGAAGAGCTCTTTCCAAGCCCAGCTCACAACCAAGACCCCAAAATTTGCTCCACAAGGGATGGCAGCATGCACGAAGTACAACTGTGTGTGGGCTCGCCCCACAAGTCAGCAGTGGGCAAGAGCTGCCTGAGGTCTAACCCAGGAAGAGCAGCCGTGTGGTGCGCCATGAGCGGGCACAATATGCCCAAAGTGGTGCATAGCGGATAACGAGTCAAGTGATTGAGTGATGGCAGACACTTACTTTGTCGCACAGGTCAGAGCCCTCTGTCTTCAGCCGGGACTGCAGCAGTGCAATCTCACTGGTCAGAGCCTTGTGTTCTGTCTCCAGGCTCTTCTTGCCACTGTTGAGGGTGGACATGTCCCGGGACTGCTTATACCTGTTAATGGTCTCATCAAAGTGACGGTAGAGACCTATTCTCTTGTTGACCAGGGTCAAGACCTGCTCGGTAATGCAGGCCACCTTCATCCTGGCCTCAGCGGCTGGATCCTGGGGGAAGAGACACCGTGTGTGGCTACATCCAGGTCTGAGCACACTCCAACTTTCGACTCCCAGTAAATACCCACCACCAGCTGTCCAATCAAAGAAAAGCCGTCTTCTCAGAAAGTCAGAAGCAAACCCTTGCTGAACTGGGCCAGTTCAGCAATGGATAGAACTAAGGCCAGCATTTTCCTCAAAGTCCACGGGGCAGATAGATGTACAAAAGGACACTAATGCCAGAACACATCACGAAAGGAGAGACAAGGTACTAGGGAAAGAGAAATCCTAGGCCAGGTCAGGAATGCTTCCAGAAGGTTTGTGACATCTCTTTTCTCAAAATCTTCAAGGGTTTCCCAAAAACCTAAAGGAAAGTTCAAGTTCCTTATCCTGCCATTCATATCCTTTTAGGTGAGGCCCTACCAATTTCCAGAATCATGTCTCACCGGGTATCTACTGCAAAGGATACTGCTTGGCTGCTCGAAGGCTGAATCTGGGCTGCAGGTGGTTGATTTGGCTTACATTTAATTTTTTTCTGAATAATTTAATCAAAGTTGGTTAAATAAACATAAAATGGAGGATCCTGTAGCTGTATTTAAAAAAAAAAAAAAAAAAAAAAAGATGAAGATCTGTATGAACTGCTGCTCTAGGTGCTTCAGGCATATTGATCCAGTTCGCAATGAAGCTCTCCTGGCCCCGCCAACTATTGCCACCAGCCGAATGCCCTGCCCCACCTCCTCTGACCATGTAACTCCTCGGGGTGCCTTCGTGGACGTCCAGGTCCCTACAGCAAAGGCACAATGTGCCTCCCGCCTCCAGTCCCCACGGTACAGTCTGCCTCTCACACTAGATTCCAGGACCGCAGTATCAAAAACAAGAACTCTGGCGGTGCCTTTCTACTAGCTGGACGGGGTGCTGCCTGATTCATGAACTGTTCAAAAAAGTCAACAAGATCTCTTATTAAAAGAAGGAAATAAATAAAATAAAGGCATCTTTACAGTAAGGACGAGCAGAGGCTGTAAGAAGGCAGTCTCCGGGCAGCAAGGCTCTGCCCAGGGCTGGCTGGGACGAGCAAGCTCAGCAGAATGACTAGAACACATTATTAAGAGTGCAAAGTGACTGACCAGCAAGAGAAAGAAGCAAGTCACGGGATACCTTGGTGATGGAAAAGTCCAGCCTGACGTAGACGATGACAGTGAAGAAGAGGACGTAGAAGGCCGCCACCACAAGCAGCGGCTCCTGCAGCATGAGCACCTTATTGAACGTGTAGTGGACCTGGAGCAGAATGAGGGAGACGAGCTTCAGGCCTGCAGGGGCTCAGAGACTGGGGGCAAGAGGGACCTGGCCCAGCCTACAGGCATCCAGGATGCCCGCTCAACCTCCCAGGAGGCTGTGCTCAAGCCACTCCAGCCCAAGGAGGCACCTCCTTGGCCCCCAGAACCCCTTTTCTGGGAAGCAGGCACAGAAGACCAAGCAATGCAGCCACGTACCACAATGTCCTGAATGTGCTGTTCGACCAGATTTTTCTTGTAGGCAACAATCACAGGGCGGCCGAAGGTGTCCAGGTAAGTATAATGCAGCTCATCTGTGGCGCGGCTGATTTCGTAGGGACTGTAGACCTGGATGTTCCTGGAGGAAGAAGGGCATGATGGAGAGCCTCAGACAAACTATACTGACCACCTAGCTTTATCTATGGGGCAGAAGTCCAAGGCTCAAGGGCCTTTCAGAATTACTAAGTTCACACTCTGTTCCACTTCTGGTACCAAGCAACAGTCAAGCTCCAGAGACAGCTGACCCATTGAAAGCCTAGAGCGTTCGACTACTCTTCTGCTGAGGCAGGCACCTCCCTGCACCCTGCACTCTCAAATCCTCGCCAGACCTCATTCAGCCCACACAGCTCCTCTGTGCATCCTGAGCCTCTCAGGACCCTGAAGAGGCCCCTCAGGACTCATTCCAAATGTCTGAGAACTTCTCACAGTGTACTGGACATTTCCTGTCTCTACCTGCCCAGATCCATCCTCCCTGCTCCTGGTGAACAGCACACTGTAGTTTTACATGAAGGAACTACACCCATGGAAAGTTCTCCATAGGAACGATCTTTCTGGTGATTAAAGTGGACATGTGACCCAAGCAAGGCCAAGTAGACATTCCAATTTAAAACAATTTAGAGCAAAGTGACACAAGACTAGGTATTTGTCACTCACACCACAGGCAGGTGACCACTGTGAGTGTTTACCAGTATATACCAACTGGACTCCGGGAGATGCTCTGGTTCTATCTTTCCAAAGCCTAGTTCTTTATCTTACATGATTATGAAAGCTCTCTTACCTTCCAAATTCATTCCTTTCTGCTTAAACTGTCTAGAGACATCTATTATTTGCAACCACAGAACCTAATACACCAGAGACTACTCCCTCCCACCTCCCTTCTGAACCCAGTCTGACAAGACCAAAGCAAGACAAAGCCATCATTTGGTTATTCTTCCTCTTCGTATTAACACAGCACCAGGGCTACTGGCTGTCTTGACTGCGCATCATTATTTTCTGTTGCAGACCATGCCACCAGATTCAGGCCATCACTTTGGCCTGCTTAGGTGACTGTGGATACTTGTAACACTCAAAGGCATTATATATATATACATATTTATATAAACACACACATTAGTAATAATGTCATTATTTCTTTTCTTTACAGTGCTATATTCATTTTAGAAGACTGAAATTTTATCTTAGTCTATGAGTATTTCACACAGCACCTGCCACCAAAAGAAAGTCACTATATTTTGGAAATTTTCATAAATAAACCTTGTGCCCTCATTTGAGTAAAACTTTCCTGTTTAAACTCCAATCAGGTCCCTTACAGGCTTTTTAGTCAAAGCTACATACTGAGCAGCTACCCTGGGCCCCAAAACACAGCTTCCCCTTGATGTACCAAGAGGACATCACCAAGGAAATAAGGTGGAAATGAACAGTCACACTCACTTGGCCCCTTCAGGCAAGATGATCTTCACAGTCAGAGAATCTATCACTTGTTCATCAAACACGTGGTCCACAAACCTCATCTTCAGTGCATACTGGTCACCTAAAGTATTCAAGCAAACACATACAATAAGAAAACCAGAAAATGGAGAAGAACTAGAGGGAAGCACAAGGTGTAAAGACTCTCATCTAAGAGAGGGCATAAAGAGCAGCTAAAGTTCATGGACTAGGACACTGGAAAACAGGTGGTGATGGCAGCAGTTTTTAGGTCTTCCCAAGTTCCACATAAAGACAGAGGAATTAGATAGAAAAACCAAAACCCATGTCCTCACTTGTAACAAAACTAGGTGATAAGCTAAATTTCCATAAATCTGAAAAAAGAGAGGGGTGCTAAATCGAACAGTCATAAGACCTACGCAGCATCAGTATCTGTGAAGTAAAGGGAAGCACTGAGCAACTGACAGATGAGAGAACAAGAGTCCAGCCAGACAACAGTGTTCACTGAAGAGCACAGCACTAGAGCACCCTAGTGGGGTAATAGTTGGATGCAGCCACACACTTCCCAAGGTCCCAGGTTCGCACCCCAGGGATTAGGGGAGCAACCAAGATGAACTACTAAATAAAGTGCTGCTTCTTCCTCTCTCTTCCTACTTGCCTGTTCTCCTTCATTTCTGCCTTCACCGTTCCTTTAAAAAAAGAAAGACAGACAGAAAGAAAGCATGGCAGGACAACTAGAAAAGATCAACTAAAAGTTGGCGGAGTCTTGCTCTCCACAAGCAAGTAAAATTAGGATCTCAGATCCATACGCCTAAAGCAGTCTAGTACCTATGAAAAATGAGAACATTTTCACAGAAAATAAAAACATGCCAGAAAGTCATGACCTGAAAACTATTCCTACTATTGTAGAACAACCTACAGGTATTATGAAAATGACACAAGTCATGAAAGAGCAATATAAGCCAGAATTATAGAAATTCAGAAAAGTAACAAAACTCAGGGAAAAATTCAGAAATAAAAGAAAATGGTTTAGAAATGAAGGCTAAGCTTGAAAGAATATAACTGTACAGATAATACCTCACAATAAATAGAAGGTAAAAGAAAAATAAATTTTAAATTAAAAAAAGATTCAAGAGAAAGTACCAAAGACTGAAGAGAGGAAAAGACTCAACATCAAAACAAAAGCAAAATCCCCACAAGCCATATACTATGTGAAGGAACTGTATGAATTTACAAATATTGTATATTGTCTGTGCGTATAATGCTTAACTAGCTTTTAGTTGAAAAGGCCTAGAAACTGACCAAACTAACAGCAATGAGCATTTCTAGTTTTCAGATTGTGGTCTTAAAATATTTTCCACGTGGCACACCCTGGTGGAGCGGCGGTTAGGTCAATCACCTCTAAAGGAGCAAGCCACATATCCCTGGGTCCCAGTCCTTGGACCAGGGGGAAACAACCAGTGTGAACAACTAAATAAAAATAAAACAATGCTTCCTCTTCCTTTCTCTTCCTGCCTGCACCTTACCTTAAAAAAAAAAAAAAAAATTCCATTAGAAGAAACTAGGGCTTTATGGAGAAATGGCTGATTCTAGATCAGAAAATACAAAAGTTGAGCAACGAATGTCTTTTCCTAAGACAGCAAAGAGGCTAACAAGAGACTAGTACGGTTATATAAGATCGAGGAACTTGAACTTGGTGTGCCCTGGGAGCTCCGGTGTTAAGTCCGCAATCGCATACAGCCTAAGGACCCAGGTTTATGGCCCAGGAGAATGGGCAGAGAAGTGGGGGTTGTGGGGGCCACAGGGATGACCGACACCACCACCACTAAAATGAACAAATAAAGAAAATGCTTCTTCTGGCATACATACCCTGGGGTCTAGCAGATAAGGTCACTGTATGTAATCCACATATAACCCAAGGACCCAGGTTCGAGACCCAGGGCTTGGGGAAACAACCAAGATGAACAACTGAATAAAACAAAGTGCTTCTTCCTCCTCTCTCGCTGCCTTCCTGTTCACCTTCATTCCTGCCTGCACCTTTCCTTTAAAAAAATAATAAAATAAAACACTCCTTCCTCTTTTCTCTTCCTTCCTGCTTGTTGCCTGCCTTCCTTCCTCATTAAAAGAAAAAGAAAAAAAAAAGATTTACGAACTTAACTTGATGAGGTGACCACTGGTTAAAGGTGGAAGAACGTGAGCATCTATTACATTTCCAAAGATAAAATCATGAAATATTTAAATCTATAAGTATGTTTTCTTTTATTTTTATTTTTTAACCTATTTGGCCATGTAGCAAGCAAATCAAAGGGACAAAGTATTTATCCTCTTTTCTGTATGAACTTAAACACTGGGAAACCAAACAGCAGCTGAGAGTGTCTCCTTATAAACTCCACCCTGATATACAGGGAAAGTGCTAGAATTATATCAGCAACTGGTGATCCCAAATACTAAAATCCAGGCACAAGCACCACACCAAAGGAGAGCACTTCGCCAGAGTAGCTATAGGGGTCAAACCTCCGGGTCCACCTCCAGGGGTTGTGATTAATTTGAAGCAACACAGACGACGGCGCTGCACTTTACAGAGGCATCAGAAATACGAACTGGACCGCAGGCTCTGCTACAAGCGGGCACAAGTTCTTCAACAGGCATATTTCAAGGAAAACTGATGAAGAAGGGAACTATGGACAGAAATTACCGTAACAAATCAAATTCTTAAAAAAGGTTAAAACCAGAGTCTCTAGAGATGTGCGCTTGAATGATAAACTGTTAAGAAATTCAAGAAAGTCAGGATGGTGACTGCTAGTGTTCTAAGGAAGAAATACATGTGGGTCCCTGGGAGTGGCTGGCACATCTCAACTTCTTGACCTGAGTGGTGGTTACAAAGTATTCCTCTTAAAATAATTTACTGATTATGCTTTTGTTTTATATAGTTTTCTATATTTTGTATTAAGATAGCTTTCAAAAAGACTAGCAGAGGTCAGAATATATATATATCCTATATTGTAAGTGCAGTTTGCAGTTATAATTTCCTATTCAGTATCTAGCTTCACCAGTACTTTGTAAGCTTCATGGGGACAGAGTGTCTGTCAGGTTCACTGCGTGTACTTCTGCCATTCAGTACAGAGTATGGTACATCAACCCTGATGTTACTAATGATCATGCAATAAATTAATAGACTACTCAATAAATGGACATCTCATTGAGAAAAAAATAGACTGGCAGAAAATATGACAAAATGTTTACAAGAATTAGCTTCTGAGTACCATGTAAAACTACCTATTTTTTAAATACTGCAAATTAAAAGCAATTCTGTCTTATGATAGAACTAGAAGTAAAAAGAGGAGCTTTGTTACATTGTTTGAGTTGATTACTATCTGCATGCATTGCTTTAATAGTAATTGTATCCACCCAGGCAAAGTTCCTAGCCTTCCTAAGAATAAGGACTGGCAATTGTAAAAAACAAAAAACATAGAAAGCAGGAATTAAAGGAAAAATAGTCTCTGTCTTTTCTATTCCCTTACTATTGGATACTGACCCAGATTATAGAGGTATTCATAGCTTGGGAGGTTGTAGCCAATGATGTAGTGAGTCTTCCACCCGCCAAAGAGAGGGAAGCGAGGCCGGATTTCCATCTCCACGGAGTCATCCAAAATAAGGAGGTGGCTGGTGGAGACATTGCCAATCTCGTCCCGGTAATAAACATCCTGCGCAGCGGCAGGGAGGATGGTCTGGAAAAGAGTAGACATTAACCTTTCAAGAACTCCACAGGTTTTCAGAGGAAATAATCCTACAGACATTAAGGACTTTCTTATACCAAGATCTTCATCATCACTGAGCTTAAAACAGTCCCCTAAATGTGAAACAACCTAAAGTCTGACTTTCCCCTAAAGGTTTCAAACTTTCTAGATACTGCATCTATTTTTCAATTAAGACTTAGTACAAGGGTAAAAATAATCTAAGTTATTTTGCAGAGACAAAAACTAAAGGCAGACAAAATTACATCAAATTATAAAGTGGTAGGGTTATATAGGGTTTCTCCATCTAATATCCTTTATTGTATCTTCCAAATCTGTAAACATAATTGTAAAAATGTAATACCTTTGTATTCACATAGTGGGTCTTCCATAATAAATACATGAAAATGTTTTTAAGATTTCAATTAGGGCATGCCTTGGTGGAGTAGCAGTTGGGTCAACTGCCTCTGGTCAAAGCTTAGCCACATACATCCCAAAGGATCTGGGTTCTCTTCCCAGGCCAGGGAGAATAACCAAAATGAACAACGAAATGAAAATAAATAAGGTGCTTCTTCCTCCTCTCTCTTCCTGCCTACTTGCCTTCATTCTTACCTTTCCACTTTTATTAAAAGAGGGAATATATTAAAAAAATATCAGCAGTACTTGAGTTTGGGAGAGAATACTTTGAATATGTTCTTCCTTTTTCTATCATTCAAATTTACTTTTAGGTGCACCCTGGTGGAGTAGCAGTTAGGTTCACCACCTGCAGTGGAGCGTAGTCCATACACATTCCAAAGAACCCTGGTTCAATTCCTGGGGCCAAGGGGACAATCAAGATGAACAGCTAAATAAAAATAAATTTTAAAATGTTTCTTCTTCCTTAAAAAAAATTTTAAGCCTACTAGGCATGCCCTGGTGGCAGTACTGCTTAGATCACTACCTCTGGACGAGGGTGCAGTCCACACACATCCCAAGGTCTAGGAGGTTCATGTCCCGGGTCCAGGGGAACAACCAAGATCAACAACTAAATAAATAAAATGCTTCTTTCTCCTTTCTCTGCTGCTTACTCATCTTCATTCCTGCCCACACCTTTCCTTTAAAATTAATATAAAATCTGCTGACATAAAAGAATCATTTTTTCTTTTAATTATTTTTTATTTTGATTTTTAACACACTCAACTACTTGAACATCAACCAATCCCAAACAACTGTTCACAGTTAAGCACTTTCAAAAAGCAAAAGGAGGGCATGCCCTACTGGTCTAGCAGTCTAGTACTTCCCGGGAACAGTCCCACGTACATCCCAAGACCCCGGGTTCAAGACCTGAGAGCAGAGGAGCAACCAATGTGAGGAGCAACTAGATAAAAATAAATGCAGTGCTTCTTCCTCCTTTGTCTTCCTGCCTGCCTACTCACCTTCACTCCTGCCTGTACCTTTTCCTTTAAAAAAAAAAAAAAAAAAAGCAAAAGGAAGGGAAGCAATGATAAAATCAGTTTCTCCCAATGACCAAGTTCAACACGCCATACCTTAAAGGAACGGATGGAAGATATCCCACTATCTGGCTGTCGCTGGTAATCATATCGTGAAAAGGGGCCTTTAAGCACAGCCCCAGTGTGTTTCAAGTCCACATTTTCTTCCACAGCAATATTACCCCAATGAGAGACCTCAATGACTCGGGTCATGCCAGTGATAGTCAAGAAAGGGCTATTGTTCTCATAATGTACTTTGAAAGCATCCTAGAGAGGAAAGAAACAAGGAGTTCAAGGTTCTGATGACAGAAGAATCAAGACTAGCTTAAAATAAACTAATTAGCAACTATCTAAACATCATCGATAGAATGGTTAACTCTTGATGCATCTCATGTAGACAACATTCAGCGATTTTTCCTAGGAATGTGTAATAACATGGAAATATTCATGACATTATCCAACGGAAAAACAGCATATACAAAATAGCATATTATTACTTCTTTTAAAAACAAACACTTCTACACGCCACTATTCATTTACAGCAATTATGTGAGTAAAGAAAAAAAAGAACTTGAAGTAAAATACAACAGAATCTCAACACAGATAGGAAATAGGTTACCAGAGATTATTTCTACTTTCTCCTTGTAAATTATACTTTGCAAATTTCTACAGTTTCTCAATAATTTTTACAATTTTAAAATAAATTTTAAATTATAAATAAAAGAAAACTCTGACTTGGAAATATATAAGATCTAATGAAGACATAAGTCTCTACCCAATGAGCTAGTAATTAAACTGAAAAAAGAAGGTGATACACAGTATTACTGGTTTCATCTAACCTGGAGAAGACTTATATGGAAGAGGTCACAGAACAGACACTTAGCCAACACATATGAAGCTAATATGTATGACAGTCAGTCACTCATATGCTCTAAATAAGTACATTATCTCAGTGAATCTTCAAAACAACATTAAGTACTACTTATTCCGGTACACCCTGGTGGCTCACTGGTTAAATCTACTGACAGAGTTCACATACATTATACGTGGGGTGGAAGAGGCAACCAAGATGAACAATTCAATAAAAATAAAGAAAACTCTTCCTTCTCCTCTTTCTTCCTGTCTGCCTGCCTCACCTTCACTCCTGCCTACATCTTTCTTTTTTTAAAAAAAAGTACTATGTACCCCATTTTATAAATACAAAACACAAAAACCAGTTTTCATTGATATGATCATATATCAAAGTGGCAATACTAGGTCTTCAACTCTGTGGAAGTTCTGGCTGACACTTTTTTTTTTTTTTTTTTTTGACAGCTTTGACCCGGAGTCTCAAACCCAGGTCTGCGGATTTCATAGTCTGTCGCAGCCTGGGCCACAAGAAAGCAGCTGGCTCACGCCTCTACGCATAAGCACTGAAGTTCAAGAGAATTACAGACGATACCTTTGGTAGACCACTTCTTTATTAATTTTACTGCATGGTTAGCATGAAAGTTTTTCTGGTCTTTAAGTAATTCAAGTGCCTTTCTATGAATACAAACCTAAAATCCTCCAGAAATGGAATCAAAAAGGAGAAGAACCATAAAAACACCCGTCTTTGTAAAAAGTCCATAAAAAGGATAAGGTATACTTTGTTAATTCTTACAGTTCTTGCTATTTTATTCACACATTCTATGACTAGATTCTTTAAAGTTCAACCCCATTTATCATATGTTAGCATTTAATGTCATTACAGACATACCTCCTTTTATTGTACGTCGCTTTACCGCACTTGGCATACATTGCTTTTTTCACACACTGAAATGCCAGCAAAGAAACGACAATTTGCTGAAGGTTCAAATGACAGTGTATTGTTATAAATGAATTTTGTGTTATTTAGAGAAGGAAAGAGGGAGGGCGGGGATAAAGAAGCTGATTTATTTGGGTACCCACCCGCCCCGAGAACTGGGGCTTTGCATGGTACATACCCCAGCCATCTCGGCTGCAGGATATCCAATCATGGGATCATAAATGGCCATTAAAAATAGCGGACAAGGTGCACCCTGGTGGTCTAGCAGTTTAACACACTGGTGCAGTCCACATACACCCCAAGGACCTGAGTTTATGACCCAGGACTTGGGGGAACAACCAAAATGAACAACTAAATGAAGTGCTTCTTTCTCTTTCTGCCTGCCTACTCGCCTTCATTACTGCCTATGCTTTTCCTTTAAAGAAAAAAAAAAAAAGCTGACAAAGTAATGTAAAATGCTTAAGCGAATCCTCTAAGTGGTAAAGTATTATTTTATACAATGGGATATAATATGACCTCTACATTAAAAAAATCCCCATGCGGCACACCCATGTGGCTCAGGCACTAAGTCAGCGGTGCCATGGACCCTGATTAGTGATGTGAGCAGAATGGGGCTAAACAAATAAATAAAATGTGCTTCTTCCTTCCTTTCAATACTTCTTCCTCCTCTCCCTTCTATTTTTTTTAAAAAAAAGCCCCCATGCATAGAAAGAAATGATTTAAGTACTAAAATATCAAGAGATGCGAACTGATGTCAATCTTTCTCTGCCTGGTGCGCAGTGGTGGGCAGTGTTTTGCTCACAGAGTATACTTGCCAAATAGTCTCTCATGAGCAATTTTACTAATTTAAAATGGAAGAAAGTCCAAAATCCAAAATACTCATATGTTAAAAGCCTATTATTCCCAACAAAAGAAACCCAGACAGACCCATACTTACACACATTGTCATCAAAAATACGAGATAAAAAATCTTAAAAGCAGCTAGAGAAAAATGAATCACACACAAAGGAGTCCTCATAAGGCTGTCAACTGAAACTCTGCAGGCCAGAAGGCAAAGGCATAATATATTCAAAGTGCTGAAAGAAAAGGATTTCAACCTCGATACTATACCCTGTGAGATCATCATTCAGAACTGAAGGCGTGATAAAAACCTCTTCTGATAACCAAGTAAAGGATTCATCACCACAAAAGCAACTCTACAAAAATACTAAAGGGTACTCTATAAAGTGTGAAGAAATTCCACTTAAAAAGTGAGAGCAAACATAAAAAGTGGGGAGAAGAGAATAAAAATAGGGATGATCTTAAAGATGACTGCATTTCCACCCAAGCCTCTCTACTAAGTCGCTTGAGAAGACATTCTCTGAAACAGACAGGGAGGAACTGGACTCCACAGGAGCCTACCTGACTGTAAGCAGGGACATCTCTGAAAGGTCCATAATCCAGGAGGTCCTCGGAGCGAGTGGGGGTCCCCAGCTTGGTGTAGCTCTCCACATTTCGAGAGGCAAGCTTCACGCGCATCGTCTGTGTCTTTGTTAGGTAGGGAGAGTAGAAGTAATGGTTCCCCTCAAACACCACAAACTGCTTCTCGGACTGGGTGATCTGGGTTGGATATGGCTGAAGCACATGAGTATAGACTGTTTCCACAACGACTGAAACCTTGGCCCCAGGATCGAGAGCAACTGGGAGCTTGACCGTGAAGAATCTCCCACTGGAGGAAGATGACACGAGGATTGAAAGATTAAGGAAACTGAAAACAGAGCTAGTAGCTCAAAGTCCAGCAAAATTTTGTACCTGGATAAAAGTAATTACCTCTACGAGATGACCTTCAATCTATTAATTTAAACATTTTAAGATAAATGCCTGGATGCTCATCCCAAAGTTGTTTATAACAGTAAAAGACTGTAAAATAAACTAACTACCTATAATAGGATAATGGTTAAAAAATCATTAGCATCACACAATGGAATGTTGGCAATCACTAAAAAATATACATGAATGTACATATGTGTATATATATCCTCACATATATATGATTTCCATGTATAATGCAAATAAATTAATTTACAAATGACTCAATGATTCCATTTTAAAATATGCAAAAAAATTTTTTTCAATTTGTTTTATAATAAGCCCTACCACTCATAAAAAAATAAAGCTACTAGAATTTTAATGAAAATGAGATGGCCTGGAAAGTGCTAAAATTAAGAATATCAATTCAAACATAACCTGAGTTTTCTAAAACCAGGAAAGTTTTTGGCAGACCCAAAAAAAATGAGTAGAAAATTAAAGGTGTTTTAATGTCTTTTCATGGAGTCTGTCCTTAAAGCTTAGAACAAGGATCACTTTTCTTCATATGACCTTAAAGAACTCTGATATTTAATCTTCATCAGTCACGGCATACATTGCATATCACTATTCTCAAGTATCTACTCAACATAAAATAGGCCATATATACCCACCCTGGCCTCCAGGACAGTCTTAACCTATTCTTAGCCTCAAGTCCCACATATGCCTCTCATTTCACTCTCTGACCTGAGCACTCAACTTGTATTTTCAAATAATCAGTAGACAGCAGCATGGAACCACCCCACAGAAAATTCAACATACCCCATGTCATTCCTGATCCTATCTCTACTAATACTGCTACCGTCAGTGCTAAGCCTGCAGCTGGGGACAGACACAGGTAGAGCCAGGGGAAACAAGCAAAACAAATAAATGGAAGTCTAGAAGTCAGTCCCGTCCCCCCACCCCTCCCTCCTTTCTTTCCTTCTCTCCTCTCTTTAAAAAAAGAATACTGCTACCAACTCTAAACAAGAAACCTCAGGCATTTTGAGATGCCTCGCTATGCCCCATGCCCCATATCAGTTAATCCTCAGAATCCTTAGAATGCCTCTCACATTCACCCCTTTCACTTTCCAGGGCTCCTCCTCAATCCAACTATCCTCTGTGCTCAGACTGCTGCAGTTCCTCCCAGTGACTCTGACGATCACCACCATCCCTCCAGCTCATCAACACAACGTAAATGTGTGTCATGCCCACCTTTATTTTCAGGTTAAGCTTGTTCCCAACATAAATGAATCTTACTCTGATGAGTCAGAAGACATTGCAGAATCTTCCAGTGCTCCTAGGTCATCTTTAAGAATATTAATTCTTAAGGAAAAGTGTACGCACCATCTGGACAGACTACACAGAGCTGACCGTATTATGTCAAAAGAGCAGACCAATTTTCTTTCTATAGCTCTTTTCCGACAGGACCTGATGGGAAAGCATTTTGTGATGGACTTGCTTTTGTTGGGGAAGCTAAAGCAATTATCCATTTATTCAAACAGATTTACCGCAAATCCAGTTTCTGCAACAAGGGGTAATATAGACCAAGTTGTATAATGTGTACACTCATTGCTATAAATTTAGTAGACTGTTAAAAGAAAAAGGTTTTAAATGTGTCAAGGTGGAGTAGCAGTTGGGTCAATCGCCTCTGAAGTAGTGCAGGCCATATACCCCTGGATTTGAGTCTCAGGTCCAGAAGGGAGCAACCAGTGTGAACAACTAAATAAAAATAAAATAAAATGCTTCTTCCTCTCTCTTCCTGCCTGCCTGCCTACTCATCTTCATTTCGGCCTTTAAAAGGAAATGAAAAAAGTTTTTAAGTTTTCCCAACTGACTACAGGACTACTACTCCAGTCACAAATGAAGGCCCAGTTAAGGAAACACGCCATGAGATGTCAACCACTGTATCTTTACAGATACCTCTGGCCTGGAATGCTCCTCCTCTTTGGTTGGCCCTCTTTGTAATTAAGTCAAATTTACTGCATACTTAAGTGTGCCAGGTTCTGTTCAAATACATTATATGTATCAATTTAGCAAACAGTAACCATGATTTAAGAGGTAGATATTTACTAAAGAAGAAACTAAAGAGCTGTTTCCCAAGGACACACACTGAGTAACAGGGATAGGATTTGAACCTGCAAAACCCCACTCAAAACAACTGTTGTCTCCTGCCTGTCTCAGCAGTGCGCTGCAGGCCACAACTCAAATAGGCCAGTAAGTACAGGCAGAGTCCTCAGGCAGCCTCAGAGGGAGAGGCGTCCTTAAATATTTACAAGGGGAAGGGATTTTAATAGCAACTTATTTAAGGCTAACTAATTCAGATCTGACATCCTAAAGGCTGGTGAAATGTCAATTTCATGGACTTGAAGCTGCAATAGAAAATACAGGCCCCTCTCTGTGGCTGAGGCAGTTAAGGTGCAGAGTATAAAAGACCTAGGCCTGGGTTCAAGACCTAAAGCCAGCGGGTCAAAACAAAAAATGTCTGTAAATGGACATGGTCCAGAAAAAATATATGTATCAGTTATCATTTTAGGGTAACGGGATAAATTATTTCTTTAAGATGGTTGTTAATCTTTATACAGAGTGACCAATAAATTTAAATGATTCCATTAATATTACATAAATTATGTCTATATGGGCATATGCATAAAGGAAAGAATACAAGGATTTTTAGCCTTTAGGCACCACTGACATTTTGGAGTAAATAATAATTTGCTAGGAAGGGGGACCTGTCCTGGGTATTACAGTCTATTTAGCAGCATCCCTGGCCTCTACCCACCACATGCCACTAGCTCCTCCACTAGTTGTTAAAAATTGAAAATGTTGGCACGACGTGGTGGCCACTGCTTCCAGCATTCACATACATTCCACAGACCAGGATTCAAGATCTGAGACTGGAGGGAACCAAGATGAACAACTAAATAAAATAAATAAAAGAGCTTCTTCCTCCTCTCCCTGCCTACCTGCCTTTGCTCATCTTCATTCCCACTGGTACCTTTCCTTTAAAAAAATAAACGATAATTTAAAATGCATCCAGGCATTGCCAAATGCCCCTCAGAGTCAGGGTGGTGGCAAAACTGATCCCAAAGCCACTAAAAGTCACTGAGCTAAAAATATCTCTTTTCATACCATTCATTCAAAAATATTTCAGTGCTTAATACATATCATGCAAAATATTGGTAATTGTTGGATGTTGGACCATATAGAGATTCTTTATACAATTCTTTCTGCCTTTCGTGTATTGAAAAGTATCCTTAGTGAAGAGTTTTAAAGAAACTAGTTAAGTGCCACCCTAAGCTGGGTGCTGAAGTAAAAGCAGAGAACAAACCCAACCAGAGCCTTCACCAAGCTCAGTTCACCTCCTGCAAAGCATCACTTTCAATGCCCTAAAGGTTTCAGCGGAGACCAGGTAACGTGGGGGAGACGGAGAAACAGGATGATAGCCAGTCACAAATGAGAGGCAAACAGCCTGGCGTTTCAGTACTGGTTTCCCATCTATAGGCTGGGAACCCCAACCTCGCGTTGATTAGAGACCTGACTAGGTGTACAAAGTATGTACTTCCTTGTAAAACAAACTGCCACCATCAGGAGAATCTAATTTCAGTATTAGAAAAGACATAAATGGGTCTGGAATACACGACGGCCTGTTGCTTGCTAGCACACACTGTATTAACTGAATCCTAGCTGATGAGTTCAACCCTGGCTCCATAACCTGCAACAAGATGAGGAAAGATATATAGATCCTCTGGTTATTCATTAGCTTACCTTTTCCCCTTAAGTTTGACTTCTCGTACTTCCAGATTGTTCTCTTCTTCATCCTCTCCCTTTACCTACAATAGGACAAAGGAGATTATTCTTTTTTATTATGTCCTTTCACCTCTAAATTTTGAGTTAACAATTGACTAACTTCCTCAGATTGTCCACATTAAAGTATTGAAACCACTAGAGCTTTTTAAAGACTGAATTCTGGTTTCGGTATCAATTTTTCTATCTGAAACACAAGAACATCCTTAAAGGCTTATTTTTACATCGAATAAACTGCTTAAGTTCTATAAATACAAGCACACCTCAGACATATCATAGGTTCAGTTCCAGACCACTGCAAGAAAGCAAATATCGCAAGAAAGCAAGTTCCATGATTTGTTTTTTTCGCTGTACTGCAAGTCTATTAAGTTCATAATAGCACGTCTAAAAACTGTACATCTTATTAAAAAAAATACTCTGTTGCTAAAAAAAATGCTAACCAACATTTAGGCTTAGTCTTACTCAAGGCAGAATTACCACAAACTTTAAATTCGTAAGAAATGCATGATCTGCAAAGTGCAATAAAGCCAAACATAGCAAAACAAGATATGCCTGTACAGAACCTTTTCCTGAATGATGAACTATATACATATACGTATAAATTATTCCTCCAAATATAAAGGCCTGCAAGTCTTTCTGGACACTTTCTTTCTCCTTTACATTCCATCTGTATTTTAAAGAAGATAGTGTTATTGTTATAGTAGAAAAGTGACAGAAGCCCTTAGAGAAGGAGTCAGCTGTCTGGCGCACTCCCTTACTCTGATCCTTCATTCCAACAGGATGTGTAGCCAGGAAAAGGATGGCATCTCCAACAGACTTGAGAGTCTGTCTGGGAAAGAGAAGGCGTCTCAAATCATGAGACTGTGAAGTATGCTATAAGGAAAAACTTTCTACACATATTGATGATCTCTTTGTGAACCCAATATCCACCAAAAGAAAAAAATATATTAAGACCTTTTAGGACTGAAGCACTGATTCTCAATAGGGTAAACAAGGCTAAAAGGAGGAAGCTATCTAACATTTCGAAAAGCCTAAAAGTAATCATATCATTTATCCCTCAATAAAGCTGTACAGACCAATACAAATAACAAGTTTCAAACTTATCACAATAGGAACATGCCAGTACACTCTTACTTGTTTATCAAGAACTCACTGTCGGTTACATATTGATCTGTCTTAATAAAAAATATTCATTATTACTTAATAAAAGATTAGAGAGAAATAATTCAAGTAAGGGTTCAACTGAGAGAAAAAGCAGTAAAACAAATCTTTGCTAATAAAGAGATGAGAAATCATTGGCTCCTCATCAATAATTACACTGTTCCTTCTGCCAGTTCCTAAAATCCTACACATAGTTGAAAATAATCCACTGGAAAAAAATTCTAGAAACCTCACCAAAGTCTCCAATCAACTGTTGGAAAATACACCACCTCTGTTAAGTGTATAAACCATCTGTTTCCCGTTGGAAGAGGGGTAAAAAAGAACACTCATATCCATTTAACTCATCTCTTAGACTACAAAATTAACAAGATTTTGAATTAATCTGGAGATGTGACTACAGGTCTTTTAGCCCCACCACAATCCTCCCTCACAACCATCTAGGTCAGAAGAGGAAATGTGGTAGAGTGAAGAACACACCAAGTTTGAAATAAACTAACCTAAGCCCTTGACTCTTCTTGTGAACTGCATTCGATGACAACCTCCCAGATTACAGACTCTTCAATGCAGGACACCTACACCTCAAAAGGTTGTTTGAAAGTTACCTGCAAATACTTAAAATACCTACACCACAATACCTGACACAAAGTAGATGTTCAATAAAAAATAAGCACAGTGATCCAGCCTGTAAGCATTCTCCAGCATGACGGCAGAATAAGTAGCTTCTGCTGTGGTTTTGTGACACTGTGGCAACCTCACTGAACCACAACTTGACCTCACCCTGGTGACCTAGTGGTCTAGTACACCCTGGGTGTAGTCCCACAAATATCTCAAGGTCCCAGGTTCAAGACCCAAGGCCATGGGGAACAACCCATGTGAATAAATAAAAATGAAAGCGCTTCCTTAAAAAAAAAAAAAAAATCACAGAGTTATAAAAGACTAGGAATGGGATTTAACATTCAAAACATTCAAAGTTGGTAACAAATGCAAAAGAAGTTTTAATCTACCTTCCCACAAACCTCTGAGTAAAACTGCAGATTTCACCATGGACAAGGAATAAAAGGGAACAGGAGTTATTTCAGGGGCATAATGGCTATAAAGCCAACTTTATAGCTCCAGATTAGGAGTCAGGTGTGCTTACGACACCATAATGACTATCCTCTCGACAAAATAATTGGGTAATCACTTAATGGATGCTGTTTAATGAAAATAGTAATAAAAAGCAAACCTCTCTATATGTGCATTCCCTCTATTCCCCAAGCCAACATTTTCTTTCCTTGAAAGTTGTAAGTATTCAGTGAAATGCCTGGATACATCAGCAAACTCATGAACCACATACTAAGTGTAACACGAGGCTCAGTAGGGGAAAAGGAAAGAATTGGACTAAACCTTTCAACGGTCTGAAAGAGCTAATATTACTTTAGAAGTGCTAAAACTATATTGATTTTGATTTATGGTTCATACCTTAAGGTTGGTATCATGTAATGTTTCCTCAATAAAATTTTGAAAATAAAAAAATGTTAAAGTACCTTTAAAAGCTAAATTTTAAAATACGTTCATTAGCTACCTTAAGAAGCGTTATATTAAGAAGAGTTTCAAATAAGGACACACACTGAGCCGGTTACATTTCTGATTGTACCGGATCATGTCTTTAAAGAAGTACCTACAAACGGACAAATACTGAATTAAGAGAACGAAATTCATTTTAACTCACGTATTCGTCCTTCATCTGGACCACTAAGTCCGGAGAACTGAAGGGCAAGTCTGGTGCACGCTGGCACCTTGCGAGGCCTCCTTCACTGAGACTACAGTTCTAGTTTTACCTGGGGGAGCGTGGTCGCCCCGCCCTAGGTGCCCCGCTCGGGGTCGGGGTCCGGGCCCGGGGACAGGCTCACTCGGAGCAGTGGGGGGCCGGGCTGGGACTGCGCACGTGAGCGGCGCCCGCGCGCGTGCAGGCTTGTGCTGACGTGTCCAAGGCAGCGGGGCCCGCGCGCGGGCAAGTGAAGTCTGCCCGGCCGGCTCCCGACGGCGGTCGCCTCCCCGGCTCCCCGCCTCCGCCCCACCCGACCTCCCAGCACAATCCCGGGCTCCACGTTTCCTCCGAGGCCGAGAGGGGCGCGGCGCAGGGTTAGAGGACAAGTGTCCCGAATGGCGGCAGCCTGCTCTCACTCACCTGCACGCCGAGGTGCGCCAGCCGGGCCTCGATCTCGGGCTCCAGGGCTAGAAGGAAGGAAGAAGCGCGGGAGGTGGAGCCGCCGCCCGGGTGCGCCAAGACCACCTCGGTCGTCACTTTGGCCAGGTGGCTGCTCAGGTCCACCGTGCGCTTCACGTCCTCATTGACCAGTGCCGGTGCCTCCGCGAAAGCAAAGCTCGGCGCGGGGGCCCAGGCCCCGAGCAGCAGGAGCAGGAGCAGGAGCAGGCGGGCGGCGGGCGCCTCCATGACGGAGACAGACCAGAGCTGCAGGCCGCGCCGAGCGCCGCCACCCAGCCTCCGGCCACCGCGCAGCCGCTTACTGGGCCCAGGCTGGCCTCACAAGATGGCGGCGTCCAGGGAGGAAGGACCCGGTCTCCGGGGCAACGGGCGGCCCGCGGGGCGCCTGATCAGGCCGCCTCCACTTACTGAGAAGAACAGAAGGAGGCCTCGCTCGCCCACCTACTTCCGGGTAGTAACAGTGGCCTTCCTGCTGAGACGGTAAAGTTTAACTTAAAGGGAGACGGTAAAACCCTAGGCAGAAGTTTAAGCAGGAACAGGCTCTCTGCCCTCTCAAAATATCTCCCCTGAAAATATTTACTAATTAAGGAAAAGATAGTAAGTTAGCACTGGAGACATCCTGGCAGACACCATCTTAACAGTGATGAAAATTAACATCACGAATTCTAAGAAGTGGTGACATCAAGTAGCCACAGATATACCCAGAGGAGCACCTCATTTCTGTGGTAATGCCGTAAGATTGCTGAAAAGGCCAACAACCTCAATTGCAACCATAAGAAACATCAAACCAAAAGCACCTTGACTTTCCTCCAGTTGGATTCATTTCAGACTTCTGTCCTTAAGAAATGTAGAGATCATAAATTGGTATTATTTTAATCCACTAACTTTGGGGTAATTTGTTATATAGTAGCAATAAGAAACTACCACAGAAGTCATGCCTTCGTGGCTAAGCAGTTAAGTCTGTGGCGTCTGGCCAGTGTAGTTCAGGTACATCCCAAGGACCTGAGTTCAGGACTTGAGATTGGAGGAGGAACAACCAAGATGAACAACTAAAGAAGTAAATGATTCTTTGTTCCCCTCTTTATTCCTACCTGTCCACCTTAATTTCTGCGAGCAGCTTCCCTTTTTTTTTTTTAAAAAAAAAAAAAGACAGGAAGGAAATGAAAGGAAAGTGGGGAAGGAAGGGAGGAAGGAAGGGCACATAGAGGCTAGGATCTCACTTTGCTGCCAGAGTGTGGGATCTGGGATTTTTCAGTTAATGGGGTAGATATCCGCAGTTTAGATGAGATGGTGGTGGTTAGCAGTTTCAGACGGAGGGGTACACTGTGCATTCAGTCTTTCTGTCTCCTTCCTAGTGGGCCCAGAAAATACCAAAGGAACTAAAAAAAAAAAAAAAGATACGCAATGTCTCTTTCTCATTCTGCTTTCTATCTTATCTGGAGGACTTGCATAGTTTAGTTGGTCCTAAATCATTAGGGTACCAGGCTGTGCAATAATTCCCTAGGTCAGTATGTTAAGGACTAGCAGAAAGGGATGTGCTAAGCAATTTTAAGGCATGTAGCTTGATTATAGTGATATGGTTGGGATTTGAAACTTGGGTGGGGGTCGGTCACAGCTGAACATACACTGGGGGCAAGAAGGTAAAGCCCACCATACTTTTCCCTATTTGTCTCACCATCACTTCTTTCATAGTTTCATGGTGACAGCCCAACCCCAGTACAATGTAGTAGGGGATTATATAAACACCAGAGTACCAGGAGGCAGGAATTATCAGGAAACATTTGGAGGCTAGCTACCACATAGGATAGATATAATGGCAAGTCAGTCTTCTGTTCTCCAGCCACCTGATTGTACTCCCAGGAGTCTCCTTGTAAAAATGTTAGAGAAGATAAAAAACAAAAAGGAAACATACTAACTGGGAGAAGATATTTGCATTCTATATTTCTGACAAAGGTTTAATATTTAAAATATACAAATAACTCATAAAACTCAACAACAGAAGAACAGGCAATACAATCAAAAATTGGTAGAAGGAATTGGAGAGACACTTTTCTGAAGAGGGCATATAGATGGCCAACAGGCACATGAAATTATGTTCCTAGTCGCTGGCTATCAGGGAAATGCAAATTAAAACAACAATGAGTTATCACCTTATACCTGAAAGACTGGCTATCATCCAAAAGTCTGGAAACAACCAATGCTGGCAAGAATGTGGAGAAAAGGGAACACTTTTGCACTGTTGGTGGGAGTACAAATTGGTACAACCCCTATGGAGAACAGGTTGGAGATTCCTCAAAAAAATGAAGATGTAAATCCCATATTATCCCATCATTCCACTTCTGGGCATCTACCTAAAAGATACAAACGCGCCCATCTACAGAGATGTATGCATCCCTGTGTTTATTGCTGCCCTATTCACAATAGCTAAGAACTGAAAATTACCTGAGTGCCCAGCATCAGTTGACTGGATCAAGAAGATGTGGTACATACAGTCATCCCTCATTGTATCATGGTTCACTTATCATGACTTCACTGTATCACAGGTTTTTTAAAAAAAATATATCTAATTCTGTACTGCGGAATTTTCGCTATGTCGCAGGATTTTGTGGTATATGCATACTTCACTAGCGAGCACCCACAGAGAAATTTATATGTTGTTAAAATTACATAGGTTTAGGAGTGTAGGAAGTGTTTACAGGAGAGTAGGAAGGCTTTATAAAGCTTTAAAATATATATAAATAATAAATTATAACGCCGCTACGTGGATTTTCACCTGTCACGGGGGCCTCTGGAACGTAACTCCCGCAATAAGTGAGCAGTTACTGTATATACAATGGAATACTACACAGCCCTTAGAAGAAATGAAACCCTGTCATTTGACTCAACATAGATGGAACTAGAGGGGATGATGCTAAGTGAAACAAGTCAAAAGAAGAAAGATAGATACCAGATGACCTCAATCATAGGTGGAATGTGAATAGACAAAACAAAGGAACAGATGAAAAATAACCTGCCCTGAAACATTTGCAATAGAACTGAGGTTACCAAAAGGGACTGGGACGGGCAGGAGCAAATAAATGGTGGTGGAGCGCACTGAACAAGGTGGAAGAATACTTGGTGATTTGGTGGAGAACATGGTATGTTAAAACTAAGAGATGGGGAGCCTATACATAGAAAATTATTTTAATGTGTTCAATAATCACTACAATAAAAAATAAATAAGAGGAAAAAAAAGATATTAGAGAAGAGTGAGAATAAGCTGCATCTATCCCCTAGAAGTGTTAATGCTGAGTGAATGCTATGTTAGAAAATACTGCCCAAAACTGCTTTGTAAAAGTTGAGGACATTTACATTCTCTTTATCATTCTATTCCTTAACCTCCCTCAACAACTATTTCTTGGCCTTTGGGTTGTATGGTGCTCCCTACCCATCTGAGAGAGAAAAAATAATGTTTTTAACAGAAAATATAGTATAGATAAGGAAAAATGAGAGGTTAGACATATGATAGACAATAAACATTGCTGTGTCACCAAACTCCACAATTTTCAGGAATTATTAGTTCCATGTGAGGGAACAAAGTGCAAAAAACACCACTGGCTTTAGAGGGGGGAAGACCAATCTAGATCATCCTTTCTCAGTAACTTAATCCTTAATGCAGCAACCACACCTGAAAACTGCTGATTCATCCCACTGTAGGTCCCGGGAGTTAGCCTGGATCCATCTCTGGCTCCCAACCTTTCAATGTCTGCTTCAGCTCCTCCACCTTGAGCGCCACCATAACCTTCCAGTACATTCTTTCCACCCTTTTCCACTCTGGTAAACACCATTTGGATGTCAAGATTCATCCATGTTGTCACAAATGGCAAGAATTCATCTTTTTAATAACTGAGTAGTATTCCATTGCACGGATAGACCACATCTTCTTTATAGGTTATTTCCCTATCTTAGCTATTATAAATAGTGCTTCAGTGAACACAGGGATGCAGATGCATATGTCTTTTCAAATTAATAAGTAAATTTAAAATCATTATGAACAATTCATGGATCACACACATGCACATAATTAATCCTCTTTTTTTCTTTAAGGGAAAAAAGGAAGAAGCATTTAAGGAAAGAAGACACAGGTTAATTAGCTGTTTACTTTACTTTGGTTTTTCTCCCCAGCCTGAGACCCAAGCCCTTGGGCTATACATGGTCCACAGGCCAGTGTCTCATTCCCTGAACCACAGGGCAGGCCCCACTAATACCCATTAATTCTGTGCTCCTTGGAGGCTGTCTGTGCACTAGCTTTGCTTTACAGGCAAGGTTTAATTCATCCTTCCCTAGCTTGACTCCCAGAATCTGTGGGAGTGTTGCACATGATCAGTGAAGAAGTACAGAAGTGTCTGGACTCATGAGTGAATTTGAGAGCTATCACTCTACTTATCAGTAGATCAGCAAAACCTCCTGATTATTCCTCTATTTTGGAAATACCATTCAGAAATCATAGGAAACAAAGTCAAACAATGACCCATTCCTTTTCTATTTTTTAAAAGAAAGGTACAGGCTAGAATGAAGACAAGCAGGCAGGCAGGCAGGAAGAGAGAAAGAAGTATTTTATTTTATTTGAATTTAGTTTTTCACACTGGTTCCCCCGCCCCCCCCCCACCACCAATCAAGAACTCAAACTTAAGGGATGTGGCCCGAGCTCCTTTAGAGGCGACTGACCTAACTGCTGCTCCACCAAGGCACGTAAACAATATTTATTGGAACATAATCGCACCCATTCATTTATATAGTTATATATAATTGTCTTCACACTATAAAAGCAGAGTTTGTGTAGTTGCAAAGAGAATGGCCCACAAAGCCTACACTAATTATTATAGATCTTAAACTGTGCTCACTTCTGTCCTATTATCATGCAAGGTGCACACACCAGGGAAAGCTCCTTGAAGGATGTGAGGGGGAAACTAGCAGCTGTGCAGACTGAGTCCAATATTAGACATTACTATTTTTTCAAATCTATAAATCCAGAACTCAAAAATAAAAGATAAAAAAGTTCCATGAAATGAAAAGCAAGCCACAGAACAGGAGAAGATATCAGAACACATCTAATAAAAAGAGAACTCATATTCAAAATATGTATCAATACAAGTTAGAGAAAAATACAGAAAAAAATACAATAGAAAACTAGTTTTAAAAATTTGAGAACTTCCAAAAGAATTATTCAAACGGCCAATAAGGATAAAAATCAGTGTCATTAATAAGTTTGGAAATGAAGACTAAAACCCAATAGCATACCACCGTAACTTACCAAATGACAAAACTTTTAGTCTCACAATACCAACTGTTGGTGAGTACGTGGAGCAAGAGGAATTCTCATTTGAAACTGCCTGTGAGTGACCAGATATTGACTTTATCAGAAAAAGACAAGTCATTACTAACATGTTCGCACAACTAAAGGAAACCATGAATAATGAATGTATAGTGACAATGTCCTAGAGAGACATCAGTAATGAAATGAAGTTGATTAAAAAGAACCAAATGAAAATTCTGTAGTTACAAAAGTACAATAACTGACATTTAGTGACGGGCTCAACAGTAAATCTAAAGGGGCAGAAGAAACTAACTTGTGGTGAGCTCTAGTGGAGTAGTGGTTAGGTTACCGCCTCCAAAGAAGCACAGGCCACAAACCCCTGGGTTCAAGTCCTGAATGGTGGGGGAGGTGGGAAACAACCAGTGTGAACAAACTAAATTAAAATAAAGTGCTTCTTCCTCCTCTCTTCTCCTGTCTGCCTGCACCTTTCCTTTAAAAAAAAAATTATTTTCATTATAAAAAACAAACTTGTGATAGAGCAAGATTATGCAGCCCAAAGAAAGATACAAGAATGAAAATAAAAAGAACCTCAGAGAAATAGGTCACCAGTAAGCCCACTAATATGTGCATAATGGTCTTACCAGAAGGAAAAGAGGAAAAGGAGCATGAAAAATAAAATTCCAAGAAACAATGACTGAAAAAATCAAATTTATTGAAAGCCAATAAGCTACAGTTCCAGAAATCTCAACAAAATCCAAGTTGGATAAACGTAAAGAGACCCACAAATACATGCATTATAGAAAACTTGCTTAAAGTAAAAGCCAAGAAGAAAATCTTGAACGTTTGGAGAAAAGTGCCTCACTGCTTACATGGGAACTCCAATAAGAGACAGAGGTGACTTTTCAGCAGATACAATGGAAGCCAGGAAGTAGTGGGATAACATTCAAGGTGCTCAAACAAGGGATGGGGAGTGGACAAAATAAATGTAGGGGGTCAAAAGGTCAACCAGGTTATAAAATAAATGTCATGGGGGTATATTGTATAGCCTGGTGACTATAGCTGATAATACTGTATTGCATATTTGAACATTGTAAATCTTAAAAGTTCTCATCACAAGAGAAAAACTGTATGTATGGTGACAGATGCTAACTAGATTTATTATGGTGATTACTATTTTCATTCTTTTAACTCTGGCCTACATAACTGCTTTATCATAAGTTTCTTCTTTCTTCTGCCATGTTACCTGCCTTTGTTCCTGCCGACCTGCTGCCTTCCTCTACATAAATTCTTTTAAAAAATAAAAGAACACAAATCGCATGGTAAAAACTTATAAAAATGGTGTGACAAAACATTGTTGTAATGTTTCAGTGCTACTTTACAAAGTTCAATCACAAATGGATGCCGAGAGGGGTGGGGAAAGGGGTAGACAAATATTTTGAAAACAGGGTAGTGTTTGCCTGTGGAACAGAGAATAGGACTGGGCTGAAAGCAGAAGCCTTTAGGAGGTGGAGAGTGTTCTTTTCCTGACCTGAGTGGCAGTACATAGCTGGGTTCACTTTATGATAACTTACTAGTCTGAATATTTATGACTTTTGTTAGGCTGGCCCAGGGACAAAAGCAGCGGCCATAAACGGGAAGGTGGCTGACGTCCGACTGAGGGATGGAACCCCCATACCTGGATTCACAGGACCAATCCCCATTCACGACGTATGAAGTCCACAAAATTCCTTTGCTTAAAGAGCGCGTTTTTCTTTGTTCTGGGGCGACTTCCCTGGCCCTCGTCCTGTGGACTGGGTAACCTCGCCCAGGTGTGCAAACCCCAATAAAGCCCTGGCTATCCGACTTTTTGTTTAATTGACTTTCTTTCCTCGCGGAGCCCAGAAAAAACCTTTCAACCTTGACACTTTCTTGAATGTGAAAAAAAGATTAATTCTGGGTAAGAGAAGCAGACATAAAATACACACTGGTTCACCCTTGTGGCTCAGGTGTGATGTTTGCAGTTCCTGCAGCTTACTCCACATAAAGTCCATGGGGAACCACCAGGAAACAACTAAAAATAAAATAAATTAGCATTGGCCTGCTCTGGTGTAGTGGTTAGGGCCACTGCCTCCGGCTGGCACCATCCACATACATCCCAAGACTGGTTGTTTGGGGTCCCAGGCCCAGGGGAAACAACCAAGATAAACAACTGAATAAAATGAGTAAAACACTTCCTCCTCTCTCTTACTGACTGCCTACTCTTCTTCATTCCTGCCTGTACCTCTTCTTTAAAAATAAAATAAAATAGGCATGTTCCTGTGGCCTAGTGGATAAGGTAACCAGACATAATCCACATACGTCTCAAGAACCTGAGTTGGAGACCTGGAGACAGAGGGAACAACCATGATGAACAACTAAATAAAATAATGTTTGAAAAATTAATTTTAAAATACACTATATATTATGATTCTAAAGGAATGCAAACATAAGCAGGGAAACCACACTGTACTGTTGGGGGCAGAAAGCAGAGCAAGTTCAAAGTGGAAATTGGCAGCACTTCAAGAACACCAGGCCCGGAACCCCTGGCAAAGGCCGCCGTGGAAAAGCAGTGGGGCAGTGTTCCTGTAAACTGTTCACTCCCCAAAGCAAGACAGATAGTTATGTAGTTAGAAAACAAAAGGCTGCATAAGCAAATCCAATGTAACGATAAATTTGTTTGCCTAAGCTACTTGAAGCAATTCTGTGTATGAACTCAGTAAACAGGTGGAAGGGAGGGTATTAAGGGCTCTCAGTCAGCAAGGCTGTTGGCCCCAACCCCACCTTTCTATCACTCTCTCTGAGTTTCTTAATCTCCTTCAGCGCCCCTCTTCTCCCGTTCCCGGGAGCGATCCCAGCACTGCATGGTACACGCATGCACACTTCAGTAGTATGCTACACGAAGTAATGTTCTCAAATTTGTGTGACGATATCAGTCATCTGGAATGTTTGTTAATATCACATATATGGAACAACCCAGTGGCTCAGATGCTAAACCAGTGGCTGGGGCTTGGATTATGTAAAGATTTAAGTTCCCAGGAACGGGGAACAACCAAAAGTAAATAGAAGTGCTTCCTCCTCTTCCTTCTTTCCAAAAAAAAAAAAAAAATTCTCCTTCCTTTTTAACACACACACACACATATCTATCTGGGCCACATGCCTCATTACGGGTTTTCAATTAAGTAGAACTGGGATAGGGCATTTTCTTTTTTTTTTTCTTTTTTTAATCCCTGGTGTGGGGTCTCAAAAACCCAGGTCTATGGACTTTACGCAGTTACAGGGTCATCCCGGTATTTTCATTTCTAAGGAGTTCCCAGTTAATGGTAATCCAGATGAAACCAAAGCCCCTAGTAAAGTTTTTGTAGTTCACTAAGAGTATGACTAATGAGCTTTGCTTTTGTCCCCTGCTCTCCCTCCTCTTATGGGTTAATATTCTACTGTTTTCTGCTTTCGAGTTTCAAAAACAGCTTATAGGTCAGATTGACCGGGGATGTTTGGTGGCGCAGGGGTGTCTGGTGAAACCCAAGGACTGCCTGGAGACTGTCACATATTGCATGTCATTATTCTCCTTGATCTGGGTCCTGAGTTATGTTGTTGACACTGAAGCTGGAGATGACCAGATGGCACCTGTTGAGAGGACTCTCTCCCTTAAAAACCCCTGGTTCCTTTCACTCAGTGAGACTGAGTATTTGAAAGTTAGATATCCTGTCTCCTTTTTCTGGGGAAAATAATCTTACCCTTTCCCTTTTCCCAAGTCTTGTGGTTTGGTTTTCATCCGCACGGCTGCAAAGAACCAGTTTGGTAACACAGGGGCCCCACTTTGAAACTCACTATTTTAAAGAAAGGCTAGGAAGTGTTTACTTAAAATTCTGGTTAGTGGTTACCTAGGGGGAATGGGAGCGGTTGTGAAGGGTAAAGGAGCACTTGGGGAAGTTTCTGGAATGCTGGCAACATTTTTCTTCATAGTGGTTACATAGCTACTCATATCGCAATTATCTATTACATTGAACATTTGTGGTTTATGCAAATGACTCACAATAAACGAGATTTTTTAACATTTTAAAGGAAAAAAAAATTGAAAAAAAAAGCCCGCATCCTTGATGGCACACCAAGCCCCCTATATGCCTCTCATCTGCCTTCCTTGGCCTGCTTATTACATGAGACAGATTTACCTTTGTTTAGGCCACTATAGAAACGATTGTTATCACTGCCAAATACAATCACAATTATACGTGATGGATTTAATCTTGGGAGCTCATTTCATAACAGCACAGATAGTGTTAAGGGTTACACAGATAAGTCGTATTTTTTAAAACAAGGCAGTCCCCTACTGATGAACAATCAGGTTACTTCTAGGGCTCAAATAAATAAACATGACTCTTCCTCCTCGTCCGTCCTTCCTTAAATGCTTCTCCCTCCACTCGTTCCTGCTCTTAAAAAAAAAAAAGAAAACAATAACTCCTTGTTTTCCTCACCTCACAGAATGCAGTGCGAGTCAAAGATAACTGCGCCTGGCACTTGGTTGTTACTGCTATTGTCTCTGGAGTAGAAACTACATAAAGAACCCTGCACTGTAACCTGAAATGTCACTGACTCCCCGCAATAGACCCTCGGGCTACACAATGCTGCCCCTCCCTTTCTACAGAGAGAGCAACGGTCTGGGAGGCGTGGCTCTCCAATGCCGTATCTTATCAGAGCAGGCAAAAAGGGCAAGTCTATTTTCTCACCTGGAAAAATAGTAATGCCCGCTTACGGGCTCGAAGAGAGGATTATCCCAACACACGCAAGACTTTCACAAAGGCGGGTTTCCTTCTCACTTCCGCATCACCCACCACGGTCCCCCGCGCTTGGCCCGCCCTGATCACTCAGTGCGCAGGCTCGGATTCCGCCCACGGCTCGCCCCGCCGGGGCCGCGAACGCCAGGCGCTGGATGACGTCAAGGCCCCTTCGACCCAATCAAACCCGGAAGCAGTATCTCCACCAGGTCAAAAGTAGTGTCGCTGCTCCGAAGCCGCCGCCAGAGGGCGTGACTGTCGCCAGTCTGGGCGCGCACTTTCCTGCCCACGTCAGCAGGTCAGTCCCGGAAATGGAGGGTTCGCTGTACATGCGGGCTACTTCTTTGTGCTTGTGCGAGACACTGAGAGGCTTTTCTGTTTCTGGGAAATGCCCTGCTCTGACCGCAGTGGTTGCCCCTCAGGCCACTCGAGTAAGACATAGCTGCGGCGGGGTTTCCGTTGTCTCTCCCGCGGGGCAGGCGGGCGAGAGTACAAGATGGCGGCCCCCGCCCGGGAGGGAGGCGACGCCGGCGGGAAAATGGGAGCGAGCGAGCTCGGGTGGAGGGTTTACCCGCCTCCTGCCCGCCCCAGCGGTCACCAAACTGCGCAGGGTGGAGCTGGGCCTTCGCGCTCAGCCTTTGTGCGGGTAGAACGGGGTCCTCCGCCGGGCCCCCTTGCCCAGGCTGTCCCAGGGACTCCGTTTGGGGTAGTGATAGCCCATTGTAACGCGTTCGAAGCGATTTCCCCCTAACAATAGAGAGAGATGGGCAGAATTTGTTTTTAAAGAAGGGTGCAGGCAGGAAGACAGAAAGAAGCACTTTTGTTTTTACTTATTTATTCGTCTTGGTTGTTCCCCCTCCTGCCCCCATCCCCTGCCCCAGGTGGCGAACCCCTGGTACTAGGGATGGGTTTGGACTGCGCCAGCCGGAGGCGGCTGACCAAACCACTACTCCTCCGACTCATAGTTTTGTTTTTTGTTTTGTTTGTTTTTAATAAGGAATGAAGGCGAGTAGGCAGGCAAGAAACGAGAGGAAGAAGCAGCTCTTTATTTCTACTTAGTTGTTCATCTTGGTTGATCTCCTGGCCTGGTGTTTGAACCTGGGTACTTGGGATGTTTGTGGTCAGCTTCAGCCTGAGGCAGTTGATCAAACCACTACTCCACGAAAGTGCATTTCATGTAGATTTAAAGACTTCTCATTTCCAGTCACGTAACCAGGTGAAATAACTTGGATCCATCCTTTTAGAAGAATTCTCTGTAATTGCCAAAGCAGCAGTTTATATGCTTACATGGAACCAATTTCAAGATAAATTAAGTGAAAGAAAGCAAAGAGCAGGAAAATATGTGTGGATTTGCCAGTGTGTGTCACTGTGTGTTGAGCAGCCCATGTAGGTAAAGATACATGATGTTTGTATAGACAAGGAGTATCTCCAAGACTAAGAAAACTGGTAACTGGTTGCCTAGTCTAAGAAAGGGAAAAGGAATGAAAACGGGGAACAGGGATTAAAGGGAACACAAATTCCATAAATATGTGATTTAAGGACACAAAGTTCTGTTATTAGGTTATATAATAAAGGGAAAATCACATAGAAAAATGATGGACTATTTATCCAGAATTAGGGCAGTTCATAAACTCGTGGTATTTGACACATCTTGGTGGAGTAATGGTTTGTTCATCTCTGTATAGTGGAAGCACAGTTCCCATACCCATACGGGTCCCATCCCAAGGACCCGGTTCACCAGGAAAACAACCAAGATGTACAACTAAGTAAAAATAAATGCTTCTTCCTCTTCTCTCTTCCTTTTCTGCAGCCTCCTCACCTGTACCCTTCCTTTAAAAATAATTAAAATTCATAGGATTCAATATATAAGGACAAAATTTTCAAGGTCAATGTTGGGGACTTTGGGGAAAGGGGAGTGTTTAGGGGAGGAGGAGGAATAGCATGGGCAAAATGTGAAGACACAACCTATTGAGAGAGAATGAATGCCTTTCAGTTGCAAGCACGGGTATTCTCAGTGGCATCTCTATTGTCTAGTACATCTTAGGTTTTTAGGGTTAGTATTGTGGAAATCAGAGGCAACATTGAATTGAGTTCAAGCCAAGTTTTGCCTTCAGATCATTCCAAAAAGTGTTTCTGGTGCGTATAAAACTAAGTAGTAGCAGTTTCAGAGTTACTGATCTTGGGAATCATATTTGAATGTGAAAGAAGTTTTGTGAGTTTTGTGATGCTCAGTCCTGAAGCAACTTACCATCACTGAACCTTTCACTAGTGTGTCAAGCAATAGACAAGTGGGCACTATTTAATTTAAGGTGCAGGCAAGAAGAGAGAAGAAGCACTTTATTTTATTTAGTAGTTCATTCTGGTTGTTCCCCTTCCTGCCCTGCCCTGGGTCTCGCACCAGAGACCTTAGGATGAAAGTATGTAGACTACCTCTAGTGTCCTTATCCCCTGGGCTAGCAGGGCTCACCAGGTGGGCACTTTATACATAACACCCTAGCTTGTTGACTGTATTAAACATAATATAATTAGAGCTTAGCCAAGTTCCTAACCTGTGATAAATGCTCATTTAGTGTTAGCAGTAACTATTTGGGGGCAGCCCTGAGTTGCCTGATATGGTACATTTTTGCTTCTGAGACCTTATGGGGACTTTCAAAAATATGCTGGTTGTAATAGGGATCTTATTACTGTTTTTATCATCTTAGAGACCACATAGCATAAATGGGAAGAATTTAGTTCCTAAGTCTGGCTACTTGAGTAAGTTACTTAACCATTTGGAACTTCAATCTCCTCACAAGTGAGATGAGATCACAAAACCTCTTTCACAGAGTAACCCTGAAAATAATTAAAATGAATTTATGTAAAGCACTTCATGCAACGGACACAGTAGACAATAAGTGTTCTATAATATTTCAATCAATTTCTATAATATTTCAATCTTAGTTAAGAAACTAATCCTGCACTCAGGGAGAAGAATTTATCTGATCAAGGGACAGGAACAGGTGGCCACAGGGTGACAGTTAACACAGGAAGCCTACAAGAAGTTGAAGGGATGTCAGATCCCCTAGCTTCAGGGCCTCAGGCTTCCTGTCTTCATTGGAAACATGACAGGCTCCACACCAGCCATGTGCCCTTGCCAACAAGCACCACAGAACTTCACGCACAGCCGTCTCATGGAGCATCTTAGAAAGCCTTTCAGAGGCATCAGCCATGAGCCACTGTTTCTGAGACTCCTTCCTCAGACTTTAACATTTATTGTAAAGAGTCTAGTGCATGCATTAAAATTTTTAATTGTGGTAAAATACATATAATATTGCTACCTTATTTGTTTATTTTTTAAATTAATTTTTTAATTATTAATTTTAAAATTATTTGCATTGTAGTAACTTATCTTACATATTAAAATAAACTCATATGCATAGGTTCCCCATCTGTGCAGTTTCCCCATTCCTCAGGTACACCTTAACTTTTTAACTATACAGTCCAGTGCCGTTAAGTACATTTTTTTTTTTTTTAAGGAAAGATACAAACAGGAATGAAGGCAGTAGGCAGGCGGGCAGGAAGCGAGAGGAGACACGAACCTGGATCTTTGGGATATACATGGACATTGCTCCTTTGGAGGCCACTAACCTAATCACTACTCCCCCAGACATCTTTTTTATCTTAACACACCTGGCGCTCTATACCCATTGAGCAATATGTCTTTTTTTTGTGTGTCTCCCTGGTAACCAGCATTCTACTTTGTCTCTCTAAATTTGACTATTCTAGGGATTTCTTATAAGTGGAGTTATACAGTATTTGTCTTTTATGACTGACTTATTTTACTTAGCAAATAGCCTCAAGGTTCAAACATGTTATAGCATGTTTCAGAATTTACTTCTTGTTAAAGTCTGAATAATACTCTTTCTATATACACCACATTTTATTCATTCGTCGATAGACACTTGGGTTCTTCCACTTTCGGCTATAGTGACTAATGCTGCTATGAACATGGGCGTTCATACCTATTTTAATGTGTGCAAATATCCAATAGGAGAAGAGAGTATGTATTTTATGTTTGATGAAGTAATTCTGAATTATAAAAATGGCAATATTGTCACGCTATTTATAAGATCACTGAATACGTTTTAAAATATAGTCAAGTCAGTGTGTATTATGGGCTCTGAAGTAACCCAGTAATGGAACACAAGTTTAAGCTTCCGTGACAGTGGGTCTTTTCTGGCCTGTCAGTGGGCTTGGGTAATATTTTGGATACTCTTATATAGAGATGCTGTCAAAAACCTAAAAACGGGCGTGCCCTGTGGAGTAGCGGTTAGGTCAGTCACTTCCAAAGAAGCACAAGGCCACGTACTCCTGGGTTCAAGTCCTGGGTCCTGGGGAAAACAACCAGTGTGAACAACTGAATAAAAATAAAGCAAAATGCTTCTCCCTCCTGTCTTCTTGCCTGCCTGCCTACTCGCCTTCATTCCTGCCTGCACCTTTACTTTCAAAACAAAACAAAACAAAAAACCCTAAAAACTACCCTGTGACTCAGGTGACTGAGACAGCTGAGGGGTACAGACCACATAAAAACCAAAGACCTGGTTCAAGACTTGGGGTAGGGGGCACAAAAAAAAAATCTAAAGACTGTGCACAAAGATCTTTAACAAAGGTGAAATATTGGAAACGCCTCATCATAAGCATAGTATGATTAGGCCTAATTTACTCATGTGAGATATGGGTAATAATAGTATTCATCTCAGGGTGTCTTTCTGGGGACTGTAAATATCACTGCAAAAGGGCTCACCTGGCCAGCAGTAATCATTGACCATCATGATAATGTTATCTGTGGACATGGAAATTGTTATTAATATGTAACTGATTTAGAAATGGAACACAGTCATCTGGGTGAAGAGCATGTGGGATTTTTTTTTACTGTTCTTGCAACTTTATGTGTAAGTTTACATTAAAGCAAGTTTTCAAATACCAGAATTGCTTCTAAAATGGCATAGAACTTTGTGGAAAACATTATGCACATAAAAGTGTTATTTTTATATTAAAAAATGTTTATCTGGCACTTCCTGGTGGAGTAGCAGTTTGGTTATCCACCTTTGACCTAGATCACAGTCCACTTAGATCCCAAGGACCCAGGTCTTCTGTGTCCAGGGCCAGGATGAACAACCAAGACGAACAACTAAATACGATGTACTTCCTCCTCTCTCTTCCTGCCTGCCTCTGCTCACCTTCATTTCTGCCTATAACTTTCCTTAAAAAAAAAAAAAAGTTAATCCTGGTTACCTCTGGGTGGTAGAATGATATACCTGCTTCCTTGGCGTTTTCTTGAATTTTTCAAGTTTTATGTTATTGTTGATGTTGTTTTGAACTTCTATCACTTTAGTCATTATGGGACACTAATAGTAAAAGAAATAAAAATATTGACTAACAATTATCGAGTAACTGAATCTGACCATATCTAATAAAAATATCCGAGACCTTTGTGAAATTGAGTTCTATTCAAATGGCCCTCTGGATTCCATGAAAGAGCGAAGTGTCAAAGCCAAGGTGGGTACAAAAGCAAGATTGTGGTCTCATTGTTGAGTGACTCCTTTTTTTATAAGGTTGAAAACCTCACTTCAAAACCAAATTCAATGCTTGAAATCCTAGAGTTGAGAGAAGAAAAGAAAGAAATCAGGTGCTGCCAGCCACATGCCACTGCTGACACTTCACACTCAGTACTGGTTATAATTATTGAGGCTACAGAGACTTAAAGTCTGATTCATAGAGGAATAATTCATTTTGAAATATAACTAATGGAGATTTTAGGGGGGAAAAAAAGGAGGAAACATCAAAGGTAGAAGATTTGAGGGACATCCAAGTCTATAGGAAGCTTTGAAGAGATGATTGATGCCATTCACACCATTGTGTCTGCCTCTGGAGATTGGGAGTACAACATCAGCATTCTTTCTTCTTGAACCCAGATCCATGGCTTTCATAGCCTGCACTTTAGCTGCCTGAGCGACACAGGGGTGCTCTTAGGTGAGATACTTTTGTTTCTGGACAAAGATCTGCTGCAACTGGACTGTTTGGTCCCATGCAACCCACAAGGTGCACACTGTGATGGTGGTACTGTGGATGACAATGGATCCCGTGGTCACAGGGATGAAGGTGGAAAAAGTTGCCCCAGGATGCCTATGCTAATATTGAGGTGGTTTATACAATCACATTCAGGAAATTAAGGATCTATGGAGCTTTTGCTTACTTATCCTGGAAATTATGAAGAGATGGGCTTAAAGGCCCCTAAGAAAACAATTCTCTATGGTCTGCTTGGCGCAGGTAAAACTTTATTAGCCAAAGCAGTAACAGACCAAACCAGCCACTTCTTTAGCAGTGGTTGACTTGAATTTATTCAGAACTAATTAGGTGATAGCCCCAAACTCTTATGGAAATTGTGTTAATTTGCCTGAGGAACTGAACAATTGGGCTTATTGATGAAATTGGGTGCCATTGAAACAAAAAGAAATGACTAAAATTCTGGGGGTAAGAGAAACATTCAGCAGATGATACTGTTCAACCAGATGGGGTAGATTTGATACAAGGGTACATGTGAAAGTTATCATGGCCTTAAACTGAATAGAAACTTTGTATCCAGCACTTATCAACCAGACCATATTGAAAAAAAGGAAGGGAAGGAGGGAGAACAACTCAATTAAAATATGGGTAACAGCCTGGTCAGTCTGGTGGCCTAGCAGATAAGGTCACCAGACATAGTCCACATACATTCCAAGAACCCGGCTTCAAGACTTGGGGCCGGGGAACAACCAAGATGAATAACGAAGTAAAGTAAATAAATGTTTCTTCCTCCTCTCCCTGCCTGAGCTTTTCCTTAAAAAAAAAAATTATTTAGCTACATGTCCCTGAGTAGGAGTCTGGGGGGAAAAAAAAACAGTGTGAACAACTAAATATAAATAAAGATTCTGCTTTCTCCTCTCTCTTCCTGGCTGCCTGCCTACTCATCTTTATTCCTGCCTGTACCTTTCCTTTAAAATAAAAATGGTTAAGATGATAACATTTGTTATGTATTTTTTACATCAAAATAAGAATTTTTATTGGGCAAAGGAATAGATATTTTTCAAAAGAAGATATTAAAATGCCCAATAAACCTGTGAAAAGATGCTCAATATCACTAATCATTAGGTAAATGCAGATCAAAACCACAATCAGAACATTCACACCTATTAGGATAGCTATTATAAAAAAAAAAAAATTATAACCTTTATGCATTGCTGTTGGGAATGGAAAATGGTAGTGGTTCCTCAAAACATTTAATATAAAATTACCACATGATCCAACATTTCCATTTCTGGGTGTATCTACAAAAATTGAAAGCAGAGACTCAAAACAGATACTTCAATATTCATAGCAGCGTTATTCACAATAGCTAAAAGATGGAAGCAACCCAAATAGTGATCAATGAATGAATAAAATGTAGTATATGCATATACTAGAATATTATTCATCCTTAGGAAGGACATGCTACAACAGGGGTGGACCTTGAGCTTTGAAGGGCATACTAGGTGAGATAAGTCAACAAGATGTAAAAGCAAATATTTTATGGATCCATTTACATGAAATATAGTAGTCAAATTCATTGAGACAGAAGTAGAACAGTAGTTACTAAGGGGCTGAGGCGGGGATGCATGAAGAGTTTGCCTTTAATGGATACTGAGTTTCAGTTTGGGATATTGAAAAGTTCCATGGATGGATGATAGTGATGTCTACACAGCAGTGTGGCATTAATGACACTGAACTGTACACTTCAAAATGGTTAAGACAAAATTTTGTATGTATTTGCTGCAAAAAATTAAAAACTTCAAGTCTATATACTCTAATAACCATATGGCCATTTGAAAAATTAAAAGACCTTTCATAATAGTAAATAAAATAAATTGAATACAAGAAAAATTGAAAGATGCCCAAGAAAGGAAATGTAACTATGCTACATGTTTGCTTCTGCAGGTAGTATTACTTGGACAGATTCGAATTACAAGAGCAATAATTAATTGATTTTTCAGTTCTTGATATATGCCTACAGAGTCAATGAAGGCAGTTATGATTATACAACAAGGCATTATCAAGTTTGATAATATAAAATGAAAACCAGAAGTAACAAGTAGGAAGGTGGGTACAAGAGGTAAAGGGAGTGTTTGTCCCAGAAGAGCTGTATCCTACAAAAATTGAAATGTAGATACTAGAGTTGATAGAACATGTAATAAAACTTGAAGTTAAAGGACTAAAAATAGCGATTCAAAACTCTATTAGGCACACCTGGTGGCTCAGGCACCAGGCCAGTGGCTGGGGTGTGGACCATGTAACATACAAGGCCAGGGTTCAAGACCCGAGGTCGGGAGAGGAGGGGTAGGGGAACGACACAAAATAAAAGTGAATAAAATTGCTTACTCATGCACACCCTGGTGGAGGAGGGCTTTGGTATATTCCCCATACATCCCAAGGTCAACAGTTCACATCCTGGGGCCAATTGGGAACAATGAAGGTCAGCAACTAAATGAAGTGCTGCTTCCTCCTCTCCCTGTCTCTGCTTAACATCATTCCTGCCTGCATCTTTCCTTCACACACACAAAAAAGTGCTTACTCTTCCTTCTTTCAAACACTTCTTCCTCTCCCTTCTCTCAGAAAAAAAGAAATAGAAAAAAACTTGGAAAGAGTGGCAGAGTATAAGTAAACCAAATCCTCACACACAGGGCATCTATCATTCTTATGTCCAACAATTGCAGGATAAGTAGTAGTTAAAAGAGCTATAGATGTAACTACCTGAAAATAGCTAAAATAGTGACTGCTCTGAGGAGCAACCTTAGTGTCAGGAAGAGGTGGGGCACTTGGCTTTTATTGAAGTCCTTTAGTCCTATTGTTTTTTTTAAATGTATGTGTATTTGATTTTAAAAAATTAATAACTTTAAAAAGTCAAATTGAAGAGGAACGTGTACATTCCTTAAGAGAGACCCAAACCCAACAAACTACACATCTGTGTACATAAATTTGTATGTGTTTCTGTTTGATACAGAAAAAAGACATAAAAGTTATTCTTAAATCAGGAGATGTTACCTTTCTCTGTGCTATCTTGTTGGACTTGAGCACCCAAGATCTTTGCAAATTTTCTTCTTTATCTTGCTCTCTAAACCATTTGAGAGTAAGTTGAAGACAGATTTACACTTAGCCCCTAAATTCAGGGTTTCTTTCTTAAGGACAAAGGCATTCTGTTACAAAACCAGAGTATGTTTATTAAAATTGGGAAACAACACAATGATACAGTGTTATTACCTAACACAGTCTTTATGTCAATTGTATTGTCCTAGTAATTTCCTCTAGGGAATTTTTTTTTCCTGGTCCAGGATCCCATAAAGGACCACATATTGCCTTTTGTTTTCATGTCCCCTTAGTCTCTCTTAATCTGAAACCATTTCTTAGCCATTCTTTTTAAATTTTTTTTTTTTTAAGTGCAGGCAGGAATGAAGGCAAGTAGGTAAGCGAACAGAAAGAGAAGAGGAAGAAGCATTTTTATTTTTATTTAGTTATTCATTTGGGTTACACCCCCGACCCTGGGATGAGAACCCGGGTCCTTGGGATGTATGTGGTCTGTGTTCAACTGGAGGCAGCGAACTCAACTGCTACTCCACCAGGTACATTGACCTTTATATTTTTAAGTGTGTAGCCTAGTTTGAGTTTGTTTGTTTTTTTAAGGAAAAAATGAAGACAAAAATAAAGACAAGTAGGCAGGCAGGAAGAGAGAGGAGGAAGAAGCATTTATCTATTTTATTTACTCGTTCATCTAGATTTTCCCCCAGCCTCAGGTGCTGAGCTTGGATCCCTGGGATTTATGTGACGACATCCAGCAGATCTGTTAGGCCACCGGGGTGCACCAGGCTAGATTTTGTTGACTCTTCCTCTGTTAGTATTTGCCTGATGTCTCCTTATTAGATCCAGAATTCTCATTTTTGGCAGAAATTCTCTGCATGATATTGTTTTCATCTCAGTGAACCAGGTCTGTGATGTTACTTTATCCTAATATTGCTACTGCTAAGTCTGATTGATCGTTTGGTTAAGATAGAAATCTGCCAGATTTTCCTGCAGTAAAGTTGCTGGTTGTTAATAAATATGTAATTATGTGAGAATACTTTGAGCCCAGTGTGTATTTTTCTTTGTTCAGTTAGGTAGGGGAATGAGGAGGAGGCACTTTAGAAGACAGTTTCTGGGACGCACTACTCACCTTACTCCCAGGCCTCTCTGTTAGTATTTACCACGGCTCTCCTAAGTTTTACCCACTTCCACCTGCCTGTCTTCAGAGCCAGTGACAAAACGAGGCCCTGGGAGTATCTCCTTAAACCTGAGGCCTGGAAGATGCTAGGACAATGGTTCTCAGACTGCTTTTAGTATCTAAAACAGATAAAATGGAAGTTGTTTGAGTTGGAGCAGAGCTGCGGGCTCCAGTCATGTCCATAAGATCTTCTCCTCCACTGGTTGGTTCTCGAGGGTTTCCCAGCCTGCACCCTAGGACAGCATAGAAACCTCTAGCCTGAGAGGCGTATCAGTGACCACTGACTTCTCAGGAAAACAGAATCAGACCTACCTCTCTTCCATTTATTGCCTCACACAGACCTGGGTCCTGAGGCCAAGAGAGTTATTGACTTGAGTAGGACCTTCCAATACCCCCTGCACCGTCCCCGCTGCACTTTCTCTTGTTTTCCTAGAATATGAAGCCTGGAGAGGAGGGCAAGAACAAGCACAGGCCCAGGCAGAGACCCCTCCCCGCTCTCTGCCCCAGAACCTGTAAGTGACTGCTTTCTTCCCTGGAGGAGGTGGTCAGGTTGGATGTCCGTGCCAGAGGCCGAGCAGACCCCCTGAGCTCTTTGTGCAGACCCTCTCTATCAGAGGGGAACCGGCCGTGGATGGACACAGCCATCAAGAGGAAGTGGGCTGGAAGAGTTTTCACTTCTCCAGAATTATTGCTTTCAGGGTCTGTACTTGACAAAATAGGGGTGAGAGTGGAAAGAAGAAGACACCAGCCAGGAATGAATGCCAGCTTCGTCACTGATCACTAATAATAAAATGATCCTAACGATTGTTTCAGTTCCCTAATCCTCTTTTTCCTTTCTAAAGTGGGGACAATAAATAAGTAATCCCTGCAGTTGTCATGAGGACTGTCATCCTGCACTGGCTTTCCAAATCTCAAAAATCAGTGCACCAGTTCTTTATGCTAGTTTGACTATTATTTACCTAATAATTCCTTCTAATTGGTTTGCTTTTTAAACATAGCCATGTCCTGAAGAAATAATGCTCACAATGTTAGCTTTATTTCATGTATTATGTTTTCTGATTTTACCTTGAAATAAATAAGCAATGATTAAAATTAAGAGTGCGCCACAGTGGGGTTATGCATGTGGAATGATCACTCCTTCCTTTCCACTGTTGTCCCACTACCAATACATCCCCCCCAACACACTGCCCTCCCAGTCTCTGATTTAACTTCCATGTCTTCGTAGGGAAATGAAAGAGGACTCAAATCTCTATGACGAGGCATACCCTGATGGCCTCGCGGTCTAGGGAGCAGTCCCACATACATCCCAAGGTCCTGAGGTCAAGACCTGGGACAGGAGAGAACAACCAATGTGAACAATTAAATAGAATAAATAAATAAATAATCTCTGTGATGACAACAGGTATTTTAACTCATTCGCTGTGTTATTGCAGATACTCAGTTAGCTTGTGTCATGGCTTGGATTGTAAAACCTCCACCTGTGGGTGTGGAAGGGGGTCATATGTCAGAAGCAGGATCCTTGCAGGGAAGGCTGTGTTTATAATTGCCCTAACTCACCCTCAAAAGTGGCTTATTTTTTACCTTAGGAAACAAAATGCGGGGGTTTTGGCGGGGGATGTCAAGAACCGGAATTAGAACCACACTTTAGGTGGAGTTCAACTGGACAGTCAGTCCAACCACATAGCCTCTGCATTAATCACTGTTCAGGAAACATGACATTCTAGACATTTTAATCAGAATGAGATTTACTACAAGCGAATAGATGCTTTCAAAATCATTGGAGGGTAAGGAGGAACGGCTCTAGGTAACCTTCCAAGAATGTACCTAGAGTGACACAGCAGAACTAGCCTACCAGGGAAGCTGCTGCCTTCCCCACAGTCAGAAACATGGGGCCTCCGGAGACTATCATGGGATGAGTAATGGCATCTATGCCATCCATTTTTATTTAAAAGGAAAGGTATAGGCAGGAATGAAGGTGCGTAGGAAGAGAGAGGAGGAGAAAATGGGTTATTTGCTTTAAACTTTTTTAGCATTTTATTTTTATTTAGTTATTTACATTGGTTGTTCCTCCCAGCCCTGGGTCTTGAACCCAGGACCTTAGGATATACGTGAGATGCACCCAGGGTATACTAGAGCGCTAGGCCACCAGGGTACACCCTACACCATAAATTTGAAGAGACCCTGGGAGAAGCTTCTGCTGGCAACTCGTGCCATAGTTGCCATTAAAATCCAGCTGGTGTCATGTCATCCAGTAACACTGGCCAGTGAGCTGGGCTGATGTTTGCTGCTACCACTGGTGTGCTCCTGTCATTGGCCTCTTCATTCCTGGAACCTTCACTAACCAGATCCAGGCAGCTTTCCGGGAGCCGTGACTTCTTGTGGTTACTGATGCCAGGGTGATGCCAGCTCCTCACAGAGGCATCTTCTGTGAACCGTCGCACTAAGCAGACATCAGCATTCTGTGTAGCAGCAGGGAGCTCACTTAGTGAGTCTGACATGGTAGATGCTGGTCCAGATGAGTTTTTATCAAGCATGGCACCATATCCTATGGCACCCTGGGTGGGTAATGCCTGCTGTCTACTTCTACAGAGATGCTGAAGAGGTTGAAGAGCAGAAGAGAAAGCTGCTGCTGAAAGGCTGTGACCAGGAGGAATTTCAGGGTAATGGACAGCTCTAGCTCCTGAGTTCTTCGCCACTCAACCTGAGGTCGCTGACTGGTCTCAAGGCCTGCAGGTGCCCTCTGTGCTAACTGTGCAGTTCCTTGCAGAAGATTGGGGTGCTCAACCTGCCACTGAAGACTGGTCTGCGCTCCCAAGGTTCAGGCCACTGAATGGGAAGGAACCACCGCTGAATGGTCTTAAGCTGTTCTTCCACAGACTTATAAACAGAAAATGGAAATAAGTTTGGTGGAAAAACAGTATCTTTAAAAAGAGTTCTAGCTGCAGGGAAGGTGTGGAAGTGTCCTTTTCCACTTTGTGGCCTCTGTAGTATTGAAGGCACATTCAGAGGTTGAAATGGAAGATGAGAGCAGTTTATCATACTCACCACAGTTGAACAAATGAAGTATCTTCCTCTAGACCTCCATTCAGTTAACCTCTCCAGACTCCTTGCCAGCCACTCATTCAACCCATAAACACCCTATTCATTTGAATTGCTAGGGTACCTCCAACAATATTTTTAGCTCAAGATGTTCCCTTTGCCTGGAATGCTCTTTCTTGTTTTTCCTACCAGATGAATTTGGATTGCTTCTTAGAATCATTCTTACTTCCTGCAGGGTCGGGGACTGGAGGGGGGGTTTCGAAGCGGGGCAGCAGGGAGGCTTGTTCTAGGTTTCTATAGCTTTTTTTTAAAAAAAAAAGGAAAGGTGCAGGCAGAAATGAAGGCGAGTAGGTGGGCAACTGGACCAAACACTACAGTGAGTGGCCTTATTTAATCTGGACAATAGAGGTGGGGTTGAGTGATAGACACACCTTCAGGTGCTCTAAAAGAGGGGAGGCATTTTTTCCTATTCCCACCAATCACTTGAGCCATGCAGACTGGGCATACTTATGGACAGTTGGACAACAATATACTTTGAGCCTGGCTCCCTGATACTGTGACACTGGGCTATTAAGAGATAAGAAAGAGATTTCTATCTGTCTAATGCACATTTTTATTTAAATAGTGGAAGGAAGGTTGAAGAGGAAGAAATTTTTTTTTTTAAGAAAAGGTGCAGGCAGGAATGAAGGTGAGTTGGCAGGCAGAAAGGGTGAGAAAGAAGTACTTTATTTTAATTTAGTCATTCACAGTGACAGTTCCCTCTGGACCTAGGACATGAACCCAGGTCCTTGGGATATACACAGACTGCACTCCTTCAGAGGCAGCTGACCTAACAGCTACTCCACCAGAGCACACCAAGAAGCTTTTTTTTTTTTTTTAAAGAAAAAGTGCAGGCAGGAATGAAGGTGAAGTAGAGAGGCAGGCAGAAAGAGAGAAGAGGAAGAAGCATTCATTTTTATTTAGTTGTTCACACTGATTATTTCCCCCTGGACTAGGGAAACGAACCCAGGGGCATGTGGCTTGCTCTTTTGGAAGCGATTGACCTAACTGCTGCTCAACTAGGGTGTGCCAAGAAGCATTTTTTATTTTTCATTTTTTGAGAAAGGAATAAAGAGAAGGAAGAAACGTATTATTTACTTATTTATTTTGACTTTTCATCCGACTCTGGATTGCAAACCCAGATCCTTGAGCTTTGCAGGATTCGTATACCCATGTTTCAGATGCCTGAGCCACAAGGGTGCACCCCTATTTTGGTTCTTTGTTAGAGCAGATAAAAGTATTCCTAATTCAGAACTAAATGATGAGCACCATTATCATGCAAATATCATTTCAGTTTGGAGACAGCATTAACATTCTAAATGTAGGACCCTTTCGTAAATGTCAGAGCCAGCCCAGTGTTACCTGAATCTCTGTGACAGGTGCTATACTTGGCCACAGAACACATTCACTGTAAAAGGAATTAATGAACTAAGAGGTTGTATGTCTTTTTTTTTAACGAGTCTCATGTGTTCTTGTCGAGATAGCCTATTCCGAGCTTTAATTGAATTCTAATAAGCTACAGAAATATCATTACATAAACATGCCCATCACTGTGAAACATCAGAAATAGGCTAACAATAATCAACAGGGAGGGATTCAAGAAACAATGATTCATTCATTCACAGGAAAATTAAAGCCATTAAAATAATGATAATTATGTGTCACTGTATAAGCTTTGAAGTTAGAGTACTAAGATTGAGAATTTAACTTTGACAAGAAGTATATACATACACACAAAATAAAAAATTCCTGATGACCTACAGCATACTAGCCCCCCGGCTGAGTCTTAAAGATGCACCAATGAATAACATGTGCTCCTGATGTGACTGTTGTGATACCTGCAGCCAGCAATGTGCAATTAAATGTTTAACAACTGCTTAGTGGCTGGAGCTGGGGGGTTTGGGGGGGTAGTTTGTGTTTTTGCCAATTCTGTGGTGTAAACATTTCCACTATGGCTGATTTTGAACTACCAATGGGATTGAAAGAGAGATAGGAAGGGAGAACAGGAAGAAGCATTTTGAAGGAAGGAAGAAAGAGTTGGAGAAAGCACTTTTATTTACTTATTTATTTATGTTGGTTGTTCCCCTCCTCCCTAACTGCCACCCTTTGTCTTAACCCTGAGTCCTTGGTCTTAATAGAGTCCACCTTCCAGTGCCAACTTAGCACCAAGAGTCACAGGGAACCAATTGTTTATAGGGTGAAATGCTACTCAGTCATGAGAAAAACATACTTTACAATAATTTTAAACATTTAAAAAATATATGAAAAAGTTTAGGTTTTATTTTCAAATTCAAAAAGTAAGGCGGTACAAGTGATTTCAATAAAAATCACAATGTAAGGATTCTAAAAGCGATCTCCTTCAAAAAAATAATAAAACCGGCAACAAGAAATGGTCAAAATCAACTTTACGAGAAGAGTGGAAACAACCTGGGCAACGTTATTCAAGCATGAGTGTGACAGGTAGTAAGAACAGAGTTTTGTGACATTTTAACTTGCCCTAGAGCTGTCCCGTTCTCCACATCCACAGTAACCTTGCATAATAACAACCTGCAGTCCTGCTGTAGCATGACAGCCACCAGAGGAAGAAGAATGGAGCCAGGACTCTTTCAAAGACTCATTTCCAAGTGACTGCCATTGTTCAACCTGCCCCGTGGTTCCCTAAAAGAGCAGCAGTTGCAAGACTGCATGTGAACTGACTTGGGGCTCACACAGTATGAAATGTCTTCTCTCTAGGGAGCATTAAAAAATTACGGGCAAGTGTTTTTACGTGTGACTACTAGAGACAACAGGTAAGAGTTAGGTCAATAATAGACTTTCAAAAATTAAAAGAAAAATATTAGGGAATAGATGTCCACAGAATCTTTGAAAGTGTCGTCATGTTCTGGGTCATCTAGGTCATGCATTCTCAGGAAAGAATCCAGGAGCCCGAAGCTCTTCCTTTGGCTGACCCTGCAGCACCGCACAAGCAGAAAGTGAAGGCGAAGGCGGCACTGTGAACTGCCTGTCTGCACGCTGAAAACATATTCTAACACAGAGGCCCGGGGCAAAGACTGGAGATGTATGATTCCAGACATTTAAAGACACCTCTGTCCCATCATTAGATGACCTCTACGTTTACTGAGTAGAGACTTCAGTGGCCTCACATGACAAAGAATACAGACTTTCTAGAATCAGTGCAGGAGAGTCAATGAAAAATCACTGCAACAAACCATATGGCAACATTTTCATGATGGTGACGGGGAAAACGATAGGTTGCTAATGGGCACAGAATTTCTTTATGGGGTGATGAAAATGTTCTAGAATAAGCAGTGGTGTTTCTACCACCTTGTAAATAAACTAAGAACTTCTGACCTATGCACCTTAGCACTGACAAATGGTGGTGGCCCAACTGTGTTAAGCCAGGGCTGGAACATAAATGATGTAAACCCCAAGGACCAGGGAGAACAACCAAATGAGCAAAAAAATAAAAATGCTTCATCCTCCTCTCTCATCCTGTCTGCCTGCTTCCTTGCCTTCATTCCTATGTGCAACTTTCCTTTAAAAAAAACAAACTGGTAAATCATGAAGATTGTAGTATATGAATTACATCTGAAATAAAACAAAAAATGAGTAGTTTACAAAACAATGTTCTGTGTAAGTAAGTGGTGGGTAGATACTAAAATGACCCCCAATGATTCTCATCTTTTGGCATTCATATCCATGTATAATCTCTCTCTTTGGTGTGGGCCAGATTTAGAGACTCACTGGTAACAACTCATACAGTGGAAGTTGTGGAATGTCACTTTTGATAGTGAGTTATAAAAAGATTGTGGTTTCCATACTGAAGTCTTTTCATTGCTCTTCCTCTCACTTGCATCCTCATTCTGGGGAAATCAGCTGCCATGTCATGAGCAAATCTACGGAGATCTCATATGGTGAGTAAATGATGTCTCCAGACACCTGCTGTGCAGACCCAGGCTTGATAACAGCCAGCAGATTTAGTGTCAAAGTGGACCCTTCCCCAGTCAATCCTTGAGATGACTACTGCTGCAGGCAAGACCTTGACTGTAGCCTTTTGGAAGAATCTGACCGAAATATACACAGCTAATTGCTTCTGAATCCCTGATCCACAGAAACCGTGAGAAAATAAATGCTTGGTTTTTGTTTGTTTGTTTGTTTTTGTATATAGCTTGTGATTTCTTTTGCCTTGTCTGTTTAAAATTTTTTATTGCAGTAACTTTTATTCTACACATTAAAATAAACTCATATGTGTAGGTTCCCCATATGTGCCATTTCCCCATTCCTCAGAAATATGCTAACAAACCCTGCCTTCCAGGAAATCACCACGCGTTCTTCACCTGTCCAGTGGGCTCCGCCACCACTTGTTGCCCCAGTCCCAGTCCCTACTGGTCACCTCAGCTGTGTTCTAAGTGTCAGTGGTTGCTTTCCTTTTATCTGTTCTTTTGTCTTTTCACATTCCACTTAAGTGAGGCCATCTGGTATCCATCTTCTTTAGATTTCACTTAGCATCATCCCCTCTAGATTCATCCATGTTGATTCAAATGACATGATTTCATTTCTCCCAAGGGCTGTGTAGTGTTCCATTGTATCTGTACCACATCTTCTTTACCCATTCATCTGACACTGAATGCTTGTTGTTATTACCTGCTAAATATTGAGGTGATTTGACATTTTCTAAAGTTAACTAATACCTTATATTGTATCAGACATACACAAAACACAGGAAGTATGTATAGTATATATTATTAACTGTGTCTGGTGGTGTCATTATTAGTGCCTTATTTTTCTATTCACAAATACCTGATTTTTCCAAACTATTCAATAATGAACCTATATTGTTTACATAATAAAGGGAGAAAATGAAAGTGAGAGCTACTTTTAGGATGGTTAGGGAGTCTTTGGTAACAAATAAATGTGTTTGATATAACATTTGGTAAGAAAAAAGAACTCTGTAGAAATTGTATGTATACTGTTACCTTTAATACATAAAACTCTGCCTGCATTTGGACAAGGCCTAAAAAACAGTTCATTCTTTGGACTCTCCCTTTGAATATCAAATTCATTGTTGTCGTGATGTTTAATTATTGAGTTCCACTTGGCTGGAACAGTGAGAATAAAGAAAGATCATTCTGGCAGATGTGAGAGGGAGGCAGGTTGGAGGCCAGGTCCTGGGGGGAGGGTGGGATGATGGTCCTGAATGGGACTCAGGGAAGGGACGGAGTGGAAGGAAGGGTGAAACTGGGAGGGAATTCAAAGTGATGGGGAGATCCTGGTGCCTGATTTCATAAAAGGGGAGTGAGATGATCAAAATAACTGTCCTACGCTTGAGATAGGATCTAAACAACCCTGAGAAAGAAAATTGAGCTTTTCTTTCACAGCACAAGTGTTATTATATTAGGTTATTTTTTTAAAGTATTTTAATTTTGTGTCCATTTAGTTGCTTACACTGGTTGTTTCCCTGCAGACCTGCTACTTGAACCCAGGGGTACGTGGCTTTCATCCTTCAGAGGAGATAGATTTAACAGTTCCTCCATCAGGGTACACTGATATATTAGGTTACTTTGAAAACTTTACATAACTGGGTTCTGTATGCCTTGTTTCCCCCAAGAATGGATTAGAGACTTCCCTTTCAGGGTGATCACATTGCACACATGGGAGAAAAATCTGTAAACAGTGATCTTGAATATTCATATATTGTTAAATATTCTATATTGTTCATTAACATTCAAATTCACCTCATTTCAAAAGGTATGGCTATATGACAGACCTTGTCTAAGGAAACATGAATGGAGGTGACATGTTTCCTTCTGGGTGAAGGCTTTAGGAGCCAGAGCCCAAGTTTCCATACTCACAGTCCTGCTGCGCAGCAGCCCGTGTTGTTAAGCTAGTGGGTGGAACCTGGCACCATGAGTTCAAGTTTCTAAACAAGGGTGACTGGGAGAAGACATAACATGAAACAGTCTGGGTTAGTGGATGCACAGACCTTCACAGGGTATAAAATTACACAGATCTGGGTGCACCCTGTGTCTTGGGCAGTTAAGGTGCAGACCATGTAAAGCCCAAGGACCCAGGCTGAAGACCTGGGGCTGCTGATTAAAAAAAAAAAATTGTATGAATTTTAGTATACACACAAATGAATACCAAAAGAAAGGAGGAAATCTCACTGTGATAACGCCGATATCCTGGCAGTACATATATCATAGCTTTTGCAAAACGTCACCACTGGAGGAGATGGGACAAACTATACAAGTGATCTCTGTATTACTTTTCACAACTGCATGTGACTCGACAACAGGCTCCCAAAAAGTGACAAAATTATTCTTTTTTAAGTTATTTCCCAATATTTCTGATTAACTCAAGGAGAAATTCTAAATATAATAGCAGTGTATCTTTAACACATACCTTTTTTGGTATTTGCAAATTTGTCTTTTGAACAAAGAGCGGGTTTTATTCTCAAAGTCTTCAGCAGACAATTTCTAGTTATAACGCAGCAATGCTTCTTTCTATTATGCTTATTTTCACATTAACTTCTGTATATGTCAAGAGAAACTCTATCTCCTCAAAATCATGATATAAAGTTTGATTTAATTTTTTTTTAAGTTTAAAAATCAACTAATTTTTCCATAAATAGCAATATTAATGGTGCGGACTCTCAAAAATAATGAAAATGGTATATGAACAATGGAATATGAAGAAACAGACACCTAGAGAAAAAAAAATGTATTTTTTTGAAAATTTTAGTGTTAATTGGTTAAAAAATCTCAACGTCTCTGAATACAAATATGAGTAGTAGATATCTTTTGAAGACAGGTGGGAAGAGAGAGGAGAAAGAAGCATTTTATTTATTTATTCATTTACTTTTAAAGGAAAGGTACAGGTAGGAATAAAGGCGAGTAGGCAGGCAGGAAGAGAGAGAAGGAATAAGCAGATATGTATTTTATTTAGTTGTTCATCTTGGCTGTTCCCCTAGTCCTGGGTCTCAAACTTAGGTCCTTGGGATATTCATGGACTATGTCTAGTGAGTTATTCATTAGGCCACCAAAGCATACCAATATTTTATTTTTATTTAGGTGTTAATTTTTATTGTTCCCCCCATACACACACACACACACACACACACACACACACACACACACAGGTTGTGAACCTAGGTTCTTGGGATATATGTGGATTGCGCCGGTCAGAGGCAGTTGACTTAACTGTTACTCTGCCGGTAGCAGATTTCTTAATGACATTGTACTCTTTCCCCCAGATATGTCAGACAAATGGTACATCTCTTCATTATCCAATCTGCTGAACTATGCAACTATAATAGCATGACATCAAATAATTTTTGAAGTGTAACATACATAAAGAAAAGTATTCAAACTGTAAGTGTAGAGCTTGATAAAATTCCTCCCAAATAGATATAAAAGTGATGCCATACAGGTCTGTCCTGGTGGCTCAAGCATTAAGTCTGTGGCTCCAACATAGTCCAAATAAGTGCAAGGATCTAGGTTTGTGACCCAGGCCTAGGGGAAACAATCGAAATGAACAACTAAATAATTTTTTTAAATGCTTCTTTTTCTGTGTTCTTTCTAACCTGCTTGCTTGCCCACTTGCCTTCATTCCCGTCTGCACCTTTCCATAGATAGATAGATATAGACAGACAGACAGACAGACAGACAGACAGACAGGAACATTAAAAAATGTCAGGCAATTCCAGTCAATATTCCAACAGAATATTTGGTGAAAATTGACAAGTTCATTCTAAAATTTCAAATGCAAAAGATCAACCATAACCAAGGCTCTAGAGGAAGAAGATACCAGGATATCAGGACCTATTATGAATAAGTATAGTAATTAATGCAATTTTGACTGGCATAAGGATAGACTAACAGATGAGTGGAACAGGACAGCGTGTATAAATAGATCCATACATATACAGTCATCTCGTATGACAAAGGTGACAATGGAGAACAATGGAGAAAGGGTGGTTTTTTAATAGATGATACAGGGTCTGACTCCTACTGATCATCTGTATCCTCTGTGGAACCTGTATCTCCATAATGGGCACATGTGGATTATTCACAGAACCCATGGGGCCTTCCCAAATCTCAGAAACATAGTAAGGAAGATTTAACTCAAGCTTAAACTCTTCCTATCCTCTCAACTCCTGCTAAGGGGATACCCGTGATCATCCTCCTAAGGCCCCCTCTCCCTGGCCAGCCCTCCTGGGTAAGGATCCAGCAAATGGGTTGTGGTCTCCAACTTCCCTGTTGGCCCCAACGATCCTTACCTCCTGGTAGGCCAGTCTCTGCTGAATCCAAATTGACCTGTATGACTAGGGAGATGCTTTAGAGGTGACGATGTATGACTTCTGAGGCTTGGTCACATCAGACGTTGCAACTTCTGCCTTGGTCCTTTGGATTGTTTTCTCAGGGGGAAGTCAGCTGCCATGTCATAGGTTGCTCGGCCAGCCCTATAGAGAACCCATGTGGAGAGTCACGTGAGTGAGCCATCTTGGAAGCAGATTCACCAGTCCTTGGCAAACCTTCAGATAATTCTAGCTCTAGCCTTTGAGTCTTTCAGCTGAGGTCTCAGACATCCCGAAGTCATTCGTGCTATGCTGTCTGAACTCTTGGCCCACAGAAATGATGAGGTAATAAATGACCATTGGTTCATGACACTATTCCTTGGGGTACTTTTGTTTTGCAGCAATAGATAGCAGCTAATAGAGTAACTCAAGCTCTCCCAAGACCGTGACAGTTCTAGACTAACCACTTGACTCTTGGAATGTCCTTCACATTAGCATCACCTAAGAGAGTTAGCAGTTAGTCCTCCTGTAACCTCCTTCCATCTCTAAGTCTCTCTCCTTTCCCTGTCCAGGGAGGCAGAGAGCAGGATCAATACATCCGCTTTGTCAGAGATTCCACTGCGACTCACCTGTCCTGCTTATACCCCCCAGACACCCGCACTCCAACTTTAAGAATGTCTCCTAGAATGCCCCCCTCACTTTGGAGATGGTGAGGAAGAGGAACAAACCTGTGTCTCCAGTGGGCCTGTGACTGGGGATGCTCTCACCTCTTCCCACTCTTTTGCTCCTATTTGGGGTCAAGAGAGATGTGAGGAGGATGAGTGATTGTGGTAGGGCCAGTCCTGCCACTTCTCTGTACACTCCCAAGTCAGGACAGGACCTGTGCTTGCCCTAGTCTTAGCACATGTCCTTACTCTTCTTTAACTGTGGGGTCCTCTATGCTCTTTGTCCTCGGTTGCTCAGTTGTCAGTACCAGGAAAATAGGAAAAGGCCTCATCAACATCTGGATCAAAGGCATTCACAATCCGCCATGACAAAGTTTTTCTATTTGGGTTTCCTCGCTGCTCTTGCTCCCTTCACTCATCTATTCTTTCGGATCACTGAGTTGTCAGCACTTTCTGAAATGAGTTATGACATGCTTTCTTTTCTCCACAGAGTTTTACTTAGGGTTGTCCCTCTGCTAGCAATGAGCTTCCTTTCCCTTTGCTCAGCAGGTTCTTACCCATCTTTCATGAGTCACCGTGGCACTGCCTCCTCTGGGAAGCCCTTCTTGACTACTCTGTCTCCCTGACTACACCAGGTGCCTCTGCAGAGTCGCACCATTCCTCCTTTGCTAACTTCATCTAGCATTTGTCACACTACCTTTGCGGTCAAGTCAGAGAGCTGTCTGTCAAAGTTTCTTCTCCCACTTCCAAGGGACAGCTATTGCTGGAAGACAGCTGCCTAGCCCAGTACCATTTTTGCTAATCCCACTTGGGTCATATGTGCCATAATACTAGCTCTTACCAAAGTAATGTAAGTGGTTATGTGTCATTTCCACACCAGGGTATTAAAAAAGCAGATAGTTTGTCTCCTCGCTGTTCTTCTCCTCCTCCCAACTATATTTGACAAAAGATAAGACCCTGGGGGATGGTGTTGTCACAGGTAGAAGGAACATGGTACCCAAAATCAATGTTTGGAGGAAAGCTACCTGCATTTATTTTGTTTGAGGTCTAATTCTTTTGGAGGGCTATTGATCATAGCAACTAATGTTGCCTTGCCTAATGCAGTTTTGCAATGCTGTATTTGCTCATCTCTCCTTGCTAGTCCAGTCTTTAGGAAAGGTGATCATTCATTCAAATGATCAGTCATTCAAAAACAGTCAGTGGGCATCTGTTAGGTCTCAAGCTCTATTCCAAGCATTGGAATTACAGCATCAAATCAGATAAGCAAGGCCCCTGCTTTCATGAAACTGAAATTCTAGGAGAAACAACGTACAAGTAAATAATTACAGAGGATCATTTCTGAGAGAAGTAGCATGGAGGAAACATTACAATACAACAAGGTTCTAGGATAAAGAATAACTGGGGCACGCCCTGGTGGTCCAGTAGATAAGGCTACTGGATATAGTCCACATATATTCAAAGGACCTAGGTTCGAGCCCTAGAACTGGAGGAACAACCAAATAAAAGTGCTTCTTCCTCCTCTCTCTTCCTGCCTGCCTACTCACCTTCAGTCCTGCCTGCATTAAAAAACAAACAACAACTAGCCAATTGCATTAGACAGGGAGAGCCTTCCTATAGTATCACTTGAGTTAAGACTCAAATGGCGGTGCACCCCTGTGACCCAGATGGCTAAGGTGCAGGTGTGTAAACCTTAAGGACATGACATTGAGGGAAAAAATGCATAAACAGATAAACCAAGAATTTAAAAAACAGAAAAAAATAAATGATTTTCTGCAGGGTAAAGATCCAAATGGCAAGAAGGATCCAGCAATAAGTGGACTGTCCCAGGCAGAGGAGCTCCAAGGGTAACAGAGGGGACAAGTTACATGTCTTTGAGAACATGAGAGGCCAGTGTGGCAGGACGGATTGATCATAGACTGAGACTAGATGAGGATATGGTCATTCGCCAGCCGACTTACCTGCTCTATTTTACTCCACACTTATCATAATTGGTATTCTATATACTTCTTTTATTTACATGTTTATTTTCTGTGTCCTCCACAAATGCAAGTCACATGAGGACAGGGATTTTTGTCTGTTTTGTTCTCTCTCCAGTGCTCAGAACATTGCCTACCATACAATAAGTGCTCAGGCTAGGCTCACTTAATGAATAAATAAATGAAAGATAATTGGGTGAGCCCCTGAGGCTCAGGCAGCTGAGACAGCTGGGGTTTGGATCATGTAAAGCCTAAGGCTCAAGGTTTCAGACCTGGAACCTGTAGGGGTGTGAGTGGGGACCAAAATAATCAACTAACTTGATAAAAATTCTTCTTCTTCCTCTATTTCTTCCTCTCTTAAAAAAATAAGCTTTTTGATATAAATGATAAAAATCTAACTCTCTTTCTAGAAAAAAGCCTGAGACCAAGTTTATCATGCTGCCACTTTTTTATGGATTTCAATACTCCAGCAACAATAGTGAAGGAAAAAAGAGAAGCAAGGAAAGGACAGAGGGAAGAGGGAAAACAAAGACAAGGTCATGTGTTATCACAGTAGCTACAGTCTCAGTAAACACAGCTGCTTGTTGGGGCTTATACAGGGCTACCAACTCACATACAGGACACCCACTTCAATCTGAATTCCAGAGGAACAAGAATAATGCTGCAGTGTAAGTATTTTTGTTTGTGAATTCTGACATCTTTAATCCCTACAGATATCTCCAGGGAGGCCATATGGAACAGTTCACTTGGGAACGGTAAAAACAGAAATATCTTTCGGCTCTTTCTCAAATCCTGGATTTCCCTGGTCAGCGTTTACCCATGGGAATGGTCCCACACCCCCATTTCTGAGCTGTATTCCCTGAATCTTCTAGGCAATCACTAGGAGGTTGAGAGCCTCTATGAGTCCAGTTAGCTAGGGTCTGGGCATCAGAGCTGCTATAGCTCCTGCTGAGACCAGCCCCGCTTGCAGGTGGCTGTGACTCTCTATTAAGTAAGTGGCGATGACTGGAGGGAGGTGGAGATGGGGGCAGATGGGGGAGAAGGGGTCAAGTGGATTTAAGCATTGGTGGATACAAGTGCTCCAAATTACCACTGAGACATGTCTCTCATCATCTGTTTCGATTTTAGCTCTGCTCTCAGGCCTGCTCTAACTTCAAGGTGACAAGAAGTCCCCCAGCAATTCTAGACATGTCATATTCTTTCCCCAAGGGGGAAAAAACTTTTTTTCCAACAGATCTACCATCTTCTACCCCCCAAATATGACCCAGACCTGAAAGTCACTGACCCTGATTGCCATGGAACTCGTCAAGTGCCTGTCCCTGAAGTGTCACTATGGGCAGAGGACTTCAGTGCAGTCTTATGTGTAGGAAGGCTTTAGAAAATGCCCATGGCTAGAGTATTGTGGGAAGAAGAGGACGTAGTGTGATATGTGGTTGTCTCTTTATGAATGTCCCCCCTGCCATGCACAGACACACAACTGGGACATCCTAGAGCATAAGGACAGTGGCTGATTCATCTCTGACTCTAGGGTTGCCCTGGAAGCTGAAGATTGATTACTTTTGCGTGAACGAGTCAATGAACACATTTCTGTTTTCTTTACACATCTAGTAGGAAGGTGCCTGAAGCTACTACCTGAAATTTATCTCACCAGCAACTGATGTAGAACTTGAATCAATCCCCAACATGTGACGGAGCACCTGGTAAAATCAATTTTTTTTTCTTTTTTTTTTTTTTTTTATTTTAAGAGAAGAGAGAAGAGAAGGAAGAAACATCTTTATTTAGTTGTTGATTCTTGTTTTTTCACCCCAGTGGTGGGTCATGAACCCAGGAATAGCACACACACCCAGTCCTTAGGCTGTATAGGGTCTGCACACCAGTGTCTCAGCCCACCTGAGCCACAAGGGCACACATCCCTATAAAGTCATTTTCACGTCTGATTCCCACAATAACTCGGAGAGTCAGGATAATTAACATTATTTTAGAATGAGGAAATTGAGGCTTGAAGAGCTGAAGTGAATTGCTTAGAGACGTGGGCTCACCCAAGGTGCTGGGGGTGAGGGAAGTAACCATGAAGGGAAAACTAGAGTGGGCTTGAAGGGATGACCAACCAGTGATTCCTGGATTAATAAAGACAGCCGAGGAAGGAACCCTTGAGCAAAACTGACCATGTTTAAATAGCAAACCCCAGAGAACTTCATCAATCATGCAAAGCTGTCAGAGAAAAATTCAACATCTTACTTTGCTTTGGATTGCTCAGTCGTGTGGTTAGATTTGTCAGTGTCAGTTGGGTGCTAGGGACATCACAGTAGATCAGAGCAGGTGCTGGTCCTTGAGGAATCCTAAGTATAGATACATAAGCAGACATGGAGAGTTGTGGCATGGGGCTGTAGCAGGGACATTCCAGGCTAAGGGTTTACTATGGAAGCAGAAGAGAGAGTGTTGGTCAGGAAATTCTTAGCAGTGCAAGCCTTCTGTGATGGGATATACATCCTACACGTAGACACACACCCTGCTTAAAACCTTTCTGGGGCTTCTCATAACTTTTAATACATATTCCAAAGAGCTTACAATGACCTATGAGACCCCATTTGATCTGTCTCTGCCCATCTCTGCCACCTCTCCTCTTTCCTTTCTGTCCCTTACTCCCTCTGCACCAATCACACTGACCTCTTTGCTATTCCTTAAATAGGACACTTTGTTTCTGCACAGAGTTTTTGTCCTTGCTGTTTCCTGTGCTGTAACATTTTCTGCTCAAGTCTTCTCAAGTCTCTGCTCAAGTTGGCTCTGTCTTGTCAACAATTTTCTTGCTCAAATGTTACCTCAGAGAGGCTTTCTGGTCATTTGTATCTTCTCCAAACTATCACTGTTCTATAACACCATTTTATCATCTGCATCTTGTTTGTCACCTTATGGATTTTTAAAATTTAGATATTTCATAGTTAATGCAATCTCATGGTTAAAGCTTAAAAGATAAAAATGCAGTGAAAATATAGCTTCTACTCCTATTCCACTGATCAAGTATGGTAGCTTTAGAAAGTGTCAGTCAAGCTAGAACTACATTTCCCAAAATTCTCTTCTCTACATACTTGCTTTGCTCTTAAGGGACATTTGCATGAGATTTCAAAGGCAAAATCGCAAGTACACTCACATTATTTACACTCTGAAGGTCATGCATGTCACGTACTGTGCACAGTGTCACTGGTCTGCTAATCTTGTTGACTGGGGTAGCAACCAGAATACCTCTTAAGGCCTCTATCGGATCACCCCTTTCAGCATCTCTGAGTCCTGGGCAAAGTATGTGTACAGAGTACTGGGTTTTGCTGCAGATCGTCCACCTCTGGCACTGAAGTTGGTGGAGATGAGAGACAGACTTGAGTTTCCCTTGGTCCTATGTGTTCTAGCTTCTCGTGGGATCTAGCTTGTCATTGCTCTCATCATAGCCAGTTTTTCAACCTGGTTGCTAGTCAGTGACGTGTAGTAACTGATGTTGGGCTTAATCCTGGACACTGAAGAACAGTCTGCATAAACTTTCTACTATTTCCCACAATTGTGCGATTTTTTTTTAAAGGAAGGTTGGAAGGGAGAGAAGGAAGAAGAAAGAAATATCTTTATTTATTTATTTTGGTTTTTTTTTTTCACCCTAGATCCAGGTCAAGAACCCAAGTCCTTGGTCGGCATGCCTGTATCTCAGCCCGCTGAGCCCTGCCTTCTTTTGAATTCTCTAGTTGCTACTTAATCTTCAAATCCAGCATGCTGAAAGGCTACAGAATCAGGTGAGTTGCTTTTAATTCTTGGCCTCTGAGATTATTTCCAATTTCTATTTTCCTGAGTACCCTGTAAATTTTACTCATTAAACATCCATTATGCCCCCAGTACTGTTTTAGGAATCAGGGATACAGTAATAAAACACAACAATCTCTGCCTTTATGACACTGTCATTCTGGTAAGAGAGATGGACAATAAGAAAATACGTGGGCAATATATGGAAACAAAAAAAGCAGGAAGGGAGATAGCAAATGGGTGCCTTGTGTATATTACTGATAAGGGGAACTTTGGTTTTAGATAGGGAAAGACATTTTTACTGAGAAGATGACATTTAAGTTAAGACCTGAGCAAAGTGGAAGTGAGGTGATGGCCATATAAATAAATAAAGGAAGAGCTTCCCAGGAGAAAGAAACATAACTGCAAAGGTCTGAATTATGTGTGTTCCCTTTTCTTAAACTAGTATGGGTTGAGCAGATTGAGCAAATACTGTTTTCCAAATCACATCCCAGCCACAGATTCTAGGACACAGTCATATTGTTTTGGGGGTCGTTATTCAACTTTATGGAGGAATTGAGAATGATCCTAATATTTTTGGACCAAGCAGCAGGAAGAATGAAGTTTACGTGAACCAAAGCAAGAAAAGACTTGACAAGAACATGTTTAAGATGCAGATAAAGTTCTGAGTGAATCTTAGTGTACTGAGATGTACACTAAAGCTGGTGCTTGCTAGGGTGCCACACCCACTAATAGTTCTACAGGGCACAATTTTATTCATCTATTTTAATACTAAGTTCAGAGAACCTCGAGATCTTTTTCTACTTGCTTGGACTATCTCCTGCCAGATTGTCTGGTACTAATTCCCTTCTGTGTCTCTATGACCAGCTACACAATTGGTGCAGTCATCTGCAGTCTACAGAACAGATCACACAATTCTACCACCTGCTGTGTGACTTGGGTCAAGCAACCTGTGCTGGATCTCAGTTCCCTATTTGCAAAATGGTAGAAATCATCTTTCCTTAAGTGGTTAAACTAAGGATAAATGGAGACATCCACAGGTGCAGTGTAGATACTCAGTACGTGTAGTTGCCTTCTTTCACCCTGCTGCCTTGCTCTCACTGCTCAGCGCTCTCCCTGCGAAGTCCTACTCCTAGAGCAGATATTGTTGATGCTGAAGAGTGTGCTGCACCCAGTAGGTCTACATGGCTGCTTGAGCAGGGTCCTCGGAGAAGGGCACTACTGGAAAGGTCAGTTTTTTTCACACTCCTTCCCCAGGCATTCGTTTTCCCAAGTCAGCGGGGAATGGCTGAGGCTTCGGTTTGTGGGCTCAACATGGTGCCGTGCTGCTCCTCTACGAGCCTCAAAGATGGCGACACCCGCTGGGCGCAGACATGTTTGTACCACGCGGTCCAGCCCCGGCCAGAGGCGGCCCGACGCGCTGCGAAGCGGAGGCGGGCTCCTCCCCCGCAGCCTGGCGTCGAGCGTCTCGTGACAGCTACTTCCGCTCGGGGCGGCGGCGGTGGCGGAAGTGGGAGCGGAGCCGGAGTCTTGGCCATAAAGCCAGAGGCGGCGGCGGTGGCGGCGTTGGAGGTTTGGAGCGCGCCGAGGAGTCCGCGGGAAGTGCGACTAGGACTCTCCTGGGCCCTTGTTCTCCGTTGCACCTCCTCTTCGGGGGACCCTCGTGACGCGCCCGGCCCGGAGCCCCAGCTGAGCGGCCGCGGTAAGCAGCGGGCCCATCCCGGCCGGCGGCCTGGCCCCATCCCCCTCCTCCGCCCCTGTCGCCGCGGCCTCTCGTCGCCCTTACCCTGGGCAGGCTCCTGGCCCAGCCCCGGCCTCGCCGGGAGGCTCCGCGTCGCACAGGTCGCTCCTCGCGCCCGGCCGACGATTTGTCAGAGGTTGCCAAGCTGTGACCTCTGGCCAGGTTGCCGACCCGGGTCGGCGGTCGCGAACGCCTTGTTTGCGGGTGGTGTCAGCACCCGAGACCCGGGAGGGTTTCCAGATTTAGATTAGTGCGGAGCACTGGAGGCCCCGCGGCGCGGCGGGGCGCGCTAGCGGCTGCAGTTCCGAGCGGCCAGCCGGAGGGTGTCGGAGCCGACTTCTCCCGCTGCCACTTAGGGAGACTCCGGCTGTGGCGCCGCCGATCACACGGGCTTTGGAACAGGGGCCCAGCGCTGAGCCATATTCTCGTCGGTCTCCTCAGCTGAACAGCCTGACCCTGTTAAGAGGTTGCCTGATGGCAACTGAGTCAGGACAGTGAGTCAGGTCACGTGAACTGGGCAGCCCAAACACTTGTGTACAAGTGAGACGGCTCTGACTGGGATACCGGGAACTTTTTGTCATAAGCTTGTTATGGTAAAATACTGAAAGAAGTTTTCAAACTTACTGGAGGAAAGATGGTGGTGTTTGGAGAGCGATTTTAATTTTAATTTCGCCTTGGGGCCATCTCTAACTGCTTTCAATTCAGTTGATTCATAATGATTTGTAAAAGTGGAAACATTGAGAATAATAGTAAACATTTGAGTGCTTAATATATACTAAGTAATGTGGCAAGAGCTTTGCACAGATTATGTTTAATTCTCAGAACAACCCCTTGAAGTACCATTATTTTGCCCATTTATAGATAGGGAACTCGAAGAACAGAGAGGTTAAGTCAAATGTCCAAGGTCACACAACTAGAGATTCAAACCCAGATATTTAGATTCCAGAGCACTGTGCTCAGTCTCTTAAGTTGTACTATTTTCAGACTTAGGAAGTTTGTGATTTATCTTTTGCTATTTCTGTCTTGCCTTTATCTGACTTTCTAGTGTGATGTCATTTGAAAGCCACCTTTAGTAACGTTAGTTCTCCTTTAAAGCATATAGTGTTTGCAGTTGTGACTTTTAACACATTTTTGTAGTGTAGTGCCAATAAATTAAGACCTCTTCAGTTCTGGCAGAGTACTTAGTTGAGGTTTGCAAAATTTTGTTATCTCAGTCTTTTATCTAGTGAGTTAGGCCTGACAATCCTGCCACATGAACCTTTCTTAAAACCTTAATACAAGAGTATCCATCCAGTTGGTTCTTTCCTGTTGAAAAATATTGTATCTTCTATTTGGATGCCAAAAGAACAGACTCTTGTCTCTTCCTTGTGATTTAAGCAGCTGATTAGCCGCATGACTTCTCATCCATGGATTAATAAGATCTCCTATTCCTGTGTTTTCTCTTCACACTAGGGAGTTTGTTCAGATTTCAATCTAAGAACTGGAAAGTGAGTTGGGAGTACTTCCTAAGATACTCTTGAAGCTAAAACTTAGTGCTCACAACCCTGTTATATTTTCTAATTTTTTTTTTTTTTTTTTTTTTTTAAGGAAAGGTGCAGGCAGGCAGGCAGGATGAGAGAAGGATGAAACATTTTCATTTTATGTATTTGTTCACACTGGTTGTTTTACCCCTGGACCCACGACTGGGACCCAGGGGTATGTGGCCTGCATCCTTTGAAGGTGATTGGCCAGCCTCTACTCCATCAGGGCGCACCTCTTTTTTTTCTTTATCTTTGCCGCCAGCCTGATGTATTTAAGTGAGCAGTGTCTGAGCTTAGAGGGGAGTAATAATGTATGTGTACCTTTACATTCATTCAGCAAATGTTTTGAGTATTTACCATGTATCAGGCATTGTTGGATGTTGACTTAGGAGAGTTAGAGCATGAGTACTGTCCTTAAGGAATTTTAAAGTGGTGAGTGATCATGACCAGGAATTCTGTTGGGGAGTGACTTTGTGGTAGAACTTGAGGCTTTTGGAAAGAGAATTTATTTCTTGTCTGCATGTGAATCCACAATAATCTGTCTAGTTTTCTGGATGACTTTTGTTAATTTTAATAACACTAATATGGGGCACGCCTGAAAAGAGCACAGAAGATAATGTTACAGCTTCTAATTGATCTTGTTTTAAAAAACTGCTTTTCTTAGTTTGTTCTAGTGACATTTTTTTGTTGACTCAAGAGGGTGTCCATGTAATTGCTGTTTTGTACGCAAGTGTTAGGTATTGCAGTCCTGTTTGAGCAAAGGCATTTTCAACATGTTGGATTTTTTTTCTTCAACAGAGGAAGAAAGCTTAATGTGGTACCTACCAGACACAGTGCCATACCATTCTAGATAAAGCCCTCTGCTGTGCCATTTCCCTTCTTTAAAAGTGGGTGCGAGTTTTGAATCTGTGGAGGAACTGCAGGAGTAAACAAACAGAAGAGGGGACCCGAGAAGGCACTCTAAAAATAGTTTATTAGTATATTCCTCAAGGTGATTCTGGACAACCACTTGGGACACTTTTGTTTGTTTGATTTTGTTTGTGTGCGTGCAGTGCCAACTGAGCCTAAGTCTCCCAAGCCCCACAGTCAAAAGAGGATTGCTTTATAGTGAAGGGCGACTTTGAATCCTCTTCCTGACCCCACAGCCAAGTGAAGCAAAAAAGCTTTGGTTATTCTATCAGCTTTTAATAAATCTCCAAAGAGATGCACACTAATAACATTTTCACCCTTACATTTAGCACTTGCCTTTTTATGCAGAGGTGCAGCAAACCCAGACCATAAAGCTGGACAATTCAGCAATAGGGATTTGGCTACATTTTAGACCCGTGGTTGTAGGCATGGTTTTCCAGGGAAGTAAGGAAGAAAATACTTGAGTATAGCTAAACATCAGGTCCCTTTGGCACTGGTTTCATCTTCCAAAAGAGACTCAATTTCTAGAAATGAACTTCTATGGCCCCTTTTTGCCCCACATTTGTGATTACTGTCTTTCTGCTGACTCTTTATCTCCCACATACAGTTGCCATTATAATCTCAGGAATCCATTCCCCTGTGTTACCATGTATCTGTTAGTGTCATCTAATAGCTCTTTGCTTCTCTGCAGTTTGCTGCAGAAATATTTTGCAATGTGTTGGTCTCTTCAGTTACTTGCTCTCATTTCTTCCCTCTTTTCTCTGCTTTTTCCTTCCCATTTAGAGCAACAAACCCAGAAAAAATGGCTTGTGTTTATGTTTTTAAATTTCTTAGTGGTGATTGTGGTCAGTGTGATTTGTGAATCAAAGGTAAAAGTGATGTGATGAAATCACAACAGGCTTTTTAGCAGTGTCTCTGACTGGTTTCAATTTTAGTACTCTTGGCTGTGATTTCAAAAACAAATTTAAGAATAGCTACTTAGAAAATATCTCTGTGGGGGAGGAAGAAAGCTTGGGAGTTGGTTCCAGTGGTGACATACAGTATTGGCCTTGTTCATTTGCTTGAAGATGCAGTGCTTAATGCAGGGACCTCAAGCCTGGCCTCTCTGTTTTGATGATGTCATCACTGCTGTGGAGATCAGTCTGACTGATTCTGTTGTCTATTTCCTAGTCACCTCGGACTGCGTTGTTGGAACAGAGCAACTCTGAGGAAGCATTAAAGGGAGTCGTGAGGATATGACAGTGTTAGGAATTCTGTAACCTTGCTGGGCTCTCAGATGGGCTTGTCTGTGTGAGTGCTGCCAGATACAGTGAAGAAGCTTCTCTGTTCACCCATTCCAGTAAAGGTGACTTGCTTCATACTGCTGGTTTTCCTGGAGTTACCCAGCTACGTTGAGAAATCCTTTAAAACTGCATTTTGAAATAGTTAACCTCGGTACGCCCCAGTGACCTAGTGGAAAAGGACACTGAATGTAGTCCACATACATCCCTAGGATCCAGGTTCCAGATCCACAGCCCCGGGGAATAACCAAGATGAAAAATAAACACATGTTTCTTCCTCCTCTCTCTTCTGCTTGCCTGTCTACTTGCCTTCTTTCCTGCCTGTACATTTCCTTTTAAAAAAAATAATAGCTACCTTGTTGGTTTTCAGTCTTTGTGTGTAATTTTTTTTTTTTTAATTGCCTGTAGGCAGGCAGGAAGAGGGTGGAAAAAGCTTTGTTTTTATTTAGTTGTTTATCTTGGTTGTGCCCCGTACCCCCACCCCTCAGGAACTGTGGTCATTGGCATATATGTGGACTATGCCTGGCAGACTTACTGTTAAGCTCCCAGTGTGTGCTTGTATGCAATTGTAATTTAAGATTGACTTAATTGACTTCCATTTGATAAACTTTTAAGTCTGAGTTATTTGATATAGTTACAGTGAGTTGACCTTTTAAAAAAACTGAGTCAGAACAGCAGAGACTATGAAAAATGGCATCTCTTACAAATGGTAGTCAGTAAACCAACAATTTGCTGAGCACTTACAGGTCTACCCTCTTCCCACTCCCAAATAATGCTGGGTCATCTGGGCAGCCCACAGGTTAAGATAAAGAGTCACTCTTAAATCCTCTGACCTGTTCCATTTAATTGATGAATATTAAAGAAATCAGTGTTTTGTAGAAACCTTCCTACACAATATTCGCCTTTACATGCTTTTTAATTTCTGTGTAACACAGTTTGCATTGGATTTAATTTGGTGCTCACAACAACTCTGTAGGCTTAGAAGGTAGCCATTTCTTTCTGCCTGAGATAGCTGAGACTGGTGGTAAGTGGCCCAGCTACTGGAACGCTGATCTAGTCTGTCAGAACACCACTCCATGCTCTTTCTGATGCCCCATCTGCCTTTCTGATTACATGCAGATGCTTTCAGGACCGCTGCATTTGACCCCTTATGCAAATGTATCTTTCTTCTTCTACTTTTTATTTAAAATAAAATTTCTTAGCATGCCCTGGTGGAGTAGTATTTAGGTCAGTTGCCTCAAAGGTGTGCAGGCCACATACCCCTGGGTTTGAGTCCTGGGTCTCAGGAGAAACAACCAGTGTGAATAACTAAATAAAAATGCTTCTTCCTCTTCTCTGTTCCTGCTTGCCTGCCTTCACTCCTGCTGCCTGCATCTTCCCTTTAAAAACGTTTTTTTTCTCTCTTTTGCTGATTTAGGTCTCTGGACCAAAGTGTTAAATGGTTGCTTTCTTTCTGTTAAAATATATTTAATACCTTCCTTAATGAAACTGAAGCAAAAAGTATAATGCGTGAATTTAACCTTGGAGGGGACTGGGCATCCTTAGGTCCTTTAACGAACTGTGAGGCCTCTTAATAGACACTTAGTGATGGGAAGCTGGGAACTATCTGCCACAAGCTCGTGAGACTAGCTTAGTTTTCAAATATTTAATATCAGCCAGTAAAGAATGACATCTAGTTCCACAACGAGCTTTATTTGCCATCGTGACACTGGATGTATAAAATGTTGTCCTTGTCATCACTACTCATTCCTTTCTTTTTACCCTTATTTTGTGTGATTTGTCACTGTTGCTGCTGTATTTCAACAAGCTCTGAATTGGAAGTAGAATATACATACAGAGAAATGCACAAGTAGATTAGCAACTTGGAGAATTTTCATAGACTTTATCATTGTCCTCTGTCTTCCCAGGGTAATGAGTCTGCTGGTTTCTGACTACAGTTTTACCTGATTTGGACTTGATATCAATGGAGTCAGATACTACTTGGTCCTTTGTATCTGTTTTTTGACTCTGCGTCATTTGTGAGATTTTGTGTGAGTGCAGTGGGGCTCCGTTTTTGTTGCTCAGTACTCTTGATTGTGTGTTGTACCGTAATCATTATATTATTGGTGAGTTTTTAGGTACATTTTGTAGTTGTGACTGTTGCGGATAATGCTGGTGAATATTCTTGTCCGGATCTTCTGCTTTGAGCACATTTTGTCAGGTTAGTGCTGAAGAGTGGAGAGACTTGGTTTTAGGGTATGTATCTGTATCCATTTGCTAGGACTACTGGAAGAAATAACAGACTGGGTGACTTAAAAGATAAATTAAGTTTTTTTTTTAATCATTTTAGAGGATAGAAGTCTGAGATCAGTGTGTTTTAGAAGGGTTGTCGCTCTCCTCGCTCCACACAGCGCATGGACAGCTGTCTTCCTCTGCTACTGTCTGTGTCCTGATATTGTCTTATAAGAACATAAGTCCTAATGATTAGGGTCCACCCTCATGATCTCACTTAGTAACGTTAATTGCCTCTTTAAAGATCCTGTCTCCAAAGATAGTCATATTTTGAAATATTAGGGGTTAGAAGTTTATTAATTGCATGCTTGGGGGGCACAGTTTAGACGGGAAAAGTATCTGTTATACTTTGGTCGTTACAGCCAGTTTTCAGTATGTTCTGCCGTTTTACACTTCCACCAACAGCTTATGAAAGTTCCCTATATTTCCACATCTTTCCTAACACTTGCTGTCTTCTTTCTTACAGCCTAGTTCCTAACTGGTGTAGGCAGTTCTTGAAAGACTGGGTGGCTGTCGAGCAAATGCATCACAGTTCAAGACTACTTGTAAATGCTCCTTACCCATTGGGTTAGAAAATTAGAATAACTTCAGTTTAGTAAGCAGTCAACTCCCCTTAGTTGGTTGTCCTTGTACATTAGTTTTTGCATTTATAATCTAGACCCGTTTCCTGGTGGTGGAATTGGCCCAGAAATATCTTCTGTGAGGTATAAATTTATCCATAATAGACTGTTTTATTCAGACTTTTCTTTGGTCTGACCCTTGAGTCCTTAAAATACTGGATTCTCTCATATACATACTAGATAGGTGTTTTGTATGTTCTGACTGACCTCTTAGATATTAACTGATGTTTGACTACCAACTTTCTAACCAAGTGATTTTGAGCTTATGCATTCAAGACCTCAGTTTGTTTGGAATAGTATTACATGACTTGGTCATCTTACACTCTAAGCTTCTTGAGGATAGGGATGAATCCGTAATCAAGGATGAATCTTGAAATATTAATAAGCAAACTAAACAATGTTTTCAGTTCTAACGTTGCACATGTGAGTTATGCTTCTAGGTGAGTGATTAATATGTATATAGCTTTCTGATGCACCCTGGTGACTTAGCAGGTAAGTCCTCTGCTTCTGACTGGTATAGTCCACATATGTCCCAAGGACCTGGGGCCACAGGAAACAACTAAGATGAACAACTAGATAAAAAATAAATGTTCTTCCTCCTCTCGTCCTGCCTACCTGCTTGCCTGATTGCCTTCATTCCTGCCTGTACCTTTCCTTTAAAAAAATAAATAAAAGGTATAGCTTCTCTGAATGATAAACTTTGATTCTGTATTCATTTGATTTTTACTGTCTGCAATATAAAACGCTGCTGGCAGCGCCCGTGAGTATAAAGAAAGAACACTGGAGATTTAGGAATAATTATAAAAATAGGGCAGATGAGAGATAAAAATAGGTTAAAGAAAACTCTAAAGTTCAATGACTTAGGTGGGTGCTGAGTGTTTTTTTGTTTGTTTTTTAAGGAAAGGTGCAGGCAGGCAGCAATAGAGAAGAGGAAGAAGCATTTTTTATTTATTTTATTTAGGTGTTCATCTTGTTTGTTCATGCTGGTGCCGGGACACCAACCAGGGACCTTGGGGGTGTTTGGAGACTGCCTCCAACTGCAGCTCTCCCAGGGCATGGATGTTTGTTGATATAAAGGGAAGACTTGGGAGAAAGACATTGTAGCTGGGGGTAATGGCATAAGAATAAATGAATGAAGGTAGGGAAGTGGTAAGACAGATGAAAGGACTGCAGTATCTCCAGTTTGGGAAAGAGCGTGTGTAGAGGTGCCAGATTAGGCAGAGGAGAGTGGGTGGGCCCTCCAGTGCCTTGTGGAAGGTTTTGACAGAACGATGCTTCACTGGATAATGCTGGGTTAGATGGGACATGCTCCTCTCACTTGAATTCACGACTCTATCATGAGGGAGATAGTACTCCCAAGTGTGGATAAGGAATGACTTTGATGTTGTGATTTGACTAAGTAAATTTGTTAAAAGATTAGTGGGACTGCAGGGACTGAGATATAAATGTCATGCTTAAAATCTTTCAAGAGATGCTTCCTCAAAAATACTGTGAGATGTTCCATAAAGTGTAAAGAAACCCTACTTAAGAACAGTAAGACAGTAAATCTAGAAAGTGGGGAGGAGGAGAAGAGAACAAAAATGTGGATGGTTAACATGAGTGGAACACTAATTTGCTTTCAGATAAAAACAGGGAATAGACCTAGAATAGTTAATGCAAACTTCAGGGTAACCTCAAAATACATCTCCAGGGAAAAAGCAAAGAAGAAAACGAAAAGGGAAACCAATCAAAACACAACTACACGCAGCCCACCTAAGAGAAAGAGAAGACCAAGGCCACTGTCTGGGACAACACACGGAAGACAAGTTATAAAATGACATTAAACAGCTACATATCAGTTATCACCTTAAATGTCAGTGGACTGAACTACATCAGTACATATAGATTTACTCCTTTTTAAAAACATTATTTAGAACTCTGCCTAGAGTGTGTATCTTGCTATTTCCAGACTTCTATTATTGTTAATAGTGTTATAATTGACATTCCTTCTATATGTGTGTGTGTATATATGTTTACATATTACAAATATTTTCTGATAACCAATTCTTTAAACACAAGTAACTCATGCCAGTTGTTTTCAAATATAAATTGTCATTAGTATGCAAAAGAAGTAACTATGGGAGAAGTTAAATTAATAGGCTTGAATGTAATGTTCATGTTACTATGTATCAAACCATCATGTTGTATATCTTAAATATGTACAATTTCTATTTTTAAAAAAGGAGGGAAAACAAGAGGTGCTTCCTCAGAATTGTGTTTAATACTGTTTCAAGTAGAACCTGGTTAAAAGTAGGACCTGGTTTAGGGGAATAGAATGGAGGAAGAGAGCAGTTAATTTGGTTTTCCTTTTTAGCCAGCTAGCCTATTGTGGTCTCTTGGTAATTTGTAGGTAATCTGTTACATTGGGCAAATGCCTGAAATAATCTAGGGTTGATATCAAAAGCTTTGAGCTAGTGAAGATACGTCTATACCTAATTCTTTTACTAGCTATCTGCTTTCCAGTTTGTTCTATCCAAAAAAAAAAAAGGCACTTTTGCACCGTTGTCCTGGTCTCTTATTAACTCTTAGCTCTTGGTTGGTATGTTCACTTAGAAAGCTTGAGAACAGTGGGAGGTTCATATTAGAGAATCTATTGATCTGAGCTGTAGAGTCCTCGCAACAAGACTTGCTTTCCAAGGAACAAGTTTCTTTGGGAAAGTTGCATTAGTTTTTTCTCCCCTTGCCACACGTGAATGTGAGACCTGGAACAAAACGTATATATGTGTGAATAATGTCCTTATATTTGTAGAGCTTCATTTTTACCTTATTTAAGTTTGGCAAGTTCAAACAAAGCAGCATTTGAATTATCTTTTTTTCAGAGGAGTAAACCACCTGAAAATGACATGGCTGGGTATCAGGGAGACTTCTGTAGTGGGGACAGGAACTTACACTCAGTATTCCAAGTTGCTAGGTGTTTTCAAGGAAAGGTGCAAGCAGGAATAAAGGCTAGCAGAGGCAGACAGGCAGGAAGAGAGAGGAGGAAGAAGTGTTTTTTTATTAGTTGTTCATCTTAGTTGTTTCTCCAGCCCTGGGGTGCAAACTTGGGAGATGTGTGGACTGTGCCTATGGTGTACTAGACTGCCAGGCCATCAGACATCTGGACGTCTGGTAGGTGTTTCTTTAACCCTAATAAGTAAGTAATGAGAAAGATAGAATTGTCTGTGGAAGAACAGCCTTTGTAAGTTGTATTGTTCACTTTTGTGTTTTTAAAGATTTTCTTTTCTTTTGAAATATAAAATCTCCAGGTAGTGAACTTTCTAGCAGTTTCAAAATGAATAGGCTAGGTATTTGTAGTAATAGTCTCCCAATGACTGAACACATAGGCAACATGCGTTTCCAGGGGCTCTCCCTCATTTACTCTGATGGAACAAGCAGCCATGTTAGGACCTATTGTTAACTGGCTTGGCAAAGTGAAAAAGTGCTGTTGGAGGGTCTTGCTTCTGTGCTCAGTGTTCCAGCCCCAAAATGACACATCTCTTCTGCATCACTCACTGGCCGGAATGAGTCACACTGCACAAGAGACCAAGATGTGTGATTCTAATGTGGACTTGGAAAACAGACCTGGAAATATTTGGAAAATAGTACTAGTGTTATACTGGCTTGTTGCAGTAGGTAATAGCTGTTGGAGGAAAGAATGTCTCATTTGTAGGTAATGTTTCATTTGTTACAGCAACCTGGTAGTTTAACTGTTAAAAAGATTACCGAATTTACCATCATCTTTGCTTACAAATCACATTTCCATACCTTGAAATATCTTTTGCATGAAGCGTGAAAGAAATAATTCTGAACTTTCCTCTGCCTTCCGCATTTTCAGTAGTGAAATTCTATAGAGTAGAGATCTTTTTACTGACACCTCACACTACCACCCTTCATCCACACATAGATCCTGCTTGTAAAGCAGATCTTTACCTGCTTATAAAGTAGATCTTTAAGACCAGATGGTCATAAAGTACTCCTTAGGTCATTCTGTTTCTTCCCTGTCCACAAAACCCTTTTTTCCCCTCCTGTTTCCCTTTGCTGTGGTTCACTTCAAATTTTCTTCAACTTTCTTCCTGGCTTTGACATTTTGATGCAGACACTGTGTTGCCCTGATGCTTTACTTTCCTTTTCTTTGTCATACGTGTTCCTTGCTTCTTCAGCTTGGCTCCTGCCACTTCATTTCTGTTCTCTTGACATACTGCCTGACTTAGGTACCACCAGCTACTATTTTTTTTTTCTTTTTTTAAAGAGGAAGGAAGGATGAAGGCAGATAGGCAGGCAGAGAGAGAGGGGATGAAGAAAGAAGCATTTTAATTTATTTTTAATTCTGGCTGTGTCCAGTTGGTCCCCAGCACCCCACGAACCCAGGTCCTTGGGCTTTATGTGAACTACGCCACCGCAGCCACAGTGTTCCTGGCCACTTCAACTCTGTTTTCTTTTTATTTTTTTATTAAGAGGAAAGAAAGAAGGGAGAGGAGCAAGAAGCATCTTTATTCTTTATTCACTTGTTCATTTTATTTTTGCACCCTGGGCTTGGGTCGTGAACCTGGGTCCTTGGGCTGTATATACGTGTCATTGTCTCAGCCCCCTGAGCCACAAGGGTACACCCCAGTTCTTAGTATTTTCACCTTTCCCTGGGTTCCTGTGAGATGCCACAGACTATTTTGCAGGTTTCATATACGAATCATAACTACCCTAGGAAAGGATCTTCAGTGTTGGTCCTAGATTCATTTATGTTTCCCCCCCCAAAAGATGACATTTTGAAAGAAAAGGCTAAAAATATTTTTTCTAAGTGGCTTTCGATACATATATTCATATATCCATTGGTTCCTTGTCTGATAAAAAAAAAACCTGTAAATTCTCTAAGTTGTTTGAATCAGTGAACCCGATATTATAGGTTTATTATAAGGATTATAGGTTTATTATATAGGATATTATAACCTTTGATTTCCACTTCTGGAAAATGAGATGGTGAGTTAAGTGTCCTTAAGATCGTTTCATATTTTGACTTTCTTTGGCTCTTGGTTATACTGCAGTGACTTTCCCAGTATCCTAACCGACAGGATGACACAATCAAAACTTAAAGCCCTCTTTGAGCCATTTCAGAAGGCAGCAGCTACACAGAACCCTGCCCATTCTCTTCTTAGAGGGACAGGGGTGACTTCACTGCTTAGTGGTTTGATGGACTTATTTCCTTAATGGACATATTTATAAATTCCAGTAACAGCATACAAGTTTTAAAGTGAATAGTTCTCAGTCACCATTCTGGATAGTTTGGTGACTACTTCTACACTTACATTTTTATAGTTGAGTAAAATCATAGAGGGTGACCCCTGGTGGCCTAGTGCACTTGGGGTGGTCCCACATACACCCAACGTCCAGGGTTCAAGACCCGGTGCCAGAGGGAGCAACCCATGTGAGCAACTGAATAACAATAAATAGTTTCTTCCTCCTCTCTCTTCCTCCTTGCTTACCTACTCACCTTCATTCCTGCGTGCACCTTTCCTCTGAAAGAAAAAAAGTCATACAGAGCACACTTTGTAATTCACTTTTTTTTTATTTGGCTCTATATTCCAGATACCCTTTCCTTGTCACTACATAATGTTTTAATGATAATAGCATTGCATTTTTCATAGTTTAGCCATTCTCTAAGTGAGCATTTCAGCTATGTCTAACTTTTCTTTGTAAGAAAATTATGTAATGTTCATCTTTATGCACTTAACTGACCATTTCCTAAAGATACAGTAATTATACATAAACTTTGCTATTCATGGCCATACTGCCTCCAGGAAGCTTGTATACTTAACAGTTGTAATTGAAGGATTCTGTTTATATGGTTACCAAATAAACAATTGACAACTACATTGTTAATTTTTTTTAATTGTTGTCTTTTAAATAGTGGGAAAGCTTTGAAAGAAGCCTGATTGTTTTAACACTTCCATGTTTTTGACAAAACTAAAAACAAAAAAAAAGAAAAAAAATACTAGCCCTTTGGTTTTCTTTTCTGTCATGTCCCATTCCCCAAGATCCCAAACCTGGGTCCTTGGGATTTTTTTTTTTAAAAGGAAATGCAAGCAGGAATGAAGGCGAGTAGGCAGGCAGGCAGGAAGAAAGAGGAGGAAGAAAGGAAGAAGCATTTTTATTTAGTTTGTTGTTCATCTTGGTGATTTCCCCAGTCTGGACCTTGAATGAGCAACCTTGGGATATATGTGGACTGTGCCCAGTGAACTAAACTGCTAGTTCACCTGAGCATGCCAGGTCCTTGGGCTTACGTGATCTATACCTCAGCCACCTGTTATACCTGGCAGATTTATTCATCAAGCAATATAGAGGAATTCTTTCCTAAGGTGCCCTGCGGAGGGAAGAAGCTAAATCCCTCCCCGCCCCCAGTGTCTGGGACAGATACCACTCTTTCGGTCTGTAGGTCTTAGGGAATACCTACCATGTCCCAGTCCTTGTTTAAGGTAGTAGCTATGCAAAAATAGAACTGGTTCCTGATCCCTAAACCCTTAGGTTTGGTGAAGCAGTGTACATAGCTTTTCATTCTTAATCCCTATTGCCTTATATAATGGATTGAAAAAAGACTGGAAAGCATATCAAATTTTAAATTATTTTCATGAAGCTTTAAGTTTTTGAGGTTTTTGTCTTCTTTGGCCTTTCTTGAAGTATTTTAACAGCCACAGTTACTTCGTAGTCTGCATTCTAGATGCAGATTAGTTCCAGCTTAGAACTGTCTGGTAGAGGGTTGTTATTAATAGATTTTATAGAAGTATCCCAGCTTGACATGCATTAAAATATTTTTAATGATTTTTTTCTGTTGTTGTTAATTGTAACAGAAAAAGAGGGGGCTAAAATTAATTTTCACAGAAAAAGAATAACCATTGGATTGGGCCCATCTTTATTTTCAGGTTTTTTTGAAGGAATGCTAGCAATTTGAATTGAGAAAAAAAGTTAGACAGGAAAAGAAAGTACCTTGGTCAACCAGTTCTTCCTTTTCACTACCTTCCAAAGGGGTTGCTAATCATTTCTGTATGTTCTGTGAAATCCTGTCAACATGTGACTGTCCAGCTGTCCCTATCAAATAGCAGTTGTCTCTGACTTGCTGTTCTATGAACCTTTATAAAATTGTCCAGAGTTGTAGCATGTCCACGATCTGCTGGGAAGAGGGAGTGCTGTTTCTGTGAAGGTGGAGTCCTGTGATCAGGCTTTTATTAGTTGAGTGGAGAAATGAGACGGTATTACAAAGATGCCCCTTTTGGGTGCACCCTGGTGGATTACTGGTTAGGTCACTCGTCTCCAAAGGGTGCAGGCCACATACCCACCCCTTGAGTGGAGGGAAGGGGGACCAACCAGGGTGAACAACTAAAATGGAAATAAAATAAAGTGCTTCTTCCTCCTCTTCCTGCCTGTTGCCTTCATTCCTGCCTGCACCTTTCCTAAAAGAAATTTTTTTTAATTAATAAGAGAAAGGGGAGGAGAAGAGGGAATGAAACATTTGTTGGCCAGCCTTGTAATGTACCCCATCCTGGTAGATAGTCATTTCACTTCGGGTGCTCACACTCCAGCATCAAACAATGCGTGTCAGAATCCGAGAAGTGAGTTGTTTTTTCTGCTTTCCATTGCTGTGATGAAGAACACAAAGTTGTTCCTTAGTGAAACAGGTGAAATGGAAGTGTGGTCTGTCAGACATGCAGACACCCAAAGCCTGCGTCGTACTGGATGCCATGCTGGGGAAATGCCCAAGGGATGACAGTTCATGTCCTAGAACAGTTTTTCGCCTTGACTGTGTGACATGTCAGGTGCACCTACAAGAGAGGATGATGTGGTAGGAAAAATATTTGATAGTAGGCTGCCGGACAGGTGGTCTTTCCTGTGTGTAAACAGATAATGATAGACTTGATAAATCCAGTTGTACAAAAGGAAACCTTGACACCATCATTATCTCACACGATCTCTCCTACCTAGAGACAGTGGTGAACCCTATAAAATGGTTTGGTTTTGATCTACAAAAGTGACATTTTCTTAGAATTTCTTGGGATTGTATGCAGTCAGAAAGCTAGCATGGGTGTTCCCTTGTGGCTTAGCAGTTTAGCCCACTGGGCACTGTCATACAACCCAGGGTCCCCAGTTCAAGACCCAAGGTCGGGGGAAACAAGATAAACAGTAAAAGAAAGTGCTTCTTTGTCTCTTCTTGCGTGCCTACCCTCCTTCATTCCTGCCTGTGCCTTTCCACCTTTCTTAAAAAACAAGCAAGCCAGCCATAGCATGATATGCAGTACCCCTCAGGTGATAGCAAGTGTGGAAGGCTTTGTGTGGTTCAGGTGTGTTGTTCAAGAGCCGAGGCTGGAAGTCCTGGAGGTGGCTGAAAGCAGTAGTTCGGTGGTACTCTCGTTCTCACCGTAACCGCGTTTCGTCATGACCATCTAGCCCATCTGTACAGATTGAAAGGGAAGTAACAAGAATATATGAAGATTATTCTGGTTATAAGGAATTACAGATAAAACAGCATAGGTCTGATGTTTGCAAGTGTGGTCTAAGATGGCGGCTTTGGCCATAAAAGCCAGGAGTCCAGTTCAGCAGGCTTCGCACAGCTAGCGGGCAGGTGTGGTGAGCAGGAGCAGAGCTGGCGAAAGAGGAAGCAGGGCTAACTTCTGAAAGTATCAACTGAAGAAGCCTGGACCGCTCTGGCATGCTCTGGTATCCTCGTTCTGTCAGTTTCTGGTGATGCAGATAGAGGCTCTCGACTTCCCCTGTTGCTGCCGACTGCCGTGTGCAGGCCACCGACTGCTCGTTGTGGATGTACTATGACAGTTTTTGCAGAAAGAGCTTATTTAGTGAGAATTGCTGACTATTTAATACAGTTTCTCAAGCATTTTGCCACCTGACTTAACTAATTGATGCAGATTAATTTCAAAAACAGGACACATTTTAGGGTTTGCCCTGGTAGTTTAGGGTTAGGTATGCTGTCCCCACTGGCGTAGTCAACATCCATCCCAAGAACCCCAGGACCAGGGGGACCAGCCAAGACGAGCAACTAAATTCAATAAATAAATAGTTGCTCCTCTCTCTTGCTTCCTGCCTGCTTGCCTAGCTGCTTGCCTTCATTCCTGCCTGCGCTTTTCCTTTCCTTTAAAAAAAAGAGGCAGGGGTGGGGGCATGTTTTAAAGAGATGGCTTTTGGAGTGAGAGTGAGTACATCTCTTTGTTTTTCTTAAAGCACAGAAGTGTAGGCAGGACTGGAGGCAACAGTAAGCAAGGAGGCAGGACGAGAGAGGAGGAAGCCCTTTGTTTTTCATTTAGTTATTTACGATGGTTGTTCACCCTGGGGCCCAGGACTCAAACCCAGGGGTATGTGGCCTGTGCCCTTCAAAGGCAGCTGACGTAACCACTGCTCCACCAGGGCACAGTGAGAAATAAGCGCTTTTCCTTCATAGAACATTCTTTACTTCTTTTTGTCCCCCCTACCCCACATCTCAAACTCAGGTCCGTGATTTTCCTAGTCCGTGTCTTAGCCATCTGGGCTACAGCGGGGCATTTGCGTTCTTTTTTATATGTTTTCAGAAAAATGTTTCCTAAGACAAATGAAGCTAAATATTTCAGCAAATGTTCACGTTCCTAATGTGTGCTGGGCAGAGTTACAAGTATTAGCTTCAGCTGCAGCTTTAGAGCACTGGACAGTTCTCTTGAAGTCAACGTCATATTTTGTCATCCTCTTAATGTAGCATTTCATTTCACATATTTTGAACAGAGCTTAAATTTAGGAGCTACTAGAGTTGAATGTTTTCAGTCTGTGCTATTGTATTAGATTATCTTTGTCTTCTGCCACATATTGAATCCTTTCCCGTGGTAGTCTTCTATGATCACAAGAGATTTAAGGATGGAGTTATATAAATGCCTCATTCCTGATCATTTACCAAACTAGAAATTGACACCATGTTTATGTCCAGAATATGCACATACCTGACATATTCTGTTGAGAGAATTAACACTTCAGGGCTTGAATGAGTTTGGTCAAGGTGTGAAAATTGGACTGAGTCGGATACTTAAAAGACTGCTGAACAGCAGTGATGTTGCCGCTGGTGGAGTAGGAGCTGCAGAAGTAGATCCTGCTACTTTGTCCACCGCTGAGCTGCTAAGTGTGATTGCAATCAGCTATTTAGGGGTTCTGGAATGTGAGTGGGCAGGAAGTGCTTCAGGAAGAGGTAAGCTCCTGATCTTTCATAAGTTAGTGGCGTTCCCACAAATGGTCAGCTCCAGTGTGCCATTCTGACTAAAGGGGCTGAGATGCTGATGTGTGGACTGCATACAGCCCAGGGACGCGTGTTCAAGACCCAGGGCCAAGGTGAAAGAACAAAATGAGCAACTGAATAATAAAATATGTTTCTTCCTCCTCTTTCTTCCTTTATTCTTCCTCCCCTCCCTCCCTCCTTCCCTGTCTAATAAAACAAAACAAAATAAAATGGTCAGTTCCAGCTCTTAAAAAGTAACTAACAATCAGAAATTCCTGAGTAGGAGAATTTGATTCCCAAAAAGTCTATTTCTAAACAAAAAAATACAGAATATACAAAGAAACGTGTGGCCCACTCATTGGGGAGAAAAAAGAATTTAGCTAATCCTCCAAACAGTGATATTACTTGACAAAGACTTTCAATCAACTGTCTTAAATATGCTTAATGAACTAGAAGAAACCATGGACAGAACTAAAGGAACACTTATCTGAACAAGATGAGAATATCAAGAGATGCAGGACAAGTTCAGGAGCAAAAGTACAATAACTGAAATTAAAAATTTATTAGAAGGTGTAATAGTAGCTATGAGCAGACAGAAACAAGTATCAGCAAACTGAAGGTAAGACAACTGAAATTATTTAGTCTGAGGAACAGAGAGAAGAAAAGGAACACAGCCAGAGGTACCCTCTGGGGCACCATCAAACGCATGCCAGAATGCACTTTGTAGGAGTCCCAGAAGGAGAGTGAAGAGATGTACAAAATGTTGAATTTTTAGTGACCAGCACACCCTGGTGGAGTGGGGTTGTGTACAGTCCACATATATCACAAAGTTTCAGGTTTGTGCCCTGGGATCAGGGAAACAACCAAGATGAACTAGTAAATAAAATAAATGCAGAGTTTCTTTCTCTTTTCTCTTTCTCCATGCCTGCCTCTGCTTGCCTTTGTTCCTGCCCGTACCTTTCATTTAAGAAAAGAGACTATAATGGTCGAAAATGTCTTTAAGAAGCTCACCGAAATCCAAATGAGATACACACCAAGACACATGATAGTCAGATTGTCAAAAAAAAGAATTTTAAAGCAGCAAGAGAAGAAGCTTATCATATACAAGGGATCTAAAGAAAGATTTTTAACATCTGATCTCTTAACAGAAGTCATGGACACATTTAAAGTCTTGAAAGAAAAAAGCTGTCAGCAGAGAGACTGCTACATCCTGGCAGAAGTAACTTTCAAGAATGAAGGAGATCCTCCTCCCTGTCTATCAGGGAGATGCAAATCAAAACAACCAACCTGAGAAACTGGCTATTATCCAAAAGCCTGGGAACAAGAAATGTTGGCAGGATGTGGAGAAGAGAAAACACATTTACACTGCTGTTGGGAGTGAAAATTGGTGTGCACCCCCTGTGGAGAACAGTATGGAGAATGCTCAAAAAAAAAGAATGTGGAAATTCTATATGATCCCGCCATCCCTCTTCTGGTGTCTACCCAAAAGATACAGAAACACTCATCTGCAGAGATTTATGCAGCCCCATATTTATTGCAGCCCTATCCACAGTAACTAAGAACTGGAAACTGCCTAAGTGCCCAACATCAGATGAATGGATAAAGAAGATGTAGTACATACGCACAATGGAATACTACGCAGCCCTTAGGAGAGATGAAACCCTGTCATTTGAATCAACATGGATGGAACTAGAGGGGATGATGCTAAGTGACATAAGACAAAAGAAGAAAGATACCAGATGACCTCAGTCATAAGTCGAATGTGAATATAAAAAAATCGAAGGAACACATGAAACAAATTCAACGCTTGTACACTTGCAGTCAGACTGAGGTGACCAGTAGGGAATGAGAGGGTAGGGAGGAGGGCAAGTGGTGGCGGAGCCCACTGGACTGTGAAGAACACTTACTGATTTGGTGGAGGGCAGGTTTTGTTGACATATATCTGAGGAATGGGGAAACTACGCATATGAGTTTATTTTAATGTGTAAAATCAAAGTTAATTAAAATAAAAAGAATGAAAGAGAAATTGGGATATTTCCAGATAAACAAAACCTGAGCGAATTCATTCCCGGTAGACGTGCCCCCCCAAAAAAATGCCAAAGGAAGTTCTTCAGGCTGAAATAAAGAGACAGTAGACAATAACTCAAAGCTATGAAAACAACTAAAGAAATGTTTGATCATAAATGAACTGCTGAAGGTAAACATAGAAGCTCTTGTTATTCTTTTGTTTCATCCTTTTCTTCCTCTATGAGTTAAAAGACAGGAAGATAAAAATTATTAATATATCTTAACAGACACAATAAATACAGATGTACTGTGATAATAATGTAAAGGAAGAAGGTCTGATGTATAGGAGAAGGATATACACTGTTGAAATGAAATTATTATTATATAAACTAGATATTTTAAGCTTAAGATGTAAATTGAAATCCCCAAGGTAATTGCTAAGAAAGAGGAGGGAAGAAGAGGAAATCAATATAGTACATAAAAATTCATCTAAACATGAAAAATTATAGTAAAGGAGGATTTGAACAAAAACCAAGCCCATAGATACACAGAAGCAAATAGATAAATGACAGAAGTAAATTTTTCCTTATCAGTCATTACATTAGCTAGAAATGAATTTAAACTCTTTTAAGTTGGGCTGAAGAGTGAAACCAGTGGTAGCCCTGACCCAGCTAATCAAGGCTTAGGGCTCATGGAAGAGGAGACAGTCTCATTAGCAAAGGGTACTGTCATGAGCGTGGTGCGCTCTCCGGTCAGGGTCTGTGCTCACGGCAGGGAGCCCAGGGGAGCCTGGCCGGGTGCCGCACGGGCTTCCCGGAGAGGAGACTGCGTTGCAGGCAGGAGGCGTGATGTGTCTGTGGCAAAACGAACGGTGTGCTTCAAGCGCAGGGGTGGCAGTGAAAAGGTCTGCGGGGGCCCAGTCCGGAGGGTCCTGAGAGCCCACTGAGGAACTGGGACTTGCCCCGAAAGAGCAGCGTGGGCCAGTCACACGTGGGTTTGCAAAGAAACCAAAACTGGGGCGATGAAAGGTGGTGACCAGACTCCCGCCCTGTCCCCAGCCCTCTGTGCTTCCCCTGGCCTGTTTCCATGGGGGTGGGGGAAGAGTCTTCTGACCAGTACTGGTGGGCAGGTCACAGCCTGCTGGACACTGTGCTCACAGTGCAGCCGTGTCCCCCAGGAGCAGCCGTGGCCGCCTGGACATCCCTCAGGCGTCTCAGGAAGCTCCCCGACATCTGAAACCACAAGGTCAGCACCTGCAATAGAAATACCAGGGTCGCGGGAACTGGAACTTGCCTTGTAAGAGCCATCTTCCCGCCATCCCACCGGGCTGCTGTCTCAGCATATATCCTCCTTCCAGACGCCTGGTCCTCGCTCCTCACGGAGCACCCTGGAACCCGGTCCGTCTCTGGGAGGGACTTCTCCACGTCACTATTATGCAAAGGGAGAACCTCACAGGGAGAGGCCGGGCGCCTGCATTAGACTCAGGAAACGCAGCTCCACAGGTAAATGACCTCAGCTGAATGGGGGCCACACCCACGGATTTTGTTAGCCTGCTGTGGCCCTCCTGGCTGTGAGTGACACAGGTCACAGGGCTCAAAGTCAGGTCATGTTAGTACAGCGAGGCACAGCTGTTTCTGTGTTGCTGCCTTGCAGTGTGGCTCACAGCTTTTCCCCTTTGAACCACTTTGGTCGCTGTTAGAAGCTGTTACCCTAATAATCCTCTGAAGTCGTTTTTCCAGTTAGTTACTCTCGTTAACTTCAGGGACTGCATTACACATGCCTCTCAAACTGGGCATGCACAGCCCTGAGTCTGTGCAGGGATGATGCAGAACGGGTCTGGGATGCAACTTCCTGGAGCTTCAGCTTCCTGTAGGATTTGGGAGACCCAGGAGAGTTACAGAAGCATCGCCTTCCCACACAGACATGGAAGAAAAGCAGAGAGGAGCAGAAGAGGAGAGAAGTGCCCCAGGACATTAGTCCAGCTTCTGAAATTTCACCCTGGTGGGGGGGAGGTGAGGGCTGGACCTGAAGCTGGACAACCTCCCCTCTTGTCCCCCAGGCAGCGCCCAGCTGTCCTCCAAGCTCACCAGGTAGATTGGATTTGATGCTTCTGAAGGCTGTGGAACTGACCAGTTCCTGTTGACTGGAATCCATTGCAGTGAGCACCTTCCGAATTGACACACCTCCATCTACTGGACCCAAGTGCTCTTGCCCAGACCCCGTGCACACACCACCTACACTTCACTGCTCCCGCTCCTGTCTGTGCCCAGCCCCCTGCCAGTCTCCAAACCACATCGTCAGGCTCCTTGGAGCTCAGGATCCTCTTGTTCTGCACTGAGCGTGCGGGAAGCCTGGGGGTGTCAGGTGGTCCCTGACTTTTGTGGGAGAGGACTTCGGGAAGCTGCAGCTTTATGTTGGTAATAATTGATTTTTAAATTGTATTTTAAGAGGCATTCATATTTTCAATCCAGCCCAGGGTCTCAAACCTGGGTTCTTGGGCATTACATGGTCCATACCCCAGCAGCCGGGGCCGCAATGTCACTCCTAATTTGTTTATTTTTTAACTGTTTTGTTATGTTTTATTAATAATTGATTTTTTTTGGCCATGTTATGCTGGGTGGCCTACAAAACAGACATATACATATGTGCATACACAGACACACATCTTATTTTTTCAGTTTACATTGCTGTATGATTTTTAGAATACTGAATTTGCATCTCAATCTGAGTAGGAATGGAAAGGGAATGGAGTGAAGGCGTTAATGTGATGGAACATACTAGAACTCAGACCATAAGAGTGCTCTGAAATGCACTCAGACTGAGGTACAAATTTCGTATCCTAAAAGCAAAGGTCACTTAAAGTCTAGGAGCCTCACAGCTACCTCCTGCCAGCCTTGGCTGTGGCTACAGGAAAGGCTGAAGTGACACCATCAGGCTGCCCAGCATAAAGGGAGTTTTGTGGGAGTAAGTCAGTTACCTACTGCTGCCGGTTCTGTGGATGGAGGAGGCCACACTGGGGCACTGGGCTGGGAATGGTGCTCCTCAACTCCACGCTGGGTGGGAGACTAGAAGACACTGACTGCTCCTGGCCTTCATCTTTCATCCTTCATCTTTAGGCCCCTTGTCTTCTGCCATGAAGAACCAGGAGGGCAGAGTAGGTTTATTCAAACCTAATTTTATTGACTACAGAGACCTACTTGGGAAATTGGCAGGTTGAGGAAGGACAGCAGTTTCCAGGGTCAGTGGAAAGGGGGCATTAACTGTGATGGCATGGTCATCACGCAGCCATACCTGTGGCATGTTACTGAGTACTGGATCTAGTCCCATTGAAGCCCCACGTGTTCATCACCACCTCTGTTACTTGGGGTCTTTGTCATCACAGGATGAAGGCTCTCTGAAAGGTCTGAGTTCCTCCTTGTCCATGTTGATCTACAGATGTCTCTTTTCTTCTAATGTTCCTCTGTTCTGGTGGCAGGGGTCATCAATTTTTGCAAGAAATATTCACATTTGAGAGAAAAACCATGGAATTATCCTGTCAGTATCCACTGCCGCAGCTTCCCAAAGTCCTCTTCCACAAGAGGCAGGGCTCCAGTGACGATCTTACAGGAACTAAAGGGGATTACGCTAAGTGAGATAAGTCAGAAGGAGAGAGACAAATACCAGATGATCTCATTCATGTGGAATATAGGGAAACAAAGCAAAGGAACAGCAAAAACAAAACCAACCCTTGGGCATTAACATTAGAACTGAGGTTACCAGTAGGGAATAGGGTAGAGGGTAGGGGCAAGTGATAGTGATAGTGGGGTCCTTGGACAAGGGTGAAGAACTTTGTTATTTGGTGGTGGGGAGGACGTGTTGTCATAGATATTTGAGCAATGGGGAACCTGCATATGTAGGTTTATATTATTTTGTAAATCAGTGTTACCTCAGTAAAAAAGGAAAAGCAAAAACCTTTAAAGCATAGACAGCAAAATGACAGAGGTAGGTTCCCTCTTTATCGATAATTACATTTAAATCAATTCAACTCTCCAAAAAATAGTTTGGCAAATTAGATTAAAAAAGCTAACACCAGTCATTAAAATTACAGAGGAGGGGATACTCTAACTAGTTAGGAGGCCAACATTATCCTGATATTTAGGAATAAATTCAGCTGGGTAAATGAAAGTCTAAACTGGAGATTGTAAAACAAGTGGAAAGACATTCATGAATTAAAAACCAATATTATTAAGATAACAGTACTACTCAAAACCATCTACAGATTCAGTGCAGTCCTGATTAAAATTCTAATTTTTTATTGTTTTGTTTTTTAAGGCAAGGTACAGGAAGGAATGAAGGCAAGTAGGCAGGAAAGCAGAAAGAGGTAGAAGGGAAGAAGCATGTTATTTAGTTGTTCACATTGGTTGTGTTCCACCCCCTCCCCCAGCCCCTTTGACGTTGGAATATATGTGGAACCACTCTCTGGGTGTGCTAGACCACTAGGCCACCCGAGCACAGCCCTCGAATGTTGTTTTGCAAATATAGAAAAATCCATACTAAAATGCATATAGAGAATTATGGAAAAAAACAGTCAAACTTGAGAGATCAGAACAAATGTTGGGCTCTCCCACTTCCTGGTTTAAAAAATTGTTAAAAAGCTGCAGAATTAAAAACTGACATTGATATAAGAAGGATATATATGTAGGCCAGTGAAACCAGAATGTAGAACCCAGAAATAAACCTTCATATATGTGGTCGATTTGGCAGTGATTTTGTTTGTTTGTTTTGTTTTTTTTTGTTTGTAATATTAAAGCCACAGTCAACAAAAGAGAAAATAGATAAATCAAACTTAACAATGTAAACTTTTGTGCTTCAGAAGATAGTTTCAGGAGTAAAAAGGCAACACGCAATAAATGGGTGTCCTGGGGCTCAGGTTTCCAAATTGAATTGATGGGGGTTCCCCCACCATCACTAGGCATCAACAAGCAATTCTCAGACATCAACAGTGTATTTGAGAATTCACTTCTACTCTAACACTGTTCTACCCAGAGATAACCTCAGATTCCACAGACTAAGGATTTACTCCTTTAAGACTGCCACCACTCCACCCCCTGCCCCCCCAATCCAGACACCAGTCTCAGGTCCATAAATGACAAATGTTGTATGATCCGACTTACATGCACTATTTAGAAAAGGAAAATTCACAGAGACGTATAGTTGTATAGAGATTAACAAGGGCTAGGAAATCAGGAAATGGGGATTATTGCTTAATCTGTAGAGTTTGTCTTTGCCATGATGAAAAAGTTCTGGAAATAGGATGGTCGCACCAGGATGATATTATTAGAAATGAAGAAATCAGTATCAGTGTCTTCAAACTTTTCCTCCAAAATAAAAACCATTCTAAATTTTTTTTTAAGAAATATTTTTGAAGAAAGATAGGAGGAAGGAAAGGAGAGAAGGTAGCACTTTTATTTGTTTTGGTTGTAGTTGTCCTAACTATAGAGGAATAAATTAAGCAACCAAGTATTACTACCGCATAGTGTGCCCAGCAGGGCGGTGTGGTACGGTGGAAAAGCACACAAACCTAACCTTAGGTCATTAGGGAATAGTCATCCCTCCTTTAAAAAAATTTTTTTTTGTTTTAAAGCTGCAGGCAAGAATGAAAGTGAGCAGAGGCAGGAAGAAGGAGCACTTTATTTTAGTTGTTCATCATGGTTTTTCCCCGAGGACCTTGGGGTATGTGTTGACTGCACTGACCCTCTGCTCTACTGCGGTATGTCCCCCTTTTTCTTGAGTAAGTATTTAGCAGTGGTATCCCAAAATGTTGTCTGAAGCAACCTGTGTATTAGTGATCTTGTGAGGGTGGTGGATCTTTATTTTGCCCAAATTTTGCAGACAGAGTTTGAGTGCCTTTGAATCTATCCCTCAATAATGTAACCTTTGAAATAGAAACCAAGTGTAGTGAAACATTTGACAATCCGTTGTTTAGTACTTCCTCCTGAACCTAAAGAGTAGACTTGTGCTTGAGCATTGCAGGTCCCCCATACTACCTGAAACCTCTTGTGTGTGACGTCTGTTAGAAGGTTTTCATATCTAACCTAGTGTGATGGTCAGTTTTAAGTGTCTACTGACTGGACCAAGGAAGCCTAGATATTTGGCTAAGCCTTATTCTGGATTTGTCTGTGAAGGTGTTGTTGGGTGATACTGACATGTGAACCTCCTAGACTCAGTAAAGCAGGTTGCTTTCCCCAATGTGGGCAGGCCTCCTCCAGTTACTTAAGAGCCCTGAATAGAGCAAGAGAAAATGTGCTGTAAGGAAGGTGTTCTCCTATCTTCACACTGAGTCTTCCATCCTTGGCTTGTCTGATTATCAGGTTTTCAGATTGCAGATCAGGCCTCTATAATTATGTGAGCCACTTCCTCCTCAGAAATCATATTCATACACATTAAGATATATATTTTATGTGTATGTTTATATAATTTTGTATATATAATATATATGAAGTTTATATTTAACAACATTTAAAAGTCTCACTTGAAGATAACTGGCAAAATAGGGCTTACACATCTACCAATAGAACCATTAGTTTAATTTTGTTTTTTAAAGGAAATCTGCAGGCAGAAATGAAGGCTTAATATACAGGAGGGAAGAGAGGAGAAAGAAAAGCTTATTTATTTTATTCAGTTGTTCTTCTTAGTTACTTCCCATTTATTCTCCCGAAGTGAATCAGTTTCTTGGGATGTATGTGAACAGAAGACTTAGCTGCTACGCCACCAGGATGTGCCACAATTAGGGTTTGTTCCTGGGTCCTGATGGTTCTGGTCTGTTTCTCTGGAGGACCCTGAATTGTACACCAGGCATTAATAGAGTCACTACTGAACAGATACTGATCCTAGAGCATCCTATACTGGTCCTTTCCACACCTCTGCTTCAAAAATTTAGGGAACTAGTCTCTACTTTGTGAACAGATAAGTGTACTCCATCCAGCAAAAAGATCCATTTGGTCATCTGATTGTTAAGCCTTTGGGTGAAAATGAGGAAGCTCATCCAGCAACTGTAACAGAAGTGAGAAAGTAGAAATGAAAGATAAGTATCTTTTTGGCTAATGTGAACTGCAGAAAAACAGTTTTGAGATTAACTGACTCATAAAATTAATGAAATTGGTGGTCATTGTGAAATTTTTTCTGAAGTCTCATCCTTTTTGTAAATCATTTCATTCCGTATTGCTAATCCTGTAGTGACTCCAGGTAAGGATTTACAAGTCTTCTTTACCTGTTTGCCTATGCAGTCCTCCCTACAACTTGTGAGGCAGGAGATTTTCCTTACAGATTGGAAAGGAAATTGAGGTACAGATGTATTTATAAAGTTAATAGAGAACCCGTCATGTTATTCCAGCCTCCAAATGCATTGCATAAGTATATAACAGCTGTTTTGAGATTACTCAGCCTGTTGTTCCTCCTCTTTTAAAATCCCAATCTCTGTTCTTTGCTTAGAAGACCGAGAACATCTCTACCCAGTTCAAGAGTCAGCTTCGATTGCCTCTTTTTGAGAAGTTTTATGTCCTCTCCCCGAACTGGGTTAGATTCCTGATCATCCCTAGTCTCTTACTTTGTGTGGAGAGTTTCCTTGGATTACAAAAGAAAAAGTGGCACACGCTGGTGGAGCAGCGGTTAGGTCAGTCACCTCCGAAGGAGCCAACTGGGTTCAAGTCCTGGGCCCGGGAGGAGGTAACCAGTGCAAACAACTAAATAAAAAATTTTAAAGTAAAGGTAATAAATGCTCATTGTTTAAAATTTAAAGGATGGCGTTGTGCGTCCTGGTGGCCTAGCAGATAAGGCCAGCGGCCCTAGTCCATATGCCTCCCAAAGACCAAGGTTAGAGACCCAAGGCCAGAGGGAACAACCAGGATGAGCAACTAAATAAAATAATGCTGCTTTCTCCTTTCCCTGCCTACTTGCCTTCATTCCTACCTGCACTTTTCCTGTAAAAAAATAAAAAGAAATAAGTAAAAGATGGCAAATTATACATATGTATAATTATGCAATTTTGCACATACTGATGCTTCTCGACTTAAGCAGTGACTCCAACATAAGCTGAAAATCTTGTAAATTGTAAGCGAATATACCTAACCTACCAAATATTCTTTAGACTAACCTTCCTTAAGCATACTCAGAGCACTTCCATTAACCTACAATTAGGCAAGTATTTTGAGTGTCATCTTAAGAGTAATTGCCTTCCTCTTCTCACCAGAAGGAGACACATACGGGTGTTTCGTAGGCCTGATGGGATGGGATGTGAAAGCACAATATCAAAAAATGCTGGCAACATGGTACTAGTATCAGTTAACTCTCATGATTGAGAGGGTGACTGAGATTCAGATGCCACTATCCAGCGTTACAAGGAGTGTATCAAACTGCATACGACTAGCCCGGGGAAAGCTCAACTCCAAGTACAGTTTCTACTGAATGTGTATTGCTTCTGCATCATCATAAGGCTGAAAAATTGTAGGTTGGAAACTGTGTGCACGTGTGCGTGTGTGTACATGACGTCAGAGTCCAATTACTCCTCACATCTCACTCAGTAGAAAGAAATGTTGACTGTCTCCCTATGACATAGCATGTGTCTTACTGTGCTTACCCAGTCTCATTAAACTGAGTTGGATGCAGGGAGAATATCTTAGTCATCTGCCTCTCTAGCATTTGGCCCAGTGCAGGTGCTTGGGAAATAGATGTTTTCTTAGGTTACCTTCTTTTGAATAGGCCTTGTGTCCCAAGAGCTGTCTTTCCAAATTGACATGACCTCTGAGCTAGCAATCTTTTATTTAGATCTTCAAGATCTCTAGTTCTACACAAGAGTTTTCTCTTTTGGAAAATCAAGGCTCATCTACAGTAGAGCATTAACTGTCAGCCACTAATCCTGAATTAAAAAATAATATGAGTTTTAGTTAAGATCTTGGGGCAGAATCTTAGTTACCGAGTACTCAGTATACTGAATTAACAATTGAAACAACTCTTACTTTAGTCATTTCTGCAAAGCAGTTGGTTGGGCATTTCATGTTTTATGTTGATGCCTTCCAATCTGTGGCACCTTCCTGAGCATTTACATTTATCGTGCTCCTACTGTGTAGGCAGTACTGCATTTGCCACCGTGTTTTGCAAGTTATCTGCAAGTGAGATTTTTAATCTGTTGTTAAAAAATAAGCTTCATGGAGGTTGCTCCCTTGTGGTTCAGGAGGCTACGTGGACTGGGGTGTGAACTTCATCCCTGCCTGCATCTTGGATAGATAGCAGCTCAGTTGAGGTATGGTTGCTATGTAATATATGTTTATATGTAGTATATATTTTGTGAGTTTTGACATAATTCATGTATCTGTGAAACCATCACCACAATCATTACCCCAAAAAGTAAATCAGTTACGCCCAACATCTCCTTATACACCTTTGTCATTTCACCCTCATAATTAGCACTCCTTCCCTATACACCTGCAGGCAATTACCTACCTCTTTTCTAGTTTGCTTTTACTGGTATTTTTACATATATTGAAACTGTGTGTTCCTTATATGTACATACTTCTGGGGTATAGAGGTCTGGCTTCTTTCAATATTATTTTGAGATTCATCCTGTTGCATGTACCAATAGTTCATTCCTTTTCTTTCTTTCTTTTTTAAAGGAAAGGTACAGGCAGGAATGAAGGCAAGTAGGCAGACAGGCAGAAAGAGAGAGGAGGAAGGAGCATTTTACTTTTATTTAGTTCACATTAGTTGTTTCCCCCTAGACCCAGGACTCAAACCTAGGAGTATGTGGTCTGTGTTCCTTCGGAGGCAATTGACCCAATCATACTTCACCAGGGCACACCTGTTCCATTCTTTTTCATAGCTGAATGAAACATAACATTTGCTTACCCACTTTCCTATTGATGAAGACATTTGGGTTATTTCCAGTTGGGTGATAGGGAGATGCATGGCTAATCACAGTCCAGTGTGATAAAGGAACCCTGGGACCCAGATGCCTGGGATGTGGGAAATAGTATCCAGGAAAACAGGCTCCCACTCCCCACTGAGCTCATATTTGTCCTAGTCGTGAAATTCCCTATAAAGTGTAACCTGGAGGTAGTTAAATGAATTTCAAAATACACTGGATCCTTGAGTCTGTTAAAGCGGTGGCTTTGGAACTTTCCAGAGTACAGACTGTTTCATCAAGGCAAGAAATTCTACAGGTGCTGCTGATTGCCCCTGGTGTCTGTATTCCAGGTGTGGGCTCTATTTTTTGGCAGATTCCACTCTGGGTTGGTCACTTGGGTGACCCCACAGTATTTCTACTTGTACTTGGGTTTTCTGCAACAAAAGGTAACTTACTTAGATTCTTTATCACATCTGTCCATGTCTGTTATCCACTCAGTTATATATTAGATAGTATTGATTTGTCATTTAAGGACATTATGAGTTTAAACCACATAAAAGATATACTTGAGTAAAGATAGTCTCTTCTTTGTGTGTCAAGGTCACTTCAAAGCATGTCTAAATCAAATAATTCTTTCCCCAGAAAACACTGACTCTTGATCAGGACTCTCTAACTTAAGATCCTTTTGTTTGCATTTAGACAGGAATTCAAGTAACTTCCTTGGCATTTCCCTCATTTCCCATACCCTTCCCAATCCAGTTCATCCCTAAAATTTTTTTCCTAAAACCCTCCAGAATGCTTCCACTGCCTTCCACTTTCGCCATAACATCAGTGCAGTCATCCTTGCCTAAAGTTTAACTGGTCCACCATACGGTCTCCTGCTCCGGCACCTTCCCCGCCCATTGTGGGCAGGCAGGGTGTTGGTGTCACAAAAATCCTCCAAAGAGAGCTCATTGCTCTGGTTTAAGGACCTTGACATGGCCTGGTTAGGTCCCACATGATCTAGCCGCATACCTCTCGATTTTTGTTTTCTTCCTACAGTGAGGCCTTGCATATACTGTTCTTTCTGCCCAGGAAAACTCTGCTCTCTTTTCCTCCTTCAGATCCAGATCCAGTCAGTTTCGGAGGAATCCTACCCTAAATTTCCCAACTAAGGTAAGTACTCTTAAAATAAATGCAATGTGTCTTGATCACATCTTTTGCACTTTATATGATTTCTGCTTGTAGTTTGATGTCCATTTTTGCCTTTGCTTTGTGTTTATTTCACTGACTGGTAGTCCTGGGGCTTATGAGCTCTTCCTATGACATGTTCAGAATCCAAACACTAGGGTAGAGCTTCTTGACTGTAGAAGAAGAAATGGAATTAAGATTGTTTATTCTTTTTTCCTCACTCCTGTCCCTGGGTCCATGGATTTCACAGGCTGTGCCTTAGCTGCATAATCCATAGAGGGTAGGGCTGGAATTAAGATTTTCTGTAAAATATTTGGGGAAATCTTCTCTCACTAGTTTTATTTTATTATAAAAGAGTATTTACCCCATCTCTTGAACCCTCAAAATGTTTTTTAAAGGTTTCTGGTAGTGTTTCCTACTGAGTTTCCCCTAGAGGTAGTATTTCTACCTCAGCAACCTGTTTACTAGCATCATCACAGTAAAAAGCTTAATTGAGACATCCAAGTTACGCATTTTCAATGGACTGTGTATTTTGAGTTGTATAAGTTCCAGTATCCTGGAAAACAATGGCGTAACCCCATAGATTATCATAGGGAGAAACAACTCCGTTAGAGGACTTGGTAATGGAGTTTCTCAGAGATGACCCCAGAAGTGGAGGTGTCTTGCAGCTGACTGTCTTCCGGTTCTACACTGTCTATAAGCATCTATGCCTTTGGAAAGACAGCCCCTGAAAGGCCTGTGGACCTCTTGACTCCTGCCCATAGCTCTTCTACCAAGCTGAGGAGTGGGACATGGCATCTTAGTGCCTCAGCTGCCTCACAGTGCAGGAGAACAAAATGGAAAACTGGTGCAAGGAAGGCGTGAGGCCATCTTGGGCCCTGGGCGCACCAGGAGTTTTTCCATGAAGTCAGCATTTGACTTGAAAGAGAAAGGGAAAAGCTAGCTACAGACAAAACCTGGTACTCTGGAAGTTTTGAAACTAGAATTAGGGTTTTAGTATTATTCTGAAACATAGTTTTGTTGAATGAAGGGAAATTAGGGATTGGCCAGTTGAAGGGCATGGAAGGTGCTCCAAGCCAGGCTGGTGGCTTAATGGGGAGCAGAATAATAAAGACAGAGTGCAAAGGTTAGTTAAATGGAATAAGTGGTTAATGGCCTGGCTGCCTAGTCTGCATTCACAGGCAGTAGTCCCGCTGAGCAGTTGCTAAATTCTGATTTTCAGTCTAACCCTGTTGTCTCAACCTCTAGGACACCAGCATGATCCTGGACTTTCCAAAAATGACTTCATGGTTTCGCAGAAATGGCTTTTGTCAAAGCCATCCACTTATCTCTTCTATCTTCACCAGACTGTCTTCTCATTCCTGACCCTTGCCCAAAATGAGCCTCCTGCCTCTCTTGAGGCTTGGGTCCCCTCCTATCAGTCCTTGTGAAAGTGTATAGCTATGACCTATGTTTTTCTCCCCTTCACTTTCTTATACCTGCATTTGGTTCCTGTACTAAGATCATTTCCTAACATTTCCTAACATTTCCAGCTAAAATCTTTCTCATACTCATATTGGTGAGATATTTTTGCTATTTGATATGACTTCAATTTTTTTTCTTGCTAGGTAGTTTTTTTTCCAAAATTATTTATATGCTTTCTTTAAATTTACATACATTTCAAAACAGGTAAAATTGAACAATATGGTGGATGTATGGATGTTCATCATATTATTGTTATACATATATATTTATATCTTACATATTTTATTATTTTACATTGCTATATGCTTTTTAGGATATTGAATTCACACCTCAGTCTGTGTGCATTTCACACCACACCCACCACCAGAATTCTAGTTTCCTTTACCATTCCTTGTTTTTTTGTTTTGTTTTTTCTCAGGCCAAGAAAGTAACATAATTTATTATATTAAATGCTTATTTCAAAAGAAACTCAGGGGAGTACAATATATTGGATATTTCCAAAAAAAACTTTAAAATGAATATAGTAGAATATATAAAAATTCATAATGTATGCTCAGGTCACAATTCCTTAATGTAGAAAAGTTAAAAATTGTAATTATCAGAAAGACTAAAGTAACAAAAAGAAAAAACATGAAAGTAAAATTCAAAAATTTTGAAGCATTGCTTTCCAGACAACAATATCAATACCAATAAAACTAAGCAGGATAAAACATTAAGCACACAGAATTTGGGCATAAAAGATAAATTTGAACCTTGCCTCTGACAGTTTCATACTATATAACCTTAGGCCAGATTTCTTAGCTTCGGTTTTCTCATCTATAATGGGGATAACAAAATCTGCATCATAGGCTTATCTTAAATAAGATAATATATGCCAAATTCTTGAGTAGGCCCCACAGAACAATCATGAGCAAAGAAATTGAAGAGTCAGAAGTCCCCCTAAAAATAAAACCCAGGACCAGATAACCTTTCCAGTGAGTTTCACCAAACCTTCAGAAAAGAATTGTTAACACTTATTCATCTCAAGCTCTTCCAAAATATTGAAAAACAGAATATTCCCAAACATTTTCTGTGAGGCCACCACCACACTGATGCCAAAAGCGACAAAGACATCACCAAGAAAGAAAATTACAGACCAGTATCTCTAATGAACATAGATGAATAGATCTAATGGACCTGTTTTTATATGGGGTTTCCTTATACTTTATATAGCATCTTTTAGTATTTTTTGTAGAATTGATTTTGTGGTGATAAATTCCTTTAAGTTTTGCTTATCAGAAAAGCTTTTTATCATTCCTTCAGTTCTGAATGATAATCTTGCAGAGTATAGTATTCAGGGTTGAAAATCCCTTTTTTCCCTCAGTCTTTTGAATATGTCATGCCATTCCCTCCTGGCTTGTAGAGTTTCAGTGGAGAAATCCACTGACAGTCTTATGGGGACTCCTTTGTATGTGACTCATTTTTCTCTAGATGCTTTTAAGATTCTTTATCTCGTATTTTTGACATTTTGATGACAATATATCTAGGTGTAGGTCTCCTTGGGTTTCTTGCATTAGGGACTCTGAGCTTCCTAGGTCCGGAAAGCAGGCAGGCAGTCAGAAAAGAGAGGAGGAAGAAGCATTTTATTTTTTTAGTTCTTTATCTAAAATTCTACAACAAATGTTGGCTTACCTACTTCACTCTGAGCTTTGAATCTGCTCAAAGCCTACCACTTCTGAAGTCTGTGTGCCTGTAATGCTTCCTTCCCAATTCTATATTTAGACTGTTTGGGATAAATCATACTCATGTAGCTAGATTAGGCAAGGGCCACCAGACAGCTGAGAGATTTGAGCTTGACATGTTTCACTAATCAAAGAAATGCAAATGAAACTTTTTGACCCTCTTTAGCTATATGATTGGCAATGATTTATGCTAATGATAGCTGGGCTATGGTAAAATAGAAATGCTAATTCATTGCTGGAGCAGGTGGAAATAAAGCTATTCTGGAAAACAGTTTGTCAGTACATTAGGAACCTTTAAAATATTAATCTAATTTAGCTGAGTAATAACATATTTGAGAGCCTAGTCAAAGTATACTGCCAGATTATGTAGGTTTATCTCATAATTAAAAGCAAGCATGTACTTAACAAGGGAAGGAGTAGGATTATTCACGTGCTGAAATATCATGTAACCTTAATGTTAATAGCATGGGAAATACTTAGTGGTCTTTGCTTTGTTCTTTTGTACCTTTCTAGTTTTCTACAATTCAGTTTACTTAGAAGTGGGAGGTGGGGGTAACGCAGCAGAAAAGTCCTCTGCTTAGGATCTAGCTGTTAGGGATTGGCAACTCGAAAACACTAAACATGTTAAACTGTGGAGAAATCATTTTGTTTAACTATCTCAGCCTTATTTGCTCAAATACTTAGTGTCATCCTTAAAAGTTTGTGTTGGATACACATGTAAATCAGAACAGTGGTTATTGACCTCACACCAGAGGTTTCCAAACCTCGTGTGTGTGCCTCAGTCACCAGAGGAAACTTCTTGAAATACCTAATCCAGGACCCATCCCAAACCCCTGTGAAGAGTATTCTCTTTACAGTGAGAGCTGGTATTACTGAGTGACTTGGTGGTTGATAGTGGGGGCCTGGGCTGACACACCTGGTAATTCCAGCTCCGCCACTTAATTGCTGTGTGACATGGTAACACCTGATTCAGTTTAGCCCCTACATTTTGCACTGTTGCATTGATGGCTTTGCTAACATGGCTTTTAACTTGATACTGTAACTCAAGAGCCCACCCCACACCCCTAGCATAGTCAGTGTGTGTTCCTGATGACTACACAGAGTTGATAAGGAAAATGATAACTTCAAACTAATAGGGAAAAATTCTAGCTTTGGATTTATTCCACAAGAAACATACTTGGCACTCCCTGGTGGCCTAGCGGGTTAGCCTGCGTACATTCCCAAAGTTCTCATTTCAAGACCCAGGAAACAGCCAAGATGAACAACTAAATTAAATAAAGTGCTTCTTCCTCCATTGCCTGCCGGCTCAACTTCATTCCTGCCACCTTTTCTTTAAAACAGAGAGAGAGAGAAAGAAAAGAAATATACTTGAAGGAAAGATTTGATTCAGCTTGTAGAATACTATAGTGTTTGTTCAAAAAAATAATGATCATTTCATTACAGAACACACTGATGAGGTTTGGTTTGATAGCAGAAGGAAGTATGTTCTGAATATACTTTATTCTAGAAGAGTTTTAGAAGCTATTCATATGTAAATGATTAATGGATGACATCTGTAATGTTCATTTCCAAGGAACAGGGGTCAGGACCTTGTGCAGCTCTCTTTCTGCTTTACCTCCTGTAGGTTCTCCTGTAGAAGGAAGTAGTCTGTGCATTAGAGAAGTGTTTCCCAGTTAGAAATTTATTTTTTATGTATGTATGTATGTATGTATGTATTTTAAGCAAAGATGCAGGCAGGATTAAAAGTGAGTAAGGCGCTGAACCTAACCTTTGCTCCATCAGGACATGCCTTCCAGTTAGAAATTTCTAACTTGGAAGGTTTTTTTTTTTAAGGAAAGGTGCAGGCAGGCAGGAAGAGAGCAGAGCAAGAAGCACTTTATTTTATTTCTGCTTAGTTGTTCACACTGATTGTTTCCCCCTGGACCCAGGACTGCAACCCAGGGCTGTGTGGCATGAGCTCCTTCAGAGGTGATTGACCCGTTTCTCCACCAAAGCACGTCTAACTTTTAGGATTCACGAAGCACTCCTGTCTTCCGAAGTCCGTGGGATGGTGGTGGACATAGGTAACAGAAGCAGGAACTGCCGGCGGACATAGCAGGCCTTTGATGCTTGGACAGCTTCTGGCAGGGAAAGTTGTCTTCAGGTTTTTGGTGTTTGCTTAGCCTTATTCTAGAAACAAGCGTCCCATTCTTCATCCTGGAGAACACTAAGTACCAAAGCATACCTCTTCACTTTTGCCGGCTTAGCTGCATCCTGTTGAAACCAGTGTGGGTACCATTTGCAACAACTCTTAAATGTTTATCAGCAAGTCCTAAGTGAAGATGAGAATTCACATGTGACTTGTCTTTCATGACAAACAAGAAATGTTTTTTTGTAATCAGAAAACCTATTTGCAAAATCAGGAGGTTAACTTTTCTCAAACTGGAAATAGCTTCTTGATTGTAAAGGCAGTGTTTTTCTCTAAATAAATAAATAATGGAAACTAAAACCACCTGGAATCTCACCACCCAGGCAAAAACCTACTAATGTTGTGTGTATCCCTGAAAACTTCATGCGTAGCCAGTTTTTAATGTTTAAATCTTTACCTCTCGAGGAATCAGTTTTGGAAAATAAGATGTAGCACTCTTAATTCTCTCCAGCATATTTCTGGTTCTAAAAAACATACTGAACTGTTCTTCCTTTTGCCACTGAATTCGATAATGCTGTATTTGTCAAAATTGTTCATTTTTACGGTCTTTCATTGATCTTATAGTCTTATTCCAAGTCTGTATTAATACTATTATGACATGCTTTCTAAAACTTTTGAGGCAAGTCCCCTGTCATTACTTTTTTTGTTGGGCGGGGAAGGGAGGGTGGGTAGAGATGCTCTTGATTTATTTTTTTAAAGTTAGAATTCATCAAATCTTCCACCCCCCCCATCCCAGTTCTTGGAATTGTTCAAATAGGAGAAAATTCACATCTTTTACATTAAACTTTCTTGTTGAAAATAATACTTCATTTTATTCTTTTTTTTTTTTTTTTTTTTTAAGGAACGGTACCGGCAGGAATGAAGATAGGCAGGCAGAGAGAGGAGGAAGAAGCATTTATTTAGCTGTTTATCTTGGTTATTTTCCCCGGCCCCAGATTGTGAACCTGGGTCCCTGGAATGTGTGTTGACTACGCCGGTGGGCTCAACCACTATGCCACCACTAGGCATGCCCATATTTTGTCTTAGTAAAATTGGGCCATTTTTCTCATGTAGGCCCTGTACTCCTGTTAACCACTGTGGCCTTGGTTCCAAGATAATTTTGGAAAATCTTCAGGAAAGTAAATTAGTCAAAGTCGAAAAAGACATATTTTCAACTCAGTAAATTTAATCCTAAACAATATCTGTGAGTTAAGATTGACAAAACCCTTTCCCCTGTGTCAGAAGTGACATGTAGTTAACTTTGTAGCTGTTTCCTCCTCAATCTAATAAAGCCAGACCGTCACCTCTGTCGCTGGGCAGTGTTGCTTGTCTGAAATGTCTCCCGCTTGATAATTACATCAGGGTGGGGAGGGACTGTGAGTACCCAGTGGACCTGCATGTTTGGGTTTGGGCTTCCAGGAGCACAGTGACACTTGTGCTAGATATGTCCCTCCCGGGTAGCCGGTGGAGCTGTCCAAAGAGATACTGGGTTGTCAGAAATGAGATGTCTAAGTCCAAGTGCTGTATCCCTGTGCCCGAGCTGTTTTCTGTGTGGCCGGTGGCTAGAACAGTCAACAAGTCAGTTCTTGTCCCAGTCTCCTCTGTGGACAGTGCCATGTGTAACCTGTGAAAGCCTTGTGAATCCGAGTCAAAGAAGACCTGTCTCCACGGGCATTGCTGTCTCCCTAGGAAAAGGTTCCACAGACTGACGTTCACAGATGTTCTTTCACAGCATTACTTCTGAAGTTTTGACATGTTTAAATATAAAGTAGGAGTGGCTGCTTAAACACAAAGTGAGATATTAGACATTAAGACTAATGGAAACCATTATATATAATAATGCAAGAGTGAAATACCAGATTGTGTGCTGGGGATGTGCTTCTGTGCTGGAGGGGACTTAGGGGACTTCCTGGCGGGGTCCTCAGTACTTCTGGGATTGCTAGAACTGATGTTTGGAGAGGAGGATAGAGGCTCAGGAGTTTCATGCTCTGCTGCCCAAGAGTCAGCATGACAAGGTGGCCACAGGGACACTCCTGCAGCCTGTGTGAGCAGAAATGCAAGCGAGAAACATGAAATCTGCCATGTGGGAACAGGAATGGAGTGTGTTTGCTTTTAATGTTATTAAACAATACTTGGCTGGCACATCAGTGAAACTTAGTGAATCAACTTGTGTAAATTCCTTTTCCCGGTCTCAAAAATCAGTGACTTTCTTAAACATTCATGAAATTCTCTGCAAAGCTTCTCATCGGTTTTTTGTGGGGTTTTTGTTTTTGTTTTTGTTTTTTTTTTGTCCCTTCCTTGATTTGCCCTTCTTTGGATTTAAAACTTGTCTCAACTCTTAATCTGGTCTCTAGCCCCAAGTCGAATACCAAACCTTGGATTGAAACTCTTAACTCTTGTGGAATCTTAAATCTTAAATCCCTGGAACTCCACAGATAACTGGCAGTTATCTCTCTTTGCTGATTAAAAGCAAGCCTAGGTATGATGGAAGAATAAAGGAAACCGTACTTGCAGAGCTATACCTCACCTTATACTGCCCCCTAATTAGTAGGACGTTTATAGACAAATGCTTCTGGGTTGAGATATGGTGTCTTCATGGTCCAACCATAGTAGGTCATGGCCTGTTGTAAGTGCTTGGTAAACCTCTCTCGTCCAGCTCCCACCCATTCAGGAACCAGAAGCTTAGGGCTAGTAATCTAATCTTGTGCTGTGTGATAGGTATGAGGAAATAGCTTCCTTGCCCTCTCAAGGCACACCGTTCTCCCCAAACCTCCTCATGTTCACCAACCTGGAAGCTCCTGAAAACTGCTCGTTTTCTGAAAGGTACTAAGTCTGACTCTTGAGACTGATAGGCACTTAGGACAGAAGTCCTGTCTTCAGTAAGTAAATAGAATATGGTATGGCAAGCTCTGGAAGGAAGTTGAGAGAGGGTTAGATATTTTACAGATTGCCTGGTCAAGGTTAGGGAAGGCTGCCTGAAGGTCTTCTAGAAAAAGATGGTCCTAAGAACTGAAATGTGTTAACCCAATATTTGGTAAGTCTCTACTCAGCAATGGAGATATGGTGGGGTTTTGCTTTCTGCAGTTTCATTTATTCTCCATCTGAAAATATTATGTACAATAAGAGATCTTGAGTGAAAGACATTCACATAACTTTTAGATATAGTATATTGTTATAATTGTTGTATTTTATTATTATCATTGTTAATATCTTACTGTGACAAACTTATAATGATCATAGGTGTGTATGGATAGGAAAAAACATGGTGTATATGGGGGCCGGGTACTATTCTTAGTTTTAAGCAATCACTGGGGGTGATCCTGGCATATACCCCCCATGGATAAGGGGGTATCTAGTGGTCAATTCTCGAAGAAAACAAGACAGATGAAGGGATAGAGAACAGATGGGTAAGCAGGTATGTTACTTTATAAAGTGAAAGCCTCTCCGAGGAAGTGATATTTGGGTAGAGACCTGAATGAAGCAGGATGGAACCGTTGAGTAAATTGGAACATTAGTACAAATTGAGCCAACATCTTAAGGTGGGAGAATTCACTCTTTTTTCTTTTCTTTTTTAAAGGAAAGGTGCAGGTGGGAATGAAGATGAGTAAGGAGGCAGACAGGAAGGAAGAGAAATGAGGAAGAATCATTTAATTTATTTAGGTTCATCTTGGTTGTTTTCTCTGCCCAGGACGTGAACCAGGTCATGCTGAGGTCCTTGGTATATGTGTGGACTGCACTGCACTAGCTGGCGGCAGCAGACACTTGACCACTAGGGCACGCCAAGAATCCATCCTTTCACACTACTCCCAGAGACAGACTGACCTTGCCACACTGTTTTACACAGCTCCTGGTTGAGTTCTAGTGACCATCTCTGTCAAGGCCTCCTGGACAGTAGGGAAATAGCCAGCACGAAAGCTGGGGGCCGGTACTCTTGAGTTACGTAGATGTTTTGCCAAGAGAGGTCATGGAACAACTTGGTCTTCCCAGTGTGCTCACAGTGCTTTCTTCTTTCTCTTTTTAGTTTGAAGGATGACCTCTAGGAAGAAAGTGTTGCTGAAGGTGATCATCCTGGGAGATTCTGGGTAAGTGTTTCTCATAAATTTGAGCTAACAGATTGACTTAAACTTTACCTGCCTTGGAGCCCAGGCTGACAAATGCCACTTGCTTCTGTAATCATTGTGATCCTAGGATCCCCAGTCTCCCTGCATTTTGGAGCACAGCAGAAATTCAGTTCATGTTATGTAGTTATGTAATACTCTGGTCCCTGATTTTTGGCATGATTTGGAGGAAGGGGTGGCTATTTGAGCTTAACTAGTAGTACGAGGAGTTTCATGAAATCTTTTTTCCAAACTGACTGACTTAGGGTCCCTGTTTCTAGATATGTGTTTGGGGTAGCTGCACAGGATCCTGCTTCTGTGCCTGATTCAGGTCTGGTTTTGAAAACTCCCAGAAGTGAAAAGCTGGGTTCTGATCGTGGATCTGCTGCTAACCAGTAATTCTGGTGGTAAAGATTCTGGGGTAGGCTTTTCACGCTTCTGAAGTAACCTGTGAAAGTAGTCTGGAGGCACTCCATTTTTTAAAAATAATCATAAGCATAGGCATGCCTCCTTATTCCGAAGTTCCCTCCTTTGTTTAAAAAGCTCATTATTTTTCTGCCCTAGCTGACTTTTTTTAAACAACCTAAGCAATCTTTTGAAAGTTAGCATTTGCCCAGACCAGTGCAATAAGACCTAGTTGGCAGTACTTAAATACACACACACTCACTCCTGGTAATACTGGTGACCTCTCAGGATTGAAAGATGCTGCTGTTTCTCAAACTTGCCTGAAAAGAATCACCAGGTCCTGTTTGATTTTAGGTTTCTCGACTTTTCTCCTAGGAACTCTGATACAGGTGGCCCGAGTTAGAAAATTGCCTTTGGTTATTTTACTTCTAGTCTTCTGCATATGAAAATATGTGCTCCTTTGTGAGAAAGGGAGATGATATTATTGAGTATGAGGAAGGCTTGTGTATTACTTTCAGCCTGCCCTTACTAATAAAAAAAAATCACACATTGTCTCTTGTTAAGTTTTCTTACTAAAAAACATCCCTGGTAGAACATACTTTAAGAGGTAGATTCTGGTTTAATGGAATATTGGTGTTTTCTCGGCTTCAGATTTTAAACTTTGAAGCAGCAGGTTGGTTGACTGGTATATATGTCTGCTTGAAGCCAATGACCAGCTATTATTTCCTTGAACTGAATGGCAACTGCAGGAATATTTTGAGTGGGGTGATCTTACTGTTGCAGCTTCTTTGAGAAGGACACTTTGCCACCCTCCTTCTGGAAGGGAACAGTATCACTAAGTTCTACCATATGAGTTGCATACACTAAAACTTAGAAGCAGCTTTTCAACATCTTGCCCACATCTGTTCCCTGATTTGTATGCGAGGAGAAGCTGTATTCTCAACGAGTAGTGCTGGGAAGCTTGCTGGCCTGCTCTTGTTATGAGGGTAGCATTGTTGTTCCCCTTGAGGATTGGCATTTCTCTTAGATCTGCAAGTCTCAGAATCAGTTTCCAGTCTTCCTGATTGACTTACACTTGTGGGTTTTCTCCAATTTCAGAGTTGGTAAGACATCACTCATGAACCAGTATGTGAACAAGAAATTCAGTAATCAGTACAAAGCCACAATAGGAGCAGACTTTCTGACAAAGGAGGTGATGGTGGATGATAGACTAGTAACAATGCAGGTAAGCTCATGTTTTGACTTTACCAACCAAATAATGTTAGTTCATTCACTTTTAACCTGTTTTCATGCCTAGGCATTTCCCTCCCTGTTCTTCAAATCCCATTGTTATATTCATGAAGAACATGAGTTAGGATTATTGCCAGATAAATAAAGCACGAGACACCCAGTTAAATTGGATTATCAGTTAAACATAATTTCTTTTTCTGTTTTTTTTTTAAAATCCCTGGCCCCAGATCTCGAACACTAGACTTCTGGAAGCTTTATGTGGCCTGCATCCTAGCTGCCTGAGCCACAGGGGTGCACCTAACTGAATAATTTTTAGGTATAAATAAATTGAAACATTTAATATAAATGTGTATCAAATATTGCATGAGACATCCTAGAAGATTTTCTTCTTTTTCCTCCAAAATTCAAATTTAGCTGTACTTCCTATTTTTTAATTCTTTGATTTTGTTTTGTTCTGAGGGTTTTATTTTTGTTAAATTTGTCAGCTTACCTGTCACTCTGTCCTGTGTCTCCAAAATGTCTAACTCATTTCCTTTCTCAATATCCTTGTCAAGTACTTTAGACCAGAAAATTTTTGTAGGTTCTTAACAGCAACCATTCAAGTAATTTCTCTATTTTTCTAACTTCTTGGTCCAATCTACATGTAGCCACCAGAGTTGTTTCTGTGTGTTATTCAAGGGCCTCGCTTTCAGTGCTACGGATAAAATAGACATTCCTTCATAGGAGTTTTTGAAAGCCTTCATATTCTGGATACAACCGTTCCTCACTTTTTTGTCTTCTGATAGTGTGTCTTACCAACCAGTTCTTTCATGAGGCTCTGCTTCCAAAAGGCTCCTTTGTCAATCTGCTGCCATTCTGAAATTCTAAGCTTTAGCCCAGATGTTGTCTTTTGAAATTCCTGCCTCTCCAGCAGTTGTTTCTTCCTGTATTAAATGACATCCCCAAAAGACAAGCCTCCAGAGACTAATATAATTCTTACCTGACAGCAAGCACTAGGCTTACTGAAATGTTTGAACAATATGGATTGTAGATAGAAGCTTTGAAATATGTTAACCTCAAGCAGTGACATCCTATCCGAGGATAAGGACTCTTGACATTTCTTGAATCACATGTCCAGGGTGGAGCTAATATGGACACCCTCCTCTCCTGATATACATATAGGGATATTTAGACTATAGCTAAAGCTTAAATAACTTAAGCTTGAGAGAAGAGAAATTTATAGATCGTAAGAAGGAAGAGAGAACTGAAAGCTTAGTGATACGTTTAGGGGCTCCTGCTGTGGTTGTTTGCAAATTTACATCAAAGACTAGAGTCTCCTTGGTTAGGGGGTAGGAGATGTGCCTGCAGAGGGTGGTGGGGCTAGGACTGAAGAGTCCCCCTAGAGGACAAGGGGCATCCCTCACCTAGGACATGGGAAAGATTGGAAAACCTCAATACAAGGAAGTGGTAAAACTTGCGTGTGAAATACAGACCTTGAGTGCTACCTCTTTGCTTCCTTATAAGAGAATCTCAGTTCCACGTATGCTCATGTATGGATTCTAGGCGTATACTCTGTATGGTATAGAAATCTTTATCTGCAAGAATTCAACGTAAGTCCCTGTCACTCCTCAAAAATAAAGACCACTCTGCGTGTTCATTTGGAACAACCTCAGGGTAGAAGATGAGCTCATAGCCACATGAGGAAATAATGTACCATAAAAATATTGTTCACAATGACTAGAGATGTTTTTAAAAAAGGAATAGAAACTGCAATGAAGAAGAATACTATAAATAATGAGGATGTGAAAAACTTAGAACTTCAAGAAGATAAAAAAAAGTCACTGAAATATTCAAATTGAGTAGTTTACTGTAGATTAAACTCAGATGAGAAAAAATAGTAAATTATTAAAACTGAGCAGATTGTCCTGAAGAAAACTCAAAACTGCAGAACACCAAAAAGTGAAATCTTAAGCTCAAGTAGAGGGAAAAAAGATTACTTATAAAAGAAAAACAGATGAGTGAATTATCAGCAACAGAAAGCAGAAGGAAATGGAATTACCTTCAGGGTGCCAGGGTAAATTAAAATACCTTCGGAAGATTTTAGATCTGTACCAGCCAGATTAAAAGTTGCTTCCTGTCCCAGGAGAAAAAACTGTAGATCTGAGCCATGGTTTTAATAGCCTGTGAGCTGCTGCCGAGGGGTCCTGAAGTCAGCTCCACGTGCTCTGCTTAGCTGGGCCCTGAGTGCCTACCACAAAGCACTAAGGAGTCTGGAAAGAGTGGGAAGAAAACTTGTTCCTGAGAGGTTGAAACAAAACGCTGACCCTTGTGCTTTAGCAGCCAATTGAAAAGACTAAAAATAATAAATGAAAACCACTATTCTGGATAAAGGCATCATCATCCTAAATCTTGAAGAATCCTCACTTTTTTTTTTTCCCAACGACTTTTCAGCAGCTTTTGATAAAAGATAATCCAAATAAGAAAACAAGGCATCATGAGAAAGAGCCAGTAGAAAACTCCCTGATCATGCAGAATGCCATTGCCTTTTTTTTTTTAAGCAACTTTATTTTATTTTTATTTAGTTGTTCACCCTGGTTACTGCCCCCCTGTTGCCCCCCTGGCCTGGGACTCGAACCCAGGGATATGTGACTTGCTCCTTTGGAGGCAGTTGACCTAACAGCTGCTCAACCAGGTTACACCACAGAATGCTTTTTATATTTAATCTATACTTTACCCACCTGAGTCACAGAGAGAGGTTTGGGTTTTTTTGTTTGTTTGTTTGTTTTTAAAGAAGACAATCATATGTATATATACAGAGAAGAAGCTAAACAGGTTAATAGCACTTCTAAAAGTGAAACACATTAACCAAAATTTGAAAAATGAGTGAATTTTCTTTGCGGCAGAAAGGGTCCATCAAAAGAATGCTGTGAAATATGAAAAAGAAATAAAAACAAGAGTCAGTGAGTAGATTGGACCTACTTTTAATCAATCTCAGAAGAAAGAGAATAGATCAAAGATAATATTTGCTGAGAATTTTCCAGAACTGATGTGGCATCAGTTCACAGAATCAAAGCCCAGATTTCAAGAAGAATAAAGAAAGAAATCTACATGAATCAGTGAAATTGTAAAACAAACCTGAACGCAACCAAAGGAAAAAGGTAAACTTGAAAGGAGCGTTGGTGAGGCCGACAGTTATGGAAACCAACAGGCAGTAGAATATATTCTGAAAGAAGCTGTCAGCACCGTGTTCTGCCTCTGCTGGAATTAATTCCCAAGAGTGAAAGCATGAATCCTGAAGGTCTAGTGACTACATTTCTGAAGGATGTGCTACAGGCAGAGGGAAAGTGATTTCACTGTGGAAGGTAAGAAGGAAGAAAACGTTAATAATCTGCATGTGTCTCTTTAGAATGATGACCTTAAATTTAAGAATATCTTCCAAACTGGTATAAGGAAGCCAAGATTCGAACTATGTGATTTAATGTGGTATATATTAAAGCAGCAAAATACTTCGTAACTGTTAACTTTCAGAAAATTAAAAAAACCATGTTGATAAAAGATGTCCAGGATCATACTGTTTTTTTGTAAGACTTCTTTTCAGGAACCATGTACTTCTGAGGAGGAAGGAAAGGGAATGCTATGAAGAAGGGTTAAGTCTTGTTTCTATCTTAAAAAAGGAAAAACCTGACAAGTGCATCCTGGTGGCTTAGTGGTTAAGTCCACAGTCTCCAGCAGGCACAGTCCACATACATCCCAAGGCCCTGGGTTTGCGACCCAGAGGACCCAGAGGACCCAGAGGACCCAGAGCCCAGGGAAACAACCAAGATAAACAACTGAAAATTAATCAAGTGCTTCTTCCTTCTCTCTCTCTCTCTCTCTCTCTCTCTCTCTCTCTCTCTCTCTCTCTCTCTCTCTCTCTCTCTCTGCCTGTCTGCTTACCTTCATTCCTGTCTGTACTTTTCCTTTAAAAATTAAAATAAAAAATAAAACGACATTAAATTGCAGTGTTAATATTTGTTGCAGAGTAGTAGAAAATGAATAAAAGATTTCAGGTAAAATATTTCAAAAATTAAAAAGAACACAGCCACAGGGCTGTACTTTTTTTTTTTTTTCCCCCCAGAGGAAGGAAGCAGGAAGGACTAGAGGAGGAATAAGCATTTATTTATTTAGTTGCTCCTGCAGCCCTGGGTCACAAACTTGTGTCTCTGAACTTCATGTGGACCACACATGAGCTGCAGAGTTAACACCTAACCCACCAGGTTGTGTCAGAACTGGACTTTTCTAAGTTTGAAATTAAATTGTATTGTCCGTCCCCCTGACACCTAAACTATCATCACTCCCTTCTGGTTCTGTCTGACTGGCTGTTTTCTTTACACAGTGACCTGTGCACCCCTGTGCCACCTGTGGGCAGTTCATGATAGCATTCCTTGATGTCTGGGCTTCTTTTAAGGAAAGAAGCAAGCAGGAATGAGGGCTGTTGCAGACAGGCAGAAAGAGAGAGGAGGAAGAGCACTTTCATTTATTTTCATCTAATTGCTCACTCTGGGTGTTCCCCCTGGGCCTGGAACTCGAACCCAGGGCCATGTGACCTTTGTCCTTCAGAGGCAACTGACCCAACCACTACTCTACTAGATCATGCCACTTTCTTTAATTTTTTTTTTTTTAATTGGAAGGAAGGAGGCTGGCAGGAAAGAAGAGAGAAGAGGAAGAAGCATCTTTATTTATTTAGTTCTTGATTTTAGTTGTTTGCCCTAGGTCCTGTGTCATAAGCCCCAGGCACAGACCCAACACCTCAGCCACCAAAGGCACCCATGATAACCTTCAAATTCCACTTCTGCAATCAGGGCTGACTTCCTGTGGCCACTGGGACATGAAAGTTTTCTCAGAGCGATGAGTGCATGTATTGGTTGAAACTATCTAGGGATGGAGCATGCTGTAAAATCAGACTCCTGGCTACCAGAGGTGTGTCTGAGAGCCCAGTCCCCACATTATCGCGTATTGTCATGCACTGGTTGTAGAAGGCCACCTACATCAGAGGAAAAGGTTGAGGTGGGCTTCTCATCCCTGCCCCCCACTCCTCTTAGGAGTAACCCTTGACACTTGCAATGCAACAGAAAGATTAGATAATGCATCTTGTCCAGCTGACATTGGTAACCCCTTCCAGCTTGCCATTAGCCAGGCCATTGTTGGTTGATCTGTCAGCAAGAGTTTAACCTGTGTAGTTGTGCTGCTTTATTGGAGCTTCTCTGAGGGCATCTGATGCTGCCATTTCCAGCCTTCTAGACAAAACTTGAATATTCACAGGGAAGCAGGCCAGATTGGGCTTCGCAGGGGAACTCAACTGCATGTAAATCTGGTTCTGGAAATCAAGCCACAGCCTGTTGTGTCAAAACTCATCCCTTTGGGGTTGTTGGTTGGTGATTTGGACATAAAGTTGGAATTTATTCGGATTATGAGAATGACCCAAGTTCTTACGTTGTGTTGAAGCTGGAGTGAATCCAGTATTTGAAGACCTGTATAACTGGGAGCAACTGCCCGCTGCTTCTGAGCCAGTCACTCTCTTAGCCCAGCAGCTGGCTTAGGAGTGTAGGACCGTTCCTCAGAACACTGTCATCTCTCCAGGTTGACAAGGTTAACCCTGCCAGATTTAGGACAGTGAGAAAATGCAACCTTACTCTTGGGTTTTTGTTGTGTTTTGTTTTGTTTTCTCTCTCCTCTTTAAGGGAGGGAAGGAGAGGAGGAGCAAGCATTTTTTATTTAGTTATTTATTTTGTTTTTTCCCCTTTGCGTCAGGTCCCTAACCCTGGTCCTTGGTTTTTCTGTGATCTATATTTCAGCTCTCTCAGATACCTAAGCCACAAGGGTGTGCCCCAAATTTATTCTTGAAGTCAGTATATCAGTGAATGATTTGAAGCTTTTTGAGCTAGTCAGTGGTACCTGATTTTTTTTTTTTAATAGTAAACTTTCACCTTTTCAGTAGACCGTGTTCTCATTGTCCTTTTCTTGTTTTTTTTTTTTTTTAAGGAAGGTTGCAGGTAGGAATGCAGGCAAATAGGCAGACAGGCAGGAGGAGAAAGGAGGAAGAAGCATTTCATGTTAATTTAGCTGTTCATTTGGTTGTTCCCTACAGCCGCACATCTTGAACACAGGACCCTGGCATGTGTGTGGAACTGCTCCCAGGGTGTACTAGACCAGTTTTTTGGAGGGGGTTTGCCACCCCTGGTCGTGGGTCTCAAACCCAGGTTCACAGCTTTCGTAGCCCGCCTTCTGCCACCTGAGCTATAGAAGGGTGCTGTTTTTTTTTAAATTGAGGTATAATTTGAATAAAACGTAACGATTTTAAGGTAAATTTTATAGATAGTAAAATGCAATTTACTGAATAATCACCTCTGTATTTTCATCATACCCAGAAAGTTTCCAGAGTACATGAATTGACAGCTTGAATGACGCAAATGCCTACCTGTGTAACTACCACCTGGATCAAGATAACAAACTTCTAGCACCCCAGAATCTAGTCTCAGTGTCACCCTGTCCTTAGACATGCACTCTCACACTGCTCTGTCAACATGATTTGGGGATTTTTGCTGGAATCTGCTTCCCAAATTATGAAGTCGCTTGTCTCTGCGGGAGGCCCATAGCCCAGGCCATTTACTCTGTCAACGCCCCACTCCTGGTGCTCTGCCCAGCACCCCCACAAAGAGTAAATGTTTGTCTCTCACAGATCTGGGACACAGCAGGACAGGAACGGTTCCAGTCTCTTGGTGTGGCCTTCTATAGAGGTGCCGACTGCTGCGTTCTGGTGTTTGATGTGACTGCCCCCAACACATTCAAAACCCTTGATAGCTGGAGAGATGAGTTTCTCATCCAGGCCAGTCCCCGGGATCCTGAGAACTTCCCCTTCGTTGTGTTGGGAAACAAGATTGACCTCGAAAACAGACAAGTAAGTGCTAAGGACGGTGGGAGTAATATGTGGAGGCTTCAGAACCTGTTCTCTTATAGGTTACGCTGCTGAGTCAGAGAAAGGACCTTCTTTTAAAAGTAGCAGCTCAGTTTGGGATGTTGGAATTGGTGTTTAGTATGATAAAAACAACATGCCTCTGGGCCCTGTGTGGCATGTCTGCATGTGTGAGAGAGGAGGAAGGGACACTAACCAGTTTCCTCCCCAGCCCTTGGATGAGTGCCTTGCTCCCTAACCTTGTAAAGGCATAGCAACCTGACTTTCCCTGTGGCAAAACCCGGACAGTGAAAATCTGAAATGATGTTCCCTTAGATATAATGTCAACAAATGAGCAGGCCCATGTTGCGGAGTTGCCCATATTGGCCATCCCTCTTAATCCAGGTGAGGTGATTTGACTTGAAGCCATGTTATAGTCTGCATTTTGATCTTTTGCATTTAAAGACAGACTTAGATTTAAACTCTTCTCTCTTAATCCAAGAATCCTTCATGGAGACTGAATCTTCACTTGAATACAAAGATACTCTAGGATCATATGGCGGTGCCTCTGAAAGTTCTGACACCAGAAGGAGCTTGGGAAGTGACTTTTTAGTTGCCTGTTGTTATTTTCCTTTACTGTGAGAAGCGCCTGCTTCTGAGGTGTCCCGTATGTTTAAGGGGTTCTGTGCTAAACCTGGAATGACGCCGAAAGCAGCATGTGTGAGTGTGACCTTCCCACACCTGCCTTTGAGGACCAGGGCACAGGAGACTTGGTTTAAATGCCCTTGTTGCCCTGGCCCGCTGTGATTTTGGGCCATTGACTTTGCAACTCTGGACCTCTCTTCCCATTTCTCACTTGAAAGGAAGGAGTTTGCACCCTGGCCATACTCCATGTAGGTGACCCTGGACAGGTCCTCTCCTGTTCCCAGCACACCTTCACCTGTGCTCCCTCACCTGAGGTACCTGTAGACCAGGGCCACTGATCCTTCCAGGGAAGGACTGAGTCAGCGCTGGCTGCTTCTTCTTGCAGGTTGCCACGAAGCGGGCACAGGCCTGGTGCTACAGCAAAAACAACATTCCCTACTTTGAGACCAGTGCCAAGGAGGCCATCAACGTGGAGCAGGCGTTCCAGACGATTGCACGGAATGCACTTAAACAGGTGGGTCTCCAGCAGCTCTCCAGCTCCCTCTGGTGACTGACTGTCTACCCAGTTGCTGCCAGGCTTCCTTGTCCACAATTTTCTCTCCTAGCTAACTCTTCTCCGCGTAGCTGGAGAGTAGCCGGAGAGAAGCCGTATGTTTATCTAGGAAGGGAATGATAGGTTCTCCGAAAGCTCCCAGAAATTGCACTTGCTTACAAATAATCTAAAATGCAGGTGCAGTGAAGACTTCAGCGAGGCCGCCCTTGTTTGGGCAGGTCATTCTCTGAACATATTAATAGGAAAGGCCCTGTCAGGCTACCCCTTCTGCTTAAGGGCTAAGAAACTTGAATTCGAATCCTGACTCTACATCATTAGAGCAAGTCTTTAAAATCATATCCGAGCCTCTTTCCCCTTATTTATAAAATCAGCGTGCCTGCTTTTACGGAGTAGTTGTAAATGAAACAGACTTAATTTTGTCATTCTCATAAACATTTCCTTGGTTACGTTTGCTCTTCGGAAAAGCTGGCTGACAACTCTAAGAATGCTATTCCTTGAAGAGTCTTCTTACCTCTTCTTTCTTCTCTGTGCTGTTTACTCAGCCATTCTTCACAAAATAGTTGCTTCTTACTGGACGTTCAAGTTGAAGACTCGATTTAAAGCAGCTCTGTTGAGCAGAGCGTGAAGGCACGTTACGGGGCGTCGTCAGCCCCGTTGGTGGTCGGACCGTGTTGTGAGGAGGGTCTGGGCTGCACGCCAGCGGGGGTGGAAAAGCTTATGGGAGCAGGTGGCGTCGCCGAAGTGCACGGTGGCTTCTGTGAGCCCCTACAGTGAGGCTGCTGGAAGGAGGAAGTTGTCAGCAGGACAGGCACTGCATGTGTGGGTGGGGAGAGATTTGAAGGGGCCGTTCTGAGGACCGAGAGCTGCACTGAGTGAGCCATGATGAAAGGAGACAGTTCTACTCAGTGAGGATTGTTCGCCCAAACGCAGGAGATCCCCACTGAGGAGCACTGACATGCTGGTGAGGATCCGACCTGGGAGCAGGCTTCCAGTCCTTTCACCTTGCTTCCTCCCTTGCTTCAACTCAGCCTCATCTGCCTCAGTAATCTAGTATGTTCTCCTATTGTTTATGTGACTGCACACAACTTTAAATGTGGGTGTAAGTAGGGCGTGATCCTCTGCCAGTTCCCTGTTGGCTGGCAGCACTGTCAGGGTTTTCTCTGAATATTGCAGTCCCAGTAGCCTTATTAATAAGCTTTTCTTTCTATGCACTCTCGTAGAAGTAGGAGTGTTAGATTGAAAAGTGTGTATTTTTAAGAGATGATGTCAGATCACTTTCCCCAAGGACAGTGCTACCACAGTTCCAGCAACAATGTGAGTTTCTCTCTCTTCCCTTCCTGTCAGCAAGAGGCACATTGCCAGCCACGCTGACACTCTGCCAGTCTTTGCATGTGTGACTGGCCACCTTCATGGCTTCATGAAATGTCCAGAAGAGGCAACTCTATTGTGGTAGAAAGTAGAGAAGCAGTTGCTGCGAGGTGGGCGTGACTGTTAATGGGCACATGGTTTCTTTTGGGGGCTGATAATCGTGTTCTGAAATTAGATGGTAGTGGTGGCTGCCCGACTTTGAATCTACTGAAAACCACTGAAGTGTGTGCTCTCTTGACACGAGAGTTTTACCTCAGTGAGCTGTTACTTCTTTAAATATATATTCCTGGAGGTTTTTACTTTCAGAGCTATCATGAATGGGATCATTTGTCCTGGAGAATGTTTAATGAATCATGAGCACACCTTGCTTTATCTCCTGATTCTATACCTCTGGCACGTAGGGGCTCCCCATGAGTTTAGGTGATAAATTGTTTTCCTGTACCAGCAAGTGGAAGCTGCCTGTCTCTAGAATGTTAACTCAGCAGAAGTCCCTCTTCTGTGTTCTCCCTACAGATGATGATAAAGTTCATCTGCAACCGGTTTCTAAGTAAGCTGCATTCAGAGACAAACCCTCAGAAAAAGAAAATAACCTATAAGTCCTGAAAGAGAAATGGCAGATAGGCAACTGGAGGGAAGTTTTGGGGATTGAGTGGGCAGCTAACACTCAGCTCCAGCCCTCTCTTGCCTTGTAGAAATGCTGGCTAAGGGTGCCAGAAGTTCAGGCCATGTTCCAGTCTGATTTCTTTTTAAGGGTTGGTGATTATATGGACCATTCAGAAAGCTGCTCAGAACTGTCTGTTGGCCCCTGAGGCACCAGATTGCAGTCTCATGGGGAGCATGAGTCAGCGTCTGTCCAGACTGCTCCTCTCACAGTGTCCCGGAGAAGTCAGCACAAAGCCTGTCTTCCTCTGTCAGCCCTTGAGGGTTGAGCTCCTCTGCCAGAGCCCTCCCTTTGCTGCTTGGATGTCCCTCAGCTCTTCACCTGTTATGCCCAGTGGAGGTGTGCTTCTAAGGCCAGCACTGTGCACAGGAATTCCCCCATGCCTGAATAACAAACCTCTCTCCCCCCCTCCCTCTCTCCCTCTCTCTCTCTCTCTCTCCCCCGTTGCCCAGGAAACGGAGGTGGAACTATACAACGAATTCCCTGAACCCATCAAACTGGACAAGAATGACCGGGCCAAGGCCTCAGCAGAAAGCTGCAGTTGCTGAAGGGGCAGCGAGCGCAGAGCACAGAGTCCTTCACAAACCAAGAACACACTTAGGCCTTCCAACACAAGCCCCTCTCCTCCTCCAAACAAAATATAAAGTGATCTCTCATATCCAGCTGCCAAAAGAAACTCCACAAACACACTTACCCCTGCACACTCACCCTGCGCGCGCGCGCGCACACACACACACACACACACACACAGATCTGACAGAGCAGACAGATCCAGCCTACGCCTCTGATGGCGCCATCTGAGTCTGCCTGCACAGCCCTGGTCTGGCAGCAGGGCCGCTGTAGAAATCTTTCTGATGAGGAGTCAGCATCAGAAGCCTTTTTTTTTCTGTTTTTTTGTCCACTGGAGAGAGAGAACTGTTTACAGTTAATCTGTGTCTAATTAGTTATGTAATTTTTTTAACGGTCTTGTGATCTTTTTACCCACCCCACCCCTCCTGTGAAGGCTACCACTTAGGAAGGCTGGTGCCCATGCTTCATTACAGGCTCACACCCGGTCTGATCAGGCTGAGTTTTGTATGTATCTGTTAATGCTTGTTACTTTTAACTAATCAGATCTTTTTACAGTATCCATTTATTATGTAATGCTTCTTAGAAAAGAATCTTATAGTACATGTTAATATATGCAACCAATTAAAAATGTATAAATTAGTGTAAGAAATTCTTGGATGATGTGTTTAAGTCCTGTAATGCAGGCTGTAAGATGGAGGGTTGAACCCTGTCTGGACTGCAGAGTGTTAGCAACTCAGAATTCAGAAATCCAGCTAGAGGCAGTATTCTGTACAATAGACACAAGAATTATGTACGCCTTTTATCAAAGACTTAAGAGCCAAAAAAGCTTTTCATCTCTCCAGGGGGAAAACGATCTAGTTCCCTTCTGTATCTAAATTTTCCAAAAGGTCAATTTGCATTATACAGTGGTATGTGCAATGGATAAATGACTGTTTCAGAAATTAAAATTCTCATTTTTCTTTTTTTTCCCTCCCTGCTCCACACTTTGAAACTCTTATTAGATCAGCATCCTACTTCTCTGTGGGAAAGGAAAACCCTAACAGATCTGTCCTAGTGATTTTACCTTTGTTCTAGAAGGCACTCCTTTCAAGGTTGTGGTATCCTTAGGTTAGTAAACCTTTTTCTCCTTTTCCCTACCGGCTCCCAGTATTGCCCGTCAATGATTAACCTGTTTCTTGGTATGGAAGCCTGGCAGTTCTGCCCCTCCCTAGGATCTGCCCCTTCATTGTAGCTTGCTAAATGGAGCACTTCCCCTTTTTCCAAAGGTCTACATTCTAGGATGTGGGCCAAGTTCTTCTGTAAAGAGATGAACGTGATGCCAATAAAACGTAACAAGAAAAAAAGATCATCTGCTTTTGCCCTGTTTTTTTTCCTTCCTCCAGATCCTTGGCTCAGTTGAGTCCAATCTAGTTAATCACAACCATGCTTTATCAAGCCAGTGAGCCCTCGGTAACTGAGCATGGGTGATGCTTTGACGTAGAAAGGCCTTCTCATATCCAGCCCTGCAGGACCTGTCCCTAGCTTGTTTGGGGTCTTTTCTAATCACAGTCCTGGGGTTGGGGCCTAGATACCCTGAATGGAGAAAGCATTGTCTCCGGAGGAACAGCCACAAACTGCTCAGGACCTGTGGAATATGCACAGTCTGTACATAAAAGTTGGTCTTTGTGTTTTGGCTTTTAATTGGCCTAGTTGCTAATACTTAGCTAGCACCTAGTCCTGGATTTCTGGTTCTTCATAGGCAAGGAAGAATTGCAGGGTCTTCTATCCCAACACATATAAGGCACCAGCAGGAATTGAGTAGATGCACCTAGAACTAGTTTTATAAAATAGTAGTGTTTCAGTCAGTGAATCATTGTAGTTTTTATAGAAATGCCCCCATCGACTTAGCTCTTTTTAATTTTTTTAAAGAAAAACTGCAGGCAAGATAGTTAGAAGCACTATTTTAGTTGTTCATCTTGGTTGTTCCCACATCCGCTCCCTCCCTTCCCACTTCCCCTGACACCCCACCCCCAGGCCTGAGATATGAACCTGGGTCTTGGGATGTACATGGACTTACTCTTGACTGGAGGCAGTAGATTTAACCACTATTCCATGAGGACACACTGACTTGGCTGTTGAATTCTACTTTGTTACACTTTTCTACATTTCCACTTCTCAGCCTCCTTGGTTGGTTTCTTCATGCCTATTCTTGGCTCATAACTTCATGTGTTAAAAAATTGCATTCTTAGAAGCTCACAACTTCACTATGGGTTGGGCTGCATGACTTAGATCTCCTCTGGTCCCACTCCTGGACCTAATCTGTGTTATGTTTGGTCTCTAGAGGAGCTGAGTCCTCTCTAGCTTGGGGCCCAGTGATGGGGCCATAGTCTGGACACTGTGTGACACACCTGTACAAACCAGGCTCCTGCTTCTCTGGTTGTGTTCCTCTTGACTGTGGAAATGGACCTTGACCTCTGGTCTCTGCATCCTAACATTGACCTGCGTTTATCTTGAGATGAGTTTGAATACAAGGTTTTGACCTGGACTTCACTCATACTTGTTCTGATTTTAAACTGGGCCTTGAACTGATTTTGACTCATTTTCACCTTCATTTGCTACTGACAGTTATCCTAAGCATGGTCCATCTTGAGATAGCCTTGAATCTGACCCTAATTACCTTCCTGCCTTTCAAGATATCATAACTGTACCATGACATACTTACCCTGCAACCTGGGAAAAGTCAGTCTAATAGCCCATCGGCCTGATATCTGTCTGAACTTGATTTCATCTTATATACCTAAGTTGTGTATATGTATATATATATATATATATATATATTATGCTCATCAAGATTTGGTTTATCCTGAATAATATGTAAAGACAGATCCTGAACTCAGCCCTAATAGGATGTCTTTTTTCCATATTCCTATATCCACCATAAGCTTGTGCTTTTTTGAGAAAAGTTGATTTGCTTCAAAAAGCAGTAAGTTACCTTTTTTTTTTTTTTTAAATGAGAGGGATAAGCAGGAATGAAGGTGAGTATGAGTAGGTAGGCAGGCAGGAATAGAGACGAAGAAGCAACATTTAAAAAAAAATTCTTTTAGTTACTTACACTGCTTGTTTGCCCCTGGCCCTGAGACTTGAACCCAGGCCTCTGTGGTCTACAATCTTTCAGAGGCAGTTAACCTAACCACTACTGCACCAGGGCATGCCATTGCGGTAAGCTACTTTTGAGAAGAATGTGAATGAATTTGTTCGCTGGTACAAATTTGTTTCAGTGCTATTCCTTAGTTTGAGCAGAACTTCCTGTCTTACAGTATGAATGTGCTTGCTTTGATCTCAGTTTGTTCCAATAGGTGACACAGAAACTAGAACTGAGTTTGTTGCACTAACAAGAATTCTTATACAATCTCCTGTTCACATTGATCCTAATGCCTTCTACCTCTAAGAATTTGTCTTCATGATTAATGAGTATTGCATTGCTTACATTCACAATAGCTACTACTAATCAGTAATAAGGTTTTACATTTGAGAAGAATGTCTGAGATTGTATTTGTTTGCATTACTAATAATGCTTTCCAATTAGCACTAATTAGATTCATGTAGATTCGCTCTGCCTCGCAATAAAAATGTGCTGTAGAGGTAAAGAGGTCTATCTTGGTTTAAATAAAGAGGTCTAACTTAATTTAAATTAGAGTTACATAAATTGAATGATTCATCCTAATTGACTAATCCTAAGTAAGATATGTACATCCTTAGTAAGAGCTTGTTTTTCAAGGTGAATGTATATTGCTTAATTTACATTCATCTTGGTCGACTAATGTAAGCTCAGCCATGCTAAAAACCCATGATAATTGCCTGTTTGAACTTAAACATGAACTTGACCTTGACACTGAACCTTTTGCTTTTGTGTCCATGAATATCTTGAGTCTCACGTTGACCTTGATATTTTATGACCTTAAAATGAACTAGAAATTCCAATTCTGACTATCTTAAACCTGACCATGTCTAATCTTGACTTTGACAGTAAGCCTGAAACTGATCCTTGTCCTGATTCTGACCATGTTTTATCCTAACTTTACGTTGACCTTACGCTTTACCTGGAATTTGACTTTGACCCACCCTGACTTTGAAATGACTTGAAATTCATTATTATTAATGAAACTGACCATGATCCTGAACCTGCTTCAGTCCTTCACCCTGTTAATTGAATTGTGTTCCTCATGAATTGCCCTACTTTTGAACTTGACTAAACCTGACCCTAAATCTCAGTGGCCATCATCACAAGCTTAAGAGTGGACAAAAGAGCTTCACCTTGAAATTGACCTTCAACTTTTTTGATGTCAACATGTGGACCAAGGTCAATGCTGGATTTAACCTTGAATTTCATTTGTCTTGAACATGACCTTCAAATTAACCTTGATCCTGATCCCGTTGAAGTTGACCTTGAAATTGATCCTTATCCTGACCCTGGTCATCATGCCAATCTCACATTGAGTCATTCACTTTAACTTTGAATTTCTTTTTGACCCCAATCTTGTTCTTTGATAAACTATTGAACTTGACGCCCTTGAAGTAATCTTGGATTAACTTTGAAATTGATCTAGAATCTGACCTTAATCCACGAGTGTGTTTTTTGTTTACTTGAAGTTGATTTTGGTCTTGAGCCTTGTACATTGATGGTCATCTGATCTTAAACCCCTCTTGAACATGAAACAACCATGAATATGACCTTCCATGTTAAGTAGTCCAGAACTTGGCATTCATTCTGATCCTTGCCCTCACCCTAACCATCAACCTTATCACATTTTGCTCACATTTTAACTTGTCCTTGAAACTGATCATGACTGATAATTGAGCCAGATACAGATTCATTTTATGACCTTGAATCTGTATGCAACAGACCCTGATCATTGTCCTGACCATTACTTGCCCTGAGTTTTATTCCTGACCTTGAACCTAATCTTGATATTTTTATCTTCACCCTCCTAACATGTTCTTCTCTTACCTTGAGGCACAAGATTTTTTAAGTGAAGTTGAATTTGAATTTTTCCTTAAATCTTAATACACTCTGGTGCTGACCCTTAGTATCATTATGACCTACTTATTATGACCTACTTATTTTCATTTTGAACCTGACCTTGGAGCTTCATCTTGACATGATCATCTGACCTTCCCCTGATTTTGAAATAACCCTACCTCATATTGTTCCTGCCACAGTATTGGCAGTGGTCCACTCTGACCTTGAACCTTAGCCTGACCCTCAACCATCCTTTAGGTATATACCATACTTTGACCCAACCCAGCACTGAAATGATCTTATCCTTAAAATTGACCTTAACACTGACTCAGATTCTTATCCTCATGTTTATTCATTGTGACATGATCATGGGCCTGACCTGACAGACCTTGAATGTGACCAGGAAGGTAACTTTGATGCTGATCATAACATACCCATCTAAAGGCCTTTTCCTTTATCGCAAACTACTATCACCTCCCAGATCCCACCTCCTGGATATGTTCTATTTTAGTTTGCTAGGACTACCACTACAAAGAACCACAGACTGGGTTGCTTAAATTACAGAATTTATTTTCTCACTGTTTTAGAAGATGAAAGTCTGTGATCAAGCTGTTGGCAGAATTGATTTCTTCTGAGGACTCCATGGCTTTAGGCAGTCTTCTCCCTGTGTCTTATGTATACCTCTGTGTGTGTGTCAGTGTGTGTGTGCGCACATGCGCGCATGCCTGTGTGTGACCTGGTCTGTTCATCTAATGGGATAGCAGTCATAATTAGTTAGGGCCCAGACCTACTGGCCTCTTTTAATCACCTCAGTCCCATTCGGAGGTACTGGAGTTAGGACTTCCTATATATAAGTTTGGGAGGGGACGGAGGTCATCCCATAACATACCCTTTATGCATATTAAGTCCCAGTTTTTGTCTAACTTTACTTTTTTTTAAAGTAAAGTTACCACCACATCAAAATGATAAGTAAAAGCACTTGCTCCCATGCGATAACAGTTCAGTGTTCAGTTCGTGAAATTCAGGTGTAAAAAGCTGGACCTAGCCATGAATCTTCAAGTCCCGTGTGGTAACAACAGTCCTGAGCTTATGAATGCTGAGCACTGTTGTGTTGGACTCCTCTGCATTTACCTGGATAGTCTACCTTGGTCAGCGCTCCCTGAAGTGGCTGGTGGAGCCGGCAGACGAGTGAGGTGCTAACAGCAGGCGGAGGATTCCTGGGTGTGATGAAGGCTCTAGGCCGAATGGTTCCAACAGGCAGGATGCTTTGTATGGAGCGCAAGTGGATAAATGAGAGGTCAGTTCGAACTTTCTTCTTTGACTTTGACACTGGAGGTGAATTCAGCTGGGGATACAAACACATCTGGTTTATGATCTTGCAGTGTCCTCTGCTGTCATGTCTCATTGCATCCCGCTGGGTTCTTCTGCAGGAGACTGCATCGTCTGTACTTTCTGTTGCTCATGAGCTCATTTCAACGGTTGTCACTGGCTCTGCCTGTGATCCTCATGCAGCCAGTTCAAGGGACTTGTGGCTGTGATTGGAGAGCCTGGTGGAGCAGTGTTCCAGCTGGACCTGCACCGTGGTTGGGGTCTGCACGTCGGCTGCTCTGGCCTTGTCTCCCGTCTGTCTTGCTGCTGTGATGTGCAAAGTTGGGCGGTTGTGTTGTTGACTAGTTTTCTGCTGGATCTTTACGGTTCTGTAACTTTATTTCTTAAAGATGGCTTCCTGTTTCCTGACTTCAATCCTTAAAACTTTGTAAGGTGCAAACTACTCTCTGTAAAGAGGATAAAACACATCTAGAAAGTTAAGCACCATCGTAAACTGGGTTGGGAAGAGGTTCCTTTCTCTCCGGCTGTTTGCAGATAAGTAAGACTTAGTTTAGGGCTGGTTCCCGAGCTAGACAGCAGGGTGGTTTTTAAAGAGATGTGCTCTAGCGCTCTTTGTTGTCATCACTGCGTTGCTGTCCTGCACATATTTTTTCACTCTTTTTCCCTAAAACACACATCCAACCAGTATTTTTAAGTTGGGAGATAGCACACAAAGTTCAGTTCTCGAGCTGCCCTTCAATATCAGAAGAAAATGAAACACTGACCTCACTCCTGAATTCCTCATAGTGATCACTAGTTGAGGACTCAGCTCACCTCATGTAAAGCTTGCCTACCTGACCTCTGTGTTAAAAACAAACACCTGCTCAGGTATGTGAACGGCACACACGTGCACCGGGAGACCTGATGTGAGTGTGCGGGGGGCGGCTCTTCTAACACTCAGCCTGTTCCTCTCTGGCTGCAGGTTCAGTCTGAGCTCCCAGCCAGCTAGAAGATGATGGGAGTGTGGAGGGTAAGCACGGCCAGCATGGCACACCTGTGCTTCCTCTGGCCAAAGCCCAGGCTCGGTTCCTGTGCAGGGCTGACGGTGTCCCTTGTGCAGGATGCCTGCAGCTATGTCGGTGATACACAGCAGGAAGCGAGTGCTGGATGGTTGTGAACCTCTTCGGGTTTAGCCTGTTTGTGGGTGAATCATTCTTACTCCAGGCCAGGGAGGAGAAAGGGTAAAGGCCATGGTTAATCCCTAGAGGAAAAAGCCACCTTAATGGCCTAGTGAACTGAAGAGGTAAAGTCAGTAGTCAGGTCACATCTCTGTGTGTTGCATCATTTCAGAAGCAATGGCATCACTCAGTTCAGAGGAATACCCTCTCCTCTCTACACCCTCAGAAGGGACGGCTTTGAAGGTGCTTGTGTAGGAGTTATGGAGGGACAGAAAAACCTCTTGCCATCTTAGATTCCTTGCCACAGCACAGGGTCTCCCAGCCCTGACATTAGTTTATCTTGGAGAACACTGAAATCAATACTATAGGTCATTGAGTCTCTGGCTACACTCCCTGGGAAAAGTGAAACTGCTGAAGAAAAGTATACATTCTGGCCAAAGTGGAATCCCCAGAATGTAAGCTTGATTCAACAGAAATTATCAGTAAATATTAAATCACATTTATAGAATGGGGGGGCACATGATCATCACAATAGCAACAAAAAATATCCAATTAAAAAATGGGCAAAGGATCTGAGTAGACATTTTTCCAAAGTCATGAAGATGACCAAATGCTCACCAAGGATATGCAAATCAAAACTGCAGTGATAGGTCACACCTGTTAACATTAGGTGCTTACGAAAAAGAAGGAACAACAGTGAGGATGTAGATATGCAGAAAATTTGTGTGCTATTGATAAAGCAAACAGAAATTCCATATATTCAGCCATTCTGCCTCTGGGTATATATCCAACGGAAGCAAACTCACTGTTCACCTCCGTTTCCACAGCAGCGTTTACACGGGGCCATCCAGGTGTCCATCAGTGGCTGCAGAAAGAATAGATGTGTAGATAGCTTCATAGCCATATGCTGAGTTAAATAAGTCAGAGAAAGACAAATGCCATATGCTCTTACATGTGGGGTTAAAAAAAAATGTACAGAGAACAGATCAACTATTATAATATTTATTGAAGGCAAGTAGACAGGGAGGAAGAGGAAGAAGCGGCCTTTTTTTTTGCAGGAAAGGTGCCAGCAGGAATGAAGGTTAGCAGAGGCATGCAGAATGCAGACAGGAAGAGGAGGAGGAAGCACTTACTATATTTGGGTGTTCATCTTGGTGGTTTCTCTTCAGCCCCAGGACTCAAACCTGGAATATTGGGGTGGATGTGGCATGAACTGCTACTCTGCCAGGGCATGCCTGTTTTTTATTTTAATTCATCTTGTTCACACTAGTTGGCTTCCAGCCACCCCCAACCCAGAACTTGAGCTCAGGCCTGTGTGACCTGCGCTCCTTCGTGGTGATTGACCTACCTGCTGCTCCGCTGGGGCGTGCTACTAACAGCAGATTTTTTTAAGTTTTCATCCAAATATGTGGACTGTTAGTAAATGTTAAATATACTTATTGTGGTGCTCATTTTGTAATACATAGAAATAGTGTCATTGTTTTGTATCCCTGAAAGTAATTCAATACCCTTTCATAATAAAAGCACTGTATAAACAATCAGCAGAAGGAAACTTCCTTGACATAATAAGGCCATATTTGAAAACCCCACAGCAGAGTGTCAAATGGTGAAAGACTGAAAGCCTTTTCCGTAAGATCAGAACATGGCAAGGAAGTCCTCTTTCACCTCTTCTTTTTAGCACAGTACTGGGACTTCTGTCTGGACCCGTTAGGCAAGAACAAGAAATTAAAGCCCTCCAAACTGGAAAGAAAAGTAAAAGTAGCTTCAAAGATGATGTGCCCTTGCATGTACAAAACCCCAATGAGTCCACCGAAAAACTTGTTAGAGGTAATAAACTAATGGAGCAAATTACAGAATACAATATCAACACACAGAAATCAGCTGCATTTCTATATACTAACGATGAACAACCTGAAAAGGAAGTTCATTTACAATAGCATCAAAAGGATAAAATAGTGGTAATAAGTTCCATAGGTAGGTGAAAAGTTCACTGAAAATGACAAAATATCGCTGGCAAATTCAACACAAGTAAATGGAATGACATTCCATATTCATGGATCGGAAGGCTTGATACTGTTAAGGTGACATTGTGACACCCAGAACTCTCTCTGGGTTCAAGACCGTCCTTATCAAAATCACAGTGACATTTTTTGCAGGAATAAAAAGCAACAACCTTAGAATTCTTTTGGAGGTTGGCGTACCCAGGGTGGAGTAGCAGTTAAGCTAATTGCTTCCAAAGGCACACAGGTCACACACCCCTGAGTTCAAGTCCTGAGTCGGTGAAACAACCAGTATGAATAACTAATATAAAATGTTTCTTTCTCCTCTCTTCATGCCTGCCTGTACTTTTCCTTGGAAAAAAAAAAAAAAAAAAAAAAAGGATTAAGCCATATAACTCTGGATTTGGCAAGGATTTCTTGGATATTACAACCAAAAAAGGTAGCTAAATTGGACTTTATCAAAATTAAAAGCTTTTGCATCAAAGGTCACTGTCAAGAGAATGAAAATGCAACCCGCAAAATGGAAGGAAATAATTATAAATCATCTGATAAGGATTAATATCAGAATATATAAAGAATTCCTACAACTCAATAACAAGCTACAATTCAAAATGATTCAAGAACTTCAGTAGACATTTCTCCAAGGAAGATATGTAGATGGCCAATTAGCACATATAAAGATGCTCAATAGCATTAGTTTTGGGAGATGGGTATCAACACCATTTCACTCACACCCATCAGTGTGACTATTATTCAAAACAAAATACTAGTGTTGGCAAAGATGTGGAGAAATTGGGAGTCTCATATATACTGGAGGCCATGTAAAACGGTGCAGCTGCTGAAGGAAATGAGTTTGACTGTTCCTCAAAAGTTCAGCGCCCTGCTCAGTGACTCCATGGCTCAAGGCAAAGACTGAAAACCCTGGACTGGGTTTGTGTTACCGGGCTGGGGAACCGACCAAGATGAACAACTAAATAGAAGTAAACCAATGTTCTTTCTTCTCTGCCTGCCTGCCTACGAACCTTCATTCCTGCCAGCACCTTTCCTTGAAAGAAAGAAAGGGCACAGCCTGGTGAAGTGGAGGTTTAGCACAGTCCACACACCTCCCAAGGACCTGCGTTCTCATTCTGGGGCGGCGGGGGGCCACAACCAAAAACTGAACAACTGAAAAAAAGAATGTCCTCCTCTCTATTTCTGCCTATCTATCTCTGCTTTCCTTCATTCCTGCCTGCACCTTTCCTTAAAAAAATAAAAAAGTTTTTAAAAGGTGTGCCCTGGTGGAGCAGTGATTTTTGTCAACTGCCTCCAGCCAAAGTATAGGCCATGTACATCCTGAGGACCTATGTTTGTGTCCCAGGCCGGGAGAACAAACAAGATATACGCCAGATTTTTTAAAATATGTGTTTCTCTTCTCCTCCTGCCTATTGACCTTCATTCTTCCCTGCGCCTTTCCTTTAAAACAAAAACAGAAAGAACATGACACAGCAGTTAGAATGATAGAGATAGATGGATAGATGATAGAGATAGACAATGGAGATAGATATATAGATTTATATCTCAAGTGAATTGAAGCTGTGACTCAGTTAAACCTGACGCAGAAGGATAGATACTGATTCTACTTACATGATTTGAAAAATCAGAGACCAAAATTAGAATCGTGTGTGTGTGGTGGGGGAATGGAGAGATACTATTTACTTGGTATAGAGTTTCTGTTGATGAGGATGGAAATGTTCTGGAAATAAATAATGATGGATGATTGCATCATACACTTAGTGCCAATGAATAACACACTTTAAAATGGTTAAAATGGTAATTTTTAAAAGGAAACCACTGAATTAAAAAAAAAAATGATCAAAGGTAATTCTTGCCTCAAGCCCATGAACCTGAAAATCGGGCTTCACCCTCACAGAAACCCGTCTGCCTCTGCATCTGCTCTTGAGCCCCGCATTCAGCCTCTTCCCCCAGCGGCCGCTTTTCCCGTCAGCCCTCCCCGCCGCACCACCTGGCCGTGGCGCTCAGTCACTCAAGAATGCGGATGTGAACAAGGAAGACAAACAGCTCTCAGCCCAGATCTGACTTCTGCTGAAACCTCCACGTATGAAAAGAGCGTGAGAGTTTTCAGGTTGTAGAAGAGCAAGTGAAGGAAGCTGGTCTCTGCTGAGAATGCTTTCTGGGAGCCTGTGAGCAGGGGCCACCAGCTCTGCCCCCCAGAGGTGTGAACCGTGAGTAAGAACATGCCCCTAGACCCCTTGCCTGCCCAGGAAATGGAGAAATGCGGCCCCAGTCTCCCCTGCCTTCCTCAGCTTATCCTTAGTGGCTCTCACTGCAGACATTCCAGAAACGGATGCTGGGGACTTGCCCCGTGACCACGGGGTGACCCTGCAACCCACCTCGACGCTGGGTGCAGTGCTGTGTGACCGCTGAGGGGGCTTGTGCACATGCCCAAATTCTTAGACTTGCCTGGAATGCTGGATCTTTTTTGGTGTTTTGGGGGTTTTCTTTTTAGTATTTTATGGCAGTAACTTTATAAACTATGTGTAGTTTCCCCATTCCTCAGATATATGGAGGGCATACTCTGCCCTTCCTCACATCACCAAATGTTCTTCAGCATTGTCCCATATGCCCCGCCACCATTTGCTGCACCCCCAACCCCCACCTCCACCCCCACCTCTCATGCCTTAATTGGTAACCTTTGTCTATTGCAAGTGTCCAAGGGTTGGTTTTGTTCCCTCTGTTCCTTTGTTTTATCAATTCACTTTCCACTGAGTGAGATCATCTGGTATCTATTTTTGTTATTTTGACTTCTTTAATTTATCATAATCCCCTGTAATTTCATTCATGTTGATTCAAATGACTGGATTTCATCTCAGGGCTGTGTAGTATTCCACTGTATATATGCACCATATCTTCTTGATCCATTCATCTGATGTTGGGCACTTAGGTTGTTTCCAGTTCTTAGTTATTGTGAATAGGGCTGCAATAAACATGGGGCTGCATACATCTCTGTGAGCTAGTGGTTTTGTATCTTTGGGGTAGACACCCAGAAGTGGGATGGCAGGAACATATGGGATTCCCATATTCAATGTTCTGAGGAATCTCCATAGTGTTTTTCCATAAGGGTTGTACCAATTTGCACTCCCACCAGCAATTCAAAAGTGTTCCCTTTTCTCTGCATCCTCACCAACATTTGTTGTTTCCAGACTTTTGGATAATAGCCAGTCTCTCAGGTATAAGGTGATAGATATCATTGTTGTTTTAAATTGCATTTCCTGATAGCCAGGAGTAAGAACATCTTTTCATGTACCTGTTGACCATCTGTATATCCTCCTCAGAAAAGTGTCTCTCCAGTTCCTTTTCCCATTTTTTTTTTAATTACATTGCCTGTTTTTCTGTTATTGAGTTTTATGAGTTCTTTGTATATTTTGGATATTAAGCCTTTGTCAGAAATATGGAATGCAAATATCTTCTCCCAGTTAGTAGATTGTCTTTTTGTTTTGGCGATGTTTTCTTTCGATGTGAAGAATCTCTTTGGTTTGATGTAGTCCCAGTTCGTTGGGCTCAAATCCAGGGAACAGGATTGGAGGAAGGGGCCACAAATGGATTGAGAGACTAAAGACCAAAACAGAAAGCAAGGTCAGGGGGTGAGCAGTTTGGGGGAGCTGTCACCCCGAACTGTCACACCAAGTAACTGACTCCCAGCATATTTATTGTCATTACACAAAGAAGCCATTCATAGAAAAAATACAAGAAGTAAATTGGCCATTCTTACAATCATTGTTTACAAAGTAAGTATACATTTAAAAGGTTTTAGTTAACTATCCGCCGTTGACTTCTTCCTGAGCCTCTGCAGGAAACAACGCCCTCCTCGCACCAGCCAAGGTTTTCCCTGTGGGGCGGGTACCTAGTGCTCCAGGTACACGGATTATTTGGGTTTTTGCTGAGTCATTGATTATCTAAACTAAGCTTCCTCTTTATTGATCCCCGCATTGTTTATTTTTCTTTTTGTTTCCCTTGAGGCTGAAGTTGAGTCTCCAAAGATATCTCCAAGGCTGATGTCATGGATTATCTTTCCCATATTGTTTTCCAAGAACTTTCTGATTTCTGGTCTTATGTCCAAGTGTCTAGTCCATTCTGAGTTAAATTTTGTGAATCGTGTTTGAGAGCTTCATTCTTTTGCATGTGGCTGTCCAGTTTTCCCAACACCATTTACTGAAGAGACTTTCCTTTCTCCATAGTATGTTTTTGGCTCCTTTGTCATAGATTAACTGACTGTAAGTGAGTGGATCAGTTTCTGTTGAATCAGTTCTATTCCACTGATCTGTGCCTTTGTTATTATTCCAGTACCATACCGTTTTGATCACTATCACTTTGTAGTATAGTTCAGTGCCTGGAAGTGTAATCCCTCTGGATTTGTTTTGTTTTTGTTTTTGTTTTTTCTCAAAATCGCTTTGACTATTCAGGGTCTTTTGCAGTTAAATACAAATATTAAGATTTTTTTGTTCTATTTCCTGGAAATAAGCCCATGGGATTTTAATGGGGGTTGCATTAAATCTGTATATTGCTTTAAGTAAGATGACGATTTTAACAATGTTAAATGATTCTTCCCAGCCATGAGCAGAGGATGTCTTTCCATCACTTTGTATCCTCCTCTTTTCTTTTAAGGACTTACATTTTTCATTGTGCAGGTCTTTCACCTCCTTTGTTACGTATATTCCAAGATATTTTATTCTTTTTGCTTCCCTTTTAAATGGTGTGGATTCCTTGATTTTATTTTCTTTTAGCATGTTTACATATAAAAATGCAGCAGTTTTTTTTGTGCATTGATTTTGTAGCCTGCCACTTTATTGTATTTGTTGTTTAGTTCTAGCAGTTTTTTGACAGCATTTTTAGGGTTTGCGTGTGTGTGTGTGTGTGTGTGTGTGTGTGTGTAAACAAGTCCATCTGCAAATAATGATAGTTTTACTTCTTCCTTTCCAATTTGGATTTGTATTACCTTTTTCTTGGCTAATTGTTCTGGCTAAGACCTCATGAGAGCTTTTAAAACTCATGTCTGTCAATTATATCTCAATAAAACTGAAAGACAAAGCATTCCTCATACCTGGGTCCTGCCTTCTACGCTTTGGGTTTTATTGACCTGAGAGAAGGAAGTTTATCAGGAGCATTGGTTTGGTCCACTACCTCTGGCTGCACACACCCACATACAACTCAAGGACCCAGGTTCATGTTCTGCATCCTCCTTTCTCTTGCTGCCTGCCTGCCAGTGCTGCCTGCCTGCCAGCCTTCATTCCTGCCTGACCTTTCCTTTATATATAAGGAAAAGCTTACCAGGGGATTTGCATGAATAACCTGGGTTGAAACCACACTTACCGTTACTAGGTGACAAATCAACAGAGGCCTTTGACTCCTGACAGAACTGGTACAGTTGCCAGAAGTGATCTTATTTCAGAATCCATGGTTCTGTAAAATGACAGGCTGGGCATGGAGGTTAATTTCTATTCTAGCTTTGTGTATTTGTGTTGAAGAAAACACCCTTCTTTTCTTTCTTTCTTTTTAAATGAAAGGTACAGGTAGCAATGAAGGTGAGTAGGCAGGTAGGCAGGAAGAGAGAGGAGGAAGAAGCATTTTTGTTTGTATTTAATTCATATTGGTTATCTTCCGACCCTGGGTCTTGAACCCAGGACCTTGGAATGTAGGTGGATTGTGCCCAGGGTGTGCTAGACCATTCAGTCACCAGGGTATACTTCTCTTTTTTTTTTTTTGCCCCCAGACCTGAGTCCGGGACCCAGGTCTTAAACTCAGGTCCTTGGGCTTTACATGGTTTGCACCTTAGCTGACTCAGTCACCTGAGCTGCAGGATACTCCCTTCTCTTTTTTAAATCATTGTCTGAAGCCTGCAGAACTGCTTTTGCATGCCGCTTACAAGAACGTGGTCACTGAAGAGAACACCGTTTACCACATCCCTTCGAAAGTCACATGTGGATCTGGAGGAGGAAGGGCTCCCAGAACAATGGGGTCCAAGGTGATGGCTGGTGTGCCTAAGTAGGGTGCCAGCTTATGGACAAAGGCAGGTTTTTAATGAGCTCATAAGCCAGCCCAGTTGAAGACCAAGAGTGAGTTGCAGTTTTCCAGGGCTGATTTTAGAGATGTCAGGACAGGTGCGAGCCAGGTCTGTGGACATAGCTGTACTGGTTCAAACATCGATAGTTCAGCAGTGATTGAAGGCACCCTCTGGCAGAAAGTTAAAGGGAAAAAGAGCACAACTTGGAGGTCAGAGTGCCACCTAGTGTCCAGAGGCCCAATGACCCAGAGCACCCAGGGTGCTCCCTCGTGGGGGTGGGGGACTTCCGGGATGGGTTTGGTAAAGAATCTTTTTAAAAAAAAAAAATTTTAAGAAAAGTTTCAGGCAGGAATAAACGCAAGTAGGCAGGCAGGCAGGAAGAGAGAGGAGGAAGAGCATTTTATGTATTTTTATTTCATTTGTTCATCTTGGGTGTTCCACCACCCCCAGCCTCGGGACTCGAACCTGGGTCCTTGGGATGATGTGGACTATGCTTAGCCAGAGGTGGCAGGTCCAACTGCTGCTCCACCAGGGCATGTCTGTAAAGAACCTTTGACCAGCCGCTGCTCCTCCAGTCGTGAAAATCGATGTTAGAAAGTGGAGGAGGGCAGAGGCTCACAGACTGCTGGGGCAGCAATCCCAGTAGCGTGGAAGGGATTTCCGTGGCACCACCCACACTCAGAAAAGGGTGCACGGGGGTGCTTCCCTTGGTGTGTTTAAATGGAGTTTTAATAAAGCTGTGAGCTGACAGGGTTGAAAGTGCACTGAAGCTCAGGAATGCCAAGACCGCCTCTGGGACCAACCCTGAGCTGCAGAAGTGTGTTGACCTCTTGCAATTTATTCTTTACTCTGAATTTTGAATACTCCAATGTTTAAAAAATAAAACAAGAGATCATATGTTAAAAAAGCACTGTCCACATCTCTTCGGGATGTCTTGCAACCCTGGGCCTACGTTCTTTTTGGCATAGTTGCTCCTCCAGTCACCAGTCCCTCACAGACTGTTCCAGTCAATTATATATATAGGCCTGGCGTGCCCTGGTGGAGTAGCAGTTAGGTCAGTCGCCTCCAAAGGAGTGCAGGCTACACACCCCTGGGGTTGAGTCCCTGGTGTGGGGGAAAACAATAGGAACAACTAAGTGAAAATAAAATGAGGTGCTTCTTCCTCCTCTTTTCCTGCCTCCCACCTACTTGCCTTCATTCTTGTCTGCATCTTTAAAAAAAAAAGTTTTGTCATTGGGTTTGTTTCCTAAGACAACATTTGAATGGAAAAACATCCCGACAGAGGGCAGGCAGCACGAATAGGTGAGGAGCAAGGTGACCTTACATGTGAACAATATGCCCCTAGAGGTTTTATGATCAGGCGAGCGTGGGAAGTACTGGTCCCCAGTGTGCAGTGTAGCCACCGGACATGGCACTTTGGATTCAGAGATGGAAAGGCTGGCCGGTGCTGACTGCATGGTCCTTGAAGGCAGCATCAGGAGCGGTGGTCACTGGGGACCCGTAAAAAGGACACTCTGGAAACCAGTTCACCAGTTCTGCTTGTTGGTGCTAAGGCAGCTCCGGTGTGTGCCGGTTTTCACTTCGCAGAACCACCCTAGAAGTCAGCTTTCAGATTGGCCTGCATATCCTGGGCCAGGGAGAACCACCAAGATGTACAACGAAATAAAAAGAAAGTGCTTCTTCCTCCTCTCTCTTCCTGCCCGCCTACTCACCTTCATTCCTGCCTGCACCTTTCCTTAAAAAAAAAAAAAGTAAAATGCGCGCAGGGATTCTTGTGAGGACAAGTCCTGGCAGGCTTAGATGTGGACCACAGCGGCTGCTAGAATGTTTCAGCCCCGCGGGCAGATCAAAGGCAGGTCCGCTCTGCAGAGCTGCTGTGATGGTCTGGCCTGGGGTGGAGAAGGGGAAGCAGTGCTCAGAGCTGGAATGCTTCCCTGAGGCTTCCATCCTTGGGGGAGAGGGTCCGACAGAGACCCCTTAAAAAACATCAGCACTGTAAGGGAGGAAGGAAGCACAGTGATCCGAGGAACCTGTGCCCAGGAAAAAAAAACCCTGCGGTCTGGTTTCTCCTCACCCCCGGGAAACACTATCACTTCTCGGAGAAGAAGCTGGCTGCAGGGAAGCTCTAATGCAGAGCCCAGTTCTCTGGGACTACCCAAGGGTCCAAATCCTCTGGGCTCTGGGCAAACTCCTTTCCCGAATCTGCACGGTCCAGGATCATTAATCATCCTCTGGTTAAAAGAGATTCCCAGGAGTTATCGATGATTCTTTAGAGAAGAGAGCCTAGGAGTCCACATGCTAATAAGCCTCTCTAGCGGACTTATGATGTAGCAAATCTTGGAGCCAATGCCCCACAGAGCCTAGAAAAGGCGCGCGACCCAGGCGGGGCGCGCCGCTGCGGCGCGAGCAACCCCAGGCCTCGGGTTTGAGAGACGCCGGGAAGTGTGCGGGTCTCCATAGAGACGGGGCGGGGCGCAGCTCGCGGCGGAGAGGACGCGGGGCGGGGCGCGCGCCCAACGCCCAACCGCCCGCCGCGCCCCGCCCCGCGTCCCCGCGCGCCTGGCCGCCTGCGCGCCTGTGGCCCGTCCCAGCGGGCTGTGCCCCTCGCGGAGCCGCCGGGGCGGGCGGGACGAGCCGGGAGGGACTGCCGGCGGGCCGTGTCGGGCAGCGGGGCACAGGCCGCGCGTCCCGGCGCCGGGCGCACCATGCTGAGGCTGCGTGCGGACCTGGAAGCTGCCGGGGCGAGTGCGAGGGCGGCTTCACGCCTGCTCTGGGGAGCCGTTCGACGTGGGCACTGAACGTGACCCTGGGATCCTAACTCCCGCCTCCCCTGGAGACTGGCGCCATTTTTTCAGGGGTCCGGACTCCGGTCGCCATTCATCTTTCAGATGGGTCACAGGGCATTTTTTCCCCATGTGTCCCCATGTCCTCGCAGCTGTTGACCCTGGCCTTGCGGGTTACCCACCTGAACTCTGCAACATTCTTAAGGATGTCTTTAACCCTGGGGCTGGAGAGTCAGTCCTTCCCGAAAATATCCCCGCTCCGCAGACACAGTTGCCAAGGCCGCACGCCTGGCGCGTGTGGCCTGACATCACCCAAATCCCGGGTCAGGGGGCCGGGCAGCAGGCCTGGGGGCCAGCGAGCCTGTGCCTGCCAGGGGAGCCGCCACAGGTGGATGGCAGAAGGGTTGGGAAAGGGGCTCCCCTGGAGCCAAAGTGCTGTCTCTGTTCTCATCCCCCAGTCTCTGCAGACACCTAGTTTAATATTTTTGGCGGAAAAGTCCGAGCCAAACCTCTGTTCTCGGTGAGGGCTCTTCATATTTAGTCGAATGTTTATTGAGCACCTACTTTGTGCCAGTTACCGAGGATTTGGATTCACATGACATACTTCCTTGAGTGAGGTGGAGAAACTAGAATATAAATGCAAACTAAGTAGCCATAAGTACTATGAAGGAAAACATGGAAACGTGAAAGATGGGGTGGGGGAAGCCTACTTCAGATGGGGTGTTTAGGGAGGGCTCCCCTCAGGAGACGATATTCACTTGATTGGCAAGAAGGGACAGGACCTGTAAAGGCTGCAAAGACAGAACAGCAGTGCAAAGGCACTGTGGCAGGGTGGGCATGGTTCTCCTGAGGACATGAAGGCAGGCAGCCAGGGCGCAAGGCGGGCAGGGCCTAGGCCGCAGGGGCTTTGAGGCTATGGGGAGATGTTTGGATTTTATTCTAAGTGCGATGGGAAGCTGACTGTTTCAGCAGAGGCAGGCAGGCCCTGATGAGAGTTTTGAGAAAACTTTGTCTTCTCTGAAGATTTGACAACAGGGAGTCCCACAGTGAGGCTGTCTGTCTTCTGGAGACTAACAGGCAGGCCCAGAATGCCATTAATGTCAGAAGGCGCTCAGTCCCTTATGTTGTTCTTGAGGCCCCACAGTTCCCTCAGCTATTTCCAGCGAGGTGTGGTGGCTCTGGGGTTCTGATGGTGGTTGGGGGGTGAGGGGCATGAGGGACAGCCTTCTGATCACCTTCTGTTCCCAGACAAGGTGGCACTGGGCCAAATGCCACATCCCATCTCTTGGCTTTTCCGTGGCCTCTCTCTCCCCTCTTCTTTCCAGTCGGGCAGATTGGACAGGCATGAAGGTCAGGCGGCAGGCGAGAACACTGGACTGGGAATTAGACTTGGAGTATAATCCCAACGCCTCAGCTTCTTCATGTCATGTGGGGGGCAAGCATATAGGCGGCCAAGGACTCTTCTCATTTGACCCCCAATTGTCCCAGAGCATTCCACAAGGCCACCTCTTTCCAGAATTACCTGACCAGAGAGGATTAAAGGAAAAACACATTTTTTTGAGAGTCATTTATGTCAGACTGTAGGTGTTGGTTTGGTTGGCTTTTTTTTTTTTTTTTGCTTTCACAACTGAATCCCCGACAGGGCTAGGAGTTAAGATTACAGTTTAGCTGGAGAACACTTATGAGAAAAGGAATCAGGATGACAGGATTGAAAGAGCAAGTGTGGATCAAGAGTTGAGGGGCCGGGAGGGAAGGACGGGATCAGGGCAGACACTGGGCACGCAGCCTGGCACGCAGTGTGTCCACACAGGCCCTGCTGGCAGAGACAGGAGGCTGCAGTAAGGGCAGGAGTACCGAGGGAGAAAGTCAAAGAGGTCAGCAGGGGCCGATGTTGAGGGCCTGGTGGGGTAGCCTGCAAGAGCAAAAGGTCTGGTTCACCTTTTGAAAGGCCCCTCTGGCTTGCCTGTAGGTGGAAAAAAGTACTGGGTTGATTAGGGGGCGGAGTCCTAATGGTGTGAGACCCAGCTGGCCAGTGGCCATCTGTAATAGCAAGTCTTCTGCCATCCCCTATCTGATGTAGCTACAGAATGTCACTGTCTGCCCTGCCCCTCAGGCAGGTAGGGAGCAGAGCCTAGTTGGGGATTGTGTGCCTTGTCCCAGAAACTCAGGGCAGCTGCTAACTTGTTGGTGATGAGTACAAAATTTCAGGACCCCCAAGATTAGACAAGCAAGTAACTGTAAGAAATCAAAACTGTGAACCTCGCAAAAATCACAGGCTTTCCACTTGATTTTTCAAAGGTGTCACTTTGTGGGGGCCCCCATCTGCTGTGCTGGGCCAGGAAGCCAAGCTGGCCTGGGTTCAAACCCCATCTCATTCATTCCACAAATATTTACTGAGGGCCTACTATGTTCTAAGCCCTGAGGAGTTAAGTTGGACAGGGTCTCTGCTTTAGAGAGTGTGATAGGCATAAAACAGGATTACTTCAGAAAATAAGCGGTATAGAACAAAGATATTGACTGGGGGTGGCAGAAGGGCCTACTCGAAATGGGGTAAATAGCAAATGCTTTGCCATCTTTTCCTGGCCAGATATCACTGGCCAGTCTCTCGTAAGCCCGTTTCCTTCTCTGGAGAGTGAAGGCAGCAATCTGCCCCCACTGCGAGAATGTTCAGTTGCTGGCAAGCGGGTAGCTGGTGGTTCCCAGCTCTGCCGCTCAAGTCTCATTCTTAACAGCTTTTGGTTCTTTCCTGGGAAGAATGTCTCCTCAAACTGAGGCCCGTGTAAGAAGGATAAAGCCAGGATTCTTTTGCCTGCACCAAGTGGGGCTCCTGCCAAGGGGCTGCCCCACGAAGACATTGGAAGATTGGCAGGTTTTGTCCCGGGAGCCTGGAGCATGGTCCCAGAAGATGCTCTCCATCCTGCCTGGCTCTTTGGACCTCAAGCCTTGAGGCTTCTAGAGAAGAGATGTCAAACTCTACCACAAGTCTGAGGTTAAAAGACAGTTCTGGCCTTGCCCAACTGTGGAAGCCAAAGGCCTGAAGGGGAGTGCCCTCCCACAAGCCAGCATTTCACAGAGGGGGACAGAGTCCTCAGGGCTCAGACAGGCCAGTGCACTCTCGCTGAGCTAGTAAACTGGCATTTGGGTGGGGGAGTCACTGGCTCTACTCTTAGTCCTTAAGAGGCTTTTACTCCCTAAATGACTGAGCATCTGAGCTCTCCCTGTTCCCATGCAAGGCTGAACTTGGGTGTTTTCCCTGCCAGTTCATTTCTAGGTAGTGCGTCTAGGGCAAGGCCTGGAGAAGCCACTTTCTAGTTTCCACGGCTCGCTCCCTCCTTCCTCCATTCATACTTTTTGAGCCACTGGCATGTGCTGCACCCAGAAGAGAGAGCAAAGACCAGCATTGGGAGCCCCAGCACCCTCAGGCCAAGGGAACTTCTTAGAGAAGGAAAGTCAAGTCTGGTGACTTGTCTGGTGACACATGGTGGGGAAGGTGACCATGATGGAGGCTGGGACTTCTGATGGGAAAGAATGGGAGATGAACTTAGAAAAGGAGGAGGAGTGTCAGGACCCCCACAAGAGCAAGACTTAGTTAGGCCAGGGATCAAAGTGCAGATATCAGGACAGTGAATTGTCCCTGGTGCCACCCAGCCTAGAAAAGGAATGCAATCATCTGGATTGATAAGGAAAGCCCATTGATGAGTTAGACAGGCGAGATGTGTTTTCACATGTAGGACGTGACCAGGACGGACCCCCCCCACAATGGAATGGTGCTGGTTGAAGAAGCCCACCAATAACTTCAAAGGACAGTTTCACCTTGCCCTCTCTCCATCCTCCTTCCATGCCACGTGGGTTTTTCACTAAAAACTCAGGCCACCGGCACAGCAAATGGAGTCTTAGCCTCCCTTGGCTGGTTCCATTCTCTCTGCTCCCCACTAATTAACCCCCAACTTGCTTACTTGCTGCACTTGTCTCATCTCTGGAGTGACCCTGAACCCACCGGGTCTGGACCTCCCCTGGTCAGCTCAATCTCTGCTTGCTCACTTGCCTAACTCTGTCATGGGCCCCACAAGGAGCCAGTCGTGAAGGGGTGATGAAGCCACATCCTTTCAAGTCATGGCCCAGAAATGGCCAGGTCACTGAGGGTTTGGGGCGTGATGGTGGGGCCTGAACTGAAATGGAAGCCCTGGGGACTCCACGTGTAGACCAAGCCGTGTGGCACTGGTCCATGGACACAGGCCCCAGATGGGGACATGGCACAGGAGAAAGAAATGGCGGCTGTGCGTGCTCTGAGGGCCTGGTCACAGGTCACCAGGTTTGAGTTCTCCCGGACAAACTCCATTTTATAAACATGAATCCCGTAGACTTCTTCAGGCTAGTGAATAAAGACAGTCACCGCACAGTCGCAGACACACTGACTGTGCATCCCTCCATAGCTATTCAAAAGAGCAAGTTCCCCTGGATGTACAGGTGTGATGTGATGTCCAGAGTTAACTAACGATGCGGGCCTGCCTAGGAAATAGCCCATGGGAAGAAATACACACTTCACAGGCGGGTAACGCTAAAGTGCTCCCCAAGATGCCCACACTTTTTCCACATCCTTCTACATTGGGTTTTATACCATGCATAACTTTATTAAGAAAAAAATGTACTTTAAAATATAAAGGGGGCAAAAGACTCGAGGGCCAGCAGCGTGACTTCCCTGGAAGTCACCACTCTTTTCCTCTCACATCGCCACCCTTCACGGCTCTTGGAGAACTGACAGAGGGAGGTGGTTCAGTCTTTTCTGAAGATGAATAACTGCTCACGTTCAAGGAGCATTACGTTTAGATCTCAAGTTGCCTACAACTCTTTCAGCTTCTCAGGCCGCATCTCTAGGTTGGGGATTCTTACTTGGCATCCTGGTCCTTGGGTCCCGCCCACCAGAAGATACTTCCCTGAGCCGGAGGCAGACGGGGCACAGACCCTTTCCCTTAACAAAGTAACACTATGCTGTGTGAAGGTCTAGTTCTTTCCCTATTGAGTACTGAAATCCATTCTTTTTAGGAAAAAACACACATATTCAACATCAGAACTGCTTGGGGGAAGAGTCTGACTTTTGCTGCTACCCACTTAGCCTGACCCTCTGCAGCAGGGACCAGCCCTCCCCTGGCCACGGCCAGCTGAGGAGGGAGGGGTCTGGTGCCTGTCCCTCTGCAGGGCCTGGCTGTGGCATCCTTTTTTCTTTTTGCAGAAGGAGCATTCAGTTGTTTCTCATCACAACTCCTCCCACAAGCTCCCCCCACGCTCTGCTGTCTCCAGCCCAGGCCCTAAGCTTTATGTGGACTGCCCTGGCCAGAGTTGCTGCCTTCACCTCTGAGCCACCAGGGTGTGTGCCCTGGCATCTCCTTTTAAAGCCCCCACACCTATGCCAGCTGGAGGGGCCATTCTGTCTGGACCTCTAGAAACTCCATTTTATTGCAGTCTGCAAATTCTGCATCCTCTCAGCCCCACCATCAAGGCGCCTCTGACCCGGTGATGTCTGACGTGGTTTTTGTGGGACACAAAGGCCCCTTGGCACAGGGGCTGAGGGGTCCAAGCCCATTCAGGGCTTCACAATACACATTTGCATCTTAAAGGCAATCTTCCCATAGTCTGGGCTAGTGAAGTTCCCTTTGTTTCCCCTTAAAAGCTGAAAAGCATTGTTAATATTCAAAACTGAATGTAGCATTGTGAACAAAAGATTGAATAAATACTTTTAAAAAAGAGCTGAAAAACACTTACTGTCTCTGTATTTCTATGTAAAATCCCAAACTGAGCCCTGCCACCTCTCCCAGCCCAGCCCGTTTGAAACATTTTAAGCAGACTCTGGTCCTCTTTAACTGACCCCTCAGCAGCCTGGCCCACAGTGAATGAATGAACCTTCCCTACAGGGGCCGACTAGTGACATGGCCTTGACCCCGTCCCTGGGCTAAGTGACACTACAGCCCTCCTTAGCCTCCCACACTGGGCTCCTGCCCAGGCCTTCAGAACCCTCCAGAGTACATTGAGGCCCATGAGGACCACATTCCAGGTGCCAGCTTTCTCACCAGCCCAGACCTGATAACCTGGCACAGCTCTGTGCCTCTTCCTTCAGTCAGTCTGTATTTCTTGCGGATCCTCACTTCTCTGCTGGGAGCTCCAGAAACAGAAGGTCAAAGCTGGAAGACGTCAATCAAACTCCACACAACCAGCTGCTTTTCACAGATTAGGGAGCCTAGGCCGGGAAGTGTTGAAGGAGCACATGGACATTGTGGGAATCCGGGGCCCAAGTCCAACAAGTGCTCCTGAGTCCCAGGCCACCTTCCTGTCACTGCTGTTGCAGGCAGATGGATATCATTGTCATGGGGAGCCATGACAGATGTGCGTCAGGCAGGCTGGAGCAAGGCAGACCCAGCCCCGCAATCAGAGAGCACCCAGTATATGAGCAAACAGACACGAGAGGTCTGCTGATGACAAGTGCTATGAAGAAAATAAAGTAGGGTGAGGTGACAGGACTTCTAGGGAGGTATTTCAGCAGGGCTGGTGGGTGGTTGCTCTGAAGAGGGATTAATGGATTGAGATCTGAATGGAAGGAGCCCAAGTGTGTGTGAGGAACAAAAAGGCCAGTGTGGCTGAGTGCAAATCCCAGGAAGGGGCTGCTGGAGCACTGGCAGGGGACGCGGACTCTGACGGTGTGGAGGACTGGAGGGGTCCTTGTGGATGGGTGGGGAACAGGGCAGAGTGGGGAAGAGAAGTGGAAGGGTATGGGATCCCTTTCGGGGTGGACCTAATAGGAACTGATGGGTTAAAGCAGAGAGTAGACGAAAAAAGAAACCGAGGAGCCGTGCTTTGTTAGAGCTGTTTGTGTGAGGAGGAGCAGGTTTACAAGAGAAAACTGGAGTTTCGTTTTGGCTGATACACAGAAGACATGTTTTAGACATGAGTGGAGATGGCGCAGACAGTTGCATGCTGGGGTCTGCTGGTCAGGAGAGACAGAAATCAAGGCCAGAGATAGAAAAGGGTGTCACCAGGGTATGGATGGTGTTTGGAGCCCCAGGACGGGATGAGCTCACCTAGGGAGAGGAGGCCAACCTGATCTGCACCTACTGGCACCAGAAACATACCCCAGGGCTTCCCCCAGACTGGTCGTCCTCAGGAAGGGATGTCCAACAGGCCCTGGCCACTTGCAAGTACTCCTTTATTCATATTTTGTAACTTTCCATTGGTCACCTGGAGCTTCCCCACCTATGGTTTCCTTAGAGGGGTGGCGGCGTGGGGGGAGGGCTACCAGGAGTGCAGAGTTTTAGGGGCATCCCTGAAGGCTGGCAGGACCCCAGCCCTGAAGTCCTGGCTCACTGAACAGAGCCACGGACCCCTCCCCGAGCGCTCAAGTTTCCTCATCTGTATAATGAAGCCAGTGGGATGAAACTGCTTGGCTCCCAGCTCCCAAAGCCTAGAATTAGTCTTCCTGAGCCCGATGCAGAGGGCCACAGGCAGCCACTCCACTAGCAGGTGGAGGAGCCCGGCGGGGCTGTGACCTCCTCTTGGCCAGGGCTGCACTACCTGCCCTAGGTCCCTCCCCACACTGATTTCCTCTTTCCTCCAATCATGGCCAGGCCTCTGGAACCTGCCCCCAGCCCCACATTCCCTCACTGACCAGCCCTTGGGGGAGACTGGGGGAGTAATTACTCAGGCCTCCACCCAGTTCCGATCTTTAGTTTTGTTTTCAGGGAAATCTGAAATCACCTTTTTAAAAAGGAAGCAGGCAGGAATGAAGAGATTTCTCCCAGCCCCCCACACTCCTAGCCCTGGGTCACGAACCTGGGTCCTGCAGATGTATGTGGACTATACAGGCTGGAGGCGCAGACTTAACCACCGCTGAGCCACCAGGGCGCATCTGGAATCGCCTGGTATTTTAATCCTGGAACAAATTCACATTTTGTAAAACACCAGAGGAAACAGGCAGAGTGTAGCCAGAGGGTCTGGGGCTGTGAGTGTGGCCTTGTGGCTGGAAGCTGGTCAGTCGGTCTCCTTGTTCCACTGATCAAGTCACTCCTGAACGGGCTGTACTTCTTCTTGAAACACTCTCCTCAGCGTCCAGGATTCCAGCCACACCGGGATTCCCTCCCTCTCTGACCATTCTTCCTGTCTCCAGTGGTGGGTCATCCCTTTTTCTACCTTTTCGATGACCTTGCCACCATGAAACCCCACACTCGGCCCGTGGCTGCGACCAGCTCCAGATTCACATTTCCAGCGACCTTTTCTCTGGTGGCGGCTGCACCAGTGGGGCGACGGTGGGCTGAGGGAAGCTCTTGCTGCCCACTGCTCGCATTCCACTGGTGCCAGTCTCAGTCCACTCTCTTCGGGGTTTCTCATTTCCAAGCTCCCAGGTCCACCCTGGTTGGGCCACCAGGCTCACCTCCCCAGAGGGGCCCCTCTTCATTCTTGGATGACCTCTGCTCCTGGGCAGGCAGCCCGGCGGGCTGTGACAGGTACATCTTGCTGCTGCTCTTCGCACTGCATCCTCCACCATCCCTGCAACCATCCCTGAGCTGCAGAGCTCAGGTCTTGGCTCAAGCTGTGCAGCCTCTGCTGGGCCCTCCCAGCCGCCCTGCATCCGCAGCTGGGCAGCAGTACTTCAGAAACCCACTCCCCCGTGAGGAAATTCGGATGGCGTTTAGTCACCTTGGCTATGGTCTCAGGTCTTCAAGGTTTTCCTGGAGCTCCGCAGGTAGACCCCTCAGGTCCTTCTTCCTAGGAGTGGAGTGGGGCTCGGTCTTATTTGCACAGATCTGGGTTCTCTTCCCTCTCTATGGGTGTACTCACTGCTCTAGGGCCCAAGCCTTTCCTGGTTCCATGTCCCTGATACCCACTTCCAATTCCCCCCAACCCTCCCCATTCTCACCTTTCAGGTCTCAATTTCCCTCTCTCCTGGGGCTTGTTCACAGCCTGTGGAGGGCAAATGCGGTCGGCGCAGGCACTCTGAAAGGGGAAAGCTCTGACAGGAAGGGAAGGGAACCACCGTCTGCCCAGAGGGGTCTTCTGGGGGTGGTTCAAGGCTGCATAACACAAGCGCCTTTTCCTGGGACTTGGGGTTCCCAGGCCTCCCCACCCCTGGAACCCTTCTCATCCAGCCCTCATTCCCATCACTGAGGCATGCTCAGGTCTCAGGGGGCTGTTTATTGCCTAGGTCCCCTGGGCCTCAGCATCCCAAGGGCTAGGCCTAAAGTCACTTACCCCAAATCCTCCCCTCTCCTCCCCGACCTTCCCCAAGTGGAGGTTTCTTTGGCTTTGAGAAGGGTCCAGTCCCTCCCCTGCACCCCCAATACCGGACCAGGCAGACCCCAGGACAGCCCCAGACTTGCAGGGGCCTCCGTGGAGGGCTTCACCTAGTACCTGGAGAGGGGCGAGGGAGTGGAGCCCTCTCGAGAACCCAGTCCCACTTGCACTCCCCAAACTCGAGGAGTGTGGCAGAGAGCACAGAGCAACCACTCTCCGCCACCCTCCCCTGGAGACTCCTTTGGGGGTCTCAGCCTTACACTGGCCCACCCTGCCGCTGCTGTTTAGTCTTTTTGGGAACCGTGGTGGCTACCTGCGCACAAAACGGGGCTTCAGCGGCACAGGGAAGCCGGAGAAACGTCCTCGAGCGGTCACCTGCAGTCGCCCCCATCCCCCGCCCCCACCCGCTTCCTCCTGACTGTGCCCAAGTCTCCAAGGCACAACCAGACCCCAGGCGCGCAGCTGGAGGGCGCCTCCACCCGCTACTCCCTCTGAGTGGAGAGGAGACCCTTCTGGAAGATGTCCCAGCTCACTTCGCGCTGCCCCAGCCGACCACGGGGGGGCGTGCCCTGTGTTAGTGGGGACAAGTTAAAGTTCGTTCTGCGGGCAGGCCCGGAGAACCCTGGTTGCGGCCGACGTGTGGGTGTCCGCCAAGCACTCTGGACTGCTGGTCCCGGGGCTCCGGGTCGTGAGGCCTCCCCCGGGAACCCACGCTATTCGCCCTCAAACGGAGGGTCCCCTCCTCTCGCACTCCTGCAGCCTAGGCGCACCGCTCTGTTCCCCGATGCCGAGGCCTTCCGAGGCGCAGGCCGCCTCTGCACTGCAGCCCGGGTAGGGCCCCGAACGCGGGGCAAGACTGCGGGCCGGGCCACGCCAGGAAGGCGCACCCGCGAACCGCAGCGGCGAGGACTGGGGTTCCGAGAAGCACAAGTCAGCGCTGGCTCCGGACCAGGCTGTTGTTGTTCTCAACGTGGTCCGCTGCGAAGCCATAAAAGCGGGGCGGGGCGCGCTCCTCGCCAGAGCGCAGCGCGCACGCCCAGCGAGCTCCGGGGTCGGTGGCGCGGCGGCGGCGGCATCTCGCTCGGCCGGCTCCTCCGCTACGTCCCAGATACGGTCCCCGCTCGCCGCGCCGCGCCGCCCCGGCCCGGCCCCCGCCCCAGCCCTGCCGCCCGGCCCCAGGCCCGGCCGCGGCCGCTCCCGCCTGGAGCCGCCGCGCGCCCCCAGCCCCCCGGCGCCCCCGCGGCCCCTCGCTTTCCTCTTCCCGGCGCGGCCGCCGGGCTTTCGCGCCCCGCCCGCCGCCAACCCGCTCGCCACCATGTCCGTGGAGCTGGAGGAGGCCCTACCGCTGACGAGCGCCGAGGGGGCGGCGAAGAAGGCGGCCAAGGCCGGCGGCGCGACGGCGCCGTCCCCGCCCAAGAAGAGGAAGAGCAGCAAGAAGAAGAACCAGCCGGGCAAGTACAGCCAGCTGGTGGTGGAGACCATCCGCGGCCTGGGCGAGCGCAGCGGCTCGTCGCTGGCTAAGATCTACGCCGAGGCCAGGAAGGTGGCGTGGTTCGACCAGCAGAACGGCCGCACCTACCTCAAGTACTCCATCAAGGCGCTGGTGCAGAACGACACGCTCCTGCAGGTCAAGGGCACCGGCGCCAACGGCTCCTTCAAGCTCAACCGCAAGAAGCTGGAGGGCGGCGGCGAGCGGCGCGGAGCTGCAGCGGCCGCCCCGGCCCCGGCCCCCGCGGCGCACAAGGCCAGGAAGACGGCCCCCGGCGCCCCTGGCCCCCGGCGCGCAGGCCACACGCCCGCGAAGCGCGCGCACAAGAAGGGCGCCGCCTCCAAGAAGGACAAAAGCAGCAAGGCCAAGAAGGCGGCCACCGCCGGGGGCAAGAAGGTGAAGAAGGCCGCCAAGCCCAGCGTCCCCAAAGTGCCCAAGGGCCGCAAGTGAGCACGTCGGCCTGCCTGGCCTTGCGGTGTCCGGCTTTTTACGCCGAGTGTTTGTAGGGTTTGTGCGGGGCCCGGCCGGCTCCCTCCCGTCTTCCTCCCGCCCCCCCGACGAGGTAGCGATTCTCTTGTTGTTGGCTTTAGATTTTTGAAACGGCCCCGGCGACGCCCCTATTGGCTCTCGCCCGTGGCAACGGCTGTCGCCATGGTTACCAGCCCCTAGGCGCCAATGGCCGAGGCCGCGCCTGCCCGGCCGGGCCGGGCCGCGGGGGTCTCGGCTCCCCACCCTTTCCACCTTCGGGTGCGCGACAAACAATCGCTAAGGGCGCTGAGCCGCGCGGCGCTTCTCTTTCTATTTCATCGACCTTTTGGGGGAACTGGGGAGGTGAGACAATAAATTGTTTAAACCTTTGAACCGCTCTCGTTTATTTCCCAGTGGAATGAGGGGCGTGATCCGCGCGCAGGTTGGGTTGGGTGGTGGGCCCCCAGGGGCCCTCCCTACCCTGCATCCGGCAGGCCTGGGATCTGTGCAAGATGGTAACTGCGGGGGAGGGGCTGTCTCCTGCGGTGGGCTTGGCAGATGCTGGCTGCCCGGCGGACTTGCTGGCCTAGTCCGACAATAGGCCTTCCCGCCCTCGGTCTGGAAGGGAGTAGTGGCCTTTCAGGTTTTAATGGTTGGGGGTCCCTCAGCTCTTAGTGACAACATCCGTGGGTCTTGGCAGTTTATTCTGACGATGAGAGAAACCGTGGAGCCCCCCACGCTGATCCTACTGGCCAATCTGCAGTGCAGACGGGACAGCAGGCAACTGGACAAACTGGGAAGGATGATCTCAAACTCCGTGACAACTTGGTGTCCAGTATTTCAAAACTGCTTGTCCAGTCGTATGCTAGACTGCTCTCTTAACAAGCCTGCAAAACAAGGGCAGTCTTGCGGGAAGCAGGAAGTCAGGGAGTGATGCTTAATAGCGTTACCTGTACCCTGGGCAAGCCTGGGCTGGGTTTAGGCGAGAGAATTCCAGGGAATACATCACTGTGAGAGACCCCGGGGGGGAGGGAGGAGGACTGCTACTGGAAGAGCCACCCACCCTACCTGGCAATCCACCCTTAGAGAGACCCTTCCCACAATGGGTAAGTGGCCTCTTCTCCCTTGTCAAGTCTCTTCATACCCAGCTGGGAGTGACTTCCCACCACTTCTGCCTCCGGAAATTCCAGGGAGAGGTAGCAGTGTCTCACCTGTCCTGTCTGCTGTGTGCAGAGGACACTGCAAAATCCCAAGTGCCTGCTCTGGCCAGTGGAGGAGACAAATCACATATCCCTCAGCATATCTTCACTCCCTAAGCAGAAAGAAAGAGGACAAGATTGGGACCCTTACCTGTGCATGAAGACCTGTTGACTGAGGGTTGGCAGGGCAAGCATCATTAGGGTAAAAGAGGAAACTTGTTTGTGTTCTCAGGAATTAGGCATCCTAGAAGCAGGGGTTCTAGGTTCAGGACTGCAAGGCTGCGGGGGGCCAGGGCTGAGAGCACCACCCATCCTGCCAGTCCATGTCTGGCCAGCCACTTCCTGATCAGTAACAGCTTCATCTGTAGTTTTGTTTTTTGAAAGTGCCAGTCCATGTCTGGCCAACCACTTCCTGATCAGTAACAGCTTCATCTGTAGTTTTGTTTTTTGAAAGTTAAGGGCAGGAAGAAAGGAAGAAGCACTTTAATTGTTCACAGTTGTTTACTCCCCCACCCCCAACCCCCAGGTCTTGAAACCAGACCTTGGGATGCATGTGGACTAGCCCCAGGGTGTAGTAGATCTCCAGGCTCACCAGGGTGTGCTGTCATCTACAGTTTCCATTGGAGGGCTGGGCATCTGGGCCTTGCTACAGAGCCCCAGTGCCAGCCCAGCCAGGCCCTGTCCCACACTCCCTGTAGGCCATCTGGCGGCTAAGGGCCATGAGGTGTCTCCGCCAACCCAGGGTTCTGAAGGGCAGTGCTGCTCCTGATCATCTAAATATGATTCCTCATTTTATTCTCCTTCCCTAAACCAGAAAGCCTATCAGAGAGGCCATCTGAGTTACCCCAAGTCGGAATCTGAGGCTTGGCTTTCTGACCTGCTTCCAGGTGGCTCCCAGGTTCACATTTCTGGGACATGACACTGCCCCCTCCTGCCCAGCTCATCACACTGAGTTTCATCCCCTTCTCTGAGTTCTCCTGAACCAAAGTCTGTCACCCTGCTGACTAGCTGTCCTCCGGGGCTATCCCTGGGAGTCCCAACCCTTCAAAGTGCCAGCAAGTCTTCCTTATTCCACATTGACTTGATGTATTTCCCACCAAGATCTGCTCTTTGCTGCTCAAACCACCTGGTGTTCAGGAGGACGCCTGTCACCCTGCTCTCCATTTCTTGAAGACTCGGGCTCCTGTCTCCCTTGTCCTCCCTAAGGCCTGCTCCCCCAGGAATACTGGAGCCTCCAGTGGACCAGCCTTCAGTAGGGACAGGCTTCCTGTTTCCCTGATAATAAAAAACACTTTAATCTTCCTCCTAAGGACCCAGTGTTCCTCTTGTTCCACTCTTGGACCACATGGCTTTTGGGGATTGGACCCCTCTAGTCCTAGGGATGGTCCTGTGTCAGATATTTACTTGGTCACCATGAGTAGCTCAGAAGTGGGTCCTTGGCCCCAGTGATTCAATGATAGTCCATCCTGGGACTTCTGGAAGTACTAAGGTACTCTCCCTGGCATCACTAAAGGGTAGGGACATCAGGATAGAAATGCTAGTGGCTAATACATAGGGAGAGCTTACCTGAAAAGGGAGCCAAGATGGAGCCAAGAAATGAAATGACATACCTGAGGATGTTAATGGAGCCTCTAGATCCAGCCATTTTTGAGGTAAACCAGGCCTCTCTTGTGAGCTGATAAATTGCTTTTTAGGTAGTTTGAATTGGATTTCTGTTGTTCGTAATCTAGTCTCTCTTTTCTTTGATGTACTTCACCTTCCCATGTCACATCCTGGGCCTCATCAAACCTTCGAATTACTCTAAAACCACTCTTCAGTGTCCCGCCTCTCCACAGGACTCTCCTCTTCCCGGTTTGCTTACCCAGACCCGCGCTCACCTCCACCGGTTGGTTCTGTGTCCCTGATGTGCACCCCAAGTTGGAAGAATGATGGCTGTAACCAACCACTCATGAACACTCCGTGTGGGGCACACCCCCTGAGGAAGTTCTCTCAGCTCTCGACATCCCTGGCAAGAGAGGTGTTCAGCGTCATCTGATGGGGCAGGTGCTGAGATCAGGAGGCTGTACAGCCAACCAGTGGTAAGGTCAGCGTTTGGATCTGCCACATCTGATTCCAAAGCCACATTTCATGCCCTGACACAGCACTCAGCTCCTGCAGGGGGGTGGGGAGTCCGGGATCCACCAGTTATTTGTCTCTTGGACTTGACTTTGAGGAGCCTCAATTCCAGGTGAACACGGGAATCACCTGGCACTGCAAGGTCCAGGAGACAGGCTTTCGGGGGAGGTGACTGCGGTGCAGAAGGAAGCAAAGAACGGGGTACACTTGCTGGTCTGTAAAATCGGAGCAGAGCAATGACCCAGGCTTGCGTTCCTCTCTGTGCCCTTGATCAGGAGGGGCTGTGGGTGGGGCCAGGTCCCAGGAAGCTAAAGTCAGGGTTTTCTGTGCTTTGTTCTACCAATTTTTTGTTTGTTTTGTCTGTGACAATATTATTCTGCCCAAGCCTCTGTTCCTTCACCTGTAAGTGGAGCCGAGAAAGACTTTTACTCACTCATCCACTAAGTAGGGAGGGTGTGAAATGAACACACTGCCTCTGGCAGGGGCTCCAGGTTTTCCTGCCTCCATCCCTTGCACTCCCCCAGGTGTAACCTCTCTCTGATACTAGCAGACACTAACGAGATCTACCTCTGTGAACCTCCTCAGGATCTCAGGGTCTGAGTCCTGGATCTGACTTCTCCTTTGCCCCAAGATAGTCCCAGCAACTGCTAACAGAGCCATGTGCACTTGCAAAGTGGGGGCAGTGATACTTGAAGAGGTGTTGGGAGAAAGACGACAAACTCATGTGTCGAGGGCCTATCCATGGTCCTTCCCTCAGCACACACTGACAGAGCAGAGGCAGAGATGTCACCTAGCAGACCTGCTCACTGTCCTCAGGTTGCTCAGCAACATGCAGGAGGACAAACAGCAGACTCCAGGTAAAAACATTCCAGGTGGAGAAGCAATAACAAAGGCCCCCAGGTGCGAAAAATGGCTCCTGAGTTAGGGGAGCCGTGAAAACAAGAAGAATGATGGGCACACGGCGGGTGGGGAGTGGGGATTAAGCAGTTTCTGTGCCGCTGAAACTCCAGGACAGACTGGAGCCTGAGGCACCCAGATAAGGGAGGGGAGGATCACGTGAGGCTGACACTCTGCTCTTGCTGCCTCCAATCTTGGTGATGAGTGTACACTACAGAAACTGAGACCCTTTGTCACAGAGCTTAATCTGTGTCCATCTGGTTTAGGAGTCAGACAAAAGGAAAGAGAATCCAGGAAAAGTAGAGAAATTGCAGGCCCTGCAGCATCACTCCAAGGAGTGAAAATCAGCAACCAAAATGGTTTTGCATCCTTCCGAATCTGGCAAGAACCTGCCTGTGGCCCACACTCAGGGACACATAAGTAAGGGAGTCTGGGAAATGTAGTTTAGTCTAGACAAGTTGCCGCATCACAAAGCCACCTGGTTCCCCATTATAAAAAGGGTGTGTATGGGATGAGGGTGAGCAAGGACGAGACCAGGACTCTCACACACAGATGCCCAGGAGGCACTAGACTAGTCTGAAGAGGGCTACCCGAAGAGGGCAGTGACCAGCCAGGCCTGCTGATTCCTGCCAGGCAGAGGTGTGGGCTCAGCAGGACCAGGCTTCCCATTTTTTCAGACTGTTTTGAAATGCTTCCTGAAATGTTTCTATGTTCCCCGTCTAGAGGAGAGGGGGTGTGTGGCCTGGGCCTTGCAGAGAGGCCTGGGGTGCACTGGCAGTGGCCCCAAAGTCATCAGAGGGTGTCTCAGATGAATTTCTTATGTTGAAACTAACTTTTTAAGTGAAAACCTCCCACTTTTAAAATGCGGACTTAAATGTGCCCCACTCTATGGCTCAGATGACTAAGGAGAAGGGTCTGAAAGCGGTGTACCCAGGGGTCTGGGGACAAAAGAAGAAATAGAAATGCTCCGCCTAATTAGTAGCGTATTAGGTGGCTACTATAAAAACAATGTAATGAGTATTGTTGAAGATGTAAGAAACTGAAACCCTTGGACACGGCTTGCTGGTGGGAATGTAAGATGGTACAGTTGCTGTGGAAAGTGGATGGTTTCTCAAACAATTAAGCAGAGGATTCCCATATGATGCAATAATTTTTCTTCTGGGTATATTCCCAATAGAACAGAAAGTAGTGATTCCCAGAGATTTGCACACCTATGTTCATAGCAGCACTATTTGCAACAGCCTGAAGGTGGAAGCAGCCTAAGTGGCCATCAATAAATGGATAATCAGAGTGTGATCCAGACATACAATGGAATATGACTCAGCCTTTAAAAGGAAGGAAATTGTCCTGCTATAACATGGATGAGCTTAGAGATTATACCAAGTGGAATAAACTAGATACAAGAAGACAAATATGTTGGAGTCCATGTACCTGAAATATCTACAGCAGTCAAATTCACAGATAAGAAGTGGAATGGTGGTTACCAAGGGCTAGAAGGGGAATGCGCATGTGGAGTTATTTAATGGGAACGGTTTCAGTTTTCCAAATTGAAAAGAAATCTGGAGGTGTTTGCCCGACAATGTGAATATACTTCACACTGCTGGACTGTATGAGTCAGTGGGTAATTTTGGGCGTACCTTGGTAGCCTAGCAGTTTAGTTCACCAGAGGTATAATCCACATCCACCCCAAGGTTGCTGGTTCAAGACCCGGGACAAGGAAAAACCAGGATGAATGACTAAGTGAAATAAAGTGCTTCTTCCTTTCTCTGCCTGCCTGCCTGCTCCCTTCATTCCTGCATGCACCTTTCCTTTAAAAAAAAAAAAAAAAAAAGTAATTTTAAAGTGTATCTTACCACAATAACAAATACTGTGTGGGCCAAAGTCATGTGTGAACTTTGAGATCACTCAACTTGCTCTTCAATGAGGGCTCTTCCTGCTTCTTCAGAAGAGCATCCACATGCTGGTATCCTGAAGGAGGATGAACCAAAGGATGTTACAAAGTGGTGAAAAACACAAGAGACTCAGGCAGAGGCTGCTACCGGCCTGCACCAGGGGTAACAACCTCAACAGAGTTGTAATTAGGACCCCAGAACCTTGCCCAGTGCAGCCAGTAGACCTGCCCTTCCAGACACCATTCTCTCATCCACCTCCTCTTGCCTCTCCTAGCTCCTGTCTTCTGGCTGCCTCTTTTAGGGGCTCAAAGTGTGGGATTGGAGACCTGCCCTACCCTGACTGTCCTTTAAAACCTTTTGTGTTATTCAGCTTGATTGAACCCCTTTCACTGATTCCCCCAATTCTTCCAAACCGTCCTTTAATTTCTGCTGCTCACTGGCTGTGCTGCCCATGGAGCCAGCAGCATGCTTGTCCTCCCTGAGGTCTGGGACACAAGAGGGGATCCTCATCCATCTCTGTAAGAGGGAGAGACCAGCCCAGAGGTAAGTCTTGGGTCTCCAACATCTGTTTCTCAGGGCTCCTGAGAGTTCAACTATGAGTACTGATTCTTCTCATTCAGAGATGAGGAAAACATCTCCCAGAGAGGGCAAAGGACTGGGTCAAAGTTTTGCATATAATGGGGACCGTCCCATGCCGTCTGAGTTAAAGCTCCTTTCTCCAGGGAATGCGTGTCTATTCTGCCTATTACCTGTTCCTCACGCTGCTGGAGAAGGGTGAGGGGAGTATGTAGGCCCAGGTCAGATCTAGGAGCCTGAAGCCACCTGTTATACTTTCTGGTTCCAATTACTGTACCCATCTGTCCCGCCCGCCCCTGCCCGCTGCAAGCAGGATCTTGTCCAAACTCTCCAAGCTGAGACACCTTCCCAGGCCAGGAGCCTCATGGATTTGTCCTTAGTTTGCCTATGATGAGCTTTGTGCCCTTGGCTAAGCCTCTACCTTGCTCAGGTCTATTTCTACCTCTATGTAAGACAGTTGAGCTTTAGGCACACACGCTCTGCACCAGGAGATGGACCCAGATGTACCACAGATGAGAGAGGGGGTGGACACTTGTGTATTAGAAAGTGGGGCCCTGAGGACCTGCTGCCTCCTCTGAGACTGCAGAGCAAAAGCAAGAAAATCTTTTTAAGGTCTGAAGCCAAACCTGGTTACTTCCTTGGACTGGGAAGGGTGGAGGTGAGGAGGGGCTGGAAGCATCACAACCTAGTGCTTCACCTGCTCCAAAGAACAGCTGGGGCTCTGGTGACTGGGCCACACCCCAGTTTGTTCTGAGATTCCGCTTCAAAAACAAAGGGCAGAAGCACCAGCTGGAGCAGCAGTTCCGTCCATCGCCTCAATGAGCAGGCCACATACCCCTGGGTTTGAGTCCTGGGTCCAGAGGGAGCAACCACACAGTATGAACAACTAAAATAAATAAAAATAAAGATGCTGCTTCTTCCTCCTTCCTTTCCCTGCCTACCTGCCTTCATTTCTGCCTGCGTTTTTCCTTAAAAAAGTAAATTCATTAAAGTAAAAATAAAAACAGGACAAAAGGTGCTCCACTGCTCGAGCAAGCAGCATTAAGTACTGGCAAAAGATGGAGAAGTGGGGATTCCATTCCCCTGAAATAAGTGAAAAATTGGAGAGTATTTTGACAATACTTAGTAGAGAAGACCCAGATATAAAAAAAAAAAATGCAGAATGAAATGTAAAGATGCCATTAACATAAACTGGAAAATCTGAAAACAGTGTATGCTCAGTACTTTTAACATTATACTTATGTGAGGTATTAAAATCTGAAAAGGACACATGTCCCCACGACACTGTCTTTTCATGTTAAGATGAAAAGACCCCACCAAACTCATTCTGTAAGCCTGAACCACTGTAGAGATAGCAAATAAAAAACAAAGGTAATTTCATTTTTGTCGTATAATAAATTTGAAAGCAAATATGACAAAATTGTCATAACGTTCTGGTAAGTTATTTGTTTTTTGTATATTTTAATAAAATAAACTTCACTCTAATCAGCCCAAACAAAACTGAAGGCCATAGGCCAAGGACCCAGCCTGCACTGTGCGGGGTGCCAGGGTACCTCGCCACCACAGGGCCAACTCGGGCTTTTCCACGGGATGGAGGGCTTAGCAAGAGGAAAGCAGACCGGGCAGGAAGGGCGGCCACAGGCAGGATGGAGGACGACGGCCCGGGAACCCTTGGCCCCCGGCCCCCGCCCCCACCCCCACCCAGCAGCTGTGAGCCGTATTGCGCCAGCGCAGTTCACGCTTATTAGCAATCACAGCGCCGAACTTTCCTGATTGGTGGAAATTGCATCCCTGATTTGCATAGGGCCTGCCCGGCGCGGGCAGCGTCTGCGCAGTGGCTCGGTCACGGTTGGCTGCTGTGCAGCGCCGAGGCGCCAGCGGCCCACCGGTCCTTTATGGTCGCCTTCGGGTACACTTCCGTGCAGCCCCTGGGACAAGTTTCGCGGGTCCTTAGCGCCAGGACGTCCCGAAGAGGAAGGAACGGACCGAGACTGGCGCACCTGAAGTTCCTCGTTTCTTCCCCTGGATCCCTCCTGTTACACGGCCGCCCTGCGCCGCGCGCTCGCCCCTGGGGTTTACGGGTGAGGCCGGTAAGGCCGACAGGGCCCTCCTGGCGCGTCGCATCCCTTTGGGACACGCACAGGAGCAGGTACTTAATTGCCAGCTGTGACATCTGGTTAATTAATGCTTGTTGCTCCCTGCGGTAGCACGAGTCTGGGTGTGCAGTCGGTGCTCAAGTTCAGTTATTAACAGTGGGAGAAAATAATGGTGAAAGAGCGTTCTTTGCTTTCATGAATAAAAAACCTGGGTGGGGAGACAATAGGTAATCACCCCAGATATCTAATTTCAAAGTGAATCAGAGCTGAGAGCGAGCCAGCGGTGCTAAATCACAGGGGCTCTGACAGGCTGGGGTGGGTATCAGCCCCCAGGCAATCTTCCTCCCTTGAAGCCCAAGGCCATGCTGTCGCTGTGCCCAGCCACAACCCAAAGGCTGGGAATCTGGACAGGGCCTGGTGGACGGTGACTGGGGCTTCCCCTCACCCACATCCTCTGCTTCTTGGGGTAAGGACAGTTTTGGCCTCTGCACCCTGCCCTTCCCCAGCCCCTCATGTTGACAGTCAGGTTGCTTTGAAGCCAAAGAATTCAGACAACTTAAAAAATCAAGAGGGAAAGAGACTCGACAGACTCCAAAACTTTTTATTTCCAAAAATGCATTTTGTTCACAGCACCCCCCTCCCCTCCCCCCATTTATAACAAGATGTTTTCCTAAGCACTAATGCCAGGAGAAAACAGTAAGTTCTAGAACTTCCTGCAGCAGCAGCTTTTCTGAAATGTAGACAGTTTAGCAAATATAACTTATTCAGAAAAAAACAACTGTTTTAAGAACTTAATTCTAAAAGTCTGAAAGAGCTGAGTCTAGTCCCTGCTAGCAGCAAGGTCAGGGCTGGGAGCGCCCAGCAGCGCTGGCCTTTAGGGAAGGCCCCACCCACCTTATGGGAAGAGGGCTGCATGTGCAGTGATAGTGTGCTCCCCCAGCCAAGAGAGCTACTTCCTCGATGAACCCACAGATGTCAACACTGCTGCCTCCTCCTAAAGAAAATCCACACACACAATGCAATAACCTTTTATTAAAAAAATATTTAGTACAGCAGCCAGTCGCCATGATCCTGAAAAGTCCTGCCTTACTGACTGTGAGGTCGCTTGGCCACAGGCTCCTCTTTTTCCTGCTTCAGCCATCGCTCTAGGAGTCCTGCGCTGCTTCTCTTGACAGGGAGTGGGCTCTTCTGCAGGAACTGGCTGGACCACTGGGGTACATCTGACTCCGCCTTTTCGGGTGTTTTTGGGTCTTCCTTTTCTTCCTTTTTGGGTGACTTTGTGGCCAGCCATTGCAACATCTTCTGACTGCTGCCACTTGGCTTGAGCTCCTAGGACAAAAAGAAAAAGCTCAAACCACCTTGCTCATGCTTTTGGGAAAAGGCCAAAATGGGACGAAATAGGAGAAGAGGCGTTAGGTACTAAACTAGCCTTAGAAGATGTTATTAAGGGCCCACTAGTCATCTGTGGGAAGAGAGGAGCGATTGTGTGCGCTCTGTAAGGGGCAGGGTAACTCAGAACTCGAAGGCTTCACAGAGGTGGTGTGTAGAAGGTGGCATTTCAAACGTGCAAACAGTGAAGTGTTCTCAGGGGAAAGAATGCCATTCAGCGTGTCTCGGCAGAAGGTTGGGAAGTGAAGCTGGGTAAGTGTGGCTTCAGAGAGCCACCATGATTAGGGATTCAGCCAAAGGCTGAAAGGTTGTGGCTCTTGCGGCGCTGCTCGTCCACAATCCTCCATGACTGGCCTGCTCCCTTCTGTTTCCTTCACACCTGGAGGCTCAGCCCTGGACTGAAGGTTTTGAATTCACATACCACCACCTCTCCAGAACTTTGGGAGTAAGGACCCTGGCGGAAATAGGGCAGGGTCTAGTGCAGCACACACACACGTGCATACATACACACATACAAACATATATACACACACACAATTACATTCTTAGAAACATCTAATGAAAACAAGTGTCAAGACTGCATTTGCAGAGAGCCAACAAGAGAGAACAGATGACACAGTGGGTACAGAAAACAAAAGTTGGTGAGGAGGTAGGTACTCGATCATGGTCCTTAACACTTCTAAGACATTCTAATGTCTATTTTGGGGACACTCAGAGCCATGTCCTGCTTTAGGTCCCTCTATGCTACCTAGGAACAACTGCTGCTCCCAAACCTCTCCCTTGAATGTCAGCAGGGGCCAGCTTTTGGCTCTGGAACTTCCCTTCCACTGGAGAGGTGTACCTATACCCCTTCAAATTTCATCTGGATTCTTACCAATTCTAAGGTAAAGTTCATGTCAGGAATGTTCTCAAAATCTCCAGGAGAATGAGCATGGGAACTCCTCCAAACATGAGTTGGGAAAGCAGAGGTATGGAAAAGAGACACCAAAAAAACCCCACACAGTTGATTGTGGGTAGAGATACAAGTATTCTCAAGGATTCCTTTGTCTTTATTGAATTCATCCTCTAGGAGTGCTCAAGCGTGGCTTATGAGGCTTATTGACAAAGCTTAATGATGCAGAAGCCAAGGCCAGCCCTGAATACTGACTCTGTAGAGTTTTGTGTGTTTTTCTTTTTTCTTTTTAAAGAACGGTGTAGGCTGGCATGAGGGCAAGCAGAGGCAGGTAGAGAGAGACAGAAGGAAGAGGCATTTTATTTAGTTTATCTTGGTGGTTCCTGCTGGTCCTGGGATGGAAATCTGGGACCTTGCGATAAATGTGGACTGCGCCCAACCGCTATTCCCCCAGGAGCACCTACTCTGTAGATCTCGATGGGGTTGAGCATTCACGTACTGAAAGAGTTGAGTCACAGCCGGCACTGAGCCTCTGCTTTGGCTCAACCTTGCCACAGACAACTAATGAGTTGGTGGTGGTTTAAATTAGAGCTCTGACTTTAAAAGGCCGCATCCTAGAAGAAAAGGTCATATGGTAGGCGTCACGACCCCTACCTTTTTGACCAGCAAGTCAGCAGGCACCAGACACTGCGGAGTGTTGTTTCGCGAGTTGTTCACAAAGGGAGAAACTGGGTGGAAGGTGACGTTCTCTGTCGGGTGGATTAACTTCAGAGCTTCTTGAGTTGAGACCTCGCCGAAGTCAAGCCATTTGGAGACAGCCTCCTCACCATCTAATATGGCAGGCATCCTAGCCCATGAAATCAAGACATTGGGTGGGAGCAAGGGTAGGGAGAGAAGGGGCCACTTGGGTTAGCTGACAGCACACATAACCGCATGGAGAAGCCTGCCTTCCCTCCACAGCTGAGATGCAGGTTGCTGCCGTGAGCTCCCCAACTGGTTTGACATGGCACGAAACCACGCTGGGACTGTCGGCTTGCCCGGGTTTCTGGCAGACACTGAGCAGTGCTGTGACTGCTGTGTGAGCACAGAAAAGTGCGCCCAGTCGATGAAACTTACGGTCGTGCACACCCTCACATACTAGCGGTGACTGGCTCGTGGCACATTACCCTACAAAGTTGGGTTTTATTTTGCATGGATGACTTTTCTTCAAACATTCACATCTCAAACCCATCTTAAATTTCCTAGTTCAAAACATGGCTAAACAGTACACGCAAATGGAAAACTAAGTATGAGAAGCTTGAAATAATAAAGCATCTTGAGTAAAAAGAGAACATGTGCTATCTTCCTAGCAACTGACGTAAAGGAATACACATTAGTGAAAATAAAACGAAGTGCACCCTTGTGGAGCAGGGGCTGGGTGTGATCCACATATGTCCCAAGTTCCTGGTTTCGAGTTTCAGGACTGGAGGGAACAACCAAGATGAACAACTAAATAAAATAAATAAAAAGCTACTTCCTCCTCTCTCTTCCTTCCTGCCTGCTTGCCTTCACTCCTGCCTGCACCTTTCCTTTAAAAAAAGAAAATGAATGTCCACGTTGGAAAAACTCGAAGGAGTTTTGGGAAGCCAACACCAATCAGGACTAACGTGATGGAAGCAAGGAAAGATTCTTCAGCATATGGACTGAATGCCACAGACCGAACAAAACGAAGTTTTTTACAAAGAGAAAGTACTAGCTATACATACAGATCTGAACTACCACAGAAGTGGCTCCTGTTAGTGCTGCTAATGGCTGGTCAAGTGGTTCCAAATACGGCCACCATTTCCAAAGCTTTGGCTATCTGGAGAGGCAGCACAGAAGAAAGTGCTGCTGAAGAATTTGCACAGTGATACAGAGATTAATTGATGGAGAAGGCTATGCATTGGATTAAAATGTTCCAGTCTGATTAAACACCTATTATAAATGCATGCCTCAAAGGAACTATATTGCAAAGGCAGAAAAACATACCTCAGGATTTAAGAATGGAAAATTTGGCATAACCTTCCTTCCATCACTTCACAATAATTTACAAACTGCCATTCTTTTGACACAAGCAGACTTCAGGTCTTTTTAAAGTAATGTATGTCATCTTTGTTATAAAATCGATATATTTCTTAACCATTTAATGTATAGAAGTGTGATACTGTTTTTGTTAGATTCCTTTTTTTTTTTTTAAGGAAAGGTACAGGTAAGAATAAGAAGGTGAGCAGAGGCAGGCAGGCAGAGAGAGAGGAAGCAGCATTTTATTCGAGTGGTTTACCTTGGTTGTTCCCCACCGTCGCCACCCTGGGATGTGAACCCGGGTCCTTGGGCTACACGTGGGCCGTGTGGGCCTAAGGCAGCTGACTGAACCGTTACTCCACCAAGGTGCACCTTATTCTTCTTTTTAATGTGTCACTGACAAAGATTGTATTATCCCCTGAACCCCACTTTTCCCATAAATTCTGTGTTTTTCGTTATATAGTTTTGCATAGTATAGTGATTTTTGGTACTGTGTGTTAGAGCTAGATTGTAACTATTTTGTTTCCTACTCTCATATACATACAGAACTGTGAATTCTAAAAGCGACCTGTCAGATAGCAAAGAGGACAAAGCCTTCTGAATTCTTTAGGATCAGAAGTATGACTTGCCTGTGATGGATGTCATTTAAGCCTTTGCAGGAATCCACTGTGATGATGGTATAGGAGTACAGACAGTCCCCTCCCTCTGGGGGCTCCCAGCAGTCGAAGATGCCGGCCATTGTCAGCAGCCTCCAGTTGTCCCAGACTTTCTCCCAGTCCTCAGGTCCATCTTCAGCACCAACACTGCCTGACTAGAAGCAAAATACATGGGCAGGTGAGATACTCCGCAGTTGCCATCGGCAGCATGTAGGTCAAGGGCACCAGCCTTAAGAGCACAGTCAACAATTTTATAAGTAATTCATCCCAAACACAACACATCTGATTCATTGCTGCTGAAGAAAATAGGTTTGGTGGCAAATACCAATAAAGCTATAGATGAATGGCTCCTTAATAAAGGAGTTATAAAATTCAGTATTATAGCTCAATACCTTCACTGGGCATTTAGGCCTTCCATCATTCCAGCTTTCACTTACAATGGTAAGTTGAACCCAAGTCAGCTGTTTGTAAGTGAAGCCCCTATGCAATTTTGTGCCCTTGTATTTTTGCCAAAGCAGACTTCCTCTGCATAAAAATGTCTAATCTTTTCTGATCAGACAACTCCTACTTGCCATTTAAGATTCAGTTCAAGTCTACAGAATACAGAGAGCTGGAAAGAGTGTCACCTTCATTCTAACAATAAGACAAAGCTATATAATCTACAAAATATAACTTTTCTTAAAATCAACAGAATATTGAAGTCATATGGTAACCGATTAGCCTAAATTTTATGGAAAGATGGGTTCCAAGAGGAGATGAGTCATAAGTACTGGCTTACTGGTGGACACAGGAGGAAGACAAGCCTTCATACAGCAGTTAAGAAATTCAGATAAAATCATTATCGCCCTGATGGAGTAAGAGTTAGGTCAGTCAGCTCCAAAGGAGTGCAGACCACATACCCCGGGTTCAAGTCCCAGGTCTAAGGGGAAACAATGTGAACAACTAAATAAAAATAAGATAAAATGCTTCTTCCTCCTCTCTCTTCCTGCCTATATACTCACCTTCATTCCTGCCTGCACCTTTCCTTTAAAATTTTTTATCAAAAGCAGAGTACAGGCTAGTCTGAGTCCAGGTCCCCTGGGAGTTAAAAAAAAAAAAACATCAGGAGCGTTTGCATCAGCCTACAATTCTCCACAGACCTCCGTGGTGCTCAGAAAAAGGACTGGGGACAGGAAAGGACACTGAGAAAGCCTTCCTTGTTGGGTGCCTAGAGAAGACAAGCTTTTCTGCTTCAAGAAGACAAGCTTTTCTGCTTTGGGAAAGGCATAAAGTCTCACCTGCCCACTTCTCTAAGGAACAAAAGCCTTAAGGAGCCAGGTGAAGGGTAATAAGCCCTGACATCCCCCTAAGATAGGTGAAGACCCAGTAAGGCTGTTAAGCTGCTGTCAAATGGCGTCTTATTTCCCCAGTTGGAAGAGACCCAGCTGTAGTGAAAGACTTCTCTTTCTCGGGAAGGTTTATTTCTTTTTTGGCAAATAAACTGACGACACAAAGTAGGGGTGCGCCCTTGTGACTTAGATGACTGAGAGAGCTGGGGTGGGGGATGGTGGGCGGACCAAAACAACTAACTAAATAAGAATGTTTCTTCCTCCCTCTATCTCCTTCCCTCCCATCAGTAGAACTAATGGGAGAACAAAAATACAGAAAGAATTCAAAGAACAGATGTGGATTACCTGGGTAGATACTGGAAAAAAATAGTTAAATCTTTATTCCTTAAAACAATATCCAACGGATTAATGATTTGGCAATCAGTACATTTCTCTTGTCTCTTTACAGACATTCATTCAATACTTTCTCAAATAAACTCAAATAAAATCTCCCCTTTTCTCAAATAATCAACAGTGCCCCCCTAACCTCTCAGCAGATGACCTTACTATTTCACTGGCAAAATAGCATTCAGAAGAGTTTCCACATGCTTCCTATCAATGCATCTCCCCATCTACCATATATGTTGATTTCCTTCCATTATTTTTTAAAGGAAAGGTGCAGCTGGGAATGAAGGCAAGCAGAGAAAGGCAGGAAGATAGAGGAGGAGGAAGCATTTTATTTAGTTTATCTTGGTTGTTCCCTGGGATGTGAACCCGGGTTTTTGGGATGTAAGTGGTCTTGGCCAAAGGCTGCTGACCAAACCACTGATACACTAGGATGCATGCCTCCCACCCCCACGCCCACTCTGCTTTTGATTAGATAATTTTTTTAAAGGAGAGGTGCAGGCAGGAAGAAAGAGGAGGAAGAAACACTTCATTTATTTTATTTAGTTATTCATCTTGGCTTTTACTCTGGCCTCAGGTCTTGAGCCAGTTCCCTGGGATAAGTGGTCTGTGCTCTTGGCTGAAAGCAGCTGACCAAACTACTAATCTACCACGGCACACCTTTTTTTTCAAGGAAAGATGCAGGCAGGAACGAAGACGGACTGGCAAGAAGCGAGAGACAGAGAAGGAAGTATTTTATTTTTATTAGCTATTTAGTTTACTTTTTTAAAAAAGATGCAGGCAGGAACGAAGGCTAGCAGGCAGACAGGATGAGAGACGAGGAAGAGGCATTTTATTTTATTCAGTTCTTCATTATTGGCTGTTTTACCAGCCCCAGATCTGGAACCCCATGATGAATGTAGACTGTGCCTGATTTAAATCACTAAGCCACCAGGGCGCACCAGAGGTCAACTGATTGTTGATAAGGGTACCAAGGCCATTAAATGGGTAATAGTCTTCAACAAAGGGTGCTTTGACAACAGGATAGGCAAAAGAATGAAGTCTGACCTCTTCCTCATATCATATACAAAGATTAATGCAAAATGGATTAAAGATCTGAATGTAAAGCTAAAACTACAGAACTCTTAGAAGAAAACAGAGGGGTAAATAAATCTTCATGACCTTGTAATTGGCACTGAATTTTTAGGTACAAATAACAAAGGAAAAAAATACAGTGAACTTCACCAAAATTGAAAATTGTTGTGGTGTGCCCCTGTGGCTCAGGTGTTAAGTCTGAGGTTGTGGTGGCATAATTCACATACGGCCCAAGGGTCTGGGTTCACAAGAACCAAAATGAACAATTAAATAAATGAAAATGCTTCTTTCTCCTCTTTCTCTCTACCTGCCTACTTGCCTTTATTTCTGTCTGTTTCCTTCTTTAAAAAATTAAAATAAAAACATATGCACTCTGGTAGAGTAGTCGTTAGGTCTGCTGCCTCCGTCAAGTGTGTGCAACACACATCCCAAGGACCAGGGTTCACACCCAGAGCTGGGGGCACAACAAAGATGTACAGCTAAAATAAAAATAAAACGCTTCTTCCTTCTCTCTCTTCCTACCTATACTTTTTCTTTCTTCCTTTCTTTCCTTCCCATCCTCCCCTTCTCCTTTTCTTTTTTAAAGATACTCCCTCCAAAGACAGTAAAAAGACAATTACAGAATGAGACAAAATATATGCAAATGATCTAGCTGGTAAAGGTCTAATATCCAGCTATATAAGGAAGCCTTACAATGCAACACAAAGTAGAAAACTCAGTTTAAGGACTTGAACGCAAATGGCCAGTAGGCACATGAAATGATGATCAGTGAAATTAGTCAGGAAAATGTAAATCAAAAGCACAATGATATACCACTTCATACCTACTAGGATGGCTATAATTGAAAAATAAAACAAAGTGTTGGTGAGGATGTAGAAAAGCCAGAAGCCTCACACACTGTAGGTTAAAAATAACCCAAGAATTGAAGGTGGACTCAGACACTTGTATACCAGTGTTCACAGCAGCATTATTCGTAATACCCAAGAAGTAGAAACAACCCGCATGCCAACTGATGAATGGATAAACAAAAATGTGGTATATTCATAGAATGGAATATTATTTGACAGTAAAAAGAAAGAAAATACTTACATATGTTACATGTGTGAACTCTGAAAATATCATGCTTGCTAAGAGGCCAGACACATAACAGACACACATTAGGGCGTGCTTTTGTGGCTCAGGCTGAGAAGCTGGCGTGCCAACCATGTAACAAGTTCAAGGACCCAGGTTTGTGACCCAAGGCCAGAGTAAAAACCAAAATAAGATAAAATTAAAAAATATTCCCTGCTTCCTTAGGATGCTCTTCCTCCTCCTCCCTTTAGGAAAAAAAAAAAAGTTCCATAGTGAATGATTCCATTTATATGAAAAGTCTAGAATAGGTAAGTTTGTAGATACAGAAAGGAGACTGATGGTTGCCATGGGCTGGAGGAAAGAAGAGATGCAAAGTGACTGCTTAATGGATTTGGAAGCAAAGAAAATATTCTGGAGTTAGATAGTAGTGATGATTGTACAACATTCTGAATACATTAAAAACCCTTCATATTGAAAATGATTCTAATGAATTCTGTGTTATGTGAATTTTTACATGAATGAAAAATTCTAATTGCAAAATAATATTACTCTGAATACAAACAGCAGTGACATCCCGGAATTAAAAGGGGAAAAGAGATACTACGGATGATTTGTTGAACAAGCATTTCTTCCTCTCTGTAAATTTAATCTCTAATCTCTACTCCTGTCTCCACCCTCGACAGCACCCTTCACATGTGTTGGAACTGCTTCTGAGTACTGGACAACCCTTTGGGCGGATGTGGGGGAAGTAATCGATATAATTTGGTGCTAAACCTCCTGACTAGTTATCACAGTAGCCATCTGATTACCTCCAGAGAAACCCAACAATCTTTCACCCCAAAACAACACAAGAGACAGAATATTAATGACCGCACCCACATTAAGGACTGATTAACCATTAGGGACAAAAACGTTTTGTACTATATACCAATATTAAAGCACCTAATTAGGAGTTACACAGTCTAATACCAGTTCTTCCCCCAATCCCTAATATGATAAACTTTATCCACTGATTTCTTACTATACAGTAGCGTAAGTTTGTTTCTTGCCCTTACTACTCAAAAGTAAGGGGCTTTAATCATTGTTGTATGATGAATGAATGGCTGCTTATTAGGTGAAGTCAGAATAAGTTTTGGTGAACAAGACAGTTTTTACATTTTCTCTCATGTCTCAGTTTCTTCATCTGTAAAATGAGAATAACATTTCTTCATAGGGTTATTAGCATACTAAACAGGCGCACTCTTGTGCGACAGCGGTTGGGTATAATCCACATACATCCCAAGGACCTAGGTTTGCATCCTGGAGCAGGCAGGAACAACCAAGATGGACAACTGAATTAAATAGTTTCTTCCTCCTCTCTCTCTGCCTGCCTGCCTCTGCTTGCCTTCATTCTTACCTGCACATTACCTTTTAGAAAAACAAAAATCCTAGAAAGAATACCTGGCTCACAGTAAGTGCTATATATATATTTTTTTTAAAATAAGGAAAGGTGCAGGCAGGAATGGAGGCAAGTAGTCAGGGAGGCAGGAAGAGAGAGGAGGAAAAAGCATTTATTTTATTTAGTTGTCCATCTTAACTGTTTTCCCCAGCTCTGGGACACAAACCCATGTTCTTAGGATGTACATAGCTTGTGCTAGCCAGAGGCAGCAGACTAATCGGCTAGCCCACCAGAGTGAGCAGTGCTTAATACTTCACCACTACAATTACTAGATATTAAAAAGAAAATATGACGCTGGCATGTTTGTTTTTATTCTCCTTTTAATGCTATGTGAACAGGTCAAATTTATTATGTCTTGAAAGTTGTATGAGGGAAATATTAAAACATACATAACCATATGACCCAGCAAGGCCACTCCTAGGCATAAGCGCAAGAGAAATTAAAGCCTGTGTCTGCACAAAAGCTTGTACATGAATGTCCATAGATGTATTATTCATAATAGTCAAAAGGTACAGATAACCTAGTGTCCATCAACTGGTGCATGAACAAAAAAAATCAGTTTATTTACACAGTGCTCTAGCAGTCAACTCAAAAATGAATGAAGGACTGATACACATAAAATAAATGAACTTGAAATATGCTGAGTGAAACAAGTCAGACAGAAAAGACCACATATTGTGATTTCACATATATGAAATGTTTCAAATAGGCAAACATATAGAGACAAACAGGGCTATAGGAAGTAGAGAGATAACTACTAATGGCTATAAGATTTCTTTTTGGGGTGATGTGAATGTCCTAAATTTAGATAATGGTGATGTTGTATGATGCTGAATATTCGAAGAAATCACTGCCTTGCATACTTTAAAAAAGGCAAATTTTATGATAAATTATATTTCAAAGTTATTTAAAAAACCCAACCACTATGAAGGAAGAAAAACAATGCTCTTTTTAGATTCATTTCTGTACCTTTCCAAATACCAGCTGTGAGTGTTGATGACAATACCTTTGCTGTCTTGGTTTGGGGGAAATAGATGAAGTATGGCTGCCTATGGTTTGTTCCTTGACATCGCTGCCACTCGTAGAATCCGTCTGCTAAAACAACACAGCGTCTCCCCTTTCCCAGAGGTACCTGAGAGAAAATGTGAGATAGGATCTTAGTGATAAAATCTTGGTTCACTAACTTGAGGTCAAGTCTCAGGTCTACCCATGTGTGACCTTCGAGCAGTCATTTCTCTGTACCTCACTTTTCTTGTGTATAAAGTCACGTGCAGATGTTGAAAGGTTAGTGTATGTAAGAGCAGCTCTCTAATAGGCTCTTGTGGCAGTTATGTCTCCAGCACTGACCCCCTATGAATCACTTATCCTAGTATTCATCCTCTGAAGTATGTCTAGCTGTCTCTCCTCTCAACCCTGTTTAAGGCTGACTCTGAAAAAAACAAGAGAATGCCCAGAAGTGACAACTTCCAAAGCTAGGTCACAAAGCCTTTCAGCTTCTGCCTTTCTCTTGGGTCATAAGCTTTGGAGAAACTAGACACCATGTAAGAAGACTGGTTTGGCATGTGGAAAGGCTTCCAGTTGTTCTAGCCATCCCAGCTGAGATGCCAGACATGTGGGTGAAGAAGGCAGTCATCTTGAACATCTGGCCCCAGCTGTCATCTGATTATAACTACGTAAGAATCTCAAGTGTAAACTATCCAGTCTAGCCCAGTAAACCCAGAAAATGTGAGAGATAATACAGTTTGTTTTTTCAAAGGAAAGGTGTGCAGGGAGGAATGAAGGCGAGTTGTCAGGCAGGAAGAGAGGGGAGGAAAAAGTGCTTTATTTTTATTTAGTTGTTCACAATGGTTGTTACCCACAACCTTGGGTCTTGAACCTGGGACTTTGGGATGAACATGGGACTGCTCCCAGGGTGTACCAGACCACTAGGCCACCAGGGTACACCTGCTGTTTTGTTTTAAACCATTAACTTCTAACAAGGTTGTTACACAGTAATAAATAGAATAGCACTCAATATTAACTAGGAATGTTAGGGACAGCAGGGATTCTCAGACTGCTTTAACGACCTAACCACTGCATTAACTTAAACAAGAAAACACTTGCCTTCCTGTAGCCATTCCTGAGGTAACCTCTGCATGAGGCAATCTTGCAGCTGTAGGTAGTATTCAGAGAGGGATTCTTAACAGCTGTGTGTAGTATGCTGGGGTGGATTCTTAACCCTGGCTCATTATGACATCATTAATACATCAGCATACTGGGAGGACAACCCCCTTGTGCCACCAAGATAATTCTGAATTAGACCAAATAAGGATTTGAATATATGGGTCTCTTAAAGAACCAGGAACCAGTGTGCCCTGGTGGAGCAGAGGTTGGTTGTTTCCAAAGGATGCAGGCCACATATCCCTAGGTTCGAGTCCCCGGTCAGGGAGAAAACAACCAATGTGAACAACTAAAATGGAAATAAAGTTGCTCCTTCCTCCTCTCTCTTCCTATCTGCACCTTTCCTTTAAAAACAATAAAAGCAGGAACTGCCCAAGTCTCTGCCTTTTTGGATGACTTCAGGAAGTTGCTCCCCCTCATTAACAGACCCCGTTAAAACCTCCATCAAAATCCTCTCTTGGGACAGACATGGTTTAATGCCACCTGTTCGTATCTTCTGATCTTCCTTTCAAAGCATGTTATCACTTCCTACTAATAAATCTGCTGAGTGCCATTGCTGTGACATGTTTTCTGAATTTTCTTAAGCCTGTCAAGAACTCCGAGTTCAGGACCCGAATCCCTGCAACGCGAGCACACTTTGGAAGTTTTATTTTTTTCTCTCATGCACAGAAGGTACGAGGAACTCCAGCATAAAACACAACAGACTGTGCTTTTTCCCTAGACCAGAGCCACCCACCTTGAATGACGGTTTCTCCATGATGGTATCACTACGACAGTTGGTAGTGTTGAACTGCAGCTTGGAAGGATCACTTTCTCTGAACCAAGATGGAACCAAACCCCATCGCATGGGAGCAATGATTCGCTCAGATGAGTCTGCGCCCTGCCATAGAAAAGTTTAAGATCCAGTGAGATCATAATAAAATTCACAAAATAAAATTTAGCATATGCATTCCATTACTATCAGAATACAAAGATTAAGAGTAAGATTTTACTTAAAAACATTTAAAATGTTTTATCATGTGAGTAATGAGTTCTTCAGCAATCATCAGAATGTAGGATATTCTGCTTGAGTAGGGTGGAGGATATAGTTTTAGTTCTAAACTTTTAATTAGTGCCTACTACGGGAGAGACAGAGTGCTAGGCCCTGCACTTCATGTGGTCCCAGATCTTAAGAAACACACATTATAAGCACACCCTGGTGGAGCAGCGGTTTCATCAGTTGGTACGTGGAAGAGCGCTTAACTTCAAAGAGCTTGTACTATATGACATGTACAGTCAGTCAAATAGATATAAAAGCATCAAGTAATGGCATGTCCCAGTGGAGTAGCAGGTAGGTCTGCCACCTTTGACTGAGCACAGTCCACATACATCCCAGGAACCCAGGTTCCCCTGGGGGGAACAACCAAGATGAGCAACTAAAATAAAATAAAATGCTTCTTCCTCTCTCTACCTATATGTACCTTTCCTTAAAAGAAAAACTAATAGTATAAGACAATATAGGCTAAGGACCATATAAGTGGTAGAGAATATTAATATCAAAGAAGTTCAGTGGAGAGTGGCCTGTGAGAGATGTAATAGTACCAGTTCCCTAGGGGCAGAGGGAGCAGAGGTGGCAGGAGTCGGGGGTTGCTCTTGATTTGGGTACAAGAGTACAGGATTCAGACAAATTAGAGATGGGAGGGAAGACCAGAGAAGAAATTAGATGAAACATCTACCCCCGCCACCTCCAATCTATCACTGCTGAAGTGGCTACCATTCACAATGGCTAGTACTTCCAAAAGCATGGACTTGTTTAGACCAGGGGAGGGATCTTCACAAGAAGTTCAAATCCCTTGCCAAGCATTTCATGAGTTAAAAGCTGTTCACATCTTTACAGCTCTAGCCACTGTATTTGGAGTGATAGCTGCACCAAATTTATTTCTTTAAGATGCTCTACCATCGTGCCCTTCTCATATAGCTACCACAGGATGGCCAAGTTAAGAAAACCCAGACTAATGCCGGAAGTGAAATACACATCCTCAAATGCTTGAATATGTTGAACAGCTGCTTGGACCAGAGACCAAGGAAAATACAAATAAAGGACTTTGGACAAAAGTCAGGTTGATCTTGACCCAAATCTTGGTTATTAAAAGAAATTCATTTTCATATTGGGCTCAGTCCAATACTGAGGAAGAGATACAATATACCAGCTCAAGATACCACCAGCCCAGGTTGCTTGCAAAGTACCAGGCTCGATGCCAAAGCAGGAAGTTAAAAATGCAAAAAAAGCCAAAGATTATGGAAGAAAAGAAGGAAATAGGACATGCTATCTTGTGCCCACTGGATTTGGCATTAGATCACACAGGTCCAGGATTCTTCAACCTAGTCATTCCCGCTGGTGCCCCTGACTATTACGCATGCCTTTGTTTATGCCTGTTTTGGAAGTGTTTGTAGGCCTAACGGTGCTGTCAAGTTACTTATGAAGGATGACCACGCTGAGCTTCTAGAAGTCCCCATTAGAGGAGCCAAAATAGAGCCTAATTCTTCTATGTGTATCCTGAAAACCCACAAAACAAGAATGATACCAAGAATTATCACCCGCAACGTAGTAGTCACCAAGGCACGAGAGGAAAGGTGATTATGAAGTAAACTTTAAGAACCTGAGACTCTGTCAGGAAATAGAAAACTTGTATACTGTTATGCAGCAAGCCAAGGACCCTGAGGACCCACTGCCTTGAGAGCCTGAAAGGACAAAGCAGAAGAACCTGCTCTTCCTACTAATGATGCTTGGGGTGGCCACGGACAGCATTTTCCTCAGCACCAGCTTGGCCATCCACCCGTAATATCACTGCTTCTGTTAAAAAAACAGAAAATTAGCTGAACAAAGAGGCCATGTCAAGATTGTAGGAAGTGGTTTTGTGCAGAAAAGCATTAAGACGGCAAGCCTTAGGATGCTCTTTTTAGGAGGACCTGCTTACAAGGTTGGCCCTCAGTTAACATTGGGAACTTAGGTTTAGTGTGTTCCCACCTATTCCTAACTGATAAGGGTGGTTTACTGTGGCTGGTCTGTGCAAAAGACCAAGCTGATGCTGAACACCTGCTTTCCTTCTGAAATTTGAATTTCTGGTACTTGTTAGGCAGACAGTACTTGCGTGACCAGTCCCTAATGAAAACTTTGGGTCCTGAGTTTCTAATGGGCTTTCTGGGGCAGAAACACTACACACGTCACTTTTTTCATTGCTGGAGAAGGAACGTGCTTGGTATGTCCTCACAGAAAGGAGACAACATAAGGAAGCTTTCCAGATTTTGCTAAGATTGAGAAATCCTATTTTCGTAATTCTCTGATAACCTTTAATTTGAGAGTGTTCACTGGGTAAACCAAACCCAAATGTGAGGCTGCCCCCTATTGGGAAAGATGAATAGAAGTGCCTGAAAAATCAAAATACTGAAAATATTGCTCGGTATTAGTCATCTTTCCCCTACCCTTTTGGACTTGTAACCAGAACAGCTGGTAGCACTGGGTAGAAAAATGAAAAAGGAAGTAATTTGCAAATAAGTAGTTTCAAATGCAAATATTGCAATCTATACACATGTGCTGCCAGTTGATGATATGGGCTAATTAACAGCTGAAATGGTTCTAATTTTGTTTGATAATTTATAGAGTTGAGAAAAATGAAACCTCAAATATTTGTCAAAATTAGGAAAATCTAGCAATCTTAAGGTATATTAGAGATGTAGAATCGGAATACTTGATCAGCAAATTCACAATAGTGTTAGAAAAGGAGGCCTGTATTTGCTAGGAAGGCTCCACCTTCCCCAGACCCCAGTTCAAGGAAGCATTCACTGGAGTGGGGACAGTGGTCTGGACCTCATCTCTGGGAAACCTAACTCACTGACTAGGTAACTGGGACAAGTCACAATCTACTTCTATCTTTCCACCTATTAAAATTGTTTTCCAGCTAACATTCACTCTATAATTCTAAAGAAGTGGTACCAAGAGAACCAAAACTAAAGAAAAAGGTTCATATACTCAATCCTCTCTTTTCACTTCAAATTATGCCTTCCTTTGAAATGTTTTTTTTTTTCCAGTTAAGGTTCCCCATTAAATTTATTTTGACTTCCCTCTCAAAAAACAACAACAAAAGAGAACAAACGTTGTTTAAGTTTCACTAGGGAAGTAAGTATATACCGAAAATGGGACAAGAATAAACTATATCATGTAAATAGCATCACTCAACCAACAAGACCAATGTTATCTGGTGTTTATTTCAAATAATGTGATCCCTGCAATGCAGAATGAGTTTCTGGTTCCCACATTATCACGAGAGCTCCGAAAAGTATGTAGTAGGGGTGTAATCAACTTTATAGTTACTGAAGCATTATGAATCAAATAGAATAAAATACAGAATGGAAACAATCATGATTTAAATATCAAACTCTTTTAAAATATTTAAGAGTACCAAAACTATTAATTTCTGGATCAAAGCATTTTATTACACCCAAACACAGACTTTCAGGAGATAAAGCAAAGATTCAAAACATGATTATAAATTACTGGTAATGCCAACACTACAGGTGTAAATACTACAAACACATGAATGCAATTAAACTTCAGATAACCAAACCAAACATATTTTTAGCGTCAGTAAAAGAAAAACACAAGAAGATTGAAAACACAAGTAAAAAGAATAGAAACAGTAATGTTCAAGAAACATCAGAAGTATTTTAGATTCGTTAGTCTTAATCCTGCCCTAGGCCTAGTGATTCATAAGTGGCAAGAAAATGTATTTTTTAAATACTCAAATGACGCTGATGATCAGTGAAGTTTGGGAAGTGCTGTCTTAAAAAATGTATTCAAATACAAGGAGCCTATAAATGTACCATGCTTTAAAGTATGCCCTGTATATAGAAGGCACACAAACTGAGCCGGCAGAATACAGAATCATCTCCTAAGATCAGAAGATGCTGATAAAACTTCTTTCAGGGAGGCCCAGAGTGGTTTTTCAGCTAGGCGGTCTGAATTTATCAGGAAAGGCCAGTTTTTAATGTCATACCAGAGGTTGCTCATACAGCAGACCAAACAGAAGTACAGGACCATCACAGCGCTGAGTCAGAAGCTAGTGAGTCGTTACCTTTTCAAAGTGCCCTCGAGACAGAAGCACGGGGCTGTTGGACTGCGGGCTCTTGTTGTAAGAGGGGAGGTACTTGTCTGGGTCCTTCCACTCTGGGACACGCTCCTGGCCCTGCCGATCGTGGTAGGCGCAGGCTCTCGCCAGAACGTCTCGTGGTAAGTGACAGGATGTTCGCCCGCACATTCTCCAAGGCTGCCTCTCACCAGCCTGAACTCACAAAGCATTAGGTTAGTGTATCTCAAGATTAGGTCTTACTCCGTCATTCACAGCATGAGTCCACTTCAGACACTGGTCTACGCAGCCATGTGTCTAAAGCTTCCCCCACAAAACAGCACTGCTGTCTGCGTTCACGACCTCGGCCCGCTGCCTCGCTCCCCGCCAGGCGTTATATCAAGCATCGGGAGGCGCGCACGATTACATCCGGCCGGACGCAAGAAAACAGGTTAATTTCCTCAACTTGACGATTCGGCCAGTAAGGGCGCTTTCAGAGTCGCCAGCTCCTCCGGGGTGCTCCGTCCAATGTCCAGACCCCAGGGCTCTCCTGCTCTCCCCTCAGGACTAGTGAGGGCCTCCACACAGCGCGCGCTGCTGGCCTCCAGGACGACACCTCGGGGCCTCCGCACCGAAGCGCGTCCCTGTCCACCGAGGCTCCTCTGCACCCCGCTGCCAGCCCCCACCCCGACCCCAGCCGCGGCGCGCCAGGGACGCCCGTCCACCCGGCCCCGCCACACGCCCGCCGCGCGTCCCGCCTCACCCTCCGTCGCGCCTCACCGCCCGCGGACAGTGGCCGGCTCCCCGCGGTCTTCTGACGCCGCTGGACCGCCAGGCTCCGCCCCCGAGGTCAGCCCCGCCCCCAGGCGGCGGGAGGTTCCGGGTGCCCCGCCGCGCGGGAGCCCCGCCGCCTGGATCCGCCTCCTCCGTGAGGTCCCGCGGGAGCGGCGCCCGGAGTCTGCCGGTTCTCAGGATTCCGTGGGAGAAGACAGAGACAGCCTTTGGGACTCCTCGGTCCGACGGTTCTCGGAGCTCCACTGCCCTCTATGTCCGCCTGTTCCCCTGCGGGGTTAACCCCTCCCAGGACCGACGAAGGAATCGGGGCGCAGGGTCGGGCGGGATCAGATCGGGCCCGCGGTGCGAGCGGAGACCCCAGATGATCGCAGGGGGCAGGAAGTGCCCTTCTCTTTGTAACTCCAGGGCACCTGGTCGTTGCAGGGGTGTTATCAGGGGACATTTTAACTTCGCGGTCTTGCCACCTGTCCCTTTGGAGCAAAAGTTGAACATCAGGAAAACTTCAGTGAATCCTGTAAGTCACCCTCAAACTCTTGACAGGTATCCACAATGAGATTTTCCAGGCCTCTCACCCTCCACCCCAAATCTGAATCTCTTAAGGGTAAGACCGAGAGCTTTTAAAAATCATTTTACAGGTTCATTTCAGCCACAAAATTGGTGAAATCACCTGGCAGGAGTCCAAATGTGCAGCTGAAGTGGTATGGCCAGCTCCCTTGGGGCGTAAACTAGGGATTTCTGCTTGGGCAGCCTGCAGGCAGTGCAGCAAGGGCTGTTCCTTTTGTGCATCCCTGAATTGGACGGTACTGGAAGCAGGCACACCCCAGTGCACACGCCACTTCAGGCCCGCTGCTAGGGGACACCCAGGTAATCACCTCCTGGTCCTGCTAGTCTTCCATTCTTGCTCAAGAAAAGGAGGGGGTTGGGAGAAAACAAAAATCAGCACATGAACTCAGGGTCTGTCTGCTGCTGCCTTCCCTGGCAAAGCTGCCTGGCTCCAGCTCACCTCGAGAGCGATGTGTGGAAGAGGGGCCTGCCTCCTGCTAAGTACAGCAGCCAAAGGGCTGTGCGGCACAGCCTAGAGGTGTTCTCCTGGGTGGAGGGGAGGCCTGGAGGAGAAGGTGACACCCCCCAAACACGAGTCTGCAGGAGTAGCAATCATGCAATAAATACATGCTGATTTATTTATAAGGAGGAGATGGGGACAAATTCAAGAAGTGCGAGCACTTTATTCACTTGTGATGTCCCTTCCCTGGCAAGCAGGGCAGCAATTCTAGGACAAGCTAAAATCATCCCCAATGTAAAAAAAGAAAAAGTTAGCCTCTCAGTCCTGGGGTGGGGACTCAATTTAACACAACAAAAGTCGCCCTCAATGATTCCTAATTGCTTTCGGGTACAGAGGCTTGGGAAGGAGGTGCCGGTCAGTTGAGGAGGCAGTTTCCAGAAACTTCTGCGTAGTGCTGGGGAAAAAGGGTAGTGGACCAGGGCCTACGCCTCTTAGCCCACAGATGCTAAGATGATGTCCACTGGCAGCTCCTCAGAACTTCTGGCTGTCACCTGCATTGTTACTGTGTCCAAAAGCAGCAGGCGGGAGCGTACCAGGATGTCATGGCCACCCCGGAACACACCTAGAAGGAAGACAAGCACAGGTGTCGAAGGCAGAAGGGGGTTGTGGCGGTTGAGGGTGGGGCTTGCAGCAACTCATTAGGCAGCTGGGGTGAACTGAAATGGGAGTGGGTCTGGAACCAGGAGCCCTGGGCTGAAGTCCCTGAGGGTGGCCTTGTGCAAGTCACCCTGCCTCTCTGAGCTGCAGTAACCTCAGCTACAAAGTGGAGGAGATATCGATACTAGCCGAATTTCAAGCTTCTGCCAAGCTCACCCGAATTGATGGATACACAAGGCTCGGCTCGTACTTGACGGCACAGAGGCTCTCACACATGCTGGCTGAATCTAAGAGCTCAGCTGAAGGGACAGCCCCACCATGAGAAAACCGCAGAGCAGGTGTCTGCAAGACCCAGGGGACTGGCTAGCTTGCAGTGTGATGAGAAACAAGGGTTTGAGGGTTGTCAGCTGTGAGCAGGGCACTGAAGCAAGGCTTCCAACCTGGTTTATAAATACTCAGCAATAAAAACCAAAAACCCTCCCATTTTCGTGTGTTCATTGTTTTACGTGTGATCATTGTATTGTCTCTCTCCTTTTACAAAGTATCTGGCAGAAAAACAGAGACACAGAAACATTGATATACAAAGTGTTCTATCTAGAATTTGCTTTAAAGTAATGTGGAAGGGGAGAAAAGAAGGTGGATCCAGAAGCTGTTAGTTGCTAAAATTGGAAGATGTGCTCATGGAGGTTCATTACATGATTTAATTGCTGTGTATGTCTGAAAATTTCCAGGATGAATGCTTAACATCCTATTCCTATTAGAAAAGCCCAATCAATGCAGTGAAATACAAATGACACTTCACATTTGAGATGTTTTAACATGAGATGTACAACATACAAGAAATGTGAAATAAAACTACACTAAGATAACATTCCAGAATGACAAAGATCATAACACTTGACAATATACAGTGTTGTCGGAGTGTGGGAGGAAAGCATACAATTCCTATAGAAGGCAAATGGAATTATTTATCAAAACGAGACATGTACTTTGACCTGGTAATATTTTGGGAACTTTGTCCTATGGCTGTCTCAGTGCACATGCAAAACAGAGTGTGTGTGTGTGTGTGTGTGTGTGTGTTTGTGTGTGTGTGTGTGATTATTCCCTCATAAGAGTGAAAGACGAGCAACCTGAATGTACATCCATAGGGGCCAGTTCAAGAAAACAGTTCATCCATACAGTAGCATACAAGTCAGTGACAAAAAAGAATGAGGATTGAGTTTAGAGTTAAAAGTTCTGGGATGGATGGTGGTGATGGCTGCACAGCAGTGTGAATGTACTTAATGTCACTTGGACACCTAACAGTGGTTAAACAGTACATTCTGTTGTGTATGCTTTACCACAATTAAAACAGAATGAGAAAGCTCTACGTATTGATAGGGAAGATTTCCAAGATTAAATGAAGTCAGGTGAGAAGTGACGTGCAGAACACTGTCTATACCGCTTGTACATACCCAACTGAATGAAAGAGACGTGTACCACAGCCATACGATCACTGGAGGGCTAGGCTGGCATTATTTGGAACAGTACCCCTGGCTGCCAGCTGGAAGGGACCCAGATGACTGGCAGCCATTTCACTGAAGGCCTTTCCTGTGTAAGTTTTGAATTCTCCTGTTCCCAGTGGGATCCCTCAGCCCAGGATGTACTAATGTGCCTGCTGTGAGCTGGCTAGGCCCTTCCCACCTGGAAATACTACTTACCAGCCAGGAGCAGCGTGTGGGTGTTCTTATTATCCGGTACTTTGTCTGACCGCTCACAAGGGTGCATTCCCAGGAATTTCACGATATTGCCCACAGCCTCTGTAGGGAGAAATCCCAGGATCATTAAGCCACATCTCCTGTCTCTCCTTTGTGCCACCCTGTCTCTCCCTAACCCCACTCTGAAGGCCTTTTAAATGAAGTGGCATCTGAAACGTGTGCTCTAGACATGGCCCTGGACCCTTAGGGGCTTGGAAAGAGGGGAAAGGGACAAGCACTTCAACAGCAGCCCAGTGTACTGAGAGGTAAGCAGGCTGGAAAGGGTATCCCAGGATCTTACCTTCAAGGGTCTTGATAGTAGACAAGGTGAATGTTTCCTCCTTCTCAAACTCATCCCCTACCTCATCCCAGGCTGCTTCAAAGTTCAGCTTCATGACCTTTTGGATGTGATCAGCTACAGTAACTTCCAGATCTTCCAGCTGGAGAGGCGGAGGTGGAATGTAAGCATGTACCTCTGGTGGGACCTCTCTTCTCTGCACACTCACCGCTCATCTTTTCCTGCACACTTTCAGCAGGTACTTGCTAGGGTCAGAGCTCTCTGCTAGGCTCGTGGAACACAGAGCAACCTGACTGGCTCCCTGTTTTCAGGGTACTCACAGATGAGTTGTATCCCTTAAGTAGAAAAGACTTTGACCTAAGTATTCAACTTAGGGTGTCAGTAGCAAGACTGCAATCCCTCTGAAGGCTGCCCAGAGTCAGTGCCTCCAGGATCCAGGACAATGGGGCATCAGAGGTCTGCCTCTTTTGGTTCCTCACTCCTGTGACTGCAGGTCCTCCTTCTCAGATATGTCCTCCCTGACCTTGCCAGAGAATCCCCCTTCCCACCCTTGACTGACTAAACATGAAGGACCCCTATTCATTCGTCCACTAGATCTTCCCTGGGCCCCTACTCTTGTGGGCCTTTAAGGTGTATGTAAAAGTAAGACTCGGCTCCCGTGGCGGAGTAGTGCCTCGGACACAGCTCTCCCAAGTTGCTCACTTGGTCCTCAGACAGCCCCTGCTTTTCCAGTCACTCTGGTTAGGGCATGCCCATCCTCAACAATGGCTCTGGAGTGTCAGCTGTATTCCGCAGTGACTGTCCCTCTTGTCAGGAGGAGCTTCAGCAATCCCCACCCTCAAGCGGAACATAGTGGTCTGCGCTCGGATGGCACTGAGTCACTGCCCATGATCAGATTCCAGAACAATTCTGCACTTAGTTCCATCCACACTCAGAGAGGGGAACTGGAGGGCTATTTTAGTGCATGAAATGACCACTCAACTGATCCCATTTATCTAGAAAGCAATCTGATAGCATGATTTGCAAGTCTTAAAATCATGCTTCTCCTTTGATGCAAGTGTTCTATTTCTAGGAATTTATCCTAAGGAAATAACCTGGAATGCAGATGAAAAACCTATACCCAAATGAATGTTTACTGCAGCATTTATAAATAGTGAAATTTGGAATCCCAAATACCTGACATTAAAGGAATCAAGTGAGTTATGACATCACTATATCACAGAGTATTTTAAAGTCATTAAAACTGTGTTTTTGAAGTACTTGCAATAACACAGGAAAATACAACTGTAGCTTTAAATGCAAACAGCGGGATCGATAAAGTATAGAATGACCGCAGTGACATATCCCTCCCAGGACTCCCAAGGACTATGGGTAATATTTTCCTATTGGTTTATACTTTCCCAAGGTTTCTTTTTACACATGAACATGTATTTTTCAAGTAAAAACCAGAAAATTATTTCAAAGAGAGCTACAAAGCCAAACCCAGCAAGAACAAGCTTCAAGTCTGACTGTCAGCTCCTGGGGGGGAGTTGCTCTAATATCAGATGCAACACGGAGCCTGATGACAGAGTTTCTTACCACATACTCATCCTCGTAGCCTTCATCGTCGGTCTCCCCAGTGGTGGGGTCGCAGTCCTTGACCGTGAACTTCATCACGCAGCTGAATGTGCAGGCCACTGTGGGGAAGAGAGTCTGGGTGGTCAGGACGTCCCGTGAGGACGGAGCAGGAGTTTGTCCGCGGGGCAGTGGGCAGTCTGCTCTCTAGGCCTCTGCTATGTTATCAGTAGCGGCAACAAGCCATCCAGACCAAGCCTGGACAGAGGGCATCACTTGTGGAAAGACAGGAGAGTCAATCAGGGGTCTAAGGTGTGCCTCATGGGGAAGAAGAGAGGAAAGCAGGGACTCCGCAGAATGGCTCCATCCAGGTAACAGTCAGGCCCACTGATGACCCTCGAACAGAAGCTGGCAGTCTACTTGAGGGAGTGGATTTGGGATGTTTCAGTATTTAAACATGCCTGTCTTTGTGTTCTTTCCTGGTTTATGCAAGAGTCTGAGGACCACTAGACCTCAGTTCTGCCTTTTAACAGTGATATGAGATTAGCTCATTTAACCCGAGTGAAAATGGTATAGCAGATTGTTGAAGGAAATCATTCTTCTGTTGTTTCGTCAGAACACTGACAAGAAACAATGCTGGACAACATTGACTGAAACGACGTTATTTGAGGACCCGTTTTCATTATTTGTCATTTTGCTTAAAGTTGCAGTTTCCAAGAACCTATCAATGATGTTCAGTGAGGATGTACTGTACTAATCCCCATAGGCCTTCTAGGAGGATGAAGTGAGACAATGCAAGAAAAGAACCCAGTACTTAGCCATTCTTCTTCTGATCAAGACTGAAATTAAGGAGTTGAAGCTGCCCACCTCGCCCTGATCACATGGGTTCCTGAGGCCAGGGTGGTGTCTGGAGAGGGACTTACCAGTTGTGGGGTCTTCCTTGGGCAGTGCCACCAATGTGTAGCAGGTCCCAGGCTGGTTGTAGGGGAGGCTCCGGGCAGGCACATAACACAGTACCTCGTAGGCCTCGGTGGGTTCCATCTGTACTGTGACGTTTTCCAAGGTCTGGTCATTGAGTGTGTTTGTGCAGTCAAACTGGACCAGGAGGAGAGGGGCTGCTTTGACACGGCTCCAGGTCTGAGCCCTGCCGCAGAGGAGCAGCCAGGAAGCCCTGCCCCAGGCTTTCTGCACACTGACGCTCAGGAGCAGAGTGGTCCAAGGTCAAGGGTGCAAGAGACGTACCAACTAGTGACAGAGTCTGTCCTTAGTGATAGATCCTGGGTTTCCAGTCAGCTCAATATAAGGGTACTGGGATCTCACACACCCACCAAGACCTGGGCCCATGACCCAGCAGGGCCTCAGCCTTCTTGCTCACCTGGAACACCATGTGATCAGTGAAGGTGTGTTTAGTGCAGCGGATGACGTACTCTGTCTCTGACTCAGTGAGGGCCACGGGCTCCGGCGAAGACTTGAAGAGAGGCCCCAGTCCATGGAACTCCGGTACCGCTGCCAACTGCTCTGAAACCCACAGACCACACATTCACTCAGCATCTTAATTCCCAGGCCAGCCTGTAATGGTTTCTAAGAAATGCTCATGCCCAATTCTCTAGGTTTTGTCCCCTCCTGGGATGGATATATACACACAACTAGCTACTCACTGTTCCTAAGTATATTGATGCATTTTCGCAGCTGCCTCGCTGCTCAAGTTGTACCACCTTCCATGAACACTCTCTTCCCCTCTGTCCCAGGAAAGATCCAATAAATTGACCGGAACTCCAATATCCTCAGCCTAATCTAGGTGGAAACTCTCAACTTTCGAAGCTCAGCAAAGATTCCTAAATGAAGGCAGAGCTTAGGCGAAGACTAAGGGGATGAGATGACTGCTGCTGCAGCTGCAGAATCAGGCAAAAAGAACAAACTGGCCCCACACATTTGTTAAGACAATGGTCAACGAGGAGGTATGTTTCAGCTTCAGTGTTACAGGAAACCCAACTTAGAATGATCTTTCGGTGTCCGTAAGGCCTACCCTGTGCCCCAGAGTCAGATTCTATCAGTAGGTTGAGGACTCTGTTCCCAGGCCCACAGGCCCCCTGTCTGTCCTGGTATTACCTGAAGGTGAAAGAAAATAACTCTGGGGAAGGAGGTGTCTGGAGGATGTTTCTGGCCCCCAACTGTGCTGAATCTGACATCTTGAACTGGCCTGGACTCCAGGGACTTGAACCCTCAGAACTACAGCCATGTGGCGGCTCTGTGCCCAATGGATCTGGATCTAATCCCAGCCTCTCCACTTGCCTGCTGTGCCAGCTTGAGCAAATCACTTTCTCTCTCTGAACTTTCGATTGTTTGGCTATCAAATGGAACTATAAACATCCATCTGAGGGTCAAATGTGCTGTGTGAAGTTCTCTCACGGCCCAGCACTCAGGAGAGACCCAACAAGCGACAATTCCAACTCTGAATTCCCGAGAACAACTACCCGAAGCTGTAGAGACTGAACCCCAGTGCCAAGAGCCCCTCCGAGCACTGACACTTACCCTGGAAGATCTCCTGCCGGGTGGCTGCCACTTTCTCAGGTTGTTTGGCTGCTATGACCGGGGTGCTTTCTGAGGAGCAAATACACATGCTGGCCAACAACTCTAGTTAACGGGGCAGTGTGGTGCTGACATGTTATTACTTATTAGTGAACATTTCCATCCACCCGGGAGAGTGCAAAGCACAGAACACGTGAGAGAGAACAAGTGTTTGTGTGTATGTGTCTCTACTTCATGGAGCCACAGGCAGAAAGGATTATCCCCTCCTCCAGCACAACCCCATCATTCTGGTTAGTGGCTCTGTGGCCAACGGACATCCCTCAGCTGAGGCCTGGGCCTCAGGGCCTCTGCCAGGAGTATAGGTTTTACTTACCTGTCCTCTGTTCTGCCATGGGTGTGGTGGCCAGGGGCACAGACTTGAGGTCAAAGGGTTTTTCTGATGGCTCTAATGTGTACTGCTGCAGAGCCCTCTCCAGACCAGGAATGGACACGGTCAGACCTACAGACCAGTGAGAGGAAGGTCACTCTGCCTGGAATGCATGACAGAATGAGCGCCAGGAATCTCTCATGGAAGACTGAGGTGATAGGGAGTAGGCTGTATAACCCTGAGAAAACAACTTAGTCCTCTGAACCTTCAATTTCTCATCTACAGCCTTCTTCATAAGATTGGTGGAAATAAAGGTACATACAAGAGTGCCTTGAAAAGGGTAAAAAATACTATGAAATGGGAAGTTTTTATTAATGACTGGTGCTTTAATTCACTGAGCTGTCTCACCCACGCTGCTATGACCTGCATGACCCTAGCTCTCCTGAGGTCACACTGAAGTTGCCACAAGTTCAGTCAAGAGCCTCTGCCCTCAGATTTCCCCTGCCCTGGAGCGATGAGATGGGTCACAGCTCCCGCAAGGGCAGAGTCAAAGACTCACCATTCAGGATATAGCCTGCATTGAGGGCCTTCTGTTTCTGCTCCAGGACATTGAGATAGAAGGTGGCGCGGTCCCTCACTTCATTGTCATCATCCATCACACACCTGCAGCCGGAACATGAGGGATTGCTAACGGGCCCCGTGGGGTGGCAGGAAGGTTCCTGCAGGGCTTCATCAGACGGTGATAAGAGGAAGCAAAGCTCTGAGAGTTGAGTCCCCAGAGGTGGTAGCCAGGTGTCAAGTGTACAGAGGGATCCGTAAGACTGACTCACTAGGAGGTGGCCATATTCATCACTCCTGGACCTTCTCCCTAAAGCCCACCCAGTGAGTGAGGCAATCTCTTGCATCCAACATGTATCAAAAGAGAATTTAATATGACCCAGGGATTCTATTCCTAGGTACACCCCCAAGAGAACGGAAAACACGTCACACAAAATGTTGCACAAAAATGTTCATAGCAGCACTATTTACAATTGTCAAAAAGTAGAAACAACACAAATGTTCAAGTAATGATTGGGTAAGTAAAATGTGGTATATCCATACAATGAAATTCTGTTTGTCAATAAAAGGAACGAAGTACTGGAACGTGTTGTCACATGGGACAAATCATGAAAACACTATGAGGAAGAGAGACACATGAAATGCCACATAGTATATGATTGCAGTTATATGAAGTGTCCAGAAGAGGTAAACTGCAGAGACAAGAAATAGATTAGTGGTTGTGGGTGGAGAGTTGGGGGTCCTGGAGCATGACTACTAATGAATACAAGGGTATTCACTCTGGAGTGATAGAAGAGTCAAAACTTAGTTGTACTGACTGCTGCATAACTCTGTGAATATCCTAAAACCACTGTATTATATAATGTGTAAGTCTTGTGGTTCATGAATTGTATCTCAATAAGACTGTTTAAAAAAATAAAACAGGAAGTAACTACAGTGGTCACATCTGTGTAGAAGGACATTTTCCCCCAACTTTTCTATGCTTTAAAATTTCCCCTACAATCCATTTTTATACTTTTGCTTCCTTTTAAATTAAATAGAGACAGAGGCAAGCCGTGTGGGTCCAAGGAGACGGTTATCCAGGCGAGTGATCCAAACAGACTCACCTCTTCAGTAAGACCAAGATACTGGGTAGCATCTCTTCATTCTGGGCTCCAAACTTGGCCAGAGCACTGACAGCGCCTGTTTAGAAACACAGAGGGTTTACCTGCCACCCCTGACACCCCCACTCGCACACTTTAGTGCTCAGGATGGGGCTCTGGGCAGAAGAGTCCGCGCCGGGAGGCCCCAACCCACGAGTGCTCTGTTGGGTGCTGGCTCTAGCCCAGACTCTGCTTCCAAACGGCATCCTCAACCTAGGGCTCCTGGAGCCATCTGAGCTTTAACTAGGATGAGACCACAGCAGTGGGCACAATACCAGGCTGCTCAGCTACTGCATCCAAATGGGCTCAGTTTGCAGTTAAGCTTTAGAGTAACATAAATGAAGAGACGACCCATTACTTAATGATTACAGTCACCGAAAAAGGAAAAGCTGTTCAGTGGGGCCATGAGAAAAAAGAATAAATTAAAAAAGAAAAATTAAGAGTATGATGATTGCTCACTGAACTGTACACCGTTTAAAAGAATTTTATAATATAAGGTTTATATCTCAAAAAAACTAATTTCTTTGAGGAAAGGCCCAGGCAGGAATAAAGGCAAGCAGGATGCGCCAAGAAAGCAATTATGTAAAAAAAAAAAAAAAAAAAAAAAGACAAAAGTAGGCACTCCCTGGTAGAGTAGGTTTGGGTACGATCCATATACATCCCAAGGTCCCAGGTTCGAGTCCTGGGGCCGGCAGGAACAACCCAGATGACCACTAAATAAAATAAATAACGTGCTTCTTCTGCCTCTCTCCTCCTGCCTGCCTTTGCTCGCCTTCATGCCTGCCTGCGCCTTTCCTTTAAAAAAAAGTTAAACACATAAAATTAAACATCAAAAACATATAGTGAAATTTAGAAACAAAAACTCAATATAATAAAACAAGTCAGAGAGGTTAACAACCATTCAACTAGCTGATATCTTAGCATCTAAGGTCCCACAATATTATAAAAAACTGAGGCGGTGACACAAGAACGCCAGTGCCTCTGTGCCCACTGGGGGCTGAGTGACTTTGTTGGGGCAGTCTAGTCAAGAAGCGAAGGGCGCACCCCCGTGGCGCAGGCAGCTAGGATGCAGGCCTGTAAAGTCTGCAAACCTGGGTTCAAGACCCAGGACTGGAGGTTTAAAATTTAAAAGAGTTGTGCCCTTATGGCTAAGGCAGCTGAGACACTGGTGTGTGGACCACACGCAGCTCAAGGACCCTGGTTTGAGACTGGGGCCAGGGTAAAAAGCCAAACATGAACAACCAAATAAATAAAGACACTTCCTCTTTGATGAAAAAAAAAAAAAAAAAAAAAAAGCAGCAGCTAAGAGCTCAAGTTAAGCCTTGGCTCAGACTTACCTGCCCGGACCTCTTCATGCTCTAAAACCACTCGGTTATAGATGAAACGGATGTACTTGGAGGGGTTGTTGGTCTTGGGCCCCTCTTGGCCCAGGAGGTGCAGGATGCGAGTGGCCAGTACAGTGAACTCGCAGTCCTCGATAAATTCGCACAGGTGTGACAGCCCCGTCTCCTTACTCTCCGAGTTCTCCTCAATGATGCTGATGATGCAGTCCACAATGGCCCGCTTGTACTCAAAGCCACCCTGCAATGGGAGGGCTCGAACTGAGCAAGGGGGCCGTCCTCTCCAGAAAGGGGCTGTGAGGCCGGGAGTCTAACCAGGACCAGCGTCAGGCAAGGAACCTGGTTCTCTGGGTCTCTATCTCCATTTTGCGTAAAACAAATGGCTTGGACTGAATGCTCACTGGGGCCTTCTAGTTCTAATAGCTGATGGTTTAATAGAAATTTTTGGGTCTTACTTTTCTCCCCAGCTTTGAGATGAAAGGCAAGAACGGGTGGTATAGATGATATGGAAAACAGCTTGCCAGTTCCTCAAAAAGTTAAACATAGAATTACCACAGGATCTGGCAATCCCACAAAAGAATTGAAAGCAGGGTCTCAAAATATGTTTTGTACTGTGTACACAGGAGCATTATTCACAATGCCAAAGGTGGAAGCAAGCCATGTGTCCTTTAACGGATGAATGGATAAACGAAAGACGGTCCAGATAAACAATGGAACACTATTCAGCCGTAAGAAGAAAAGAGATTCTGACACATGCTTGGGTGAACTTGCAGAAATTAAGCGAGGCAAAATGAGTCAATCAAAAAGGACAAATATTGTATGATTGTACTCCTATGAGGTATCTAGAGTAGTCAAACTTATACAACAAAGTCAAACAGGGGTGGCTGGAGACTTTGGGGAGAAGGAAATAGAGTTATTGTTAAGTGGGTACAGAATGTGTCTTGTAAGATAGAAAAGATCCAGAGATTAGTTGCATTATGTGCGAGTACTTAACAATATTGAATGATACACTAAAAAATGGTTAAGATGTTCCTATGAATGAGCCCATTTTGTTAAGACATCTAAGAAAGAAAGCAAAAGGCAATCACTAATTTATGCCAGGAACAAAAAGAAAATCAATGTCCCAGGATTAGCATCAGTGACATAAGAAGTCACCCCTAGAGCTCCTGGAATAGCCCAGAACATGCCCCTGACAGAGCGCATTCTCCCATCTTCTGCGCAAGTTCTGCCTCAGGGCATCTGCTATGCACTTAAAGCCAGGGCACTGAGCCACCAGTTATTGCTGTAATTACTAGTAAGAGGTGTGTGCTTAGACTGTCGGTCCACAAAGACTTTGCAGGGCCCCAGGCACCAGAAAATCAACCTGGTTAACAGGTTCATCCAGGTAGAGGCTCCTAAGAAGAGGTTCTTGACTCCAAGTTGGGTCTGGAGTCAAACTGGCATGCCCCGAAAGCCTCTGTTCTTACCTCCTCCCGCAGCATGGTGAACAGGAAGTTCATGAGGACAGCATGTTTGCGAGGATACTTCTGACACAGGGCACTGATGGCCTGGACGACCACCACCTGGACCAAACAGACATGGGTAAGCAGCAGACCCCTGCCACCAGGGTCAGTTTACTTAATTAAGTGCCAGCAGAGTCGGAGGCCAGGCCAGGCCCTGGTAGTGACACATGGGCAAAAAGACAGAGGAACTCCACCGACTCCTCAGGGAACGCACTTGTTTATTGCTTAATCCCACACTAGAAAATTAGTCCCATGGGAGCAGTTATTTGTCTTGGTCACTGTTACGTTCCCCTCTCAGAAAACTCTAGTTTATAGCAAGTGTGTAATAAATACTTAAGGAATTAACAAATGACTCTGGCCTGGAAGCTGCTCAGCTTACAGTACAGGCGAATCATATGAACAAAGGCAGGCAGGCCAGACCCTGGGAAGCGGACATGCCAGCCTGCTGCACCAGCCCCTTGGGACAATGCTAGCAAGGGGACTATGATGAATAGGCACAGCACATCTTCCTGACTGGGGACTGTGGCATCCAGAGGTGCCCTGTACCTTGAACTCATCTGAGATCTCTGACATGAAGGAGGAGATCTGCTTCATGAGGCGGTCGATGCTGCTCTCGCTGCCAGTCTTGAGGAGTGTGGTGATGGCCAGGGTGGCAATGCTGCGGTTGGAATCTGTAACGAGGTTCTCGAGGTCCAGGTTACAGGCTGTCACGGCTGACGGATGTTTCATGGCAACCTATTTGGGAGCAAAAGGGGCAAGAGACAATAAAGTTATTTCATTGAAATAGATGTGCTCGCTTTGCCATCTGGAAGGAAGCAGTTGTGATTAAGGCTGAAATATACCAGACCCATTCTCCCCGATCCTCTCTAAAGGCCAGGCCTCTATCGTGCCCATCCCTGGACTCTTACCTTATTGAGGGTGCGAACTGCGGCGTAGCGGAGAGCGGCCTTGGGCGAGCTGCAGAAGAGCTGGAGCACTGTGGGGAGACAGACGCCACGTGCCAGGCTGCCCTCCTTGCCCACGGGCAGCCAGGAAAACCCAGGGAGGGTCTAATGGAGACAGGCAAGGACACCGAGGGCCTGACAGGGCTCAAGCTCTTCAGATTCAAACCTTTTGCTCAGTTTATCTCCCTGCTGCTATTGCTGCCCCGATTCAAGAAAAGGGCTCTTCTCATCCTGGGTACCTGAGCCATGGACAGAGAAGCCCTAATATCTTGTGAGAGCCCAGTGGGCCTTACCACTGAAACCAGTGGCTATTTACTGAGCTTCCCCTGCCAGGTGCCAGACACTGTGCTGAGGAGCAGTCTCACTGATTTTTTCACACACCTATGAAAGAGCTACTGTTATTATCCCCATTTCACAGATACCGAGACTGAGGCACAAAGGGGTATAGCAACCAAAGTTACTCAGGGTTAGCAGGCAGTAAGCAGCAGAACCAAGACTGGAATCCAAGGTGGCCTGCATCTGAAGCCCAAGCCCTTGACCCCTGGGAAGGGGAACTCCACTGCTCTCTCCTGGGGCCTGTATGGAAACAGAGACCCTCCCATCTTGGCTTCTACAACTGCCTCAGTCCTATTTTACATGGGCGCATGTCAGGAAGCACATCTGGCTCCAGACTTGGGTTATCAAAAAGCTCAGAGTCCATTCCGCTTACATGTGACTGTTGCTTTCTGGAATAACCCTTAATCTTGAAATAAGAAAACTCTGTGTGTTTCCAGGTTCTATCTTATCTTACATGTCTTTCACTAATTTGGTAATATGGGGAAGAGAATAAGAATGAACACACACCCTAGTCAGTGAATAAATTCATTTAGTTCTTGGAATTTTGTTTCCAAGAGGGAAAGGAAACCTCTATCTCCAAACATAAATCCCATCTCTTGGTTTCACCAGGTAGACACCATTTTTATGGAGACTAACAGGAAAAAAGGAGGGTCAGTCGTTCCTAAAAATCTTCAACTCAAAATCTCCTGTCACAATATCTTGGCTTTCATTGGGTTTGGCTTTCTAGAATGCGTTCCCCTTCTTCCCATTCTGTTATCTGGGTTTAGCATCCCCGCAAGAACCTCTCCTTTTCTAACTTCTCAATGTACCCACTTTCTAGTCCCAACCACTCAGCATATCATCACATCCTTTCTACTCTGAAATACAGTGAGATTACAGTGAAATACAGGGCAGGCTTCTACGCAAACAAGGCATGGATCACTTAAGGACTGAACCCCACACAATTCAAGGTTGGTGAATTCCCCTTACTAACAAAGAGCATTTCTAGTGTCCACCCGGTGCTCAGCAACTCTTCTAAGCCGTCTGCATGTATCACACAAGTTCACTGCCTACTGCAACCGTATGGAAGAGGCACGGTTACTACACGCGTTTTAGAGAAGGTGAGGCATGGAGGTGATGCCCAGGCTCACCAGGCTGGTAAGTGTAAATGTCAGGGCTCCACCCTGGACTCCAGTGTCCAGGATCCCAGCAGCATCAGGCCAGTCAGCAGCAGGACCACTTGCCTAGGCTAGCCAGCCCAACAGCCTGCAGAGTAGTGCCGAACCTCACCTCTACCACTTACCAGCCCCCAGCCTCTGCAGTGGTAGAATGGAACTCGGGTACTGATTCACCAATGCAAGACACGGCGAGGCCCCGGCACAGCGCCTGAACGAAGCAGGTGCTTGCTGGGCACTGATTTCTCCTCTCCACACCAGACCACAACCTATTTGAGGGCATTTCCTCCTCTCCCTGACTTCGGGTTCAGGGCTTACTGCCCACCAGGGACGCATGGATGCAGCTGGGTTGAGGGAATGACTAACCTGACACCGCTGGGGCCAGCTCCTTGGCACTGCAGCCTGGCAGATTGACGATGGCAGAGGCGGCTTCGTACACCACCATTTCGTGCTTGTTGCGTAAGCAGGTCTCAATGAAATCGAACAGTGGGCTGTCACGGCTGTGAAAGAACAGGGTGGCAGGAAGCTGGGGTGGCCCAGCGTGGCCGGGTAAAGGAGGCACCATCAAGCCCAGGAGATGAGAGCCGTTACCTGCCGTCCTCTTCCTCCAGCTGCTTGCTGGCCACGCGGATCATCATGCAGTAGGCAAAGGGAGACTTTAGGCCGTGTCGGGTGAACTTGCTGATCATCTTATTGACAGCGAGACGGTCATTCTTACGCACATGGTACAGGAGCCCCAGGGCATGGTACTAGAGGACAGGAGACAGCAGAGGACGGGCACATGAAGCCCAAGTCCACTAGCTGCATGGCCCTGGGCAGGTCACTGTGTCTCTGGACTTCAGTCTTCTCATTTCTAAGATGGGTATCATAGCAGCCACCTCAGAGAGGGGCCCTGAAAGTTCCTCTAGATGTTCTGTCGACACGATGCTCAACAAACCACAACAGTATGTCTGTAGTTCTGTTCCTGGTCCAATTCCAGCATGGGTCCCAAGCGGCGCCGTGAGCATGGATGTGGAGGGGACAACAAAAGCCAGAGACAGAAGAAGGGGAGGAGACTTGGTGTCTTTCAACAGGAGATGGGGGCTGGACTGAGTGTGGACATGTGTTGTAAGGCACCATACAGGATACTTCAGACCTGAGACTTTACCTTTCACCTGACAGCACCCCTGTAGGTAAATATTCTTAGCCACTGACTTGCCCAGGGACCCACTGCCGGTACAGGCAAAGCCCGGTCCAGAGGGCCCAAAGGCCAGGAGCCCCTCTGGAGGTGTAAGGTGCAGTTACGTGCTGTCCTCGCTGCTCCTTTCTGTTTCTGCAACCAGCCTAGGATTCGGGGGCTAAGACAGGACAGCTGTGGGGCCTCCTATGTGGGAAGCTGCTTGGACCCAGGGAAGTGTTTGGAGGACCCACAGTGGGCCCCGAAGAGAAAAATCAGTGCAGAGGGTGAGGGGAGAGAGGACGGCTACACAGGGAATACCTACAGGCATGGGCCAGAAGGCTCAGGGTGACAGATGCTATCTCAGCTTCGTGAGGCAGGAACTTGCATTCTCATTTTACGAACAAGGAAACTGAGACTGAGAGAGATAAAAGGCATGCCTGGCCAGACCACTGAACAAGACTTAACGTGGGTGAATGCTCCGCTGAGCTATCTCCACACATCATTAACAATGCCTGCCTGGGCCCCTGCCGCAACATCACCTACCCCAAAACAACACTCAGCTGGCTGGCAAATACTTAAACGTTTCAGCACCAGCTGCCAAGCAGTCTCTAACCCAAGCCCTCTAAGCGGTGTCTTGGATTCTTCCCCCCAAGCCCTCCAAATCTCCCCACAATCTAATGACAAAGGACTAATGCCTGCTCTGGCTCCAGGTCCTCAGATCTCCCTGGTGAGTATCTGTCCTGACTGGTCAGTGCCATACCAACTGCCTAGGTATCTCCAATCACTGCTCTATTCACACCTCACCTGGACCATGATGTTATCGCTGGAAGCCGCCTCCTGGGCCTCATTCACCCAGCGCTTGACCACGTCAAAGCTGCACTTCAGGAGGTGCTGCGAGCAACAGGGCATGTTAAAGGGCAGGCCGACAGGCAGATGCTCTCCATCTACCTCCTGGGCACCATTCACCGCTCAGCCCAGTCAGGTCTTCCCTCACACAGCCCAGGGCCTCCATGTGCTCGGGTTCTCTGACACAGCACACCAACTCAGGATGGCTCCCTCCCTCCCTCTGCCTGGTAGGAGGGTTCCCATTAGGTCCAAACTTCAACAGTCACCCCTAAGGGATGACTCAAGGCCCTTCCCTCCCCAATCAACCCAGGGTTCCTGGCACTCTCTTCACTGAGGAGGTGGAGGGCTCTCATCTGGGGATACAGAAACACTGGTTTTTGTTTTTCTGCTGGAAGGCAATTCAGGTATTTTTTTTCAGTTTCTCAGTCCATGCCTTGCTCGCATGCTCTCATTGTACCCCACCCCACTCACCCCACCCCTGCAGGGCCCCTGCTACACACCAGGGAAGACACCAGGGCAGAGCTGGAGACACTGGGCACCTTGTCCACAATGGCCTGTTTCATGTAGCGTTCGATAGCCTGCAGCATGGTGCTCTGTGGGGATAAGGAGGGCACAAGGAAGCGATCCAGTCAATCTTCAACCCTGAGAAGGGCTGGTGATGGGGTGCAGAGGGTTAAGTATGGGGAGAAAGGAAGCAAAAGCATTTCCTGTGTTCCTGCACACCCCCCTCACCCCCCAATCACCTGGCTTGGCATTTGCCAGGTGATGGGGGCCAACTGATGTGACTGAGCCGCTATAGGAAGTGGGGAAAGGGAGGGCCGGCTCGCTGGGCGGCAGACTCACATCAGTAATCTGGCAAAGGGCTCGCACAGCCGGGCCCCGGTAGTTGTCTTCCTTCCCGGTCATGTCCTTCGTCAGGCTGCAGTGGGGAGATGGTGTTGCCCATAGGGAGGAAGCTGCCTGCCCAGCCAACCGCGCATCCCCGCCCTCTCCTCTCCTGCTCCTATCACCACACTTGCCTGGATTGCTACACGAGTGTCCTAGCTAATCAGAGTTCTCTCTCTCATCTTGCCCCTTCCAAGTCAAACTCCATGCAGTAGCCAGAGGGATTTTTAGAAAACTCAAAGTTGACCAGTAAAATCGGTCCCCTGATTTTACTAAAACATTCCTGAGGCTTCCTACTGCCATTACATCAGGTATAAACTCAACAAAGAAGTCCCTAATGAAGCCAAGTGTCTCCTGAATCCGGGTTTTTGCTTCTTCCTCCACTTGGAGCGCTCCCCACCCCTCACCTGCAAGTCTGTCCCACCGTTTCTCACTCATCCTTCAGGTCTCCACTCAAGAGAGTTCTTCTCTTGGGAGGTTGTTCCTGATCCAAATGCAAGTTGGATGCCCTTCCGGTCTGTCTCACAGTCAGATCGTGCTTCCCATGATTAACTGTGTTATATCCATTACCATGGCCCGAACTGCTGGTTATTTCTCTGTAAATTCTGGGGCTGCAGAGGCCTTGTCTGTTTTGTTTGCGGCTAAATTCCCACAGAGACTGGTAGAAATTCAATAAATATCTTCTAATGAACCCTCAAAGGAATATCTAATATCGCCCCCAGAACTATGGCAAGAAGAAATAATAAACCCGAGTCTTGTTATGTTAGTTACATCCATCCCGAGTCAGTCACTCATCCTAACACAGAATCCAGTACTTCAGAAGCAAGTCTGTTTGGAAACCGCTTGCTTTCTTACGTCTATTTTCCTTGTGTTCTCTCTTGGTACTCACTGAAGTCTTTTGTGAAAGTTCGAGGTTGGCTCAGTTGATGAGGAGGAGTCAAGGGAAGGAAGGATTTCTGCCTAAGTCAAGGCCAGAGAATTAAATGGGCAACTGCACATTCTGGAGGCTGCTGTGGGGTGGGCAGCAGTAACTGAAGGATGAGGGGGACAGAAGAGGAAAGGGCGTCTGGCAGCAGCCCTAATAAAAGTCTCATAATCTTACATACATGAGAACATATGGCCATGTCAGCAGAACCTATCAGAGGAGCCACACAGACCCAAGACACACCTGCTGGTGACAATGATGACATCCTCTGCAATGCAAGACATCTCCTTGATGGTTAAGTAGCACATTCGACGGAGTGTGGGCTGGGAGAGACAGGAAAAGTCCTGTAATCCATGGCTCAGCAGGAGAGGGTTAGGGAGCAAAAACAGTTGGCACAAGGGAGCCCACACTGACTGGTGGGACCGGCTTCCTGTGGCCCTCCTACCACCCTATCTCAGCTGGGGTTGGAGTACTTACATCATTGGACTGAAATAGCTTGGTCATGGCAAAGAAGGCCTCTGTTGCTTCCGTAGTTCCTAGGTGCTCTCCCTATTTCAATCAAGAAAGAAGTTTCAGTTTGGGAAGAGAGGCCAGAAGGTCGTTCTTGTCAAATCAGCCCAGGCTAGGTCCTTGGACCCTGAAAAGGCTCCACTCAAGGCAACATATCATACTTGGATGTCGAGGGGACCCAGAACTGGGCCACTGGCCACAACACAAAAAGCTTGTTTTCTCCCCACAACACACCCCACCAGTGTTTCCACACCCCCAAGCCTCATCCCATTACCTGGTTTATGAGGTAAAGGATCTTGGTGAGGATGTGGGCACATTTCCGTGGGTTGATAGGAGTTTCATTAAATACACGGGCCTAAGAAGAAGTGACCAAGGGCATTACCTCCTAACTCAATTCCCCTTCCATCGACTATCCTCAAGCTGAGAAGTCCCCAGGTAAATAAATACACTTGCCTAGATAAGTTTGTTTTCATAAGGAAAGGTGTTTTCTTTCTTTTTTTTTTTTCTTACTTCATCTACTAATCCCTGAAGTCTTCCCTAAGGACTATTAGGGATGTGCTGATCTACTGACAAAATATATAGTAAATACTTATAAATTGGAAGGAGAAACAAAGAACAACAAAAAGGAAAGCATAATGACTCTCTAGGAACAAGTTTTCCAGGAATGGATTTTCTCCCTTACTATTCTCTAAATCGGCTCTTTGAGTTATGTATTTTCACTTGCATCTAGGTGAACATTCGTTACGGAAGAGAGGGGAGCAGATGGCACTTGCCTCCTGTAGTACTGCACTCTTCTCAAGGTGCTGGAATGGGTTGGAGCCTCCACCTATAGTTAGAGAATAAAAGATTGAACGTAAGTTGTGACTCTGACTTTTGCAAAGATGTCTCTAGTGTCTGCATGGTAGAGTTCAAGTGTCCCAGGAATGACAATCAGGGCTCTACAAAAGATCTGTGGATACAGACCCGACCACTTTTCTGTAAAGGGGCTCTACTCCACTCCCAACTACTTACTCAGTCACCCAGCAGCCCTTGTACAGTCCTACTGTGACTTTCATGGTGTCATGTCTTCCATTCATTTATGTGAATTGTACTTAGCTGAGTCTCTACTATGTGGAGCAACCACCATCTCCTAACGTTTTCCTTTATAACAGATGTCACATTCATAATTAATTACATTAAAGTGTGCTCATCTGGTTGACATCTGTCTGTCTCCACTATGCCTGTGACTACATTCGCACTCCCAGCTCAGGCGCTGAGTGTCTCATTTGTGTTACTGCAGCATCAGGACACCGTATGGTGCCAGGTATACAGTAAGAACTTAGTGTATGTCTGCTAAACAAATGGATGAAGGAACCAAGGTTCTGAGCTACAGGACATTCGTTCTGCAGGTTATGGCCCATGCTGGCTAGTACCAACGCAGCTCTGGTGAGTATCAAGTGATGAGACCAAGATGATAACCACAGAGAATCCGGCCTGGCCCCCTCCCCTGACTGATGGGGAAAATGAAGCCCAGAACGACGCGTCGCCCACTCAAGGTGAGCCTGCGAATCTGGGAGGAGTTTGGAGTCCGGCACAGTGGAACCGGCTGGGGCTCTAGGAGGTCTGCCACCAACCCACCGTACACCCACGCACAAGTCCCTGCCCCTCGCTGGGCCTCCCTCGGGTCGGGGCAGAGGCTCCGAAGGAGGGTCCCAAGGAGAACGCCGAGAGCCTACGCAGGGGCCTGGACTGCCCTAGATCTAAGTCCAGTCCGGGATCCCTCACCCGATTCCTCATCTTTCTTGTCGAATTTCTTCAGCATAATGATGCCGGCAGGAGCGCAACTCTGGAAGCGGTTGCTGAACCACCGCGATTACCAGAAGCCGACCTGCGGCGGGTCCGCACAGCCTACTTCCGGCGGCCACGTCGCCCCGCGCTCTGCGCAGACGCACTCCGCGCTCCGCGCAAGCGCACTTCCCCGCTGCTCGCCGCGTCCGACGTTAACCCAGTCTTGGCTGTGGAGGAACCCGGTCCCCGGGTAGGGGAGCGGCTAAGGACTTAAACCGATTGCGGGCACCCCAGCTGGCGCCTATTGCCCCCCTTATCTGTACTACAGGAGGAGTAGTCCCTCCTCCTAGCGTTGTGACTGGCATTTAAACCGGCCTCGCTAGGTGAGGCCCGTGGCACAGGTCCGCAGTGACACCCGATTCATGTTACCGGGAGTGATTGTTACTGTCACTGCGTCGGGAGGCTTCTCGAGTCACTCACTTTCAGCCCCTTTTGGAATCACCACTACCACACTATTTTACTTTCTTTTTCCTTTAAAGGAAGGAGGCAGGAATGAGGCGAGCAGGTAGGCAGGCAGGAAGAAGCATTTAGTTAGTTGTTCATCTTGATTTTTCTCCCTACTCCGGGTCTCGAATCCTGCGTCCTCATCCGCTGGGTACCAGGACGCGCCTGCTTTTTTTTTTTTTGTTAAGTGCGGTCCCTTGCTTTATTTTATCCTTCGCTCACCCCTCCCTGCTTAAGCCGCTGTGATGCTCCGTAACACTTTATTTTGACTTTTGACTTGTTTTCTTCACTGCCTTGGATGATGCTGGCATATTGTAGGTGCTTTCTGTTCATATTGGCTGAAGGCATGAAGTTGCTCTTAAAATTTTTTTTTTCTTCTTAAGGAAAGGTGCAGGCTAGGAAAGGTGCAGGCTGGGAGAGGAGGAAGAAGCATTTTATTTTTTATTTAGTGTTCACACTGGTTACTCCCGCCAACCGGGGACTCGAACCCAGGGCTATGTGCTCCACCAGGGCGCTCCAATTCATTCATTCATTCATTCATTCGTTCGTTCATTTTAAGGAAAAGTGCTGGCAGAAATGAAGGCGAGTAGACAGGCAGGGAGTAGTTCACAATCTTAGACCCGCACCACCCGCACACGAACCCGGGCCCCTGGGATGTACCTGGACTGCGCTGCTCCAGAGGTGGCTGACTGCTGCGCTAGGGCACACCGCTCGTGGAATTATCATCTGCCCGCCCTCCATGGCCTCTGCTCCGAGGCAAATTAAATTGTTTTGTTCCTTATTAACTTTCAGAACCCTAACTGAAGTAAAGGATCAGTATAGAAACGTCTATGTGGCTTTTTAAACACTTCGTGGATGCATCGGACACGTTACTAGAGGCGCCGCATTCCGCCGGGGGAGGGACGAAGCAGGACTGGGAAGAACGAAACATCATCCGGGGCTTATCTTCCTGGAGACCGACGCGCGACATCTCGAGGCCAAGGTAAGGGCAGTGCATGAAACGCGCGCAACTGCAGTGGGATCGGGGACGACGGCGCTGGTGCACGGGGTACCAGTTTATCTGGGGAGCGGAGAGCCCACCGCATCCCCGGAAGGAGAAACCCCAGGGAGCCCGGGATTGAGAGGAATGGCTGGGGGGTCGGAGCAAAGGCCGGCTGCTGAAGAAGGTGTGGCGGCAGCAAAGCGGGAGGGGTTGGGGTAGGGGCGGAGCTGAAGGGCCGGACTTTGCAGAGGCTGAGGCTGGGGGCCAGGTGGAAACGCAGAAGAGCGCTTCTGGCGCCGAGGTGAAGTCGTCCAGAGCCGGAATGATGTTCAAAATCTTTAGCCAGTAGCCCCGCCCGAGGCCCCCTGCGGCAGTTTGCAGCAAGATCACTGGAAACACCCTGCAGGGTCCAGCAATAAGGGGACGATTAAGGGAATTATGGCACATCCTTCGGATGATGTGTTCTGCACCCTGGAAAGGCTGTTTCTAACGATTTGGGAGACAACACGAGAAGTTCCTAGAGTAAATGACACGCGGGAAAAGCAAAGTATAAAAGTGTTCATAATTAAGGTAAAAGAAATACGCCTCATGGTGAAAAACCAGAAAAGAGGTGTACCCTGGCGGAGGAGCGGTTAGTTCAATCACCTCCAAAGCAGCAAGTCTTTTAGAAGTTCGAATCCCCAGTCCCTAGATTCGGGTGAGGTAGGGGTGGGGAACAACCAGTGTGAACAACTAAATAAAAGTAAAATAAGGATACTTCCTCCTCCTTTCTCTTAAAAAAAAGAAAAAGTAAAGAAAACACAGAAAAGAACCGCAAATATTTGTTTGGATTGTTGAGTTAAGATGACTAAATACAGAAGAATTGTGCTGGGTTAAAATATCCTTTGATATTATAATCAATTCTATAACACTATATATGCCAAGGATAATTTTTTATAATACTTTTCTGAGAATGAGAATTGTAGGTTGTGATTCCAGCTTTAAATACGGATTTATGAATAATGTATATAACATTTTTGAAAATAATAAAAATCTGCCATTATCTATAAGTCCTTTTTAAAAATGTACAGTAAGAAAAACTATGGAAATCTGAATAAGACTGGTGGATTGTATCAATATCAGTATCCTACTTGTGATTTTTAAAATTACATTTACTAGTTTAAAAAAATTGAGATATATAGTCTGTAGACCATAATATTCACCTTAAAATGTACAATTCATTCTTGTTTAGTATAGTTTTTAAAAAATTGTATATCTATCAATATAATTCCAGAACATTTTCATCGCCCCAAATAGAAACCCATATGCATTGGTGAATCATTCTCCCTTGCCCCACCCCCATGCCCAGTTCCTGGCAGCCATTGGTGTACTTCTGTCTTAATGGATTTGCATATCTTGGGTATTTCCTATAAGAATCATACACTATGTGGCCTTTTGTGTGTGTCACTTGTGTGTCTAATGTTTCAAGAGTCATCCATGTTATAGTATAAGCCAGCATTTCATTTCTTGTTATGCCTGAATAATATTCCATTTTATCAGTATACCACTTTTTATTTATCTGTTCATCAGCTGACAGACATTTGGACTTTTTTGATTTTTTGATTATTATGAATAATGTTGCTATAAACATCACATACAAGTTTTTGGGTGGATGTATGTTTTCATTTCTCTTTGGTAAATATCTAGGAGTGGAAAAGCTGGGTCATCTGAACTCTTAGGTTTAACTTTTTTTTTTAAGAGAGGAAGGATGGGATAGAGAGATGAAACATTTTTAGAGGGAGGGAAGGAAGAGAAGGAGGAATCATTTTTATTTTGTTTATTTATCTTTGGTGGTTCTCTACTGCCCAGTCATCAGCCTGGGTCCTTGGACTTTACACAGTCCACGCCCCACCTCTGGCTTAGTGTCTGAACCTCCAGGGTGAGCCTTATTTTAACTTTTTGAGGAATGAGCTGTTTTCCAAAGTAACTGCACCATCTTACATCCCTGTCAGCACTGTATAAGAGTTCTAATTTCTCTACAGTCTTGCGGGCACCTGTCTTTTTTATTCTAGCCATTCTGGTAGATGTAAAGTAATATCTCATTGTGGTTTTAATTTACGTTTCCCTTATGGCTAATGATGTTGATCATTTTTTTTTCAGGTGCTTACTGATTTTTATATATCTTAAAAATAAATATTTACTCTAATTACTTGCCCATTTAAAAAATGGATGATTTGTCTTCATATTGTTGAGTTGTAAGAGTTCTTTACATAGGGTGTGCCTTTGTGGCTCAGTCTGCTAAAACAGCTGATGTGTGGACCATGTAAAGCTCAGGGACCAGGTTCACAGTCCTGGACTCGGGGGCATAGGGGAGAAGAAACCAAAATAAATAACTAAATAAATAAAGATATTTCTTGGCAGGCCCTGGTGGGAGTAGTAGGTCAACTGCCTTTGATCCATGCAGTCCACATGTATTCTGGGGAACCCTGGATTTGGGTCAAGGGGAACAATCAAGATGAACAACTAAATAAAATAAAGTGTTTCTTCCTCCTCTCTTCCTACCTGCCTGCCTCTCCTTGCCTTCATTCCTGCCTGCACCTTTCCTTAAAAAAGAAAAAAAAAAAAAGTAAATATATTTCTTTATCCCCTTCCTTCCTTTCTCCTTTCCTCTCTTTGAATAAATATATGTATATTTTTTTTCTCCTAGTCTATGAGTTGTCGCTTTATCTTCCTGATAGTTCCCATTAAAGCACAAAAGTTTTAATTTTGATGAGGGTCCAACTCATCATTTTTTTGTTGTTGTTGCTTGTGCTTTTGGTATCATGTAAGAAATCTTGCTTAGCTAAGATAATAAAGACTTATTCCTATGTTTTCTTGCGAGAATTTAATAGATTTACCTCAAACATCTAGGTTGTTGACCACCCCGGCCCCCCCCCCCCCGCCTTTTTTTTTTTTAAATGACAGGTGCAGGCAGGAATAAAGGCAGTAGTAGGCAAGCAGGCAGGAAGAATGAGGAGGAAGAGGCACTTTATTTATTTTTTATTTAGTTGTTCATACTGGTTGTTCCCCCTCTGGCCTGGGGTTTGAACCCAGGGGCATGTGGCCTGCTTTCCTTGGAAGCGATTGACCTAACTACTGCCCCACGAGGGCACACTATTAAATAAAATTTAATTTAAAAAAAAGATGATTTTCCTGGCACCTTCTTATCACCACCACCATACCCACCATACCATCTCACTGCCTGCCCCAGAACTGAAAAGAACTGTTTTTAAATTTTCCCTAATAGGCCCGCCCCCACGCCCCCGCCCCGGCTGGCCTTCTGAGTGCCCACTCTCATCCTCCAGGTGGCACCAACTCTCCCTTTATCTCTAGGTTTTCTCAAGGCAGAACAGGAAGAGGCTCTGCCAGGGCCTCTTGCTAAGAGCAGGGTCCCTTGCCTGGCCCTGGCTGCCCACCAGCATGACTCGGGCAGTTTCAGAGTTGTGGGCCTGCCCTGAGGGTCCCCTATGTAACAGAAAGTCTCAGGGATACCTTTGCTTTTAGGGGAAACTTCTAACTTCATAAAATGAGTTCTCCAGTCAAAGTATGCATTTCTCTGCTCACAGTCACCTTTAAAAACATTCATTCATTCATTCATTCACACTTACTGAACACCCACTATTGTGTATATTATATTACATATATTCTAAAATAGCAAGTCCTCTATACATGTAAGCTATTATTGTTCATAGAAACAATACTTTTTCAAATGAGGTAATGAATGTAACCTCTACCACAAACTAAAGTGCTTCACTCTGTTGAGGTCTGATTCTTACTCGGCAAAGGGGTCACATACAAGTGCTGGCATTTCTCAAGGACTCACTAGGAGTCAGACACTTTGTGGAATTTATCCTTAACCCACCTAAAGGAAGTTCGATGTAAACATCACTGTGATTTTACAGTCACAAAAA